>CM062808.1:466751912-467352745 GCA_031772625.1 Pinus tabuliformis | reverse complement strand
AAGAGATGAAACATGACTCATCATCATCCCCAAACATCCATCACCTATCACTGCGCAAAAAGGTAAAGTGTATTATCTAGTTCTTGAGGCAAAATAGGTTAAAATGTTTACAAAAACCTGATGTTTTTGTGAAAAAATGAATAAAAAGGAGAAAAGTAAATATATTTTTACCATTTACCATTTTACCTTGCAGTAAAAACTTTTTACTAACTTTTTCCCTAATTGTTTCGGAGTAGATTGCGGGAGATCCGGGAGGTCATTCATCGAGTCATCAATTACAAGTAAGAGCCAAATCCTTGAGCTCCATTTTCATGTCCTTTTTTCCTGTTTTTAACCTTTTTTTGGTTTTTTGAGGGGGTTTTGAAAAAAAAAATTGCCCTTGGTCAGCGCAACTTTCGGGCACGGAATCATGCTGGTCGAGAATGGTTAATAAAGCTAGTCTTGCATTTGGCACAATTGTTTTTAAAACAGGCGCATTGGCACCGTGAATGGGGAAAAACCCTATTTCTCCAAAAAATCACCGTTAAACTCAAAATTTATGGGCCAAGCATGATTGTTGACTCAAATTAATGGCTTTTGCAGGAAAGAATCACCGAAAATGGTGGACTGGAAAGAATGGGAACATGAGGACGTTGACACCCAGGCAATGAATGATCCAAACTGCCTGGAAGCTTTGAGGGCTTGCAGACTCCTCAAATTCTTTCTCACACCAGAGATGCGGGCCTAACTCGAGTTGCTTCAGTACCTGATTAGTCTTTGGGATATTAATTGGGAAATATTTTTCATTGGTGACCAGGAGCTGGAGTTGGAAACTTCAGATATATACTTCATCATTGCACTGTCCCAAAGAGGGGAACGAGTGAACTTGTATGGGATTGTTTGCCGAACACTGCCCTGAGGCCCTAAAATCCAAAAGTGGCAAGATAGAGATTTCCAATGTTCAGGATTTGACACTGAGAGTGCTTCTATTGACCATCAACAGAGTGGCGGGGTCCTAAGCAGAACCTGAGACAAACAAGTCAAAGTTCCTTTATGCTATCGACTGTACATCTCCTACGATATTCAACTAGGCCAAGGCCATGAAGACCAACATAAAGAGCCAGCTGTCCAAAGCTAAGGCGGGGAATCTGAAGTAATTTTGCTTCGGATCTGTGCTCGTGACCTTATTCTTGGAATGGGTGTCGTTGTTCCAGTATCAGCTAACTGAGGTAGATCCTCTTATGCCACGTGATCTGCAGATGGCCCGCTGGAGTTGTTTGATGCCCAAGATCACTGGGGGTCAACACATGTCATACCAACCTACATTATTTTCATGGCTACGACGACAAAATATCGTCGTGGAGGACTGGCCATATAGTGGCACCAACTTCCGTGGAGATCCAAATATGCCCTTACCAGATGGAGAGGACTTCGATGATGAAGGTAAAAAAATCAACTTTTTAATTTTGAGATTTTTTAATTGTTTTTGGTATATATGTGCTTATAACATTTCTCTTGTTAATGCAGACATTGGACCAGAGTGGCCTGCTGGGATCTCCCCAATATCCAGGCGCATCCCCCGCCCGATTGATGTTGTCGCTCCTTATCGGGAGAGGAGTGAAAATGTAAGAGCCCTATCCTAGGGTCTTCTAAAAGATCTATTTCTCTAGAATTTAAATGCAATAAGAGACAATAATTTACTTTCTTACAAGACTTTTAAACAATGAAAATCTTACCATTTACATTCTATCCTTATAATTTATGGTGAACATTTCATTTTAACAAATTTACACGAGTAATCTATAAAGGAATACCTGTACCGGTGGCTGGTGGAGATGCCTTTGAGCTGCTGCTCCTGCTGAACGCTCCTCTTGACTAACCCAACTGGATTTTTTTTTTTTTGACAAGATCGGCTGCTATATATTGATTGAAAAAAGGAATAAGGCATGAAGCCATACATAGGTTGCTTCGAGAGCACTACAAATCCAAGGAGAGAGCATGAGGTTCCTATCCTTGAATTGGTTTCTGTAACTTCTGGCTAAAAAACATCTATTGCTACTATAAATCCGGACATACTGATGGCACCAAAACTTGCATTTACAGCACATAGTTAATCAATGTCAATACGACTGATATTTCTCGCTGTGGAGTCCTCTGGGTGCTGATCTGCTTCCATTGGCTTTGCGCTTGAAGATGTTGATTTTTCTTTCTGCTTTGCTTCCATGATTTCCCTTAGGATTGCCAGCGATTCCTCAGCGTGAATGCATCTATTATTGAGTCCGTTGAACTGCTCATGAAGTGAATGAACCCGGTGGAGAAACAGGTTCATTTCTGTGCGGTATTTGGTGTGTAGAATTTTGATCTGCTCGTCAAATTTGGCTTCCAGGCTCCGAATCTGTTCAGCGTGCCTGGCTTCCATATTTCGCACTTGATCTTCCAGTATTCTTTGTTGAGCTCTGACCTCTTCGAATTCGGCCTGAAGGTCGCGGCAATGAAAGCATTGCTCAGAACGAGCCATCACTATTTGGGCTTGGGTTCTATGAGGGTCGATTCCACTGAGATGGTCAGCTGACTCCTCCTTGCTGCGGGAGAAGAAAAAGAGGGGCCGGATGATGATGCGCGGGGTTGAATGAAGAGAGCTGGAGGTTAGTGAAAATAAACAGAAGGGTTTCGAGCTTACAGTTCTCGCTTTCTGGGTAAGAGAAGGGAAATAAAAGGAAGTCTGGTTGATAGCGCTCAAGATTGAAGGGGAAAAACTTGAAGTTAGAGAGGATGAGCCAGAGAGGGGCGAACTTAAGGGGCAAGAAGGAAGGATGGGGGACGGCCAGCAAAGGTGCAGAGTATAGAGCAGAGACTGTTGAAAGAAAGGCGCTATAGCTCTCAGCTTCCCACTGAAGCTAGTCCTGAAAAAAACCACGATATAGATTAGAGGATAGATAAACAAAGCAAGAAGAGTCGATACCAGAGATGGAGTTCGTCTTCGAGTCTGGACAAGAGCGCCTTCTTCGTTCCAGCGGGGCTGCTCTTGCTCATAGCAATGAATGACAAATCGTTGCCTTCCTGTGCCCGTATTTATGGATCGGGACCAACCATAGCCTGAATGCATAGCAGAGATCGGATCCTCTGCATTATTGAGATATTTTCCTATATCTCTATGACGATTCGCTGGAACAGTGGAATCGATCTTCCGTCCTTCTCTGAGATGATTGTTTTTCCTCGGGATGTCAGCTATTCTTTGGATCAAGGCCTGAGTAAGACTGATTATGCGCTTAATACTCTCTGTCGAATGTCCTGAGACTGCTATAACCATGCCCGTCACACGCTTGCTAGATTTGCGTGCCTGGGCAATGTCAGGATCGGCCTGCTTCATGGCAGAGGCTGGAAAAAATCTCTGTGACTGTGCTTCAAAGCACCTTCCGGTTGTCCAATTGCATTATTTGCATGTTTATCCGCTTCCCCATTGAACTTGCGGAGGATGTGACAGAATCTGATTTTTTCAAAGTATTCAGTGAGAAGATTGATGCGTTGGATATGTTGCTGAAGATTACTGTTTGGGGATCTCCTATAATGGTTCATGAAGCCAATGACTATTGAGGAGTCTCCTAGGACAAGAGCTTTTCTAATTCCCATGCTTTTTAATTGCAACAATCCTTGATACAGAGCAAGAGCCTCTGCATTATTATTAGTTTTTTCCCCCAGACTCCATTCGTAGTTGCAGATTTCTTCTCCTGATTCATCGATGATGACACCTCCTGCGCCTGCTGGTCCTGGGTTGGACTTTGAGGCGCCATCAAAGAATAAAGTTGGGCAGTTGTTACTCAGGATCCACCTTTTGAACTCCTGGGTTGGTAGTCTAATTTCCCAATCCTTGTTCTGATGTTGATGCTGCCTATCATTTCTCTGAATACTCTGTTGTTGACCTGAACGACCTAGAACATGCTTGATCATGAGCCTCTCCTCAACTGAATAGTCTGTTGCTTTAATTGTTCCTGAGTATTTGATTGCCATCGTCTCCTGCGCCAAGAGGTGAGCACTGCTGCACGTCTTCCAAACATTGCCCTCTTTGTTTTGAAATATTTTCTTGTTTCTTGTGAGCCAGATTTTCCAAAGAAGGTTGTGGGGAATGATATCCCAAGTTCTTTTGACTATCTTGCTCCTTTTATCTTTCCAAGGGCAATTCCTTCTCCAATCTTGGATTGTCTCTGCAATGTTTTGCTGAGGTTGCCATGTTATATTGCCCAAGTTGGCCATGATGGTCCAGCATTTCTTCGCGAAGATGCAGTCAAGAAATAAATGGTGGATGGTTTCCTCCTCGGAGCAGCAGTTAGGACAGATTGAAGGTCCATGTACCCCTCTCTTTCTAAGGTTTTCCGAAGTGAGGATTCTGCCCTTTAACAGCAACCAAATGAAAATTTTGACCTTGGGGATGGCCTCAGACTTCCATATTATTCTCCATTGATTCCAGACCGGAGTCTGATAAGTATTGTTGCAAATGAATTGATAGCCAGATTTGATGGTGTAACATGAGCCCGTGGGGTCCCATCTAAACCCATCTGCTGCTCCTTTTTTTATGGGGGCTCTGTTCTGAAGATTTTTATGGAGGGCTTGGTAGCTTGAATCCAAGTGTGGGGGAATAACTGGAAAGTCCCAGCTAGTCCAAGCTCCATTCTCAGCATCCCATTTTGAAATTTGGTCCAACCTCCGAATGCCTTTGTTGTTAAGATAAAGGATGAAGGGAATGGCTTCTTCAACAGTATTTAGGGGTTGGTAACCCATAATTTTATCAGTGGCATAATTTATACTGCTCCCTTCCCTCGGAATTTTTGAGGTATTTTGAATGAGAGTGGGGATTGCTTTCTTACAGAGGTGCCAGATTTTGGTGGAATCTCTATTGGGAATATCAGATTCAAGGAGTCTTTGTCTATTGTCCGAGAGGTATTTGCATTCAATGACCTGTTTCCACCAGGCTTTTGGTTCATTAATTAGTCTCCAAGCCATTTTAATCCCAAAAGCGAGATTTAGAATTTTAGGGGCTCTGATTCCCAACCCACCTCTGTCTGGAGATTGTATTACACTTTTCCAATTGACCAAATTGTATCTATTTTTTTCTTTTTTCCCTCCTTGCCATAAAAAATTGCGGAGAGCGACTTCCAGCTTATAGTGGAAAGAAGCAGGAGCTTGGTAAAGAGTGAATCGGTATAAAGGTAAGGAGGAAATACCTGATTTGAGCAAAATTAATCTGCCAGCTGGGTTAAGCCATTGAGTTCCCCATTGCTGAACCTTCCTTTTGACTTTGTCGATTATTTCATTCCAAGTGGTGGCTTTAAGAGAGCCCAAGGTGACCGGCATCCCAAGGTAGGTAAAGTGGTCCCAGGTTGCTTTGAAGGCTACTCCAAAGATGTTAGCAATACTGTGGGCTGTTTGATTGGGAATGTTCCATCCATAGATGCAACTTTTTTGAAAGTTGACTTCTCCTCCTGAGCACGCCATAAATTGATCGAGGAGGCTTTTGAATCGCCTTGCTATAGTAGTGGATGCCCCACCAATAAGCAGAGTGTCATCAGCAAATTGAGAGTGATTGATATTTTTCACTCCGTTCCCAAACTTGATACCAGAGATGAGGCCAACTCTTCTGTTGTGATCTAGGTTGCTGCTAAAGGATTCAGCCATCAAGATGAATAAATAGGGGGAAAGAGGACATCCTTGCCTTAGCCCTCTTGAGGATTGGAAAGCTTCGCAAGGGCGGCCATTTATGAGAGGCGAGATCCAGGGGCCAGAGATGCAAGCAGCAATGGTGCTAATGAAGTCAAAATTAAAGCCCATTTTCCTCAAAACAGCGAACAAGAAGGAGTGTCTTACTCGATCGAAAGCGTTGGCTAAGTCAAGCTTGAGAACGAAGCCTTTCTCTTGCCTAGAAGTGCTGGAATGGATAGCTTCTTGAACCAAGGTGATGGAATCATGAATTTGCCTGTTGGACATGAAGCCTCCCTGATTTTCAGATATAAGGGAAGGGAGCAGAGGCTGGAGCCTGGCTGCTATAATTTTTGCAAAGATCTTATAAGAAGTGTTACACAAAGAAATAGGTCTAAATCTGGAGAAGGAAGTGGGCCGGGTTTCCTTAGGAATGAGGGCGAGAAAAGTTGAATTTGTGAAGCCCCCCATTTTCTTTTTCCTTTGGATTCCTTTCATCATTTTAACAAGATCTTTTTTTATCAAGTGCCAATGGTCCCTGTAAAAATTTATTGAGAAACCGTCTGGACCTGGGGACTTGTCTGGTTGTAACGTCCAGATGGCTTTTCTTATCTCTTCCTCTGTTATTTCACTGTTTAACCTATCATTCTCCTCAGCAGAGATTTTTTCCGGAAGGTACTTAAGGAAGGCCGAGTAGTCCGTGGCTCTTTGATTTTCAGTGAGGAGGCAATTGTAATGATGGAAGACAGCTCTTTTTATAGATTCATGGTCATTATGCTGGCTGCCTTGACTATCAGTAATGGTGGTAACATTGTTTCTTGTTTTTTTTGCTGTGGCCTGCTTATGGAAATATGCCGTATTTTTATCACCTTCCTTTAACCATAATTCTCTAGACTTGAGCCTCCATTTGATCTCTTCCGCTCTCTTTATTTGAATTAGCTGTCCCTGAACCTCCCATTCCTTACTTTTCAGCTGATTAGTGAATCCATGATCTTCTATTTGCTTGTGGATATCTTCCAAATTCTGCTGCATTTTTTCCTTTATTTTTTCTGGCTCTTGGTAGCTGGCTTTTGCCCAATCCTTGAGTGCCTTCCTTGTGTTTCGAAGTTTTGTTTCCCAAATATGATTTGGGGATCCTTCAACGTGTTTCTTCCATGTTTCTTCTATGATAGCCTCGGCCTCAGCGCTATCTCTCCACAAGGGATTGTACCTGAACGGAATTGGTCCCAAATGAGCGTGGGAGTCCAACGTTAATAGAATGGGGAAGTGATCTGAGGCTGTGGCGCTGAGAATTTTGGTGTGGCCTGCAGCAAAGGACGAAAGAAGGGAAACATTGATCAGTATTCTGTCCAACCTTTCCATAATGTTGCCTGGCCCCACTCTTCTATTGTTCCAAGTATATTTCCTATTTTTTGGTATGATATCCATCAGTTCATGCTCAGCCATTATCATTTCCAGCTGCCTTCTGAAGGGATCGGGGGTGAAGGTGCCCCCCCTTTTCTCATTCGCATGAAGAATTAAATTGAGGTCTCCAGCAAGAATAACATTTGAATTCTGCTCCTTGTCTATTTCTTCCTTCAATTCCTTCCAGCATTGTTCCTTTTCCCGGAAATGGTTGGGGATATAGACATTGTAAATGATTAAGTCACAGCTCTCTTCCTTGTTGACAAGGTTGGTCCTGATCCAGTTTTGATTGAGGACAGAGGATTTGCAATCCCACTGCTGCTTATTCCACATAGTTGTGATTCCTCCAGAGGCTCCTCTGGAATTGCTACTGGCCCCTGAGAAAGTTTTTTGGGCTTCTATGATTATTTGCATTTCGCTCTGACTTTGCTTGGTTTCCTGAATCAGAACAATTTCGGGTCTTTCTGTTTGAAGAAGATCTCGTAGGGCAGCTGATTTAGAGGGGTGCCCCATACCCCTGCTGTTCCAGGATAAAAGCTTCATCATGAGGCATTCGAGCGAGGAGGTGCTCGCCTCTCAAGTTCTTTACCTGCTGTGTCTTTCTCTTGTGAACCTGTAATAAAAGAATCCATAGGAGTTTGGATCCCTAGAGCTATGTCCTTTTGCGTGCTTTCTTCCCGATGCTGCTTGGCTGACTTTCTGCCTGGTCCAGGTTTCTTGTGGATATCACCGGATGCTCCAAAGTCCTTGGAGGAGCTTCTGGTGGTTCTGTGGAGGGGAGGTCCAATGACGGGCTGAGATGGGGTCGAAGAAATCAAGGGGGGCTCAATCCGATTCAAGGATGGTTGATCAGGCTGAGGATCATCATAGGATTCCTTCGATTTGTTTCTTGTTAAGATCCTTTCCACTGAGTGAGGAGGGGAAGCTTGGAGGGGGGAGGAGGGGGAGATTCTGGGGCCTTTGGGGGAAGGAGGGGGAGATGGGAGATCCTCTGAGGCAAGGGATCCAAAGGGGTTGGAGGATGAGGGGATGGATTGACCCATGCTTGCTGGAACAGAGGGGAAGGGAGGGGTATCGGAGTGAGGAACCTCAGGCTCAGGGGGAGGGATTGACTTCTTCTTTTTCCTTACTATTTCCCATGCTTCCTCAGGGGTTTCAGAAATATTATTAGCTTCTGGTTTAGATTTAGAGCACCTATTTGCAAAATGACCATACTCATGACATACCTTACACTTGAAGGGGAGTTGCTCATAGTCCACCTGTTGTATATGCGTCCACTGGTCCACTCTGAGCTTGACTGCCTCTGGTAGACCTTTGCCCAAGTCTACCTCCACACAGATCCTCGCACATGCGTGCATATTTTCTTTTGGCTCTGATCTATCCACATATTTACCTATTGCGTTTCCAATTGCTCGAACAGATTCATCGGCCCAGCAGTGAAGCGGAAGATGCGGAAGGCGAACCCAAACAGGAACTGCGTTGGGTACATCCATTTCAGGGTCGAAGTCCGGGGTCCAACGGTTGAGATAAAGGCCTCTAGTGTCCATGAAGTATGGCCCATTCCTGAAAATTAGATTGCGATCCTCCACTGTTTCGAAGAGGAAGGTGAAGAAGCCTCTTCCACAAAACCTTATCGCAATTTTCCCCTGGACCATGGCGTTCCAGTTTCTTTCCACCCAACGTTGAACAGTTCGAGGGGAGGGCCATAGCCCCGTGAACTGTCCAACCAGGCCGCGTTCAGCCAAGGCTACAGCAGATCTCCTTGGAAGAGATGGGGGAAGAGGGATTTCCGGAATTTCATCAAGCTTTTTGATAAATTTTGAGGCAGTAGGTCGGATCCTTTCAGAGATATTCTCTGGGATGAGAGAAGCAAAGGCTTTCTCAAGATCGATCTGATCAGAAGCGGGAGGGTCCATCGAGCCTGGGGCGCTCAACGAACGGCAAGGGAAGGGAGGGAGGGGCAGGAGGCCCGGGAGAGCAAGAGATGCAGCAGAGGGCTGCCCTCAGGGGCAGCACGAACAGCCAGAGACGGGGCAGGAGGCCCAGGAAGCAGGAAGGAAAGGCACAGCGGGGGAAGCCCGCAGCGGGGGCTGCAAGCCCGGCAGCAGGGCTGCCAAGCTTGGGCGAAGGCGATCAGGGCGTCCAGGGGCGGGAGAGCTCCATTCTCTAGCGCGCGCTCCTTCCTTACTGTTCGTTCTACCCAACTGGATTTACCTCCCAACCAACTACGAAATAATTCCTAGCCCAGGAAACCTCCACAGATTCCCTAGCCTTCCGAGCCTAAGTCCAACCAGATGTAGTGTGTTTGTCCAAGATGAATGATCCAGACCAAGATGAACAATATTTCCCTCCTCTCAACAACCCAAGAAACCTCCACAAGTGCCTAAGGTCTCCAAAATCACAACAAATCCTAAAATCACAACCAATCCCAAAATCAAGCAAGACCCCCATCTCCCCTTTTCTCCCTTCCTCCTTCCCTTTTATACCCTCCCTCCCTTCTCCATCTCAACCACCTCTCATTAATGTCATTAACTTCTCATCCATCCTTACAGTTGGCTTCTCTTCTCTCAAGTAAATCTAGGAGTACATTTGGAAATGTGATATGAATATAAAATTGGGAAATTAATGGGAGAGGACCATGTCTTCTGCCAAGTAAATCTGAAAGTACATTTGGGAATGTGAGATGAATATATATATTGATAATTAAATGGAGAGGACTATGTCTTCTCCCAAGTAAATGTGAGAGTACATTTGGGAATGAGATGTAATTAAATGGAGAGGACCATGTCTTCTCCCAAGTAAATGCGAGAGTAAATTTGGGAATGAGATGTAATTAAATGGAGAGGACCATGTCTTCTCCCAAGTAATTGTGAGAGCAAATTTGGGAATGTGATATGTAATTAAATGTAGAGGACTATGTCTTCTCCCAAGTAAATGTGAGAGCACATTTGGGAATGTGAGATGAATATTTATATAATTTGAAATAATGGAAGGCGATCATATCCTACCTAAGATTCAATTTGAGAGGGCAAGTTGGGAATTTGAACAAAATAGAAATAATGAATTTTATATTAGTAAATAAATTTATAGTTTCCAAAATGAAGGTATTCACCAATATTTTTCAATGTTTTCAGGTAATGTAAACATTAATAAATTTGCATGATAAGATTTAAGTGGGGCATTACATACACCCCTCCTTCAAAAAACTTCGTCCCGAAGTTAGAATGAAAAGATACAAGGAGTTCGAAAGCATAGAAAACCAGAGAGTTATAGCAGTAAAATTTGATAAGTCAGACAATGACATTACTTCCCCTCAAGAGTCTCCAACTAATATATATCCCCCTATCCATACTAACCTACTTCTGTTCCCACCCTATCCGTCCTTTGCTTCTTTATCAGTGGCAACGACCATACTAACCACTAATAAAACCGACATGGTGGAAGCGTCGACTATATCGCCCTAACTTCCCCAATAGGCAACTGGAAATCGTCATCACACGTCTAGGGGATGTGTCCACCACTGCCATCCCACGATTCTAGGTTTCAGAGGATACACGGTGGGAAATGCCTCCACCCCTCCTTCACAACTAGGGTCAACGCCCTAACACGGACCACACTATAGAGCTGGTTGGACTTGTCATCGAATAATCCAGTCAGATAGTCTTTCCACCTGTCATTTGCATTTTACTCATGTCATAAGAGTGAATATCAAGTAGATACCAAATGTAATAGAACAATGTGCATTATACCTTCTCCATGAGATGTCTCGATCTTCCCTTGATGGAAGAGTAGCTCTTGGCTATCATATATTTCTTCCCCCTCCCTGCGGGTTAGCTCTCATTCATGCATTTATATAACAACAAGACGTATAATCATCACATTATTAAGTCTAGTATCCACGTGTCAATTTTGTAGTTCATATTGGAAACAAATCATATTTTCATTACATTACTTATTAGATAAATCATATCCACTTAAGCCATACATGAAGCAACTATAGCTCTGATAAGTCATGCACTAGATAAATCATCACCAAGTATGTCATACATTAGGTCATACATCAAACATTTTCATCATCAAAATCAAACCTAAGTAGTTTCACGTGTCCAACCAAGTGCATCAATATGAGTTGAAACAGATTCGACTGTCCACCATGGAAAATAACATCTGAACCCGGATATGCTATAAGGTGGTACCAAAACCGAAATATTGGCAAGCAACGGATTAGTGCACTATCAATTCCACTAGAAGGCACTAGTATAAGTTTCAAGCATATAATTTCTTTAATACCTCAGTGAATATAAAAGTCCCACTCTTCCAAGTTGCTGGTTTTTCATCTTCCAAACCAATTAGTTAACTTAAAAATAAAAGACTCCAAACTTCAAAAACTGTTTCCAGCATGATTTTCATACTTATTGAGAGAAATGTCCTCTAAATGTCAAAGGTTCAAATTTATTATATATTTAATCATTTTTTACTAGTACTAAAACAATTTCATGATATATATTGCAGCTCACAATATGACCAGACAAATGAGAAATAAATAAACGAATGGAATAATTGCCTTTGCCCTGCTGCTATTAGTATTTCCCTTCTAAATGGCACCGCATTTTTAAAGATGCCTACTCCTTTCACAAGTGGCCAGTGACCACAAAAGTTGCGAAGAAAGTTGAGGGTCCTTTTATCCAAAACTAGAGACACTTATTTTTATTTTTTTTATTATTATTTTTTTTTCACGGCATTTTTATTCAACACTAGAATAAGGGTAAAAGTGTATTCTAATATTTTCATTGGTCTTTCATTGACTAAATAAGCTCCCATTCTAAAATCCCAATTTCTCTATGAATTGATCTTCTCATTTAATTTAAGATCATTAAAAACAATTATCACAATAAGCCTTACACATGTCCATGGTATTCAATCTATGTTTTCACTAGAAGATTCCACCACCCATAGAATAATCATTAACGTGACATATAGGGTATTTCAACACATCCTAATTTGAATTCCCATGCTTCATAGTTGTTTACTTCTTAAACTCGAGATTTGTTATTATGACTTCCTCTATGAAGAATGACAAATATACTATCTGAAAGATAATCCTACTATCTGAATGGAAAATCTACTTTATTTTTAATAAGAATAATGATAATCTACTATCAACAGAATTAAAAGCCACCCTCGTATGTAAAATAGAACTGACTACATTCTTTAGATTGGGACACATTTTGGGCATAAATTACCGGCTCCGTTGTAAAGCTATATATGGATGCTAATGGTCCTTGTTGGGCACGTTGAGGAAAAGGGGTCAGATCAGGTGAAAGTTTGGGAAAATTTTTGATAGATAGCTCTGCAACCTATTACCTAAGCTAAGGAAGTCTATGTTATGCATTGCAACATTGACCTCGCAGCATGCTTCTCGAAACAATTTCAAAAAAAAGAAGCCTATGGAGAATGTGGTCACATCTTGCACTTGACATGTGGAACGTAAGGCATGATTGTACAATCCATCATATAGGAATCACACCAATAGGGCTAGGTATGAAACCTACATAAGGAATCTCTTGTACACAAGTATATTCTTCATTGTATTTTCATCATGCTGTATCCCCTGGATGAGGCTTGAGATTACCTAATGGAACTCTTACCTCACTTCACATTTTGTTGCCAACCACGATGAAAGCAAAGTTTTCCATATAGGCTAGTTAAAACATTGCATGGCATTGCCATACACCTAAAAAAAGTTCAACAAGAAGAAAATGCATGTTTTCCAAATTGATAATGTAAGCTTTGAAGAATCATCCCAAAAGCCTAAAAATGTTAACAGGGTCTTCAATTGGCTTCAGTCAAGACAGTGAGGGTCATTAAACAAAATAGTTAGATTCCAAATGATCCATGGTTCAAGGGAAATGCCTTGACTTATGCAAGAACAGAAACAATGGCTAAAACTGGACCTTATGATGAGTAGGTAATACATATTACTACATACAATTAAGTATATGAAAAAGAATATCCACAAGATGGAAAAATTGTTGTGGACTTAAATTACCATTGGATGATAATGAAATCAAGTATTTCTAAGCAATTTTTCTATTTCAAAACTTATGTAGTGTGTTTCACACTCCACTTCTATCATAGCCTTACAAATTCTCAACATAAATTAAACAACTCATAAATTAAATGACACATCAATATTTTAATAGCTATCAACATATATTAAGATGTATTAGACATTTAATTTATATAACTTTAATACTTTTTAATAACCTCTAAAATCAACTCATACATAAAACCTAACACCACCATACTTATTATTTCTTAAATTATATATAAAATCAAACACTGCCATACTTAGATAAATATGAATAAATGAAAGCAATGTAACCTTACACTAAAAAAATAATTTAAATCCTAAATCAAACCTTGTCCCAAATACTTATATAAATATGAATAAATGAAAGCAATATAACCTTACACTAAAAAAAAATGATTTAAATCCTAAATCAATCCTTGTCCCAAATACTTCGGTGAAAGATTCCTTTCTTAGTCTCATTGCCATGACTTTCACTTTCAGATGAGCTCGCCCTTCTATTAGAATGCCTTGAAAAGTGAACTCTCTTTGGTTCCAAGATGCTAGAAGGGTATCCACAACCAAGAAACACAATTGACACCAATGCCTTATTGGATTGGTTTTCTCCCCAGATGGTTGTCATGCTTGGTGTCACCATTTCTGATTCATTTGCCTTAGCGTTTGAGCTTGCCAAACGTTTTGGGTTTGTTGGGTCTTTTAGTTTTCAATGAGTTAACTGATTCCTGTTCCTGGGTAGTGAGATTTGAGGAAATTCAGTAGGTGGGAACTAAACATTCCCCAGAATGGATATACAGAATGGAAGAATTCAGCTTCTGCTCTTCGTGGTAGGCCTCACAATTTTTAGTATGACATGCATGTATTTTGCATGTATCTTTTGAGAAAAAAAGATAGTACCAACAATTCTTTCATTATTTCATATATGTTTCACATCTGTTTCACTTCTTGAAGCATGCCCACTTCTTGGTCTGATCATATGCTTTTATTTCCCCTGCACAACCTTTGAGGTTAACCAATATGATTAGGATTAAACCATTTTCTTAATCTAGATTAGGCACTTTTCTGCCATTCTGAACATTTTTAAATGGACAGTATAAAACACGGACTCTGGACTCTATGGTACAGATGTCATTAAGCACAAGCTCAAGTTATTAAGATTGGGCTTTAAACTTTAAGGCCCAGTGTCTATGAAAGGTTCTCTTGAAGTGGAGAGGAGGATTCTCCACATGAAACCAAATGATCCAAAATCAAGTTGCAGCAGAACCCAATGTGACTATGTATAAGTGGTCCTCTCAGTAAATCCTCTAAAGCTCCAAGCTAGGTAAATTACACAACCTAACGCTAATGGAAGTAGGAAGACCTGTAATTTACCCATGAAAATGAAGCCTTCTTTGGAATCGTATTAGTTAAAGGTTGAAAATTTTGGAAGAGACCAAACCTTGTTCGTCTTCTTTTTTTTCTCCTATTTTTTTAATTTGATCTGGTAAAACTTATTGCGCTTGTCTAATTTCATGTTTATTAGGTAACCCTAACATGTAGCTTGAAAGGTCCACAACAGTTGCTCAAAACATTTTGGCCTCCTCTATAGAGGTGTCAATAGGTGTCAATTTCGCAGGATGGTTAAAAGCCACAGGAATCTAGTTATTTTTTTTTTTAAATTTGATACTTGAATTATGTTTTTGATGGTAGAAATAGATTCAGCACCATAATAAAACTTGGTGTGGCACCCAAAATCTTGCTGCTTAACTGCCTTTAACTAAGATTACCAAAATTTTCCAAAAATTCTTGATTTCCAAAAATTCCTGCTAGATCTTTGCCCAAATTTCCATTGTTTTCCAAGCAAAATTAACTTATCAGCTTGCAAATATGCTCTCCGCAATATCAGAAATCTGTGGCACTCATCACTGGATAACGTGGAACTGAGAAGAGATTGTTCTCAAAATTTTTTCTTTTTCCTTTTTATTCCAATGGAGAATTTGCTATCAACTAGTTGACGCACCCCTGGATTATGGTGTCGATATTTACTCCAAATTCCCTGGTTTGGAATATGACCAACTATGTTCTTTATTCATTGGACAGTACTGTTTATTGCTTTTCAAATTCCTTGAGGGAAATGTTGTTCAAATTATTGCATGCAGTATTGAAAATGTTGAAACAACTCCCTGGTGGAATATTTGAACATAGCACATAAATTGTAATAACGATAATCAAGAACAAGCTATTCAGATAAGCTTTTAGAATCTAACCAAAGTGGATGCAAGAATTTGGTTCAATTCCTTGTTAAGTTTCAAGTCTAATTCTGGTATGTTTTATATAAAAATTTGTTGGAATTATATAAAAATTTGTTATAATTATAAGTTTGAGTTGTTAGCGTATATCATTCAAATACAAATTATACTAAACTATAAAAATCACAATTTTATAAAAAAAATTGTAACCTGAACCATTAAACTATGCAACTATGCCATCTCTCATAAAATATTTATGGTTTTGTTATGTTTCAACTGATTTTCTATTAATTATGTTAAATTACATGTAATTATATATGTAGCATTACCATATTTATTTAATTGCACACGCTGGGTCCTCTTACAATCTAAGGTGGGAAAGATCTCTCTGTGAAAACGAGTGGGTGATGATAATAACTAAAATAAATGAAAGAAGTGGGACAGGTTTCTCTGTGCAAATGAGTAAGTGATGTTAATAAATAAAATAAGCCAAAATATCCTATTAAACAAAGTTGGGTGGGTCATTTTTCTCCTTCCTTGACTCTGTTTTGCAGAGACAAAAACTTTACTGTTGTTTGTCAGGCATGTTGGATCAAATATCGACATAAAATAAGATTGTTGTGGTTTTTACAATGAAAAATTGCAGACGATAAAACCATTTGTTGATTTCCATGACCTCAGTGCTACATTCTTAAAAGTCCCAAAATTCATAGATTTATACATAGAAAGTTATGCTTTCATAAAGATGAATGTACAAAAACTAGAACAGATACAAACCAGCCTCATTTGTTATCCGTTAGCAGACATACATCATGGCATCTTGATCTATCATAGAATGGCTCTAGTATATAGAGCAACTGGACATTCCTAAATAGTGATCCATTAAGGAGTGAAAGGATTACCTGCTACCATCATGTACTGGAAAAATCTACTAGTATTGGACCAAGTCATGACCAACTATTTTGCACTTCTCACATATCCAATGGATATATTGAGATACATGTTAGTAGATACCAAATATCAAAGTTAAATCTAGACAACCATATATTTCTTGTTTCTATGTAGATAATGCCCATTGGAATCGTTTAACCGTATAGGATTCTTAGGTCAATTCTTCCTTAACAATCTTCAAAAAGTCTCTGAACTCAGTTTTCACTTGTGTATGTGTGTTCCGATGTCATGTGTGATTTTTCAGAACTCTCATAGTTGTGTTGATTGCTTGAAACAATATGCATGAAGTATTGTACTCCATTCTCATATCCTTTGAGGTCAACACTCTTGGTGTGTAATCACCATGACCCACTTTTCAACAAATTGCATATTACACAATCCATTAAGAAACCATGGTAGTTCCTCTCTGAGTGCCTGTAGATGGACATTCCAAATCAGATTTGAATGTGGATGACATGTTATACTGGTCATTTCTCTAGATGGTCTCACTATTTTTTTGGGTTCTTTTAAGTTGAAAGGTGCTCATAAGTTGGATTTTTATGCAATGGGACTATGGCCTAGAATGGTAGCCTATAGTTGAGGAAATTGCAGAATTGCATGCTTCCTAGAACAGTATAGAAGAGGACCTTGGTCCTCTTAAAGACAATGAGGTTGTGATTGAAGAAAAGATCTGCAGTCTTATGATGGAAGATGAAGAAAATAGCCCAGAATTGAAAGGTGAGCAGAGTCGTGAGTTTGAAAATGATCAAGAAGCCATTATAAATCAAGAAATGGGCACATCCAGCCCCCTAGAAATTGCGGAAGCAGCCATGGATAATACCAATTTTTGAAGATGTGTCAAAGCCTAGAATTGAAGGTAATAAATCAGCTATTGAAGATGGAAAAACCAGCAGCCCAAAAGAGACAGTTTCCAACACTCATATGGAGATTTGTAGGCTCAAGTTTGAAGATGAAGCAGTAACTTTTATGAGGAGTGCCTGGATTTTGAAAAGGGTGAACTTTCACCTGCAATCACCATCATGGACATAGGCAGGACATATCCAAGCAACCTGTAACAATTTCCAGTGTGCCAACAACTATCATCTCAGCCCAAAAGACATCAGGTGGCCTAGATTTATTGTCCAGATCACAATTGAATATAGATGAGACATCTTTTGTTGCTGCCCCTGAATCTAAAGGTGACAAAGAAGCAGCCAGCCAAGAAAATATTGTTTCTAGCACTCTGTCTGGGGATGATGAAATCAGTATGTGAAAAGATATTCCTTGCCATGTATTTAAAGGCAATGAAGCAGCTTTCAATGAAAACATTTCCAGTCTTAGGAAGTTTTCTAGATACAACTGAAGCAAATGCCCCATGCATCGGAGGATTTTCCAGAATTAGAACAGGACACTCTAATCTAGGACATTTACTCATGCAGGAAGGGGACACTTCTCTGGGTTAAATTTAGTTCTTAGAGTTTTTCTTCTAAACTTTGAAGCTTTATTTTGTAAAACCCTTGCCTTCTTCATCTATACGAGAAGATAGAATGGATGATCGTCATTTGTCATTTTTATAGTTTGCCAGTGATTAGAAAGTGTGTTATGAAACCAGCTCACAAAAAGATAGAAAACATAGATGAACGCCTTAGAAATCAGCCTCTTCGAGGGGGAACCTCATTTACATTACACAAATGAATAATTCTTGGATGATATAAATGACAAGACCTCCTTTCTATATATAGGAGTCTAAGAGGTCATAATAAACCCGAGCCTACATAACAATAATAATGTAAGGGCACAATAATAACAATAGTGGGCTTCTATGGGGCACAATAATAACAATATGGGGACTATATGGGCACAACAATATAATAAGGGGGTTGTACTAATAACAATAAGGGGTTACGCTAGTAGTCTAGGGACCTAACATGCCCCTCTCCTTCAAAACGTGTTGTCCTCAACGCTTGAGTAGTTCTTGATGCTTATGTATAAAATTCTTGTCCTCCCATGTGGAATCTTCAGCGGGTAAGTTCTTCCACTTGATGAGATACTCTGAAATTGATCGATTCCGTAGTTGTCAGGTTCTTGTTTTTTGGTACTGCTCCAGGTTCCAATATTATTTTTCCTTCCTCATCAAGTTCTAACAATATTGTTTGAACTGGGATCTTCTGCAACTTTTGAATAAGTGACCACACTTATTCGTCCTTCTTCCATTCCTCCCTTCCTTCGTTTATCCAATCTAGTTGGATAATAGAAATAGCACAAAACAATGCTTCCACATCCTCATCCTTTCTTGAGAGTGCATCTGCAACAACATTTTTCTTTCCTTTTTTGTAGATGATTTCAAAGTCATAACCTAACATATTTGTGACCCATTTTTTTTGTTCTTCTAAAGATAATCTTTGTTCTAAAAAGTATTTAAGACTATCATGATCCATTTTTACCTTGAAGTGTCTTCCCATTAGGTAAGGTCACCATTTCTTAAGTGCATGTAGTGTTGCCAACATTTCTTTCTCATAAATATCTTGCTTCAGATGTAGCCGTAAAAATACCCAATCGTCTACATCAAAACTTCTTTCACTGCGTTGTTTACCTACCCATTGTTTCATTCAATTCTGCACCAAAGTGGCATTATCCTTTAAAAGTTGGAGAACTTTTTGTTGATTCTCGATGTGATCTTTCACTGCTTGAATCTTTTTCTTCTTGATATATCCTTCTATATTGAGAGTTTGAGAAGTCGTAATTTCTTCCAATGCATTACAAGATATGGTTGGATTCATTTCTTGTAATTCTGGCCAATGCATTACAAGATATTGTCGGATTCATTTCTTCTTTCTTGATGTGATATTTCACTTCTTTAACCTTTTTCTTCTTAATATGTCCTTCTATCAGTTTGAGGAGTGGTAATTCTTGCCAATGCTTTACAGCATATGGCCGGATTCATTTCTTCTTTCTCTAGGGTCGGTTCCAGTTGTATATCCTCTTCTTTTGATGTTTCTTGATCCTTTTGTTCCTCCTCTTCATAATCTATGTAAAATAATTTCTTCTTAGCACACTTATGACCTTTAGTGCATTTTCTATCACAATTGTAACAAAGACCTTTTTCTCTTTTTTCTTCCAATTGTTGTTGTGTAACCCTTGTAGGTTGTGGAAGGCTAGGCGAAACAACACTTACATCTTTATAGTTGTGATGGGTAGACTTCCTTGTTGCCATAATTTTTCTTTCCACTTTTTAACAAAGCCCTTTTACTCTTTTTTCTTCCAATTGTTGTCATGTTGCTCTAAAGAAGGTGTTTCTCTTTGTATCCTCATAATGTGCTATAATTTTCTCCGTGAAAATTGACCACGTAACAAGTGGTTTATGAGAACAAAGCCCTTTACACCATAAAAATTGCTCTTGTTCTAAATATGAAGATGAAATACATACCTTTTGTAACAGTGGTACACCATGTAGATCAAAATATTTCTCCATCCATAGTATCCAATTTACCGGATCCTTGCCATCAAACTACCTCATCTTAATTTTTCTTGATTTTAGGAGCTCTATCTTGAAACGGTTGTAACTCTGTACTTTCGGATCTTTAAGTTTTGAAATTTCATCCTGTAATACCCCTCTGAGTCCTCTTTCTAAATCCGCAAGTCTTATTGCAATTGGATTCTCCAAGGAAGAGTTATGTCAAATCTCCCACGGTGATCTGATTATAGACCTTTTTAGAAGATCAAACTTGTAGGAAGTGCCACGTGTCACTGTTTTGACCTTCGGATCTGAAAAATATACACAGGAAACTACAGTCCGTCATTTTTCTAAAACTTCTTATGAAATTTAAATTTGATGCCAGAACCAAAGTTATGACGATTTTCCCCAGGTCACCTGTTTGGAATGTAATTCGAGAGTCTGCAAAAACCCTAACTTCCTCAGATCATATCTCCAAAAATATAGCGAGACAAGCTCTGAAATTTGGACGCGCACTTCAGTGCGATTTCGGCTCAAATGGGTTTTGTTTTTCGCTTCTGAAACATCGCAAACAAAAAGTTATAGTGAAAATTCCACGATGACCTGTTTGGAGTAACGAAACCCTAGAATCCAAAGCTCTGATACCAAATGTTATGAAACCAGCTCACAAAAAGATAAAAAAACATAGATTAACGCCTTATAGATCAACCTCTTTGAGGTGGAAACCTCATTTACATTACACAAATGAACAATTCTTGGATGATACAAATGACAAGACCTCCTTTGTATATATAGGAGTCTAAGGGGTCATAATAAATCAGAGCCTACATAACAATAATAATGTAAGGGCACAATAATAACAATAGTGGGCTTCTATGGGGCACAATAATAACAATATGGGGACTTCATGGGCACAAAAATATAATAAGGGGGTTGTACTAATAACAATAAGGGGTTACACTAGTAGTCTAGGGACCTAACAAAGTGGGGTATGCAATTTTCTGTTTTGCAGTTAATAGACGAAGTGTGGTTGAGTGCTGCAGGCTCTTAGCTCATCATTCAGTGTTTTTAGTTACCTTACATTCTTACATGCAAATTTGATAGGTTAAACAATTTTAACCTACCTAAGGTTTGTAAGAGTGCAGATCTTCTTACTAGGAATTGAACATTCAATGACAATTCCTGCACTGATAGTGGTGTTTCAAATTACAAAATACTCTCTGGTGAAGATGCATATCAGATTCAAATTAAAACTTGACACAACATTTTGTCATATGATTCATGTTGCATTTCTTCATGGCAGAAGCATAAGACATTGTTAAAGGATAAATAAATTAACTGCACAAATCTATAAAAGGACTGGCTCACAAACAGTGGCCATCTTTGATATATGCTCCATTAACTATTTTGCCCCTCTACCATGGGTTTGCTTCAGTACGCTCGGGATTTACGCCATATGCTAAGAGCATAGGAATAAGTTTTGATACAACTGAGGACAACAGTAAACCTCAAAATGTCACTAAAATAATATACGAAATAAACAGTAGCCCAAATTGCATATTTTTTTTTGGATGTATTTTTCTCCTAAAATTGTTCAAACTAGACTCAGATATCGTTCGATTGGAATAGAAACGCAATGAGTGAAATGAAACTAGCAGTGGCCTCATTGCTGGCACCATGTCATTGTATAGTTGATGGTGCTTAGGAAACTCAATAACAACCTCAATGCTGCTATAAAAAAACTCAAAAATCTGCGCATTTAATCCTTGGCGTGCTTCAGAATTACAACCATCATCAATACTAAAATTGTGATTGTCTCTCTACATTTTTTTCATATATTTAAAGATGGGGGCCTTGCAAATTTTTTTGTTGTTGAAGGAAATAAACAAAACTGATAGGTTTGCAAATGAAAAAGACAAAAATATTTAATTCTGCGCAAGCAAAATATTTGAGAACCTTGGTGTTTTAAAACAACAATCCTGCAAAATAAAATACAGAAAAGGAAGCAAGGTTTGTGAAATACCGCCTGATTCATCAGTGGAAAGCTCCCTTGGTTCAGCCTTAGAGGCCATGATACTTGAATATTCAATCAAACTACTTGGGTTGTTACGTCTATAATCTAGAGCTCCTCCAAAAGATGTCGACGCATGTGCCCATTTTTAACATGCTAGAAAACTGGAGCAACTGTACCGGTGGCTATACCGGTGACTGGTATATAATGTCTTAGATGGGATCCTTCTAGAATATGTAGCAAACTATATTCATAAAAATTCTCCAAAGTTGTACTTATTAACAAAGAACCATGTTCTGATTTCCCTTCATTGGAGAAACAGGGTGTCTGATGAATAGCACTTTCATTTCATTTGCCGAGAACATAAAATTTTCTTGTTGCAATAGAAACTAACATGTTATTTTAGCTTAGATGGAAGCTTCTACAGAGGAAAATTTTAAAGTGCAATTTATAGGTTAGTAATGTCTTGGTCTTTAAAGATTCAACTAGATTTGAAAAATCTCTAGTAGGTAGGCTTCAAGGTCCAGATTTTGAACCTGGATCTAATACCATTTGTAAGAACCCTATCTTAGGGTCTTCTAACAGTTGTATTTCTCTAGAATTTAAATGCAATAAGAGGCAATAATTTAGTTTCTTACAAGACCTTTAAACAATGAAAATTTTACCATTTACATTCTATCCTTATAACTTATGGTGAACATTTCATTTTAATAAATTTACACGAGTAATCTATAGAGGAACACCTGTACCAGTGGCTGGTGGAGATGCCTTTGAGTTGATGCGCCTATTGAATTCTCCTCTTGACTAACCCAATTGGATTTATCTCCTAGCCAACTAGGAAATAATTCCTAGCCCAGGAAACCTCCACAAGTTCCCTAGCCCTTCGAGCCCAAGTCCAACCAGATGTAGTGTGTGTGTCCAAGATGAATGATCCAGACCAAGATGAACAATATTTCCCTCCTCTCAACAACCCAAGAAACCTCCACAGGTTCCTAAGGTCTCCAAAATCACAACAAATCCTAAAATCACAGCCAATCCCAAAATCAAGCAAGACCCCCATCTCCCCTTTTCTCCCTTCCTCCTTCCCTTTTATACCCTCCCTCTCTTCTCCATCTCAACCACCTCTCATTAATGTCATTAACTTCTCATCCATCCTTACAGTTGACTTCTCTTCTCCCAAGTAAATCTGGGAGTACATTTGGAAATGTGATATGAATATAAAATTGGGAAATTAATGGGAGAGGACCATGTCTTCTCCCAAGTAAATCTGAAAGTACATTTGGGAATGTGAGATGAATATATATATTGATAATTAAATGGAGAGGAGTATGTCTTCTCCCAAGTAAATGTGAGAGTATATTTGGGAATGAGATGTAATTAAATGGAGAGGACCATGTCTTCTCCCAAGTAAATGTGAGAGTAAATTTGGGAATGGGATGTAATTAAATGGAGAGGACCATGTCTTCTCCCAAGTAAATGTGAGAGTACATTTCGGAATGTGAGATGTAATTAAATGGAGAGGACCATGTCTTTGCCCAAGTAAACGTGAGAGTACATTTGAGAATGTGAGATGAATATATATATAATTTGAAATAATGGAAGGAGATCATATCCTACATAAGATTCAATTTGAGAGGGTAAGTTGGGAATTTGAACAAAATAGAAATAATGAATTTTATATTAGTAAATAAATTTATAGTTTCCAAAATGAAGGTATTCACCAATATTTCTCAATATTTTCAGGTAATGTAAACATTAATAAATTTTGCATGATAAGATTTAAGTGGGGAATTACAGACAATGAGGAGGAGATTGCGAGGAACCTTGAGGGGTTGACTCGTTGTATCCCGAAGTATGCTCGGGTAGGAGACATTCCTCGTCAGTACCAGAGACACACTATGGGAGTCTCGGATCGGATCTGCTGATTGCTGACTCGTGTTGCACGAGCCATATCATGCTACCACGATCACCATACTGATTAGTTCCTAGGTCCAACACTTACATTTTTTGAGGCTTGCGTGCCACAGATATATGAGGCCTGCGAGCCGCTGATGTTATTTTGGACATACATTATTTTTTGGGGTTCTGATGTATCAAAAATTATCACCATCTATATATATATATATATATATATATATATATGTTGTATTTTGTTGTCTACTATGATACAAATGGTTTGTTTTATCTTTTCACATGTTTCGTAAATGTCTATCCAACATATAATTATCTAATGCATTTGTCAATGTATTCATGCATCTAGGAATATGATGATATGTAATGTAATCAAAATTTCTTTCCAGTAGACGAATACGGAGATACATTCTCAATATTTGAGGGTTTCTGACGGAATATTGCTTGTTGAGTAAAAGGATGACAATCTATGAATCCAGGTTGACAACCAATTCTCAAATTTCAAGAGAAATGGCTTCTGACAACAGTTCAATGACCACACTGTATTTAGAAATGTTGTTAGTTGTGCGACCTAGACAGATACCTTGAAGGTCAATCAACTCACCATTAGGGTCATAAATAGCCCATGCCATGGATGATAGGTTCCGGGTACTTGTAGTGGTTCCAGCTAGGGTACTAGACTGGACTCTATATTTAATATCGACCGAGGTGCATAAGCTTAGAGGCGTGGTCTAAAATATATAGACATAAAGAATCTCTGGCCAAGTGAGTAGGATGTAGGATACAATGCTTCTTTACGGAAGACCGGAATTTGCAACCTATCATTCACACACCTAGATTACCCTACTGATATGCTTAATTACAATGCTGGTCATGAGATGTAACTATCAAATCAAATCCTGAATCTAAGTACTGTATATGACTATGGCAATGATTCTAACCTCCTTACAGAGGTATCACTCAGAAAACCCTTGCTTGGTACCCACACCCAGCATGCAAGGTATTTACACTATCAAACCATATAAAGAAAGCATAAATGAACTGTAAAGCAAAACAGAGTTTATGAGATAATGTCTCTATGAGTCACACAGGGATCGAATCCCTTACAAGACTCCCTTCCAGATCCTAGTGCCGACCATTCAACATAACCATAAACCGTTCATAAGCGCACACCATGTCTATGTAATGAAATTCAAAGGCTGTAGGAATCGAAAGCTTATATAAATATTATGCAACCCGTATGCTATGTGAATCAACATCTGTGTAAATCAAAACTGTGATGCAAACCATGTGATATAAATCGAAAGCCATGTGAATACTGTGATGCAAACCATATGCGATATAGAAATCGAATTGAATGTAAACACTGTGCAGCATATAAGAACTGAAATGTACCAAAATGAATGGACAGTATACCAATCGAAGAACGCAGGGCCCGTCCGCGCCTAAGGGTATACTGGTTATCACCGTTCAGCAATCAAAACCAATGCAAAGGGTATACACACTTCGTGACTGTAAATATGTCCTTGTATTAAAAGTAAAACTCTGTTCTGAGAAAATATGATTCAACAATTCCAAAAACTAAACTCTAAACATAACCCTGACTGTATTTACATATGCGTACGCACAGCCATGTCATCGATACAATGAATGTACATAGTGCTGTTGCCGCGTTTATTACATAGCCTTTTCAAAATGTTTCCATGCCAAGTGTTTCAAAAAAAATCAAAAAGACTAAAATGAAAAATGGAACGATGCTGTTTCTGCTTTTGCCTGTCAGAGTGCCCTGCTTTGACTTAAGTTGACCGCATGCATAGGAGGCTCGATTTGGCTGGGTGAGAGGTGTTTGTCCATGCTTGGACATTCTGCTTTTCGCCCATGCCTTTCGTTCTGGCTCATCTGCTGCGCCACATGTCAAACGGTAAGCTCATTACAGGATGTGGGTACTTCCTGTAATCATGTCATCAAAAACCTCTAATTCTGGAACATAAAACCCCTAAATTAATTTCTATGCAATTTAATAACTATAGAACAATTAATAATCAATATTCAAGGATTTTGAGGGATATATGATGAAAATGTATGGATAAATGATATGTTTTTGGGAAGGAAAAAGGGTCTTAGGATGATACCAACATCTCTCCCCGACTTAAGGACTTAGCATGTCCTCATGCTACCCCAGAAGTACTCCCCTTGAACTCTGTGCCTGCATGGATCTCTGCTGCCTTGAGCAAGGTATCTACATTCTTCTTCACCTGGTGATCCTTCTGTCCCTTGAGTTCCTGCTTTAACTTTTTATATTTCTCTTTAAGGGCCTTCTTCTGATTGTACCACTTAGTGGCCCAGTTGGAAATCTCAGATTGCTCAGTCTCCAACTCACTGATTCTTTCTTTGAGCTTTTCATTTGTCTTCTGTGTTTCTTTGCTTTGCGCCCTGAGCATTTCATTTTCTCTTTTAATAACCTTTTCCAACATGTTAGCTTCCATGAGCTCTTCTTTCAATTCTTCAATTTGTTTTTCTAACTTCTTCTGTCTTTTGGTGGGAGGTGGTGACCCTTTTTCTTGTTTGTTATGGCTTTCCACCTCTATGTCAACTTTTGGTGCTGGTGGTGAATGATCACTACTTTCAACATCCATTTGTGCAGGGGCATGAGATTCGAATTGGTCTTCTTGCAGCTGAGTGTTTGGTGTCCTCCTTGTTCTTCGGGAGTAGGTGGTAAAAATTTTGTCTTTCTCAGCCCTCTTGGCATCCTCTTTTTGCATGTTCCTGGTCCTTATGCTGCCCACAGGTTGAGGTGCTCTGCTGGCCTTGGACACTGGAATTTCCTCATCTATGTCCTTCATAAACCCATAATCTTCTTGCACTTCTTCTTTTTCCTCCTCATCTCTGATGTGGTTGACAGTTAAGAATTCTTTCCATGGCTTCCCTCGCTTCTACAACTCATGTTCAATGAGGATTTTAATCAGGCCAAAATGGTACAGGCTTTTATCCTCATTCCCTTTTTGTTTCTGGATAGTTTTGGCCATCTTTGTTAAACTTTGCAGCAGAAAATATGGCACACTGATTACACATTGTTTCTTTAAATGGAGGAGTAGCTTGATGTGGTAGAGATAAACAATGCTGTATCTACCTTCACAGGTTATGAACTTTTGGATAATGTAAACCATTTCATCCCAAGGATGAAATAACCAGCTTCTTGGAACTCCCTTCTTCCAGTTTACTGAGGAAACTCTAGACCTGGACATGAACTGTGTCCATGATTTCTCCTTGAATTGTTTAGTTTTAAAGTACTTTTCTCCCTCAGGGCTGAGTCCAATTGCCTGAGCTATGGTATCCTCTGAGATTCTGAAGGAGAAGGTGCCTATTAGGGCCTTTTCTCCATTGAAGGTAAAGGCAAATTGTTTTGTGACTTCTTCATTACTCCCATGGAATTTTTCCAGAAAAGGTAACCACTGTGCTTCTCTAAGAATCTCAATGCAATCGTTATGGTATTGTGAGCTATCAAATGTACTGGGTTCGACCCTATTAGTCATGGTGATGGCAGAGGGTTGTGCCTCGAACCCTTCTCTGTCTATGCTCTTTAAAATTTAAACACAGAAGTGTCAAGTTGGTTACCTGGCATATATCGCTTCCTTCAGTCTTCAATTATGGTGCTTGGCTGGTCGATGTGACTGTGGCGGGAGTTAGAGACAGAATTGTGATGCTTCCCTTTTCGGCGCTCACCGGTTTCACTGTGTAAACCGACCCCGAACAATGATACTCTCCTCGGCGCTCCTTGTTCAGATTTTCACTCTGTAACCCCACTCAAATGATAACAATCTTCTCGGCGTTCCTTGCTTCACTCTTTCACTTTGTAACTCTACTTGAATAATAACAATCTCCTCGCGCTCCTTGCTTCACTCTTTCACTTTGTAAGTTATGGGAACCGAGGGTGGAAAGGATGTGAAATAACCTGTACTCGCCTTACAATATAATCATTCGTTTAAAAACAAGGTGCTGTACGCTTGTATGCATGTTAGCATAAGAACGCTGAGAGCGTACCCATAGTGCTGAGCTATAATGCTGGGTGGCGAGGTTATGATTCGGGTGTGTGTGGTGTAAAACATATAGGCCGCTTGTTATGATTTGACTGTATGGGGTGAAGAATATATATATAGGCCGCTTCTATCTCACCCTTTGTATATATTTAAAAAAAAAAAAACAAACACACAGCTCACCACGCCCTTTTTCAATTATACTCGGTCATGTAGAGAATGTTGGTATGCCTGTAGGGTATATGACATGGTGAACGTGTTGGTGATGGGCTTTAGGGATAGGTTGATGTAGGGAAATGATGAAACTTGGTGGGATAAGGGGGATAAGTGGATGTATGAAGATGTCCTTGAAATCAATTACAACAGCTTATAGTCACCAAAATTACATTAAAAACTAATCTAGGAAATTAAATGCCCAAGAACAGAAATACATTACTCTTTTGTTGATCATTTGACATGCTGAATTGCTAATCCTTTTGATTGTTCTTTTTGACAGGTCCTCTGAGGGAGGTTGAATACACAGGTCCTTTGAGAAAAGTTTTGAAGATGTAACAGGTCCCTCTGAAAAATTGGAATGTACAGGTCCCTTTTTGAAGACTGAAGATGCAATAGGTCCCTTAAGAAAATTTGAAGCTACAGGTCCCTTGGAAAAAAACTGAAGATGTTCATGCAGCTCTTTGTATTGTTACAGGTTCACTGAGCTTGCAATTTGCTGGAAGTCTTGGTGGAAGTCTGTTGAAGTAGCCTTTGATGTCAAGAATTTTTTTAACAGGTCCCAACTGAATGTTTTAAACAGGTCCCTTTTACTGCTGGTTGGAATGTCTCAAACAGGTGTCAATTGCTGCTAGTGTTAATAGCATAGATGTCTTGAACAGAACAGGTCCCCCTGCAAAATATTTATAACCAGGTCCCTCTGAAAATCATGACAGAACAGCTTATTTGTTAAAGTCTGGAATGCTGGTAACAAGCTGCTGTTGGAAAGTTACAGTAAAATATAGAATAAGAAATCTGAAGAATTTACAAGGGAGAGATAAAAGTAACAGAACAGGTGTCTCCCTCTCCCCGACTGAAAGTTTGACTTGTCCTCAAGTCATGATGCAACTAAGAAATGAAACAATGAACAATAGAAAGAGAATTCATACCCGCCAATAAATTGGTTTTCAGGTAGGAATTCGGGGTTAGAGTGTGCCAGAGACTGGTTTTCACATCTAACCCATCATTATTATTTTTTTTGTTTTTTTTTTAGTTTTGTTTTTTTTTTCTATTTATTATTAATTTTTTTTTTTTTTTTTTTAATTTTTTTTTTTCTTGATTTTGAAATTGAAAGGAAATAAAACTAAGGCAGTGATACTGCAGCTGAGGGCTGCAGTACCTCAACCTCTTCTTGCTGAGATAGTGTATGCATAAAATCTTGCTTGCTGATGGGCTTGTTGTACAGCTTCAGGCGATGACCATTGACTGTGAAAGAATGACCTTTGCCATCAATAGTTTGGAGTTTTACTGAACCATTGTCATAAGCCTGAACAATTTCATAAGGGCCCATCCAATGGGTGGTGAACTTAGCTTTATGATCCTTGAATTTTGAATCAAAAAGCAGAGCCCAGTCACCTTCCTTGAAATGCTTCTTTTTAATGTGTGAATCATGCCATTGCTTCCTGTGCTTCTGCATGAGGATGGTGGTTTGTTCTGCTTGCTGCCTCATCTCATCCAGCTGGTTCAACTGCTGGATTCTCTCTTTTTGTGCTTGATCCAAATCAATTAGTAAATCTGCAGCTAATTTAAAAGTGTGAATTTGGAATTCAATAGGAAGCATGACATCCTTACCGTACACCAATTGGTATGGTGTAAATCCGGTGGTATCTTTCCAAGTAATCCGGTAAGCCCAGAGTGCCTCCTTGAGCTTTTCTTCCTAGTTTTTGCGGTTCATTGCAACAGTTTTGGTAATGATCCCCTCCAAAGTCTTGTTGGTGGATTCCACCTGCCCATTGGCCTGTGGATGGTAGGGGGTACTTTTCCTATGCTTTATTTGGTACTTGTCTGTGATGTCCTTCATGAGCTTTGAGGTGAATTGGGTACCTTGATCAGTGAAAATTTCTCTTGGCACCCCATACCTCACAAAGATCTCCTCAAAAAGGAAATTGACTACTGTGTGTTCGGTTGCTCTTACCAGTGCTTTTGCTTCTGCCCACTTTGTGACATAATCAGTACATACTAAGATGTACTTCTTACCATTAGAGGCTGGGTTGATAGGTCCTATGAAGTCCAGAGCCCACTTATCAAATGGTTCCAAGTGAACTTGGGGCTGAAGGGGCATCTGATCGGTAGCTGTGGGTCTGCCCATCCTTTGGCAGCTGTCACAACTCTTTACATACTTCTTGGCATCCTTGAAAATGGATGGCCAATAGTATCCAAGAGTAAGAACTTTGAAGGCTGTCCGCTTCGCTGCAAAATGCCCACCACACGGTTCATCATGGCAAGATTTTAAAATGTCAATTACCTCATCATTTCGTACACATCTCCTAATGATCATATCAAAACCAGTGTAAAAGAGATCGCCATTGAGCCATGAATATCTAGCACTTTTTTTGATTAGTCTTTTCCTCTCTTTTGCAGTGAAATGTGGAGGTGTCCTACCTGTAGACAAGTAATTAGCTAAATCAACAAACCAAGGAGTGACTATGGAAATTGCAAATAAGTGCTCATCCGAAAAAGAATCCTCAATAGGAACAATCTCACCTGGATTTTGCAGTCTAGACAGGAAATCTGCCACCTGGTTTTCTTTGCCTGGTCTATCTAACACCGTGATGTTAAATTCCTGTAACAATAGTAACCATCTGGTAACTCTGCCACTAGTTATTGGTTTATTCATGAGATGTCGAATGGCAGAGTGATCAGTATGTACAAAGACTTCATAACCAGTTATGTAATGGCGAAATTTATTCACAGCATAAATGATGGCAAGTGTTTCCTTCTCTGTAACTGTATAGTTTAGCTCGGCAGGTGTGAGATTTTTACTAATGAAATAAATTGCATATGTACAAGATTCTTCTTTTTGGCCTAAGCCTGCACCTATGGCAGTGTCAGATGCATCGGTAAAAATATGAAATGGTAAGCTCCAATTAGGCCCTCTCAGGACTGGTGCAGTAGATAGTTTCTTCTTGAGTTGTTCAAATGCATGTTGGCAGTTGTCAGTCCAATTGAAAAATACATCTTTGGCTAGAAGTTTAAACAAAGGTAAGGCTATCTTGCTAAAATGTTCAATGAATCTGCGGTAATAGCTAGCATACCCGAGAAAACTTCTTACCTCTCTCTGGTTCTGTGGAATAGGCAAATCAGCAATAATCTGTATCTTGGCTGGGTCAACCTGGATGCCTTGAAAAGAGATATAATGGCCCAACACTATCCCTTCATTTAGCATCATGAAACACTTTTCGTTGCTGAGGGACATGTTAGCTTCAATACACCTTTTCAAAACTCTCTCTAGATTTTCTAATGCATGTTCAAAAGAATTGCCATATACTGAAAAATCATCCATATACACTTCAACACAATCATGAATCAAATCAGCAAAGATAGCTAACGCAGCTCGCTGAAATGTAGCTGGAGCGTTACAAAGTCCAAATGGCAAAACATTGTAGGCATAGGTGCCCCAAGGACAGGTGAAGGTGGTTTTGTCCTGGTCTTCAGAGGCAATCCGGATCTGGTTGTAGCCATTGAAACCGTCAAGAAAGGAAAATGATGATTTGCCGGCTAGGGTGTCTAACACTTGGTCGATGAATGGCAGTGGGAAGTAGTCTTTGAGCGTGGCTTTGTTCAGTTGTCTGTAGTCAACACAGATACGCCACTTGCCATTCTTCTTAGGCACAATAACCAATGGGGATACCCACTGACTGTCAGAAATAGGATATATAAAGTTGACTCTCAAAAGTTTTTGCAACTCCTCTCTGACAATGTCTTGGAGCATGGGGTTCATTCTTCTTTGTGGTTGCCTCACCGGTTTAATGGTGCTGTCAGTGTAAATGTGGTGAGTGCATGTGTCGGGGTGAATCCCATGCATGTCAGTGTAATCCCAAGCAAAGGCTTTTTGGTACTTCGTCAAGAGTCTAATCATTTTTTCTTGTTGAGATGAGTCAAGGTGGTTGCCTATGTTCAAAGTTTTGCCTGGACTGATCTCTATGACTTGACTCTGTGCATTGGTAATGGATTGAACTGGAAAGATGTCATGAAATGTAGATTGTAAGGAATGGATAGTGCATGTTTCTTGAAAGTTTTGAGCTAGAAGTACATCTGCAGCATTATATTGTTCATTCCTCACATTTTCAGATATATCAGGCTGTGAGAGAAATAATTCTACCAAATCAGTATTGTCTTCATGGAAATCATAGATCTGGTCAATGCTAAAAACAGATTGTACCTCCTCTTTGTCATTAAATTTGTCATCAAGCCACAAGTTATGTGTCACTGCAGGTGATTGTGCCGATGGATAGAGGGTGAGTTGTTTCCTTTCGGTCCCTCTAGAGATAATCATGTTACCTGATCGGCATCCAATAAATGCATCAGCAGTCGCTAACCATGGTCTACCTAGAATGATAGGATGTCCTCCTAGATTGGATTTGGGTTGAAGGACTAGGAAATCCACCGGATACTCCCAAGAGTCCAGTGAGACGATGATATCTTCCAAAATCCCCTCAGGAATGACTTTGGACCTATCAGCTAGTTCAAGAACAATTGTGGTATGTTGCAAATTCATGAGTTGGAGTGTTCTCATAGTTTCAAGGGTCATGACATTGATTGCAGCTCCAAGATCTATCAAAGTATTTGGGATCCGTATGTTGTTAATGATGGTGGTCACTTTTGGAATGCCTGGATCAACATACTTCTCCATGGAGATGGTATTGGTCATAAGGCCTGCTAAATTTCCTAAAACATGAATGGTCTGAGGATCAATCCTCTTTCTAGCAGGTTTCTTGAGACACATGTCTTTGATGGCTTTGGTGTAAATAGGAATGTCCTTTATAGCTTGCAGCAAAGGGATTTTTATGTAGACATTTTAAGTTCATCCAAGACATCAAATTGTGGTGGAGGCAATGGTGGTTTTACTTGAACCAAACGGTCCGGAAAAGGTGGTTGCAGTGATTGCATCTGTTTGTCCTTGGTTTCACTGCTTGGTTTTGTTTGAGTGGTCATTTCATTCTCTTTTTCTAAGTTTTCTTCTTGCTGATCTGTTATTAGAGAATCCTTTTGGAGCACCCTACCAGACCTCAGATTAATGTTTTGCAAAGGCAATGTGGAGTAGGAGGTTCCTTCCTCTACATTATAAACTGTCTGCTCTATTGTTTGGATTTGGGACAGTTTGCGCAGGTATTTGTGTGGGTCTGGGAGGTTGTGGGTTAGTTGGAAATTGAAGTTGTGGTACATTTATTTGTGGAGGAGCAGGTAAGGTCTGTTGAGAAGGTTGGGGCTGGTAAATAACTGGCTGAGGGTGCTGCTGATATGACTGTGATTGTGATGGATATGGCTGTTGGTACTGCTGATATGGCTGTGAGTAAGGTGGGTATGATTGAGGATACTGATGGTAGGATTGGGAATACTGTTGAGACGGTCTCCATTGATTTTGTGATTGGTTTCCATGCTGCCATGGCATAGGTATATTCCATGAGTTTTGTGCATACATCTGATCATTCATAGGAAATTGCATATTTTGATTAGGAAACATACCTTGGGGTGCTTGCCTTGGTTGCCATGGTCGCTTTGCACCCATGTAGTACACGTTCTCCATCTCTGTGCTGGCTGCCATGTTACAGTTCTGCACAATTTTAACTTTAGGACAGTTAAACATATCATGATGCTCAGTACAGAAAGCACATACTTGGATATTGTCTAGAGGACAATATTTTAATGCATGCTTCTTGCGACACTTGGGGCAGAAAATAGCCATGATATTGTCTTCTTCCTCCTGTTTCTTTTTGGATTTTAAGGTATCAATTTGGTTTCCTAGAGTACTCAACAAATCTGTTTTGAACTCTTCTAAAAGATTACCAATTTCAGCCCGGGTGACACTAGCAGAGGCAGTTTTTATGACCCTAGATGACAAGGTTCTCTTTCCCATTTTGGATTTACTTCTTGAATATTTTTCACACAGTTCAGCTATTTCTTCAAAGGGTAAGGCAGAGATATCACCTTTGCCCATTAAGTTGAGATCATCCATGTATTCTTCCCTGATACCTTTCAAAAATATTTTGCGGACTAGATCAGGAGGCATTGTTCGGTGTTTAGATTTCTGCAAGTTATAGACAAACCGTTCTAGATATTCTTCTAAGGTTTCATCCTCCTGCTGACTCATTCTAAAGATGTCATCTTTAGAGTCTTTGGATCTGCAATAAGGCTGATATTTCCTCAGAAATATTCTCCTCATGCCATCCCAATCCACTATGGCATGCTCACCTAGCCCCATAAACCATTTCAAGGTTGCTGCCTTCAATGTGGCTGGAAACAATCTCAGTCTGTGAGCATCATCAGTATAGCCATAAGTTTGACACACAATATCGAACTCGAATAAGAATGAGTCCGGATCCTTTGAAGCCATACCATAGAAATTGGGTAGCACGGATGGGGGTATATTTTTCATTTTGATCTCCTCATCCTCCTGTGGTTCTTGTATAGGGAATTTAAAAGTTGATTCCTCCTCCTCTTGATGGGGAACTGATCCAGATCCCCCCTCAGCCATTCTACTTGGTTGCTTAGTGTCTCTTGGTGGAAAAGAGAGAAAGGAAAATTGTTTGGTAATGGTGCTACTTTTCCCTTGTGTAGAAGATTTAGGAAAGGGTGGCTGTTGTGATTTATGTGCAAACAGAGTTTCCCTCTCAGCAAGAGTAATGTGCTGTCCTGAATAAAATTTCTCAGCTATTGTTTGAATATCCTCCTCAGTTGTATTCCCCGGAGAGTCTGCTCCTGATGATGATGGGTTAGTGTTGAGATGGTGGGGGGTTCTCACAAATCTCCCTTGATTGTCTCTAAGTCTACGCATAAATAAACATGATTTCTAACTGTGTTTTTGGTTGTTTTTGTGTATTGAAATTTTTTCTTTTTGTTTGAATCCTTTACGTACGCCTCCCCAGCAACGGCGCTAAAATGTAGTGGTTCCAGCTAGGGTACTAGACTGGACTCTATATTTAATATCGACCGAGGTGTGTAAGCTTAGAGGCGTGGTCTAAAATATATAGACATAAAGAATCTCTGGCCAAGTGAGTAGGATGTAGGATACAATGCTTCTTTACGGAAGACCAGAATTTGCAACCTATCATTCACACACCTAGATTACCCTACTGATATGCTTAATTACAATGTTGGTCATGAGATGTAACTATCAAATCAAATCCTGAATCTAAGTACTGTATATGACAGTGGCAATGATTCTAACCTCCTTACAGAGGTATCACTCAGAAAACCCTTGCTTGGTACCCACACCAAGCATGCAAGGTATTTACACTATCAAACCATATAAAGAAAGCATAAATGAACTGTAAAGCAAAACAGATTTTATGAGATAATGTCTCTATGAGTCACACAGGGATCGAATCCCTTACAAGACTCCCTTCCAGATCCTAGTGCTGACCATTCAACATAACCATAAACCGTTCATAAGCGCACACCATGTCTATGTAATGAAATTCAAAGGCTGTAGGAATCGAAAGCTTATATAAATATTATGCAACCCGTATGCTATGTGAATCAACAGCTGTGTAAATCGAAATTGTGATGCAAACCATGTGATATAAATCGAAAGCTATGTGAATACTGTGATGCAAACCATATGCGATATAGAAATCGAATTGAATGTAAACACTGTGCAGCATATAAGAACTGAAATGTACCAAAATGAATGGACAGTATACCAATCGAAGAACGCAGGGCCCGTCCGCGCCTAAGGGTATACTGGTTATCACCGTTCAGCAATCAAAACCAATGCAAAGGGTATACACACTTCGTGACTGTAAATATGTCCTTGTATTAAAAGTAAAACTCTGTTCTGAGAAAATATGATTCAACAATTCCAAAAACTAAACTCTAAACATAACCCTGACTGTATTTACATATGCGTACGCACAGCCATGTCATCGATACAATGAATGTACATAGTGCTGTTGCCGCGTTTATTACATAGCCTTTTCAAAATGTTTCCATGCCAAGTGTTTCAAAAAAATCAAAAAGACTAAAATGAAAAATGGAACGATGCTGTTTCTGCTTTTGCCTGTCAGAGTGCCCTGCTTTGACTTAAGTTGACCGCATGCATAGGAGGCTCGATTTGGCTGGGTGAGAGGTGTTTGTCCATGCTTGGACATTCTGCTTTTTGCCCATGCCTTTCGTTCTGGCTCATCTGCTGCGCCACATGTCAAACGGTGAGCTCATTACAGGATGTGGGTACTTCCTGTAATCATGTCATCAAAAACCTCTAATTCTGGAACATAAAACCCCTAAATTAATTTCTATGCAATTTAATAACTATAGAACAATTAATAATCAATATTCAAGGATTTTGAGGGATATATGATGAAAATGTATGGATAAATGATATGTTTTTGGGAAGGAAAAAGGGTCTTAGGATGATACCAACAGTACTATAGCAAGCACCATCAGCGAAACTGATGTGGGGAGTCACAAACATCTGCAAAGGAAGAAAATCATAGTAAACAAGAAAGCCATTTGAAAATTAACACACAAAACCACACTACACAAAAATTAATAAGACGCTAATGTACATAAGTGACCATACAAGATGAACTAAGAATAGTGCTTCTTGAGGGAGTCCATGCTGGGACTTGGGTAGTCAATCAACACAGAAGGACACCAGAGTTTTAGCGTTTCCATGACGAGTAAGCATTGACTCGGCCAAATAATAGAGTAGAACTCATATAAGGCTTTGCCCCCATGCCCCCTCAGTAAGGGAGGGTTACGAGTTAGATGGCGACCCCATTGCAATAATGGGAAATTGGTAAAAACTTGGGGAGGTAGAAAAATCATGAATCCATGATGGGAGAAAGTTTCCCTCCGTTGAAAGATCTTGATCATGTCAGGATAAACTGACATTGTTGATCTAGATTGTCATTGATGTCAATATGGAAATATTATAGGATACTAAATGATGATATGAAGCCAAGGAGAAGCAGAGTAGATCCATGAAGAAACAGGAGCAAGAAGCCAAGGAGCAAAGCCATTAGGGAAGCCATTGGAAGTTAAGAACATGAGCAGTCAAAGAAGAGTTATCAGAAGAGGTCATTGGCCGGAACACATTGCCGGAGGCACATAAACAATGTTAACAGAGGAGTTAACATGAAATATTGGCGAAATATTAGAGGAGTATTGCAGAGTATCAGAGGAGTTAACATCGAAGGAGCCATATCAGAATTATCGCTTGTAATATATGCCCAAGAAGAACCGATAGGAAGAAAATAGTGGAGGAGCATAAAAAGAGTTATCAGAGGTTACAGGAAGATAAGCCACATGAGAAACAACGATATCAAAGGAGCATTGTGGAACCGATGGTCCCATTACAACACGCCCTAATTAATATCGCATCGCAAGTTATGAAGGCTTGTCACATTGAATCCCCCGACTGTGATATAAGGTGCAGACCCGATCGATCCATTATAAACCACCCTATTGTAATATAGCATCCGCGTGTATCGGAACCTTCACATCGCAAGTCATAAATGGATTTCACATTAAAAACTATGATTACGATATTATTATGGACCCGACTGCACCACTATGACATAACTTAATGTAATATCGCATCTGTTGAATCGAAAAGTTCAAAAGGGATGACATGTTAAATCCGCCGATTGCGATATGTATGCAGACCCACTGCACCATTATAATACGTCCTAAATAAATATCGCATCCGTCACATATTACAAGTCTTGAAGAAATGTAACGATGGTAAACTGCGATTGCGATAAGACTTGTGGACCCGACAGACCACCGATTGTGATGGAGCTATGGACCCGACGGATCTATTGACGACTGTGTAATATTATATCACATCCATTTCATCGGCAGTATGAATATCCGCCATGTTACATCGGCGATGTTAAGAGTTGCGATCGCGGGACCTCCGAAAGTTGCGATTGCGATTGATGAAGTGGATGTGGGACCTCATTGGATACTGTCTCTCCTATTAAATCCTCTGTAAATAATGAGTCTATCATATGAATATTAAAAATGGCCTCTTTGATATAATTTTAGTATGCAACATCTATTGTAATTCGGCCTCTCTTCCAAATGAATGTGTTTTTTGAGTATTGGAGAACTCGAAGAGACAGAGGAAGCCGAAGATCAAGTGAGCGAAAAAGGAAGCCAAAGGTCAGGCGTATCATGCATCTATAACAGAGAACAAGGAAAGTTCAGAGTGGGTGAACTGTAAGAAACAGAGGAAGCTGAAGGTCTGGCAGACGTGGAAGAAGCAGGAGGACAGAAGTAAGTCGTAGGTCCAACAGGGTTGGGAGCAGAGAACTACTACCAAACATATCCAGACAATATATAGCAAAGGGTTGGAGCCCTTGGGGTTGGTGCCTCAGAATTGGAAGGATTGGTGTCTTGGGAGTTGGCGCTCCTAAATCTAAGGTTGGTGCCTTGACAAGATAGGGTTGGTGCTCTGGAGGTTGGAGCCTCACAAAAATTCCAAGTTGGTGCTTGGCAACTGGTTGAAGCCCTATATACATTGTACTTGATTTATTAATAAAAGTATTTATTCCTGTTATTCATTTTGTGTTCTAAATATAAATGATTTATCTGATAAAAATAACAATTGAAAAGAAATACTAATTCACCCCACCCCACCCCACCTCACCCCCCCAGCATTTCCAACAATTGGTATCAAAGCCAACTTCTTCATTTAAGCCTAACATCTATAAGAAGGATTCTTAATCAAAATGAGAAATCAAGAAGTGTCAGGAAGACTTCCTCTGTTTGATGACACAAATTTTGGTTTTTGGAAAAAAAGAATGTCCTACTACTTAATGTCCCTTGGACCTGAAGTTTGGCATTTAGTTTTAAATGAGTACAAAGCTCCTTCCACTCTTCCAATAGATTAAGATGAAAGGAAGGCTTACATTGCAAATGCAAAAGCCTTAAACTCCATTAGTAGTGGAATCACTAATTCTGAATTTACAAAATTCATGAATTGTAACTCGGCCAAAGAAGTATGGGATAAGCTAATTAGCTTATATGATGGGGACTCCAAAGTTAAGAAGGCAATTTGAAAGTATGAAAATGGATGATGAAGAAAATATTGCATCATACTTTCTCCGAGTAGCTGAAGTGGTCAACTCTCTTAAAGGATTGGAAGAAAACATTGAAGAAATCACTATTGTTCAAAAAGTCTTAAGATCTCTCCCAGATAGATTTTACTCCAAAGTAAGTGCTATAGAAGAATTGAAGGACCTAGATACTCTCAATATGGATGAACTTCATGGAATCCTCATTGCCTATGAGATGAGAAAATGATGCCCAAGTTCCAAAGATGCAGCATTCAAGGCCTCAAAATAAAAAAAGGGGAAAGAATGGAATACCAGTAGTGATGACTCTGATGTTGAATCCGAATTGGCGCAATTTGTATGAATACTAAAGAAAGGATCTAAGCTAAAAGGTAAGTACCCTCTTATTTGTTTCAAATGTGGAAAAATAGGTCATTATGCTACAAAATGTCCTCTTAAGCATGATAGTGATGGAGAGGAAAATTCTAAAAAGGATGGTATACAAAAAGGAAGGGTTCAATAAGAAGAATTTCTTATCTAAGCAAGATGAGTCTGATGAAGGTGAATTTGTAGTCATCAAAAGGAAATCAACTAATTAGTTCCCTCACTGCATAGGAGGTAATGATGAATCAGATAAAGAAAATGACCATGCTAGAAACCGAGAATTATTATTCATGGGATTCACAAATGATGATGATTCAGGTGTAGAAGGAAATGTACATGAATTGTTAATGAGTGCCATTGAAGAAAATGATAAATTATGAAATAAAATCATCTCTCTTAAGGTAAAAAACGAGGAAACAAAAAAAAGGGAAGACCTCTTGAAAAAAAAAACTAAAAGAAAAAGAAATTGAAGAACATGAAGTTGTCCCTCTCATTGAAGAAGAACCTAAAAAAGAAGAAAAAGATCAAGAGAAACACAAGGAAAAAGAACCATCTCAAACCCCTTCAAAGATGAAGTTTCTCCAAAAACATCACCTAGAAGAGCAGATTATTGGCACTATAGATGAAGAGATGCAAACTCGAAGAAGGCTGACAAGTACACCAAAGAAAAATGATGTTTCTCTTCTATCCATGATAGAACCAGAAACATTTACTCAAGCAAGTAAGGATCCTCATTGGGTAAAAGCCATGGAAGAAGAAATGTCTCAAATCGATAAGAATGAGACATGGGAGCTGGTACCTCATCCAAAGGATAAAAATATAATTTGAACCAAGTGGGTGTTAAAAAACAAAATGAATGAAGATGGAAAAATCATTAGAAATAAGGCAAGGCTTGTTTGTAAAGGTTATTCACAAACTGAAGGAATTGACTTTGAATAAACCTTTGCACTAGTAGCTCGTGTGGAAGCTATAAGGATGTTCTTGGCATTTTCTTGCTCAAAAGGATTTAAAATCTATCAAATGGACGTAAAATCAACATTTCTGAATGGGGAACTCAAGGAAGAAGTCTACATGGAGCAACCAGAAGGGTTTAACCTAGCAAAAGGAAAGGACTTTGTTTGAACTTGGAAAAGGCATTATATGGGTTGAAACAAGCTCCTAGAGCTTGGTATGCAATATTGGATCACTATCTACAACAACAAGGCTTCAATAAGGGGGTGGCAGGAAGTAATCTCTACATAAAGATGGATGAGGATAAGTTACTAGTCACACTTGTCTATGTTGATGATCTAATTTTTGCTAGTAATAATGATGAGATGAGCCATGAGTTTGCTCAAAATATGTCAAAAGAGTTTGAGATGTTGATGATAGGAGAGTTATCTTACTTCCTTGGACTACAAGTATCTCAAACCGCGGCAGGAATGTTCATATCTCAAGCCAAATATCTTAAAGACATGCTTAAAAGATATGGAATGGAAGACTGTGCACCCATGAACACACCTATGACCACATAATGTAAATTAAGCAAAGATGACGACTCTCCTCCAGTAGATGGAACTCATTACAGGTCAACAATTAGAGCCCTTCTATACTTAACTGCTACAAGACTCGACATTATGCAAGCAGTAGGAATGGTGGGAAGATTTAAATCAGCTCCTAAACAATCCCATATGTTGGTTGTAAAAAGAATTCTCAGATACTTGAAAGGAACTCCTGATTTTGGTCTTCGGTACCCTAAGAGCTCAACTCTTACTGTGACTGCATACACCGATGTTGATTGGGCCGAAAGTGTCGATGATCGAAAAAGGTACTAGTGGAAATGCAATCTTCCTATGAGATTGTCTAGTATCTTGGCTCAACAAAAAACAAACATCCATATCATTATCTACAACTGAAGCCGAGTATATAGTTGCTGCAGGCTGTTGTCATCAAATATTATGGATGAAGGAAGCTTTGAAAGATGTCAACATAGGTACAAATCAACCAATCACCATCTATTGTGATAACACAAGTGCTATCAGCCTCAGCAAAAATCCAGTGATGCACTCAAAGACCAAACATATACCAATCAAGTATCATTTCCTTCATGAACAAGTAGATGAACAAAACATCATGTTGGAATATATCAATACTAAGGAGCAGATAGCTGATATTTTCACAAAACCTCTTCCTCGAGAAGCATTTGAACATCTTCGTCAAAAAATGGGGGTTATTTCTTTAGCATCACTTTAAGTTGATTCATAAATATGTTGCATGAGAAGGGGAGAAGTTCGACATGGGGATTCCTTGTGCACTCCTTTGCCACTGATGTCAAAGGGGGAGAGAAGAAGAATATTTCCATCAATGACAAAGAGGGAGATTGTTGATCTAGATTGTCATTGATGTCAATACGGTAATATTCTAGGATACTAAATGATAATATGAAGCCAAGGAGAAGCAGAGTAGATCCCTGAAGAAATAGGAGCAAGAAGCCAAGGAGCAAAGTCATCAGGGAAGCCATTGGAAGTCAAGAACACGAGCAGTCAAAGAAGAGCTATCGGAAGAGGTCATTGGCTGGAACACATCGGCAGAGGTGCATAAACAGTGTTAACGGAGGAGTTAACATGAAACATCGAAGAAATATCGGAGGAGTATTGCAGAGTATCAGAGGAGTTAACATCGGAGGAGCCATATCGGAAGTATCGCATGTAATATACGCCCAAGAAGAATCGATAGGAAGAAAACAACGGAGGAGCATAAACAAAGTTATCAGAGGTTACAGGAAGATAAGCCATAGGAGAAACAACGATATCAGAGGAGCATTGTGGAACCGATGGTCCCATTACAACATGCCCTAATTAATATCTCATTGCAAGTTATGAAGGCTTTTCACATTGAATCCCTCGACTGTGATATAAGGTGCAGACCCGATTGCTCCATTATAAACCACCCTATTGTAATATCGCATCTGCGTGTATCAGAACCTTCACATCGCAAGTCATAAATGGATGTCACATTAAAAATTGCGATTGCGATATTATTATGGACCCGACTGCACCACTATGACATAACTTAATGTAATATCGCATCCGTTGAATCACAAATTTCAAAAGGGATGACATGTTAAATCCACCAATTGCGATATGTATGCGGACCCGCTGCACCATTATTATACATCCTAAAGAAATATCACATCCATCGCATATCGCAAGTCTTGAAGAAATGTAACGATGGTAAACTGCGATTACAATAAGACTTGTGGACCCGACAGGTCGCCAATTGCGATGGAGCTATGGACCCGACAGATCTATTGACGACTGTGTAATCTTATATCACGTCCATTTCATCGACAATATGAATATCAGCCATGTTACATCGGTGATGTTAAGAGTTGCGATTGCGGGACCTCCGAAAGTTGCGATTGCGATTAATGAAGTGGATGTGGGACCTCATTGGGTACGGTCTCTACTATGAAATCTTCTGTAAATAATAAGTCTATCATATGAATATTAAAAAGGGCCTATCTGATATAATTTTAATATGCATCATCTATTGTAATTCGACATCTCTTCCAAATGAACATGTTTTTTGAGTATTGGAGAACTTGAAGAGACAGAGGAAGCTGAAGAGCGGGAAGTTGAAGATCAAGCGAGCGAAAAAGGAGGCCAAAGGTCAGGCGTATCATGCATCTATAACAGAGAACAAGGAAAGTTCAGAGTGGGCAAACTGTAAGAAACAAAGGAAGGCAAAGGTCTAGCAGACGTGGAAGAAGCAGGAGGATAGAAGTAAGTCGTAGGTTCAATAGGGTTGGTAGCAGAGAACTACTACCAAACATATCCAAACAAAATATAGCAAAGGGTTGGAACCCTTGGGGTTGGTGCTCCTAAATCTAAGTTTGGCACCTTGGCAAGACAGGGTTGGTGCTCTGGAGGTTGGAGCCTCACAAAAAGTCCAAGTTGGTGCTTGGACACTGGTTGAAGCCCTATATATATTGTACTTGATTTATTAATAAAATCATTTATTCCTTTTATTCACTTTGTGTTCTAAATATAAATGATTTAACTAATAAAAATAGCAATTGAAAATAAATACTGATTCACCCCCCCCCAACATTTCCAACAGACATGCCAATAGGCAGCTGAGAAGACAACTTCTTAAGACACATAGACATGACCGCTGGACGAGGCAGGAACGAGGAGCGATGATGAGTATCGATCCAAGGTGGTTCCTCGAGAGACATGACTTCCATGATACCTTCATCAGCAAGGAAGGTCTCGGCTAAGGGATCAGGTGATTCCAAAGCACCAATCCATCGGGATTGAGAGTGTGTATCGAGAGAGGTCTTCAAAATAGAAGAATCAGAGGTTGCGAACTTGAAGCCATAATAATTTCCACGTAATTGAATTTGACGGGACTAAGTGGCATAACCTCTCCCCAAGTATCAACAAGATCTGGTGAAGGTATGACCCAAGGATCAGATTTAACCGAGACCATGTTGACAGAGGCAACATGAGGAGGTGGGAGCGGAAAAATTCCCATCAAGGAAAAATCTTTAAAAAGACCTACCCCCACACTCTCATAGGGAGCACCAATGTGCTTGACGTATGGAACATTGCCATCTGTGGAGGAAGAGGCAAAGAAAGACAACTGGTCGACAGTGACAATCTTCCCTGGATGGGGAAAATGAATCATGCGAAATAGAGAGGAGCCTACAACATGCATAGCATGGGTCCAACTTTGGCCAAGTAGAAGATTATAATTGAGATTGGCATCAACAATCTCTACTTCAACTTGTACTATCTTGCCTTCCAGAGTAATGGCAAGGTTAGGTAAGACACCGAAGGGTCACAGATCACGCCCATCAAAAGCTTCCAAAGTGTTCAGGGATTGGTTCAAAGTAGGAGAACCAATAACCTTCCAACATGCGGTTGACATGATGTAGGTGGAAGCACCTTCATTGATGAAAGTCTAGTGGATGGTCTTCTCATTGATGATTACCTGAATGAGAAAGGAATCTAATGAGGGAGGCACAAAATATGGTTCGCTAGATCAAAACATATCAAATTGGAGTCGGTGGGATCGATACCCCTGATAGCTGACAGCAAAGATTTTCACTATGATGGGCAGCTTTAGATCACCTAGAGAACCGACATAGATGACGGCGCCTGAGCCAAATCCTCAACAATATTATAATGTTGAGCGGCTCAGGAGTTAGGATTGTACGAGGATTTCTGTAGCACACCTCCAGAGGCTGGCCGTATAGCGGAATCAGGTTAAGGCGCTCAATATGAAGAGGGCCTGGACTCGGGGTAAAAGAAGAAGGTGCTGCTTCTTTCTCTTTCCCAGCTGCCAAAGCAGGAGTTTGATAATATTTTGATTTAGTAGCCACATTAATAGGCGTACTCATCATGAGCACTTGAGATCTTAAGGAAGCAGATGACTAGGGTTGGTCTACCATTTGGGTCCGTTGAGACGAAAATGACTCTTTGAGGACAGTGGGGCTCCCTTTAAGCAAGTGACTAACTTTGGATCGTCGAGGACAATCCTTAGTGTAGTGATCTTCCTCACAAATGAGGCAGGGATACTTGGGTTTCCATTGCGGAGATTTTCCAGTAGATGATTTGGGAGGACCCTGTTTTGGGGCATCAGCTTTACCCTTGCCTTTGCCTTTCTTCTTACCCTTTGAGGATTTTTCTGCTACGGTAGACTGGATAGCGTGGACCTCTGAGTTTTTACCAAGGGCAGGTGGATTCTCGGACGAACTATTAGGAACAACATTTGAGACCGACTTTTGTTTGGAAGAAGATTTAGCAGGGGTTTGGTATATTGAACCAATAACTCCATCAACGGGAGGTGCATCTTGTGACTTTGATGCTGTGAGATTGGATGATGGCCACGGTGCATCCGGTAATAACTCACACAAAGTGCGAGACTAAGAGTAAACTAGATCCAAGTACTAGGCACAAGCGATGGCTTGCTCTTCAGTGACACATCCACCCATAGCTATATCGTGAGCAATTGGTGCCACGAATGATTTGGTGAACCATTCAATGAGCAACTAATCAGCAATCTCAAATTTGATCAGGCATGTATGTGATCAGAGATGTGTGTCGCAATATCTTGCTTAAGTGATGTGAGCAAATAGGTGCCAATTTCATAGCGAACCGACAACTGAAAATGTGTGAGGAAAGCCATGGCTAAAGAGTTAAAGTCATGGTAAGTACTTCGAGGTAGCTCGATGTACCACTTGGCTGCAGCGCCTGTGAGGGTTCATTGGAAAAGACGGAGACGAATGGAATCGTCAATGTATGAGTTCGACGAGCACCAAAGGTGATATGTCATCACATGGGCTTGAGGATCTTCTTTTGCTTTCCCATCGAACTTTGGGCAATCGCTTGGTATCTTGGACGACACTAGAGGCCAGTATGGCGAATGAAGGATTGGATCATTCGTAAGGCAAGATACATCTGGCAACTTGATTATGGCTAAGAATGGAAATTGGGTGTTAAAATGCATAGGAGGTCGATAAGCGGGTCCGAACGAAGGAGCCCATCTCTGCTGATAAGGATTTTGGCCCCACAGTGGGGGATTTTGGCCATATGGCATCAAAGGTTTCCCCCATTGCAGATTGCCTTGACCATAGGGAGGATTTTGACATTGAATACCTTGGAATTGTTGAGTCATAGGTTGCTGATAAGCAACGTACAGGTTAAAAGGCCGTTGAGCCTATTGACCTTAGACATATGGATATTGGACCTATTGTCCTTGAACATACGAGTGATGAACATGTTGTCCCTGAACAAGAGGATTTTGGACCTGATGTCCTTGGGCATAAGGGTGATACACTTATTGCCCTTGGACATACAGATTCTGTACCTGCTGCCCTTGACCAAAAGGATTGTGAACCTGTTGACCTAGGGCATTAGGGTTTTGCACCTAATGCCCTTGGCTAGAAGGATTTTGGACCTGTTGACCTAGGACATTAGTATTTTGGGCCTGCTGCTGCAGGACTTGACCTTGGCCCTGCCCTTGCAAGGGTTTCCCCTGCTGATATGTATACAAGGGTTCCTGCTGCCCTAGTTAGTTTTGTTGTTGCAAGGGTTGACCTTGCGGTTGCAAAATTTGTCCTTGAGGCTGCAGAGGTTGGCCCTGCGAGGACATGAGTTGGGAGGTGTGTGGAGCATATTGCATCTGCTACTACATGGTTTGTTGCAACTGTTGCAAGGGTTGACCTTGCGGTTGTTGTAGTTGACTTGGCTGTAGGATCATTTGCCCTTGTGGTTGCGCAGATAGCCCTTGCTGGAAAAAAGGTTTCCCTTGCAGTAAAAAAGGTTGCCCTTGTTGTTGTAGAGGTTGTTCTTGCTATTGCAAGGGTACTTGAACAGTGCCCGGGAAATTTCCGAACTAAATCTGGCCATAGACACCTTGGAAGGTGGATGAGCTAGGCTGAATGTACTACCCAGACTGAAGGGTGTAAGGTTGATTAACCATTCCTTGAGAACCATATGGAATATAAGGAGTTTGGTATTGAACATAAGCCTCATAGGGCTGCTGATACTGAACATTTCTCGACCCAGACGGACCAACGGGATTCTAAACCTGTTGGTACTAGACATTGCTCGATCCAGTAGGATTAGCAGGGTTATGAATGACATCGGAAGAAGGTTGGTTCATACCAACCATGTGAGCTTGTGAGATACTCACATTGGTGGCATGTGACACCATATAAACATTCAGGCTTTTTCCCCCGAGTGGTGGCACAACTTGGACACTTACTAGAGGGATGGAGGAACTGACAGAGGCATTCTTCGAAATTGTCGGTTGTGCCTGACGTGTAACTGGGATTGATGATACAAGGGTATTCAGAACGGTGGGTTGCAATGATACTAAGGTAACAATATGTTGGGAAGTCGTGCTCACAACGAATGGACCTGAAGTAGGAATGGCACCTAATGCCCAAACAGGGTTATGGTAAAGTGATGAGGCACTAGGTGTACCTGAAACCGACTGTGCCAAAGACACATAGTTGCGTGGAAAACCGGCAGGAATACCCCCAGTATAGGGGAAACCCTCAGGAGGAAAAGACTACTCTTCCTCCTCAACAGTGTGTGGAGTGGAAACTTCAGACTCATCTGGAGAGGTGACTGGAGCATCTCCTTCAGGTTCCAAATCCGGAAACAAGCGATGATGAATGGACGAAGAAGTACAAGGGGATAGTTCCAAAGGAATACCCGACTGGTCGTATGGACTGTAAGGATGCTGCGGTGATATCACAACAGGGTCAAACAAAGGATTCAGAGGGTAGATAACCAGTCCAAGATAACCATTAATGGTTGGCGAGTTCTCAGGAGTTTGAACGAGGTTGTCCGAAGATTTCGGGCGAAGATCAGAAGATGACCCAGTATCAAAATTAGGCGAAGGATGAGATGACAAAGGTTGAATGCTCAGAACAATTTCGAGTTCAACACCTTGGCCCTTGAGTGACTCTTGTAACTCAGGAAATGGATCCTCAGACAATCTTTCAGACGGAGGAGAGGAAGAGGAACTGGGCGAACTAGATGGTTTAGCCACGATGACCTTGTCTTAGTCGATAGAAAAATAACTTCAAGGCTTTAAAATGTTCTTTAAAGGAAACCCACGATTTTGTCTCAAAAAGACTAACAGGGTGTTTTCGAATCGTGGGCAATCAATTATTAAGACGCATAAAAGACTGGTGCTCTTTCATTTCTTAAGAGTCGAGAAAGAAACAAATATGACTTTATCGCTTTCGATTGGAAACGAGCTCGAAAGGACAAGTGCTCAAATGATATTTTAAGTTTAATGAGTCAAAAAGATCAAATGACTGCTTTGGACGATCTAGGTAAATAGGATTACCAGGCAACCATGAACTATAGAATACCTCCCGGCGAACCGAGAAGTACGAGCAGGAAATCTCCCCGAATTCTGTGTTTTGTGCATCAAGTTTGCAAGGTGGCCGACTTGGCTTCCTAAGGATAAAGGATTGCAGCCTAGAGGGGTCTCCCGTTATATACTAAATGGTAGAGGAGAAAAAATCCATACTAGCGTTGTCTAATACTGAAGCTAACGACAACTGCTAGGTTTAAATATGTCGGAACACGTCTCTAGCCTAGACCTTCTAGATATCATTTTTAAATGTCAAATGCGCCTTAGGTTAATTGAATTCATTTTAAAGTTTATCTTGAGTTATGTTTCAGTTTTCGGGTCTTAGCGATGCGAATCAAAAAACCTTAAATGCAACTAAATGAGGCAAGACCCTTTCAATTCGATGAAATGCATATACTAGAGAGGGTAGAAACTACACAATCAAATGCAAACAGCCAAGCAACTGAAAGCAAAAGGATCTTTCACTACCTTAATTTTTCGAAAAATAAACTAATGAAAAATGCATTCCAATTCCTAATTTCCTTACAGGCACATATCTAACAGTCCTTTCAAAAGAAAAAAGAGTTCTTTTCCTTTTTCAAATGGCAATGCAATTCTAGCCTTTTAGTGATGCAATCTATCGTAGCACAATGATGAAACAAACTAGAATTTCATAATTTTTCATGAAACAATGAAATAAACTTTTTGCATACAACACTTCAATGAAAAAGTTTTCAAGACAATCAACTCTTCAAGCAAATGAAAACATGAAAAAGAGAGGCTCATTCAGACTAATGAAGTACCAACTTTACCAACAACAAGACAAGCAATGTAATCCATGCCAGAAAAGCAACGTTTAGACAAGCAAACAAAAACTTTTCAAACTTGTGTAATAGAGGTGAAAGTCGTAAAAGGACCGCAAACGAAATGCAAGGAGCAAACACACCTACAACTCAACTTTTTGAGTTCACAAACAATTGAATGGACGACAATCTAGATGCCCTAGTGTCACTGACCACCCAATGACTCAAGAAATCAAGCAGAAATATGATCAGCCAACAAGCAAACAAAACCAAATGAAAAGTAGCTTTCTAGTCAGGGAGAAAAAGGTTTAAAAGGCTTACGGGACCAAAATCATAAGAGCAAAACACACTGGCCAAGACATGGTACAAACCCTAATCTTCACTTATAGGCATTTACGTGACTGCTTAACTAACAACAAGCACCAGAGGCTGGTCGGTGCGACTGTTTCTTAGCAACTCGCGCTAATCGGTGCGACTGTCAGCATATTAAGTGGGTTGATCGAGGGAGCCAAGAAAACAAATAAAAAAAATTGAACAAGGAATAGATCTACTACTATGAATTTCATACTCAAGCCAGTAAGCAAGAGACAAGGCACAGAACCAAAGTGAAAATTTGGAACTAGGAAAGTTCACATGAAATCATGAAATCCAAGACAAATAAAAGAATTGGTTCCCTAGTCGATTCGCCAATTTGTGGTGAAGTAAAATTATAAGTGCGGACACAAACAAATTCCTCTAGCCTAATGATGGGTCTAGCCACAACAGATACATTCTATTGAAGATTTCCTTAGGTAGGTTAGGTCTGATGGTAGCAGGCTTGCCTCGATCCGAGATTACCACATGTTGTTCTTGCAAAAACATGTGGGTCAAAGGGGCCAGCTCCTCAACCCAGACACTATCTGTCCCAACCTAATCCGAGACTCCATAAAAAAATCAATCTATTTTTTTTTTCTTTTACCCTGAAAGATGCCACTTGGGGGTATTGACTTTTTTTTAGAACCAATTAAGAGGGCCTACCTCTTAGTACGCTTATCCTATTTGATGATGTCCTTTCTTGCTCGCTCCGGCTATCTCTTGCTTCCTTCTTCAATCACCTAAAACAAGTAAACAACAACCATGATAATAGAAAAATTGTAATTCAACCTACTTAACAAGTCAAGAAACATTAAGCCATAAATATGTAAGATGACAAATCATGTAGGAAATCAATCGATAGTTTCATATATATTGAATCAAAGAGAGATTACAACCATTGTCTTGACGTTGTTGTTCTCCTTTGACAAGACCAGGTTCCCACACACTTCTGCTAGCATTCCATGATGGCCTCAATCAACAATAGTTTTAAGGCTCTTCCCTTTAGGCTTCACTCCAAACGAAATCATACTTCTCCCTCACACAACTAGATAGCTACAACTATGAATAGCTTGCTATTTTACTCCAAACCAAAATAGCACTAGCACACCAACATTAACACTAGCTTGTGCTTGGGATGAAGGGAGGTTTATATAGGATGAATGGATGGGAGATGTATCCTCTTCTCATGGGAGAAGGTCTTATCCCTTGAGATAGTTACATCATTATAGGGGAAAGGAGCCCAAACTAACATCCTCGACCCCACCCAGCCAAACCATTTACCAGACTTCCGTTACGAAGCTTCTAGAGCTAGAAGCTTTGGCTCTTAATTTAAAAAAATTTCCATAATAGAACCGGTGTGATTGGAACACAACTCAGTTTCTCGGGTTGGTGCTAGGGATAGCGCTAATCTCTGCACATCAACGCAAGGAAGACAAGGGCCATTAGCGTTGGTCTTGTAAACTGGGCAAAACAGAAGTTTTAGGGGAAATGGTGCAAAAGGGAATTGATCTGCTCATGAAGAGGGACACAATGGGGGTTTCTTCATGAACGGAAAGCGTGTAGGGTTCACTGTAGATGTCCTCAAGGATCAAGGAACGAGGAGTACAGGGATAGTGACAAAATGATGTGTAATACATAGTCACTCACAATAGTAACATTATTGCATCCATCCAATAATAGGGAAAAAATCCCATCTCTTGTAGCTTGCCCCTTCTTTTATAAGAGGCTTCATAGTTGACAATTGGAACTTCACAGATAAATAACTATTTTTATTTACCAAAATGTTTGATTATTCACACACATGTTTCACCCTCTCATCAAGGATCTCCAAAATTATTTACTTAAATTTTAATTCAAAAATAATATTTTTCATAACCCCAACATGACTCCCTATTTCTTCTCTTAGTTGTATTTTGATACCCCCTTTATGCTCAATTTGTATTCATTACTGAAGTCAATCGGTAGATCTCAGATTTGGTCCCCCAACTAAACCCTAGTTTAACTCAATTTGACTCTTAGATGGAGATCCTTGTGTTGGATCTTGCCACATGGAGGTTCTCTCATGAAATTACATTTCACTAATTTAATTTATTATTCCTTATTTTCATTCACCACCCTATTTTCTTAATGAGTGTTGGGTCACATAATTGTCATCTTTTTCCTACTTATTTTCCTACTTCTTTTACTCCCTTTTGACTAACATAACCATATATGATCAGGTGCTCAAAAATTCGCTCAAAATTCAAAGTTTTTGTATCAGTGTGGAACCTGAATGACCATGTAGTCCTCATCATCTTGAATCCAACACAACTCATTTCGCGCAAAACAAACTCCATATGCTCCCATAAAAATGTTATGTTCGTTTTCCTAAACAGGTGAAGTTAAAAAAAAATATGTAGGCAGGCCAATCAGTCGTCCATACTGCTGACGTGGCGCTGAATGGGCATGCCTACATGGCAGGGTGACTGTTCATATGAATTTTTTCCTCCGACAAATTAGATGGTGCCAAGTGGCACAATTTCATTGGTGTAGATTAGGCGATTTTCATTGGTCGGTTGGTGGCCAACCACAAGCTGCCACATGGCCCGGCCAGGGGCCGCCACATGGCAGCCCGAGGGCCACTAAAAATCTTGTGAAGGGCTGAATGGACCGGGCGAGGGTTGAACACTAGACCTTCATCCAACAAACAGTGCCATATATCGTCGCACCACTTTGTGTCTTGTTATATAATGGAATGCCGCATATATTTAAACTCCATGTTTTGCACCATCGAGGAAAAGGGCCAGCCCATGGGTGCGTGCAACCCAATAGAACCGTGGGCATGGAATATTTGGGGGCCTGGACGGTGGGGGAGGACGGTTAGTCCTAGCCCCCGGGCACGTGGTCCCCCACATGACCCAAAATTTCGGAGTTAAGGCCTTAGAGGCCGAATTAAGGCGCCCACAAATTGCGTCAGATTTTGGGAAAAATGGTGCTCAGTAAGCACAATTTGGGGCAAAATTGTAGGACCAATGCCGAATTTGGGGGAATTTGTAGAGCGAATAGTGTAAGAGCTAGGGAAGCTCGTAACTTCTATGGTTTTTTTACCAATTCAGGAGTAGAAAGAGGCTAGACAGATATTTTTGGGCATTCTGGAGACATTGGAATAGGTTTTAGAGTTGTTTGAGCATTGTAAACTAATGTATTCACACTTTTTAGAATAATAGAGAGGGCCAAGCCATTGGAAGTTGGACCAAGGAGGCGTAGCCCAGGCGGGGTGAACTCCTTCATCATGTGTTGTTGCGATACTGGTTTGGTGATGTTCATGTATGTTATATGTTGTTGTTCAGTCATTTTTTTATGTTAATTTGTACATGAAATTTACATAAAAACATTCAAAAACTCATGTTAAAACTTGCAATTAACCTCATGAATCCTTAAGCACTTTTACATATTCTGAAGAGGAATTTAGCACAATAAAACTAATTTTCCCATTCAGATCAAGTTTGGTATCAGAGCTCTTGGTTTTATTTGTGAAAGGAGGATTTAATTGTTTGCAAGTGAATGTGATTCTTACAAGGTTGAATCTCAAGAGAGGAGAAGGAAAGTTGGATGAAGGCCTTGAAGTTGGGTCAAGGAGAAGGAGAGCAAGATTTCCACAATCTCCACCACCAATTCTACCTCAAATTGTAGTTGAAGCTCCAGTAAGCATGTCACATGAAGGGGAGCTCGTAAATATGTTAGAGGATGAGGAGGTTTTTAGGAAGGATTTATTTGACATGACAGAGATGGTGAAAGTCCTCTATGAAAAGAGGAATACAATACTGCAGGGTGAAAGCTCCAAGTCTCCAAAAGGAGAAGGTTCTTCAAGAGGAGGAGGTAATGGAAATGGAGGTAACCTCCACCATCTCCACCATAATCTTCATCTTCATCTTCACACGAATCTTCATCCTCTTCCACTAATACAACCCTTACTCATACTCATCAACATACCTCAAAAAAATTGGTAAAACACCCCTATTAAAACTTAATGTTAAATTTGAACTGCCCATGTATAATGGTGAAGTGAATGCAAAGAAGCTTGACAGTTAGTTGGAGGTCTATTACAGAATTCAGAACCTTCAAGATGATGATACAAAGTTTCAGCTAGCTTCCTTGAAACTGGAGGGTACAACACTGATATAGTGGGAAGCCAAGACATAAGAAGAGATAAAAAAAACATGGTAAGATCTCTATTCCTTGGTCTGATTTCATTGTTGCAATTAAAAGACAATTTTACCCTCTAGCATATATGCAGAAAGCCATCATGAATTGGCATAAATTTAGACAAATTAAAGGTCAACATCTGCAAGATTACACCCAAGAATTTAGAAGAAGGCCTCTAATATTAGGCGTAGATTTGAAATCACAAGACATGTTGCTGAAGTATATAGGGGGTTTACACAATTACCTTAGGTGTACTATCCTTATGTTTAATCCCAATAGTCTAGATGAGGTTTCTGTGTAAGCCACTCATCTTGAGGCAAGAGGGAAAAATACTCCAAAAGAGGGTAGTGAAAATCCATTTAAGGGTAAAGGAAAAGAGAAGGGTTTCAAAGGGAAAGGAAAGAAAAATGCATCCATCAAGAAGGTGTTAGAAAATTATATATTACGGAGCAATGGAACACATAAAATATTGCAGAAATATAAACACAGAAAACGCACAAAACAAGAGAGACACAGATATACATGGTTCACCCAGTTTGGGCTACGTCCACCCCGAACAACCAATCCGTCCTTTCTATTATCCAGCAAAATGAAGAGACACAACCTGTTGGGACTCAGAAATGTCATATTTTCATCCACCTTTTTCCTTACATTTCATCATCCCATTAACCTGTTATCATATCACTTTCCTACATACACTTGGGTTTCACCTTCTTATTTTCCATTTTATTCATTTTTGTATTATAAGTGAATTTATGATTAATTATTAGAAAATGTACATATTTTTATATATATCTCAAGAATATGTGAGTTTTGTGATGTAGGAAATATGTGAAGAATTAATATCTCCTCCACCATATCAAGGAGATAATTATGCAAGCCTTTTTCTACGGAGAAAATCATGGAGGCATATTGAGAAAATCATGGAGGCATATCGAGAAAATCATGGAGGCATATCTTATCCTAAGGAGAAGATCATGGAGGCATATCGAGAAAATCATGGAAGCATATCTTATCCTAAGGAGAAAATCATGAAGACATATCTTATCCAAGATATGAGAGATTTGTGGGATCATGTTTGAGAGATTTGTGCGATGATATCTTGTAATAATGGGAAACTAGTTGAGAGTGCTTGAGAGAATATTTGATATGTAATTATGGAAAGGTTATCTTCCTCATGTATATAAGAGAGTGCTCTCTCTTCATTGGAATGAATAATGAATAATAGAGAATGGAGATTAACTTTGATTCTTTCATGATTTGTAATTTAGTCATTGTAATATAATTTGACATAGTTTTATTGTCATGAGCTCATATCTGTTGTTTGCCATTCACTTCTTCACATGTTGTATTTATTTTCCTTTATGCAATTTCATGCTTTCCTAGTTAGTGTTTCAATGCTTTAATTTTATTTCAGTAATTTAGATTAGATTAGATTAGATTAGTTCCACTTCAGTCCTGCATATATAGTGCATGTGTCTCATAAGTCTACGGACCTCGGATTGATAAATTAAATAGTTGGGTAAGTACTACAACGGAATTAAACGAACATAGTTTCACCCAACATTTTGGCGCCATTGCCGGGGAGGCACGATGGATTGAAGTTTAGTTTGATTTCTTTTATGCAAGTGTGTTTAGACATGTTCCTAACTCCGAGGTGTTAAGGCGGTAAGACGTGGGGAACAGCCTACGCATCGCATTCGAGATACCGTAATGGGCTCGACCTCTTATGGATCAGGGCATGTAGGGTGTGTTTACATTTATGCAAGTGTGAATTTCAATTTCTGCAGGTGTGTTTGATTTTCGCAACTGTGAAGAATGTGTGATGAATTCATGGTTCATGGTTATAATTGAAGCATTCAATTACTCAATTAATGAGCAATCCTTGTAAGAGGTTTTAATTGAGTATTGAATTCAAGATTATTTCTGTGGTCCTTTTGTTTTTAGTGTGCTGATTTTTATTTGTTTTTTTTCCTTTCAACATGGTTTTATAATGAGTGTCAGCTTGGAACTACTCACTCAGATCCTTGCAGAAGTTGGAATCTCCTCTTCCCTGGAAAAGGAGATCTGGACAAAAATTGAAAGTTCAACTACTCCCCAAGAAATAAATGAAGATTCAACATCTGAAGAATCCTGCGTATCTGATGGCGAACAACCATTCGAACAAGAGATCGAAGAAGAAGAGCAGCAGATCGGAGAAGAAGAACAGGAATTACAGCATAATCTGAGTGAGAGTAACTGTGCTTATCAAAGCTTCATCGAACAATGGTTCCAGGTAAGTACTAGATTAGATTCATCTTTTAATTTTTTAGTTAATTTGCAGTTACAACAACTAGACTCATCCACTCTCGAATATTGTCATTTTTCATTTGACAAATTGCTATTGAATCTATTGTTGCTACTGCTACGTGAATGGCTTCATTGGAAGTTTAACTACACGTAACTAATTTGTAAATTCTAATTAGTATAGAGTAGGTAGGCTTTTAGATTTAGCTTTTGCTTTCATTTTCAGTTCTGCTTTTACCTAGAATAAGTATGCTCTCCTCCTGTGTCTTTGTACGATCTCGAGGATCAGAAAATAGGTTTCAGTTTTGCTTAGAATAAGTATGCTCTCCTCCTGCGTCTTTGTACGATCTTGAGGATCAGAAAATAGGGATGATTTAGGCGACCAATTTCAGGAATAAATAAATGTTTTGCAATATGCTTCATCAAAAATATCTTTCAATATGCAAATTTTTGTGTCCATTTGTTAAAAAGAAAATTTAAAACTAACCATTTTTGTTTTTAAAGATAGGATTAATTTCATTTTCTAGACTGTTAATAATAAAAATAACAAAATAAAAAAAAAAAATAAAAAAAAAAATAATAAAAAAATTAAAAAAAAAATAATAAAACAGTCAACCAGCGCACTCATGTAAAACAGTAAAATAATGGAATTTTCAGGATGGGTAGTAGCCGAGGATCTGGTTGGGCTCTTCTCGTAATTCTCAAAAGGGGTGCAGAACCAAAGAACTAGCCCTGTCTTCAACCAATTGTGGTACAACAGTGATACTATGTGGGATTGCTGCTGATTTGCTTGGATCCAATATTCACACACCCACCCTGATGCTTGCCAACTTTGTTGCCATACCCATAGAACTGAGTTTGGTGGTGCCTTTCTTGTGTCTTGGTGAAGTCATTACTGGCGGAGATCATTTTTCTTTGACTTCAGATGCACTGATGCTTGGCTCGCTGGTTGCAACGCTCTTCATCTTGGTTGTACTGTATTTTGTTTTTATTCCCTGCTTTAAGTTCTTGGTTCTTAAACTCAGTTCTCATCCACCAAGTCCACAGAATACACATCATCCTCACCCAGAACCCAAGCCCAAGATGCCAGGGATCCAATCGCTGGGTTTTCCAGTTAAATGCATGAATCTTATAGCAATGAAAACCTTCTGATTTTGATTAGTCAAGTCACAGGCTTGGCAAAGCCAATTGAATTTTGTTGGATTTGACAGGCCATCCATACGTAATCCCTGCAAACGTCAGTTTTCAAAAGCGGTTTGTGATCAAACCAGGACAAATTTAGAAAAAAAAAGACATGGGTTTTTTTTCCCTAATAGAATGAATTATAAAACCCATAAATTGTTTGGTTGAATTCCTAACGGTTTGAGAGGGAATCGCGATTCTTCGAGACCCTATTTTGGTAACTGCGTGAATAAAAATGGTTTTGTACATCTGTCTTTTGAAGGCTCTGTCAGGTGGATAGGCTGATTTCCATTTGCTTTATGCATTGTTGCATGTCAAGTATCATATCTTTGCAGCTGTGAAAATCCCCCTCAAGTCCTGTATGATCATCGAACTCCGACTCCGGCGTTTTGAGAGCCACTTTACCACACTGCTTGGTTTTTGGTGTATTTGCAATGTACGTTCGATGCCCCAATTTCCTGAGGATGATGCACAACTATGCTTATTACTTCTGCCTATTATCAATAAAATGATTCATGTGATGTTGACGTTTCGAGACTGAATGCATAGCCTTTTGTTGACGGATATAATTGCATCCTCCATTGGCAAGGTTAGCGTTGGCGCTGTCCCTTTTTACCACGGCTCCTTTATATGGTCATGTTCAATGCTTCAGCGCAATCCCAATGCCTCCTCACACTCTCTATTACTCTCATTTAAAAGCTGAATTTACTCGTCAAGTTGATAGTAGAGATGATGGTTAATTTTAGTCATGTTTGCGGTGATTCAAACCACCGTGCCATTTTGACATTTCAGTATTTACATTCCTTATACCAGCGTTTAAAGAACCTTTCATCATAGTATCATGCCACTGATTTTGCATGGATGCCAAAAACAATCGCTGCTATAATGTCCAGACCAAAAGTTCTCAGAGGTTTTCACTTAATTGCTCCCAATCAAATTTATACATTTTTATTTCGATATAACGGTTTCAACATGGTTTCCTATTTTTGGGATCCAATCATTTGTCTACCTTGCTGGTCCTCAGCCACTTATTTCATCATGGAAAATATCAGGTCTTTGTGAAATCATCGCTGGATTGTCTTATCGACTGCATGACTTTGGGCTTCACAGAATTGAGTTCCCTGAGCAATTAGCTTCTACTGTTTCTCGCCTTTCCTTGTCGACTTTGTTAATGGGGCTATCTAACACCTCTTCAAGAGAGAATGTTACAAGGGAGGCTGTTACTTCATATGACACGGAATTTGAGGATGAGTTTGTTGCTGCAACTCCACTTCTTCATGTAACTATAGATCCATCTAAAGAAGCTGTTTCCACATTGGTTATAATGAGCTTTGATAGAAATCCCGCAATTGAAGCACTAGCCCAGACAAATAATGATATTAGCGCAGCAACAAATTCTCATTAATGCTAAAGCGGCATGGTGCTTGGTATCAATGGAGCGGTTGTTCCATATTTCTTGGTTTCATTTTTATCATCATTGATTTATACAACTTTGGGGTTTTGACAATGATATCTCTTTTTCTTCCATTCATTCTTTATTCTGTCCAGATTTATGAAATTGTTTTCTGTAAAAAAAAAATAAAAAAAAAAATATTATATAAAAAAAAAAACACAAAACACAAAATAAAAAAATAAATAATAATTGCCCTCATTCATTCATACACTCACTACTTGTTCCCTAACAAATACTATGCTTTTTCAAATGTTTTAAATGAATTTTTCTGCAAGCCACTAAAAACATTTTGAAAAAGTATTGCACCATCAATAAGTACATTGCATGGGGACATGCAATATTTCTAAGTTGGGGGGAAATAAAAGTATGTTGGACTTTTTGTGAATTTGTGGGCAAAAGTAGGATGTATATACTAACAAGTGAAATGAGATTGGTGTTATGTGTAGGACAACGAGAAGCTTATGCAGAAAGCTCAACATTACGATGCGACACCTTTTTCATCCACAATTAGAGTTATTTCGGAAAATAATTAAAAAATGGACATTTTATAAATTCTTGAAAATGAGCTAATTTGTTTTTGAGTCACTTCATACAGGAATGATCGATGGAGATGGCACACAAAGGTGACAATTTTTATGCAGGAATGGTGCTAAGAGTTGAAGACAATCTAATGCAAAGTGATTTTTCGAAATCACTATGAAACATGCATCATTGGACGCTTGAAGGAACTAATTCTTCACTGCACATATCATGACATTTTCCACTACACAACAATCCTTTTGCGTCATGATTACTTCCCTTTTTCCTTCCAAACGCCTAGACCATCCTTGTGTTGCAGCCCATCTTCCATTTCCTTATCTTTCACGACTTCATGCACGCCTATTTTTCTGAATCGCATACATCCCTTTATCCTTTTCAGTTTAGTTTTTCCTTCCAGTTTGCCTTTTGAATAAAACTGATTCCCTTTCCATGATCACATTACCTTGATTTCCTAGCCATGTTGATCCACACTGCTCGTCCGTGAGTTCTTTCTATTTATAGTCCTACCAAATCTTTTTGTACAAACTCGCGTTGACTGATGTGGGATTCCTTAAGGCCCACCTTTCAACAAGTCTTGCCCCATCGACATCAACACCTTATCTGGGAAATAGACTAGAGTTCATTTTGAGTACCTAGAGGCTTGCATGCCTTAATGGCAAGCTCTCTCGCTGGCGATCATGGGAATACATCAATGTCCCTTGATCTTCAGATCTTGCAAGTGGCTCGACTTCGACACATCCATTCGCACTTCGCAAGATGTACTCCGGTACCTTGGCACTCATTGACATCAATGGTGAGTTGCCTCGCATTGGTTAACGACATACATCAATGGCCGGTAATCCAATGATTTCTATTCATGCTCGACATCGACACATTCATTCGCATGTTTAGAATTGTACCATCGGGTTTGTAGCGGGTGAAGACTATACACTTTTTCATGACTCCCTCAGCAGTTACAGCAGCATGCATTCTGATCTATGAGAGTACCACAGTACCACTTTCAGCTTTTATCTTTTCCATGATTCAGCATCAGCAGTTCAGATTCCTTCATTCTCCAGGATCCAGTTACATCAGTCACATTTTCTCGATCCAGCAGCAGCAGCAGCTACATTCCTATTGCATACTTCATCATTCTTGGGTAAGTAGAGGTATGTTGTTTTCTAATCTTTAATCATGCAATTCCTTATATGCTAACTTGAATATTTTGGAAAATTCCCTCACCATGCTACATTTCCTTTCATGCGCCATGTTAAGTTGCATGCGGACATGCAACAAGTTCAGTTGAGGGGGGGAGAACTACATTCACTACATATTCACTTCCATCACTCCATTTACCATTCACCAACATTTATTTTCCAATGATACTTTGTTGCACTTTGTTTCATACGCAATATTGGCATGCTTTATTAATATTACAAAAAGGGCTTTCTTATGCACATTATGATTTCCAGTGAATGTTTACATTATTGAAGAAAAGAGAACAGAAAATGAAATGAATGTTGTTAACACAAGAACCAACATTCTTTGTATTCATGGTTGTCACACAAGAACCAACCATATTCATGGTTGTCACACAAGAACCAACCATAAGAAAATGTAAATTGTTACCAATGTCTCTCACATATCCTGGAAACATTTAAGACATCATCATGTAAAGCCAAAGTTCAATATGCCAAATGTTCTTAAAAGATACCCATGCATGGTTGCATGAGGATATGCAACAAGTTCAGTTGGGGAGGATGTTGGGACTCAGAAATGTCATATTTTCATCCACCTTTTTCCTTACATTTCATCATCGCATTAACCTGTTATCATATCACTTTCCTACATACACTTGGGTTTCACCTTCTTATTTTCCATTTTATTCATTTTTGTATTATAAGTGAATTTATGATTAATTATTAGAAAATGTACATATTTTTATATATATCTCAAGAATATGTGAGTTTTGTGATGTAGGAAATATGTGAAGAATTAATATCTCCTCCACCATATCAAGGAGATAATTATGCAAGCCTTTTTCTACGGAGAAAATCATGGAGGCATATTGAGAAAATCATGGAGGCATATCGAGAAAATCATGGAGGCATATCTTATCCTAAGGAGAAGATCATGGAGGCATATCGGGAAAATCATGGAAGCATATCTTATCCTAAGGAGAAAATCATGAAGACATATCTTATCCAAGATATGAGAGATTTGTGGGATCATGTTTGAGAGATTTGTGTGATGATATCTTGTAATAATGGGAAACTAGTTGAGAGTGCTTGAGAGAATATTTGATATGTAATTATGGAAAGGTTATCTTCCTCATGTATATAAGAGAGTGCTCTCTCTTCATTGGAATGAATAATGAATAATAGAGAATGGAGATTAACTTTGATTCTTTCATGATTTGTAATTTAGTCATTGTAATATAATTTGACATAGTTTTATTGTCATGAGCTCATATCTGTTGTTTGCCATTCACTTCTTCACATGTTGTATTTATTTTCCTTTATGCAATTTCATGCTTTCCTAGTTAGTGTTTCAATGCTTTAATTTGATTTCAGTAATTTAGATTAGATTAGATTAGATTAGTTCCACTTCAGTCCTGCATATATAGTGCATGTGTCTCGTAAGTCTATGGACCTCGGATTGATAAATTAAATAGTTGGGTAAGTACTACAATGGAATTAAACGAACATAGTTTCACCCAACACAACCTACAGCAAATCCGCTGTAATATCCTCTGTTTTCTCTCACAGTCTCACCTCTCTGTTTCTCACTCACAGAATACACATCTATCACACAGCCTCAAATACAATACCCTCATACAAAGAGAGGGGTTGCCTTCTAGGGCAAAAAACCCTAGACTAAACATAAGTTCTACCGTCAGATCATCCGCCTAGTGAACGGCCCAGATTGACTAGAAATTACTATACTTTTACAAGGCAATTTTACATTTGTTTTTAGCTTCGGGGGTGTACAAACTTCCTGGGCTATACATCTGGCTGAAACAAACACCTCTGAACAATCATGCTCGATACACAACAGAAGGAAGGAGAGAAACTAACATGTAAGCATTATTCCAAAGAGGGTCACGATGAAGCTCATTATTGTGTTGTAGCGGCTACAACCACCCTCCAAAATTTTGACTTAGCCTTTTTTGGAGCCTCCCTACCAACCTTTCACAACACTTTGTCTTACTTCATCAAGTACACAAGATTCAGTGTTTTTCATGCACAAAGGCAGCATGTCGATCACAGTTTGATCCATTCCCCTCACAGGCTGTTCACTCGGACTTGGTCCAGCTGCAAGCTAAGCAACTTCCCCTAGAAAATTGCGCATTTCTGGAGGGCAACTAGCTTTCCTTCCAGAAATTGTGTAATCCTCTATGGAAGCCTGCTGGGCTCCAGGATTGCGCAATCCTGCTCGTCAACACTCCCAGCAGGATTTGCACAAATTTCCCCAGAAGGGCTTCTCAACCCAGGATTTGCGCAAATCTAGGTGGCAGTCAGCTGCTCTGCCCAGAAATTGTGCAATCCTCCTGGGCAGTCATCCCAGCTCCCAGCCAGGAATGCACATTTTTCTCAAGCAGTTGAGCAACTACATGCATGAGCAGTTTGGTTGACCAGTTCCACCCGGGACCGAGGAAATTTGACTTGCATGCATGCATGATTGGTTCTTCCCGGAATAGCAAAAGGCAACATGCAAAAGGCATCCCATGATTCAGGGAGCTATTTTTAGCAGTCGAGGGTTACATGCAAAGTTGTTTTAAAAGTTTCCCTCCAAGTGTCGCTTTTTCCTATATTTGTGTCACGCGCATCATGAGCCCAAACTTATTTATTCGATGCTTCAGAGCTTATTATTTCACATCGATCTTGGAGCTCTGACATCCCGCAGCACATCCAGGACTCTTCGACACATCTGTCTCAGCTATTCACGAGTAAGTGGTCTCAACTTGTCTTGTTCAATATTTTTGTCGCTTTTTGTGTATTTGCTTGTATGAGTGTTGTTTTCTTGATTTCTATGAACCCTTGCTGTCATTTACATGTATACTATCTTGTCCTAGGTCTGTTTCAGTTTTTGTTGTTATCTCATTGTTGTTGCATGCATGAAACTATTTTACACGAACATTCGCCCAACCGGCGAACTGCTTCACCCACATGCATGTTGATCTGTTTGTTGAATCTTTCATTCATGTTTTGAATGCACTATCAATCACTTCTACTACCACTTAGTGTCACCATGCATTCACTGTCTTATTTTGTTTCAGTTGCCTGTTGGCGAGTCAGGCCAACCTTGGCTCGAACTCTGCCTCACTAACATTGCTTTGCGCAATCTAGGGAAGGAAGGCTCTTCCTTCCTCTCCATAAATGCACATTTTTACCCAGCACTAGCCTCCAGGAATGTTTTTCACATTTCTGGAGGACAATGACTGCTGGTCCAGGAAATTGTGCAAACCATTCCCTGGGCCTCCAGTCCTTCCCAGCTGGAATTGTGCATTGCACATTCTCAACAGCCAACGGCCAGTCTGAATTGCGCATTGTGAAAATACATCCATCAGTCTTGCCTCTCAGACAACCCAGACTTCCTTTTACATAGTTCTGGCAGCCAGTCACCCAGCCTCCCAGAAGAAATTATGCAATCTTGCTCATCAGTTTCCTAGGTATGTGATGTGTCTTTCCCCAGAATTTGCTTTATTTTCACTGATAGATTTCTTTCCATGCATGTTTCTTGTCTCCAGATCTTTCAGGTGTTCATCTGTCTCAATGGCTTCCAAGAGAATAGGATCTTAGGACACTGATGGAAATATAGCTGGAGCAGCAGCTGAGCAAATGTCCTCTAGTTTGCCGATCTATGAAGATACAAAGTTGTATCTAGACAAGGACATCAAACTGAAGTGGTAAGAAGTAAATGAAACATTTGTAGGCACTTTTGGAGAACACCTCGAAGAACATTAGGCGTACATGAACATTCAAAAGTTTGTCTTATACTGGATTGCATGTAGATATCTCATGTTCCCATGCGCAGACATGATACATTGGATCGTCTCTCACACTGATCTAGAGACGATGACCTTGAGCAATTTCAGTGGGACGAAACTTGCGACCGATGAGATGTATCAGATTTCAAAGCTCGCGACTGTCATGGATACTCCATTCAGCTTTCCCAACATTAGTGCTAACTCAAGGGACATTTTGAAGGATTGAGTAAAAGATCCAGCTCGTTTTAGGATGACACTCAACCAGGTCTATAAGACAAAGATACTAAGGAAGGCATACCAATACTTGATCATATTTTCTTTTTGACTATATGGCCAAGCAATCATGGAAACCTTCCCACAAAGTTGGGTGGTTGCACTGGACCAAGTGGCTAGAGAAGGAAAACCATGTAACTGGTCTGGCATACTGGCTCATTAGCTGAAGGAGAAAGTCACGAAGGCTCGACAGTCACCCGAAGGTATGCATGTAGAGATTTACATGTCTGCCTACATCCTAGATGCAGTCTGTGCCCAACATGAGTTCTCGAGCTTGGAGTGGGCATGGTCACTAGTGGAGACTGTTGTGAACACATATTTCAAGTTGTTGTCCGAATGCAGCTTCAAAGGAGTAATCACACAACTTTCCAACAATTTTGTTGTCCCTTTGTACAAAATGATATTTGAACAAGATCCACCCTGCATGTCAAAGGAAGCAATGGAGGCATTGATAGGTATTGCAAATTGGTATGCATCACCGTCCAACACTTTCATTTGAATTTTCAGTGCAGAGAAGCCTCTGCATGTTCTACCAAAGTTTGCCTTGGACATACTTGTCATGCAGGAAATAGCCTCCCACATCTCAGCAGGATTGACAACTAGATTGCAACGGAAGAAGAAAGTACCTTGGACCACTCTTCCATTGCAAATTGGGTTATATGAGATCCGGAGTATCAAGCAAGCGGATGTCGAAGTGAAACTGATGAAGAAATACTCGTTCGACCTCTGAAGCTACAATCCGTATGACCCACATTTCATTGTGAAGGATTACTGCACAAGAGTTCAGTTCAACTGGATCTATGGGGCATTTCATTGGTCCGACGAGGACCCATGGAGATATTGCTACAGTTTCTCCAGACCAAATGAACCAGTGGGATTCGTTGTGGAGTGGTTAGCGAAGCAACATGAAGCAACATCACAGAGAGCACCAGTAGTAGTAGCAGTGGCAGCAGAGCCTAGCATACCAGTGCACAACAAAGGGAAGAGGAATATTGTTGATCGCATGGAGGAGGAGAAAATATGCAAGTTTCAAGTAGATCCACTTGTAGAGAAAGCAGTTATGGCAATAGAGGCAAAGAGGCAACAACACGATAAGTGAATCGCGTGAAGGCAGAAGGATAAGAAGAGAATGGAAGAAGCAGAGAAGGAGTTGCATGAGCTAAGAGAGCAACTCCAAAAGGAACAAGAGATACGCAAACAGGAGAAGGAAGTGCAGCAATAGTAGGTACAACAGGGGGCGCATCACGTGCAAACAGACGAAGCAGCGCCTGTACAAGTATTCGATTCATCTTAACAACTGGCATTAGGAAACAACCATCACAGGGGCAAGACTTTTCTCATGAGATAGAACATGCACTTCAACAGTTGGTTGCAGAAATGGAGTAGCAGGAGTTGGAACAGGACACCGACCTCATGCCTCACCACAGAGAGGTCGACTCACCCACTGCAATGCATTCAGAAGAAGAGCAAGTCTCGGAATACCAAGGAGGCACTGAGATCCTTGGTGATCAGCCAGAAGAAGAGATGCACAACATCTCGTTTGATGAATCCAAACATAGAGTTGTGCAGTATCGTAGAGACTCTAGATGATAAAACATCCCCTTTCACAAGTTGAGGAACAAGTGATCGTTATTGATGTGCGCAAGCATCCAGCTGCTTTGGCTGATGCAACCAGCGTGTAAGCCAAAACCACTAGCTCAATTGTTCATATTCTTATAACTGAGAATGAGCGAATGGCGAAGGAACTACAGGTGGCCAAGAAAGGAGGAGACTTGGTGACAATGTCCGCCCGAGTTGAATTGAAGAAGGTAATACTAGATGAAGTATTGTCCCATGACACAGTTATGCGAGCATTGTACTCCAAGTTTGGTACCGTGCACAAGGTGGTCATCCATCTCAATGGATGGAAGCAGCGATGTGCTAGGAGAGCACGCATCTTGACAAACATACATGTTGTTGTTGATGACATGAAAACATGGCCGATGAAGTACAAGGGATCCCCACTTTACTTGCCAAAGATGATGAGGCCAAATGCGGTCGAGTTGAAAGCACGTATCCGGAGTCAGATTTGGAATTATGAGGACCTCCCGCAACTCATCACTAGCATACAGGCTTCCCATGCACGAGTATTCAAGAGCATGGATGTTGTGGTGTGCACACATGGGATCCCATAACTTGGGACTCTCACCCAGGAAAAGACCAAGAAGCAAGTCTGACTAGAGCATGACTCGTACTTCGACGAGTTGATGCGCATCGCCACCAGCCCAGACCTACCTATCAGTGTAGACATCATGCAAAAGTATGTTGTTGGTCCAGCCACATTGAAGACAATGATGTGCATGCTTTCAAATGAGTTGGACAAAGGAGCCTGACTAGTGTAACCCGATGTTATGGAGGCAAAGGTCAGGTTTCAGATGGATTTCACCGCGGAACACATGGACACTATCAGGGACTACAGAGCTTGGAATCAATATGTTACTGTTGATTAGCATGAGGATGTTGAGCAGTTGGAATTCTATAGTTGTCTAAGTCAGAGTGATGTCTAGTTTGGCTTGCTCAAGCCATTGTGTTCACATGGGTAGATGTGCATTGTAATGTTGAGTCATGTCAAGTGTAAGTCAAGTGTCAATAGTGAATGTAACAATCATAGAGTAGGTGAAGAGTCATGAGGGTAGTTGAACAGTCACAAAGGGGAATGTCAAGGGCCACCCCACCCTTTGCTATAAATAGTCCCTCATAACTCATTGTATAGGCTTTTGGTTAGCCAAGCTTCTGATAAGACTATCTTGGAAAGAGCTTGGACAATATTGCAATGCACCTTGGCTTCTCCATTACACGGAGCTAGTTCATATCTTTGGAGGAGCAGGCAGATGTGGCTGTAACGTTTCACTATTGGGGCTAGCAGGTTTACATGGATGTATTGTATGATTGGAACTTACACTTCTTTATATAATAAGAGCCAACACATTTTCATGCATATGTTGTTATTGTAGTTGGACTGCTTCGGTTTCTTTAATGATGTATGTTGTTTAACTTACGTATTTGTGTATGAATTGCTTCATATGCAATTATATGAATCTTGTTGTAGATGTGTTGTTGGTTTAACCATCACGTTGGATTGTCAACTGATCTTCTTTCCAGCTTGTGATGCATCTTCACTCGTGTGTTCCCTTCCCAACTGAGTACTAATACAAGTTGTTAAGGGGTGCACTCATCCCATCCCTTATGTGTTAGAACCTTTCATTCACCTTCCTTGACTCACTGCAGTGGTCACACCCTTGCTACTGATAGAGTTATCTTACTTGCCTCTGTGCGACATCGCGGTCAAGGCATTACCCTACGATCCACTGTTGGGACTCCTACACCAAACGACATACCCTTGACATGTTGGTAGGTCCAGCACCCTCAACATTTATGGCACTAGAAGGAGGGACAAATGACAAGCTGTGTCTTCTCATCCAATTTTGAACCTTTGCATATCTTTCATGGAGTCCTCCACTCTTCTTCCCCTGCGGTGTTTTTCGAATCGTGAAGATGTCTCCATCACGAGGAAGTTTTTCGATCTCTTGTCCACTTTCACATATTATGGTGAAGGCAAAGTGGCCTGGCCTGAGTACTTACATGATTTTCTTTCCATGCTTCATGAGGAAGATGAATTGTTTGACGAACAGGCTGGTTTGTTGCTTGCATACACACTTCGCGAATCTCCATTTCGTTGGCTGCCTAGCCTATCGGCTGACAGCATGCACTCATTTGAGCACTTCTGTGATCTCATTGAAGACATGTTCTATCATTTTGATCCAGACCATCTTGATTGAAAATTGTTACAGAAACAGAGGGCTCCGCATGAATCGGTTATTGATTTTTGGCAGTGCTTTCGTGACTTGCAGTTTCAAGCTTCGAGAAGCCAGATGAAATTTGTTTATATTTGGGACCAGTTCGAGTATTTCCTTAAGAAATATACCCATCCCAAGAGAAAGCTTGAAATCAAGCCTCGCTCAACATTCTTCATTGATGGAGCTATGCAATCTCATATGGATGCGGTCACTGTCTCCATTGACTGTCCGTCTTCCTCTCATTCAACAGCTCCACCACTACCTAGTGATGTTGAAGATCATGCTCACACACTTGTTCATCTTTCACATTCTCCCAACATCACTTCACTCAATTTTCGTGCAGATTTGGTTGTGAGTCCTTTGAGTTATCATATGCATTCTTTTCTACGACCTCCGTCTTCGCACTTGGGTGTCCCTCCGAATGATGTTGTCTTGTGTTCGTCCATTCCAAACTCTTCACTTGTTGTGAACGAGGAACAACCCATTGACGGATTTGGTGTTGCACAACCAACATGCATTGTCATTCATGAAGAGTATGAGTGGGAGCTTGAGCATCAACACTCGATGAAGGATGACTCCCTTTTGTCCGAGCCCCCTCCATTCTTTCCTAACATCTTTGATGAACCTGTCATCCATGATTTTGCATGTGTGTCTTCATCCATGGATGCACCCATTGTTGATCACTCGTAGGACTCACCGGATGTTGGTCCATCATTCGACAATGGAGAGGATAAGATATTCATTGAAAATCCACTTGATATTTCATCTGTCTTCTCCAGAAACACAGAGGATGAGTTTTTTTGCTTCTCATTTACCCCTCTTTTCAATTCATCTCATCATGAGGATGCCGATGAAATCATTGATTTTTCTGATCGTGGTGGTCGTGATCCATTTACTCCCATATTTGATCACGATCATGAATCTATCACAGTTGATTTTCCAAAGCCACCAGTTTATGATGATCTACCTGATGATGAAGTTGAAACACCCAAGACTGTCGAGGCACTTCAGCCTAAGCTGATGGTTATGTCAGGTCCTTGCTCTCTTGGCGTGAGTCTCACTTCCGATCATGAAATTTTTCAATCACCCAAGGCTCCTCGACACTCATCTGTATGCATTAAAGATCCAACTCACACACAAATCACATCTCCTTAGCTCGAACTTCACGATCCCATCGCTCATGCATTGGAGGAATATTACATTACAAGCACATGTGTACGACACAAGTTATTTTTGTTTCTTTCATTTGCTTGCATGTCTCAGTCAAGAGTGTGCTCATGCTTCAAAGTTGCACAAAGTGTTACACGGCACCATGATAAGTCCACGAACTGCTCGTCATGCACTTGCACTTGCTTAGGTCCCGTGCGCACTATCAAACATGAAGTGTGGTTGTCTTCATTGTTATGTCTCTCTTGTTTACTGGTTTGCACAACTGGGTTTCTCATGGACCAATCCTTCACCAACATGGGTTTACCAATGCACCGGTGGCTGCATTGGAAATATCACTTCACATGATCAGGCCCATGCATCATTAGTGTAGGAGTAGGAGTAGTGTTTTCTTTCAGTCAGTTTGCTTGCATGCTTGTTTTCTTATTCACTTTGTTTGCTTGTTTGTCTGCTTGCCTGTTTGCTTACTTGCTTCACTTTCACTTTTTCTTATGTTTTTGCTTTGTTTTGATGTTTGTTAGTTCATTTGTTTCGTTCGTAGGTCAGTTTTGCATGAAATCATGTACGACCCTTGAAACGAGCTGGGTGAAGTACAAGAGGGCTTGTACAACTATCACTACTTAGTTATCTGTCATCTTGCCTCTATATGAAGAGCTTGTTACTTTAATTCCATGATATGTCAAAGGAAAATACGTACTGTTCAAAGTGAACCTTGGTGAAAACACAACACTTGCGCGCTAACTAGTATTACCTTCTCTAGTCGGTTGTTTTTGGGTTAACCCTTGCCAGCTCAGTCAAGTAGAGTAATGTCAGGGGGAAAGCCTTAACAGGAACATCAGAGATACAATAAACTACTTCTCTGTTGGAACAACCTCTTCTGCTCTCAATAAGTCGGGATCCCTCTTCTACCTCTGAAATAAATAAGTGCTATGCACAATTGAAAAAATAAAAAAAATAAAAAGTCAAAAGTCAAAAAAATTCAAAATGAAAAATGAATAAGGCGAAAGAAGAGAAAGGCTTCCTACGCAGGGAGGTGATGCAAGTAACTCCACCAGGGTACTGACCAGGCTTGCTGGCAGTGGAGCCATTATTATGTTCCTATGTGACTCCACCAGGGTACTGTAAAGGCCTACTGGTAGTGGAGCAACACCATAGATGAAACTAAGACTCTGACGACTATACTGCTTGTGCACCTATATAACCATCAACCCCAATCGAAACAATTGTGTTGTCTTGCCTTGGAATGTGTGTCAGTCGACCAAGAGCTTGGCAGATGCTACATCTTACAATCAAGCTAGTGTGAAACCAAGATGAGCTGAGAACTGAACAATACTTTCGGAGGTGTTAGACTTTCTTTTCACGAACAAGGTCCATTTAGAGAGCTGGAGTTCTACCAGTGTGTCGCCAAGTGTTGTAGCAGCTACAACCACCCTCCCAAATTTTGCCTTAGCCTGTTTGAAGCCTCCCTACCAAAATTTCACAGCACTTTGTCTTGCTTCGTCAAGTACACAAGCTACAATGTTTTTCATGCACAAAAGCAGCTCGTCAATCACAATTTGATCTATTCCCCTCATAGGTTGTTCACCTGGACTTGGTCCAGTTGTAGGCTAAGCAGCTTCCCCTAGCAAATTGTGCATTTCTGGAGGGAAACCAGCCTTCCCTCCAGAAATTGCGTAATCCTATCTGGCAGCTTGTTGGGCTCCAGGATTGTGCAATCCTGCTAGTCAACACTCCCAGCAAATTTCCCTAGTAGGATTGCTCAGCCTAGGATTTGCACAAATCTGGGCAGCAGTCAGCTGCTCTGCCTAGAAACTGCACAATCCTCCTAGGAATTCAGCCCAACTCCCAACCAGGAATGCGCATTTTACTCAAGCAGTTGATTAGATGCATGCATGAGCAGTCCGGTTGACTAGTTCCACCCGGGACCGAGGAAACTTGACTTGCATGCATGCATGACTGGTTCTTCCCAAAATAGAAAAAGGCATCCCATGATTCAGGGAGATATTTTTAGCAGTCGGGGGTTACATGCAAATTTGTTTTAGAAGTTTCCCTCCAAGTGTCGCTTTTTCCTAGATTTGTGGCATGCACGTCATGAGCCCAAACTTATTTATTCGATGCATCAGAGCTCATTCTTTCACATCGATCTTGGAGCTCTGACATCCCACAACACATCCAGGACCCTTCGACACATCCGGCTCAACTATTCACGGGTAAGTGGTCTCAACTTGTCTTGTTCAACATTTCTGTTTCCTTTTGTGTATTCGCTTGTATGAGTGTTGTTTTCTTGATTTATTTGAACGCTTGATGTCATTTACATGTATACTAGCTTTTCCTAGCTTTGTTTTAGTTTTCGTTGCTATCTCACTATTGTTGCATGCATGAAACTGTTTTGCATGAATATTCGCCCAACCGGCGAACTGCTTCACCCACATGCATGTTGATTTGTTTGCTAAATCTTTCATTCATGTTTTGCATGCACTATCAATCACTTCTCCTATCACTTAGTGTCACCATGCATTTGCTATCTTATTTTCTTTGAGTTTCCATCAGCGAGTCAGGCCAACCTTGGCCCAGACTCTGCTTCACTAAGAATGCTTTGCGCAATCTGGGGAAGGAAGGCTTTGCCTTCCTCTCTAGAAATGCGCATTTTTCCCAACACTGGCCTCTGGGACTGTTTTACACATTTCTACAGGAAAATTACTACTGGCCTAGGAAATTGCGCAAACCAATCCCTGGGCCTCCAGTCCTTCCCAGCTGGAATTACGCATTGTGCAATCTCAGCAGCCAATCTAGATTGCGCATTGCGCAGATCCATCAATCAGTATTGCCTCTCAGATAGTCTAGACTACCTTTTGCGCAGTTTTGGCAGCCATTCACTCAGCCTCCTAGAAGAAATTGCGCAATCTTTCTCATCAGTTTCCCAAGTATGTGTTATGTCTTTCCCCAGAATTTGCTTTGTTTTCGCTGACAGATTTCTTGCCATGCATGTTGCTTGTCTCTAGATATTTCAAGTGTTCATCTGTCTCAATGGATTCCAAGAGAACAAGATCTCAGGACACTGATGGAAATGTAGCTAGAGAAGTAGCTGAGAAAATGTCCTCTAGTATGCCGATCTATGAAGATATAAAGTTGTATCTAGACAAGGACATCAAACTAAAGTGGCAAGAAGTTAATCAAACATTTGTAGGAACTTTTGGGGAACACCTCGAAAACCGTAAGGTGTATGTGAACATTCACAAGTCCGCTTATACCGGATTGCATGTATATATCCCATGTTCCCATGTGCGGACATGATACACTAGATCGTCTCTCACACTGATCCTGAGACGATGACCTTGAGTAGTGTTAGTGGGATGAAGCTTGCGACCTTTTGGGAAAAAGATTATGATGAGATGTATCAGATGTCAAAGCTTGTGATTGTCATGGAGACTCCATTCATCTTACCCAACAACAGTGCTAACTCCATAGACATTTTGAAGGATTGGGTAAAGGATCCAGCTCGTTTCAGGATGACACCCAACCAGGTCTATAAGACAAAGATACTGAGGAAGGTGTACCAATACTTGATCATATTTTCTTGTTGACTGTATGTCCAAGCAAGTACAGAAACCTTCCCACAGAGTTGGGTGGTTGCATTGGACCAAATGGCTAGAGAAGGAAAACCATGTAACTGGTCCGACATACTAGCTCATCAGCTGAAGGAGCAAGTCATGAAGGTTTGACAGTCACCCATAGGTATGCATGCAGATATTTACATGTCCGCCTACATCCTAGATGCAGTCTATTCCCGACATGAGTTCTTGGGCTTGGAGTGGGCATGGTCACCATCAGAGACTGTTGTGAACACATATTTAAAGTTGTTGTCCGAATGTAGCTTCAAAGGAGTAATCACACGGCTATCTGACCATTTTGTCATCCCTTTGTATAAAACGATATTTGAACAAGATCCACCCTGCATTTCAAAGGAAGAAATGTAGGAATTGATAGGTATTACAGATTGGTATGCCTCAGCATCCGACACTTTCATCCGAATGTTCAGTGTGGAGAAGCCTTCGCATGTTTTTCCAAAGTTTTCCTTAAACGTACTTGTCATGCAGGAAGTAGCCTATCACATCTCAGCAAGATTGACAACTAGACTGCAATGGAAGAAGAAGGCACCTTGGCCCACTCTTTTATTGCAGATTGGGTCATATGAGATCTAGAGTATCAAGCAAGTGGATGTCGAAGTGGAACTGATGAATAAATACCCGTTCGGCCTCCGTAGCTACAATCTGTATGACCCACATTGCATTGTGAAGGATCACTGCACTAGAGTTTAGTTCAACTAGATCTATGGGGCGTTTCATTGGAACGAGGAGGACCCATGAAGATATTGCTACAGTTTCTCTAGACCAAATGAACTAGTCAGATTCACTATGGAGTGGTTAGCGAAGCAATGTGAAGCAGCATCACGGAGAGCACCAACAATAGCGATAGTAGTAGCAATGGAAGTAGAGCCTAGAATACCAGTGTGCCACAAAGGGAAGAAGAAGATTGTCAATCGCATGGAGGAGGAGCAAAGCTGCAAATTTCAAGCAGACCCACTTGTAGAGAAAGCAGCTATGGCTATAGAGGCAAAGAGGCAGCAGTGCGACAAGCGAATCGCACGAAGGGAGAAGGATAAGAATAGAATGGAAGAAGTAGAGAAGGAGTTGCATGAGTTGAGAGAGAAACTATGAAAGGAACAAGAGCTGCGCAAATAGGAGATGGAAGCGTAGCAGCAACATATACAGCAAGGGGTGCACCACGTGCAAACAGACGAAGCAACACCCGTACAAGTAGTCGATTCATCTGAAAAGCTAGCATCAGGCAAACAGGGTGAACCATCGTAGGGGAAAGACTTTGTTCATGAGATAGAACATACACTTCAATAGTTGGATGCAAACATGGAGTAGCAGGAGTTGGAATAGGACACTAGCCTCATGCCTCACCACAAAGAGGTTGACTCACTCGCTTCTATGCATCCATAAGAAGAGAAAGTCTCAGATGACCAAGGAGGCACTAAGATCCTTGGTGATCAGCTGGAAGAAGAGATGCACAACATCTCATTTGATGAATCCCAACATAGAGTTGTGTAGTCTCGTAAAGTGTCAACTTTGGATGATCAAACATCCCCTGAGCAAGTCGAAGAATGAGTGATCGTTATTGATGTGTGCAAGCATCCAGCTGCTTTGGCTGATGCAACCAGAGTGTATGCCAAAGCCAATAGCTCAAGTGTTCATTTTCTTATAACTGAGAATGAGCGAATGGCGAAGGTGGCCAAGCAAGGAGGAGACTTGGTGATAATGTCCGCCCGAGTTGAATTGAAGAGGGAAATACTAGATGAAGTATTGTCCCTTGACACAGTTATGGGAGCATTGTACTCCAAGTTTGGTATCGTGCAGAAGGCGATCGTCCATCTCAATGGATGGCAGTAATGTTGTGCTAAGAGAGCACGCATCTTGATGAACATACATGTTGTTGATGACATGAAAACATGGCTGATGATGTACAAGGGATCCCCACTTTAATTGCCAAAGAAGATGAGGCCAAATGCGGTCGAGTTTAAAGCACGTATCCGGAGTCAGATCTCGAATTATGAGGACCTCTCGCAACTCATCACTAGCATACAAGCTTCCCATGCACGAGTATTCAAGAGCATGGATGTTGTGGTGCGCACACATGTGATCCCATCACTTGGGACTCTCACCCATGCGAAGACCAAGAAGAAAGTTTGACTAGAGCTTGACTCATACTTTGACGAGTTGATGCGCATCGCCACCAGCCCAGACCTACCTATTAGTGGAGACACCATGCACAAGTATGTTGTTGTTATGGCCACATTGAAGACAATGATGTGCATGCTTTCAGACAAGTTGGACAGAGGAGCATGAGTAGTGTACCCAGATGCTATGGAGGCAAAGGTCAGGTTTCAGACAAATGTCATCGTGGAACACACGGACACTATCAGAGACTAAAGAACTTGGCATCAATATGTTACTGTTGATGAGCATGAGGATGTTGAGCAGTTGGACTTCTATAGTTGTCTAAGTTAGAGTGATGTCTAGTTTGGATTGCTCAAGCCATTGTGTTCACATGGGTACATGTGCATTGTAATGTTGAGTCATGTCGAGTGTAAGTCAAGTGTCAATAGTGAATGTAATAGTCATAGAGTAGGTGAAGAGTCATGAGGGTAGTTGAACAATCACAAAGGGGAATGTCAAGGGCCACCCCACACTTTGCTATAAATAGTCCCTCATAACTCATTGTATAGGATTTTGGTCAGCCAAGCTTCTAATAAGTCTATCTTGGAAAGATCTTGGACAGTTCTTTAACATGCCTTGGCTTCTCCATTGCACGGAGCTAGTTCATCTCTTTGGAGGAGCAAGCGGATGTGGCTGTAACGTTTCACTGTTAGGGCTAGCAGGTTTACATGGATGTATTATATGATTGGAACTTACACTTATTTATATAATAAGAGCCAACACGCTTTCATGCATATGTTGTTATTGTAGTTGGACTGCTCTGGTTTCTTTAATGATGTATGTTGTTTAACTTACGTATTTGTGCATGAACTGTTTCGTATGCAATTATATGAATCTTATTGTAGATGTGTTGTTGGTTTAACCATCACTTTGGATTATTGACTGATCTTCTTTCCATCTTGTGATGCATCTTCGCTCATGTGTTCCCTTCCCAACTGAGTACTGATACAGGTTGTCAAGGGGTGCACTCATCCCAACCCCTATGTGTCAGAACCTTTCATTCACCTTCCTTGACTCACTGCAGCAGTCACACCCTTGCTACTGACAAAATTATCTTACTTGCCTCTGTGCGACATCGCGGTCAAGGAATTACCTTACAACCCACTACTGGGACTCCTACACCAAACGGTCTGAGGTCTAATTGGGACTTCTTACCAGGGAGATCCCCTTGACATGTTGGCGGGTCCAGCACCATCAACATGTTGGAAGCTTCATCCTAAGATGAAACCAAAGAAATTTAACAACAAGGGAAAACAAAAGACAACTGCAACCACTCAATAGGATTTGGGATCTGATTCGGGTGATGAAACTAAAATTGCAGCCATGGGGATAAAAGGTAGGACTCCATTTCTAGCACTAGTACTTCAAATTTACACAATGAAACTCTAAATGAAAAGAAGAGGATAACAGTTTTCCACATAAGGGTAATCTCAAAACATAACAAAATTCATACTCTTTTTTATAGTGGCTCTCAAGCCAATCTCATCTCTGAAAACATTGTCAAAAGTTTAAACTTGGAAACCATTCCACATCATAAGCCATATCCATTAAGATGGGTGTGTGACAATGCACAATTGCAAGTAACTACAAATTGTAGACTGAAATTCGCCATTACTGCAAATTTCATAGATGAAGTGGAACTTGATGTTGTGTCATTAGACATATAGTTTTGGGAATCCCATATCTCTAATGACAAAAAAGCTATCTTTCATAGACATGAAAACAAATACCATTTGTTCAAAGATGGAGTAGAATACATTATAAGAGCCCATAGCAAGAAACTAAATGTTTCACTTTTAAATTTAGGGCAGATGAAAATACTAGTGAATTCTAGAAAGAATTTTTTTCTTCTAATGATCAAACCCAAGAATGATATTGATAATGAATATTTTCAAGGTTGTGACTCAAGATTGAAATCTACATTGGTTGATGTTGTTAACCAATATGATGAGATGTTTCAGGAACCAAAAGGATTGCTTCCCAAGAGAGGAATCCAACATGAAATATAGTTGTAGTAGGATTGTCCTCTTCCTAACATTGGCATGTACAGGATGTCAGTGATGGAAAGTGTAGAAATTAAAAATAAAATTCAAGAGTTGTTGGATAAAGGGATCATCAAGCCAAGTTCTTCGCCATGTGGGTCACCTATTGTTTTGGTTCCAAATAAGTATGGAACATGGCGCATGTGTGTGGAATTCCGTGCATTGAATAAGATTATGGTAAAGAACTGTTACCCACTGCCTAGAATAGATGATTTACTTGATCAATTGAAATATGCAAAGTATTTTACTAAGTTGGACTTAAGGAGTGGCTACCATCAAATTAGAATTTGTGAAGGAGACATTTGGAAAACAGCATTCAATACAAAACAAAGTTTATTTGAATGGCTAGTTATGCCTTTTGGTTTATGTAATGCTCCTGCTACCTTCATGTGTGTGATGAATGATGTGTTGAGGCCATTTCTTGATGAGTTTTTTATAGTCTACTTAGATGACATCTTAATTTTTAGTAAATCTCGTGATGAACATGTCATGCATGTGAGAAAAGTACTTGATGTCTTAAAGAAAGAACAATTGTATTTAAAGATGTCAAAGTGTGAGTTTGGAAAAACTTCTTTAGTTTACTTGGGTCATATTGTTGGAGGAGGTGAGTTGATGTCATTTTAAATTGGCCAAGGCGCAAGACAATTACTGAGGTAAGAATTTTTTTGGGAGTAGCCCAATATTGGAGGAAATTCATTGCTAAGTTTTCTTCTATAGTAGCTCCTTTGCATGCATTGACTAGTGTGAAAAAGATTTTTCAATGGGGAGGCAAACGACAAAATGTCTTTGATGCATTGAAGGAAAATATCAGTTCAGCCCCAGTACTTGCACTTCCATACTTGAGATAGTCATTTGAGATCCAGACTGATGATAGTGACTATGCCATGGGTGCAGTCCTCATGCAACATGGTAAGCCTATCTATTTTCATTCAGAAACTTTCAATGGTGCAGTGATTAATTATCCTACATATGACAAGGAATTGTATGCATTGGTGCAAAGTGTGAAAAAGTGGAAACACTACTTGATGGGTAAGGAAACAATCATTCACACTGATCATCAACCATTGCAATACTTGCAATATCAATCTAAGTTGCAACAATCAAGGCACTTCTGATGGATGGTTTTAATTCAATAATTCCACTTGGTGATGGGGTATAAGAAAGGTATCTATAATAAATTTTTTGATATGATTTCTATGCCTATTATTAGTGCAGCTACTTTACTCAAGAATAATTATATTTTTCATGAAATTTATATTGAGCAATATGCATTAGAAAATGACTTTCAGGATGTTTATGCAAGCTTGAGTCAAGGTAACCAAGTAGAAGAATTGTATTATCATTTGCATGATAACTTGTTGTACCATCTTGGTAAGCTTTGTATTCCACAGGGAGAAAGAGTCAACATCATAAGAGAGGCACATACTTCTCTTATGGTTGGTCATTTGAATGTAAGTAACATGATGGCACATCTACGAAGGTATTGTTATTGGCCTCATATGCTTGAAAGTGTTTCACGTTTTATTAAAGGATGTTCATTATGTGTAGTCAATAAGCCTAGCAATAGGAAGTTAGGATTGTACACACCACTTCTGGTACCTTCACGACCATGGGAGAGTGTTTCTATGTATTTTGTAGGAGGTCTTCCATTGTCAAAAAGAGGTCATGATTATTTGTATGTATTTGTGGATAGGTTCAACAAAATGTGTATTTTGATGCCATGTAAAAAGCAAATTACAACTGAAAAAACTACTCAGTTATTCTTTCAGAATGTATGGGTACATTTTGGATTACCCACATCCATTGTTAGTGATTGATATTCTCACTTTGTTGGGAACTTTTGGTCAAGTTTGTGGGGATTCATGGACACCAAATTGAAAAAATATAAAACATTTCATCCAAAAACAGATGGTAAAATAGAGGTGGTGAACAAGACCGTGATACATCTTCTTCCTCGGTATTACAACAAGCATCGTAAGTTGTGGGATGAACATTTTCACTACATTCAACATGCTTACAACTGGGCCAAGCACTCTTCAACTCAAACATTTCCATTTGAAGCATGTTTGGGATACTTGCCTAAGTGTCCTTTGGAGTTAATTTTTGGAAAGGATGTTTCTATTGATGGTCATATTGACATAGACAAAGTAAGATGGTTCACTGAAGAAATCCAATTGGTACACCAAAGAGTTTAAGAACAACTGGAAAAGAGCCAAGGCAAGTACAAGTCAAGGCACAAAAAACATTGGGTAGATCACAAGTTCCAAGTTGGTGATGGAGTTTGGCTTCACATTAGCAAAGAGAGGCTCAAATGAGAAGGTAAAAAGTTGAAACCAATTAGATATGGTCCATTTAGAATTCTGGAAAAGATTGGTGACAATGCCTTTAGGTTGGATTTTCCTTCAGATATGAGAATTTATGCTATTGTTAATGTTGAGAAGTTAAGGTTGTATGAGCCTCCTTTGATTGAAGATCAAGGAGAAAATATCTAGATTCCTTCCATTGAGGATTTTTCTCCTGAATACCTTGAGGAACTACAATAAGATACCATTCTTGATAGAAGATCAAGGTCTTCAAAATGAGGCAGTGTGGACTACCTTCGAGTGGGGCTCAAAGGAACAAATCCTTCCAAGGCCAAATGGATCAAGATTGGAAAGGATAGGGAACTGTACCCTCACCTACTAAACAAATGAAGGTGATATTTTTGTTGGCATTATGATACAAGTGTTTTCCTTGATGGAAACTCACACAGATGACAGATCATAGTGCAGCAGGTCAGTAGCAAAGAGTTGATGATCAGACTACAAAGAATGAAGAAAGAAGAGTATATATGCAGGTTCACTATATACCAAGTCGCGTACATACGCAGGTTATACACAGGTTCACTATGTACCAAGTCGTGTATATACGCAGGTTTTCTATATACCAAGTAGGGTATACACGCAAGTTACACACACTGGTTCATCTTAAAAAAATTGTGTATACATGCGGAGGTACCAATCAGAAGGCGCGTATACGTATACATGCACTTTCATGCAAATAAAAGTGTGTACATGTGGGAAAACTTATGGTTGGTCCATGGTATTTAGTCCGACATATTTGAACCTATGGTTTTGGTCCTTGGTATTGCATTTAAAGTATTGAACCCAAGTGTTGGGTCCCTAGTATTAGCTCTCAATGGTTTTGGACCATGGTTTGAGTAAGGTCTAAGACTATAAAAGGATAAGAAGATCATTAGGCGAATGCATTGAGGAAGTCTTGAATATCTGATGAAGTATGAGATCTAGTTGCAGGTTATGGCTTCATGATGCTTTGCTTGATCTGAGCTAAGGAGGAATCTCAGCGGTTGATGGAGAACAAGATATAAGGATAGATCGGGATCTAATGGCTTGGAATGAATCATCTCTATATGGTTTGATCATGTTTATTCTAGATCTATATACTGAAGCATGTAATGTTCTGATCTGGGTATGACTTAAGTTTGAAATAGCTGCAACTCATGAATGAATATTTATAGATGTATATGCTGGTTGACTATGATATAAGCGCGTACATATGTAGGTTAGATATATCTAAGTAGCATATACCATATGAGCTATGATGTTTGAAGTTATAGGTGTTTCTGGTTGTTGATGAGTTCTGATTACTGTTTACTGGTGTCAGTATTTTGCATATTCAAATTGGGTGATTATGTTTAGCTTCAATATTGATGGATGAGATCTATAATGGATCAGGATCAGAATGACTTATCTTTATGTGATCTGATGAACTAGATTTGGTTGCTAACATACATATTATCTTTGTATATGTAATGATCTGGGTATGTCTGAAGTCAGGAAGTGCAGCGAAGTTATGAATAAGTAATTAATGACATATACGCTGGTTCGATTTGGTGAAGTTGCATATACACGTTGGTTTGGCACTTCCAAGTAGCGTATGCACTCTGATGCATGATTTTTGATGATATAGTTGGTTTTGAATATTTTTGCAGAGTTCAGTGTTCTGCTCTGTGTTCTGGTGACTGCATTTTGTTGATAGGGTTTTAGTGATTCAGTATTGGGTGATTCAGAGATTGATGATGCTAGTGTTGATTGATTGTGTGCTTCAATGATATTAATGGGTCCAGTATGAAAATTGGATGAAACGTGGCCTTCAAATTATGGTGTTGTGCTTCAGGAGTATCTAGTCTAAAAATTTATGAAACGTGGTACCTGGAGGAAGAAAGAGAAGGTTGTAGCCTTCTGTAGGTCAGCACCTACGTACTAGTACATCAGCTAGTACAAGAGCTAAGGGGGTGGTAGCTCCCTTCCAGTAGCCGCTAGAAAAGGAGTAAAGGTTGGAGCATTTCAGTAGGTCGACACCTATGTACTAGTAAATGGATCGGCTAGTACAAGAGCTAAGGGGGTTGTAGCTCCCTTCGAGGAGAAGCTGGAGAACAAGAGAAGGTTGTAGCCTTCTGCAGGTAGTAGCCTATGTACTGATATAAGACTGAACCAGTACAGAAACATTGAAAAAAGAAGTTTTTTATTAAAAGGAAGATTGAGATGACTTGTAGCAGGTGGTTTTCACCCACATTGGATTTCCAGCTTACATCATGGTGTTCATGTGTGCTTCTTGTGTGTGATGATCTGTTCTATTTTACTGCTCCTGTTTACTGTTCATATGATTAATGATGTTCTGATGCACTCATTAAGGATCAACTAACTGAATCATAAGTCTACTGGATATACGCTTGTTGCATTACACACAGTTTCGTATACACACGGTTTGCCTTAACTGAAGTAGCGTATATGAATCTTAATATGGAAATGAAAAAGTTATATTGATTTGATAATACTGATTCACCCCCCCCCCCCCCTTCTCAGTATATTTCCAACAATTGGTTTCAGAGCAGGTCCTTTGGTAGAAGCTTGATCACTTGAAGGAGATCTGTAGATCAATGGGAAAGAAACTTAAGAATAAAGTGCCTAAGAAGAAGAAGACATCTTAGAAGATCTATGAAATTGGGAGAATCGATTGGGGAATATGTGGAAGAAGCACTTCAAATTCAGAATCACTTTAGAATGAAGATGAACAAGCAAAAGAACTATCAGGTATGAATTTGTTATTCTCTGGTGATACATTTATCCATCCATTTGAAGATGATGAAAGTGATAGCGAAACAACTGAATTTGCTCTTATGGGTGAGCAAGAAAGATATCAAATAGAGGCAGAATTTAAAAGGCTTACAGACAAAATTAGAGATCAACAAGATCTATTGAACAAAAGGGAATGTGCCTTCAAAGAAGAAGCTACCAAACTAAAATCTAAACTAGAGGAAGGAAATAAGGTAAGGAAGTTATTCAAGGAAAAGGAAGATCAATGTCAAAAATTGCAAGATGAAGTCAAGAAATGAAGAAATGAAGTCAATGAAAGGAGCACAACAATCAAGAAACTCAGAGATAGATCCAGTTACTATGGAAGTCTTGAAGCTATGATCCTCTCGCTAAAAGAAGATCTTGAAGAATCAAATAAGCCGAATAAAGAATTAATCCAAGCTCTTGAAAAGCAAGAAAACAAAGTTCTTCAATTTAGACATCAGTTGGAAGAAGAAAGAAAAGCTGAAGGAATCATGAAGAAACAGTATCTTGAAAAGGAAGAGCAACATCAGGTTGAGGTAAATATTCTAAAAGATAACTTAGAAGAAAAGGATAAGCTCTTACGATTTCAAGATAGTACTAAGATCTTGGATGATATTCTTAGTAGTCAAAGGTCTCCTGCTATCAAAACTGGTCTTGGTTTTCATGAATCTAGTTCACAAAATAAGACAAGGAACTCTAATGCACAATTTGAAATACTCAACAAGGAGATGAGAGGTCAATCCCATCAACAACCAAGGAAAGAAATTCTTTTACTCCTTCGATTAATAATGTTGAATGTTGTGTATGTCATAATCTTGGACATGTTTTAGCTAGATGCAGAAGTAGAATGTTTCAAGATCATCACACAAAAAGATCATCACGTTCCAGGTACTTTAAGGGACATTGTTTTTCTTGCAATATGTTTGGTCACAGAGTTGTTGATTGCTATAGAAGGAATATGAAACATGTAAGATGTTATGCATGTAACAAGCTTAGACATACAACAAAGGAATGCAGGAACAAAGTACAGGCACCATACCAAAAGGAGAAAACATCATCACACTTGAAGATATGGAAGAATAAGGAAGTACAGTCAGAAAGATGTGGCACAACACAATATACATACATAACAGACTCAGAGGGAGCTGAAAGTGTAAAACTTCAGTGTCCTAAATCTCATACGCGAGTTTCATAAAGGGAAGTCGCGTATATACGTGAGTTAGTTATTGCACAGTCACGTATATGTTAGTTTGAGGAAAAGCAGTAGGGACAGGCTTAGGAAAAAGGGTCTGATATGATTCAGTCCATTATTTGCTCTGATTGATAATGGTTACAATCTGCTGATGATGTGTGGAAATGTCTTGATAGTTGTAAGATATTTAAAATTGTTTTGATCCTAAATTAATGATGTTGATGCCTTGATACTTCTTGTTAATATATGCATGATCTGACAGTAAGCAAGATGGCACTGGTTCAGGGGGAGCATATGCTTTTAATAATGCATTGTTAGCATTATGGTTAGTAGTCCTTGGTGATGATGCTTATATGGCTAAATAATATATCTTGCTATGATATGTTTATGAGTTATCCATGACAAAATCTCATATGATTCTTGGGGTTACATAGTTGATGTTCAGATCAGATTTGTGGATGATTCTCTGATGATGCATATATGGTGCTTACATGGTGATCTTCATAAGGATGAGGAGAAGTACAAAGCTTGAATACACATCTTCATTACTTGATGATGAGTCACTCATATGCAACTGTCGTCATATACATAAAGATCATATAGGATTCCTATAGTTCTTGGCGCTCATGTGGATGAGGATTGTTGCTGTTGATGATATCAAGAAGTCTTGACAAATGATCTTGAGCTCAAGATAAATAGTGTTGATACATGGATGATTACTCAAAGTTGCATTGTTAGAGACATGATGATGATGAGTTCTTACCTATATGATGATAGGTTGATACTTACATATGTTGATTGATGCAGATGTTCCCAAGTGATGATACTTGGATCATGCAAATCTTGATGAGATGGCTATGGTGTTTATCGCATATGATATAATGTAAATGATTTGATGTTATACAGGTTGCTGGTCTAGATGCTATTGACTGATGCTTATGGAGCAAATCATACACTATGTATGATAGTTTTTGATGACTATCATGATCTTATTTAGATGTTTGGTCTCTATTATAAATATCATGTATATCATTCAATGTAAAGGTAATATCAAGACTCATGATGTAATATTTGTCTCTGTCTATTATAGTCATTTGATGAATCTCTTTTGGTCATAAGATGTAATTTGAATTTATACCCCCACTATGCATGGGAAGGATGACGTAATATTTTAGTCATGTAAAAACATTTTGTATTTGGCGTATCCCCACTTGGTTGGGTGGATGAGTCAATATTGGTATATCCCCACTGGGTTGGGAGATGGATGTATGTATGAGTCCTTGGTGATAGGAAGGTCATTTTGTTGGCATTATGATACATATGTTGTACTTGATGGCAACCCACTCATCTCAAATGATAAATATAGTGCAGAAAAGTTCACGCACTTATATGCAGAGAAAAGTTTATTTCATGTAGAGAAAAGTTCACGCACTTTTATGCAGAGAAAAGTTTATTTCATGTAGAGAAAAGTTCACGCACTTTTATGCAGAGAAAAGTTTATTAAAAAGGTTCACGCACTTTTATGCAGAGAAAAGTTTATTTCATGTAGAGAAAAAGTTCACGCACTTTCATGCAGAGAAAAGTTCCTTTCATGAAGAGAAAATTTCACACACTTTCATGGTTGGCTCATGGTATTAGTCCGACAGTTTTTGATCCTATGGTTTTGGTCCGTGGTATTGCATCCAAAAGTGTTGATCTCACGCACTTTCATGGTTGGTTCATGGTATTAGTCCTATAGTTTTTGATCCTATGGTTTTGGTTCGTGGTATTGCATCCAAGATCAACACGCACTTTCATGGTTGGTTCATGGTATTAGTCCAACAGTTTTTTGATCCTATGGTTTTGGACCGTGGTATTGTGGAAGGCCTAAGACTATAAAAGAGGAAGGAGATCATTTGGCAAAGCATCATCGAATGAATTGAATATCTAATAAGTGCTAGATCTGAAATATTTGTGATTGGGTTATGGTGCAGATCTGGATCTGAATGAAGGAGGAACCTTAGCGCATAAAGAAGGATAAGTTCTTTTGATGGGTCATAATCTTTATGCTTGAATAATAGTATCTTTGCATGATTTTGATCTGTTATATGAGGCGCATGCTTGATCTATAAATCTGACAATCTGGGTTAATTAGTGTCTGAATATTTGAAAGAAGGAATTATCCTTTATAGATCTGCACGCAGGTTTCAGGTTGTTGAAGTAGCGTATATCTTTAAATTATGATCTAGCTGGCTCTGTCTATTGCTGCAGTATTCTGGGTTCAGAATTTGGTGTGTGGTTACTGTTACTGTGTTCTGGGTACAACTGTCAGAGAAGTGTTTACTTGATTCAGTGCTAATTGGGAAAGGAGATTGTTTGATGCAGATAGACTTGATGATTGATTGATGTTCATGGATCCAGTTTGAAAATTTATGAAACGTGGTCCCTGGAAGAAAGAGAAGGTTGTAGCCTTCAGTAGGCCAGCACCTACGTACTAGTATCTTGGCTAGTACAAGAGCTAAGGGGGTTGTAGCTCCCTTCCAGGAGAAGCTGGAGAACGAGAGAGGGTTGTAGCTCTCTGCAGGTTGTAGCCTGCGTACTGGTAAAGGACTGCACTAGTACAAAATCATTGTAAAAGGAGTTTCTAATTGAAAGAAGATAGAGACATATTGCAGCATGTGGTTTTCACCCACATTGGGTTTCCACCTTATATCTGGTGTTCTTTTGTGTGACTATTTGCTTTTCTTGTTCCTGCTCATTATTTTATGATACTGACATACAAAGTAATGATCAATATTTGAAGAATTATTCAAAGTATAAATAAGGAAGATATATTGATAAGAATTTGATAATACTGATTCACCCCCCCCCCCTCTCAGTATTATTTCCAACAATTGGTATCAGAGCAGGTCCTTCTGAAGAAGCTTGATCGCTTCAAGGAAGATCTAACATCATGAGCAACTACGAGAGGGAAGCATCAATCAGGCCACCGATTTTTGATGGAACAAACTTCGTATATTGGAAGGTAAGAGTTACTGCCTATCTTCAATCTTTGGGTACAGAAGTATGGGACATTATAGAAACAGGGTATACTTTTCCATCAGCTACTCCTACAGATTCAGCTGAGAAGAAGAAATATGAAACAAATGCAAAGGCGGTTAATACTCTTCTAAGATGTCTATCTCAATCTGAATTCGTGAAGGTTATGCAATATAAATCCACAAAAGAAATATGGGACAAGATTGTTTTGAGCTACGAAGGAGATGAACAGGTAAAACGTGCAAAACTTCAAACCCTAAGGATTCAGTATTGGCTTGTTCCTCAGCTCATAATGAAAGTGAGCCTATTATGAATTGCCCTAATATTATGATTTAAGGCGATTGGTCCCTTTATCCACTCCTCAAAGGCCCCACTTGTCTTATCAGTAAAGCGTCCCCTTCTCCATTTCAAAGAAAGCAGCTAGCAGCTTGTTTCCCGCGGGTTGAGCTGTGAAGAGAGCTAAGAATAGAGGAATGAAATTGCTCGACCACCGCCATCAATGAAAATCGCTCGGCTGATAAGGCCACTGAGAATCTCATAATGTATAATGATGAAAGTGTGGCTAACTATTTCCTTCGGGTAGATGAGATTGTTAATTGTATGAAAAACTTGGGTGAATAAATAAAATAGGCTGTTGTGGTTGAAAAAGTCCTAAGATCATTGTCCCCCAAGTTTGAATCTAAAGTGTCTGAAATAGAAGAAAAGGAAAATCTACGAACTCTTACTATGTCTCAGCTACACGGAATTCTAACTGCTTATGAAATGAGAAAAGGAGGTCCATCAGACAGAAGAGAAGCTGCTTTTAAGGCTTCAGGCAAAGGAGACTACTATGAATCAAGTCACGTGCCAAAGAAGAAGAAGAATCAAATTTTGTCAGAAATCTTCAACTGGGTATTGGAAGGTTCAGAGGTAAGCTACCTTTTAAATGTTTTTCTTGTGGAAGAGTAGGTCATTATGCTGCCAAATGTCCTCATAAGGATAAGATTGACAAAGGAAAGGAACCTACCAGATGGAACAAGAAACAAAATGCAAATAAGAAAAGCTACTACACTCATGAAGACAGTGATGGTCTATCAAATAGTGATGAAGATGAACGAGGTAATGACTATAAACTTTTAATGGCATTTGAAGATGATGATTTCATGGATGCTATAGATGTGGATAGTTTTTATGAAGAGATTTCTAGACTTAAGACATGTATAGAAGAAAAGAATATGATCATTGATACTCTACAATTTCAAATTGATGAAAAAGAAAAATATCTTGAAAAGTTAGAAGGTGAAATTGTTGGCCTTAGAAAAGAAATTGAGAAAACAAAGGCTATTAATCTTAAGTTTGTCAAAGGATCTGAAACTCTGGATGAGATCATCAATGTACAGCGTGCTCCGCTAAACAAGACAGGTCTGGGGTATAATGGAGAAACATCTCAAGCATCCACCTCAAAGAGTTATCTTGATGCAGCAAGAAGGAATGAGCAAAAGCACAATGGAGATCACCAGGTAAAGCAGGGACGAATTACATCAAGAACGAACAAAGACTATCAGGTAAACCAGGGGCAATCTGTCTTAAGGATGAACAAAAGCTACAACCAGCCACAGGTAAAATCTTCTCAATTTTCTTCAAGAATGGATGACAATAAAAATTACAATCATTTGGCCGGTAGATTTGATAATTGCAGAAGTTTCTTCAATGGGCAATGTTTCTCTTGCCATAACTTTGGTCACAAAGCATCTCAATGTGTTGCATATAAAACAATCATGACTAGAGAAGCTCAAAAACAAAGAAGTATGATTAGGATTACAGAAAGGACCTATAACAACTTTTCGGCTCTTGAAAATGAAGTTGAATGTTCTATTTGCAATAACTTTGGTCATGAAGATTCTGAATGCAGGAGCAGGTTTCAGCAGACAAAGGAACAAGCCTCAAGCACCAGAACATGGAGAATAAAGGAACCACAAACAGAAAGATTTGGGATAGCATTTTATGCAGAAGGACAAGAAAATCTATGGTACATTGACAGTGGATGTTCGAAACATATGACAGGTGATAAAGAAAAACTTGAATCATATTCTTCTTTAGAAAAGGGAAAGAAAGTCTCTTTTGGAAATGATACTCCTGCAGCTATAAAAGGAAAAGGCACTGCTCAATTAAAAGAAAAGGTCAAAGCTGGAAATGTTTTGTATGTTGATGGATTGAAGCATAATCTTCTAAGTGTCAGCCAGATGTGTGATCAAGGAACCGAGGTGATATTTAGATCAAATGGATGTCGTGTTCGTGATCTTGATATAGGTGAAACAGTGATCAAAGGTAGAAGAAATCCAAATAATATATACATATTTGAAGAAGGACAACAACAATGCTATTTGAGCAAGGATGATGAACACTGGTTATGGCACCAGAGGTTGGGGCATCTAAGTTTTTCACAAATAAGGAAAGCATGCAAATATTAGGCAATTCATGGTCTTCCAGATATCAAAATTCCAGACAACACCATATGCAAATCATGTCAGTTTGGAAAGAAAACCAGAACTAACTTTCCAGAGAAGGAAGGATCAGCTAGCATGCCTCTTGAGCTAGTCCATACAGATGTATGTGGTCCATTTAGGAAAAGGACACCTCGAGGAGAAGAATACTTGATATTATTCATTGACGATTTCTCCAGGTTTGTTTGGTTAGGACTTATGAAGCACAAAGTCGAAGCATTCGAGAAATTCAAATCCTTCAAAGCCTTGGTTGAAAATGAATCAGGTTACAAAATTAAGTGCCTCAGGTCTGACAGAGGTGGGGAGTTTACCTCAAATGAATTTTTCGATTTCTGTGAATAATATGGGATAAGAAGAGAATTCTCTACAGCTAGAACTCCTCAGCAAAATGGAGTGGTGGAAAGGATGAACAGAACAGTCCAACAAATGGCTCGTGCTATGGTGGATGAGTCTGGAACTCCCGCAACTTTCTGGGGTGAAGCCACATATGCTGCGGTTGTTATTCTCAACAAAACAAATGTCCGAGTGAACAACACTCAAACTCCTCATGAGCTCTGGTATGGTGAGACTCCTTCGGTAAAGAACTTCAAAATCTTTGGGAGCAAATGTTATATTAAGAATACTGATGAGCAACTTGGCAAACTTGAACCTAGAGCAGATGAAGGCATTCTTCTTGGTTATTCTCCACACAGCAAAGCATATAAGTGCTACAATAAAAGACTTGGAAGAATTGTTGACAACATTGATGTAGTGGTTGATGAAAAGGGATACATTCCTAGGCAAGTAAATCATGAAAATATCGAAGAAGATGAAGACTACCCTCAAAGACAGAATGATGAAGAAGAAGAACCTCAAGAAGCACCAGAGGAACAGATAAGGATAGAAGAGAAGACTCCATCCCGGTACGTTCAGAAGAATCATCCAGAATCTCATATTTTGGGGCAGAAAGAAGCAGGTGTACAAACAAGAAGAACAATTGCAGAAGCTTCAAGCTATTTGGCATTACTCTCCTCCACTGAACCACAAAATGTAAAAGAGGCATGCAAAGATGAATGTTGGGTCAAAGCAATGGATGAAGAACTTGAGCAGATCGAAAAGAACAACACTTGGGAGTTGGTTCCTAGACCAAAGGATAAGAATGTTATAGGGACAAAATGGGTCTTCAAAAATAAGTTGAATGAAAATGGGAAAGTAATTAGAAACAAGGCAAGACTTGTTTGTAAAGGGTATGCGCAGCAAGAAGGAATAGATTTTGAGGAAACTTTTGCTCCTGTTGCAAGACTTGAGGCCATCCGAATGTTCCTTGCTCTCTCAAGCTTTCAAAAGTTCAAAGTATTTCAAATGGACGTGAAATCAGCCTTTCTGAATGGAGACTTAGAAGAAGAAGTATACATTGAGCAGCCAGATGGTTTCATTCTTGGAAATGATCCAAATCTTGTATGCAGACTGAAAAAGGCTCTCTATGGTCTTAAACAAGCTCCAAGGGTTTGGTACTATCGTTTGGAAAAATATCTTCATCAACAAGGTTTTTCAAAAGGATCAGCAGATAGCAATCTTTATATAAAAATTGAAAATGACAAATTGCTAATACTTGTTGTGTATGTAGATGACATTATCTTTGGCAGCAATGAAGAATCTATGATTCAAAGCTTTGCCTTGGTGATGCAGAAAGAATTCGAAATGTCCTTGCTTGGAGAATTGACATATTTTCTTGGCCTGCAAATCCAACAAAAGGAAGGAGGGATCTTCTTGTCTCAAACCAAGTATCTCAAGCAGATTTTGAAGAAATATGGCATGGAAGATGCAAAACCAGTATGTACACCCATGGTCACAGGATGTAGCCTCAGTGAAAATGATGAATCAGCAGCAGTACATCAACCAACCTACAGATCTATGATTGGAAGTTTACTTTATTTTACAGGTACCCGACCAGACATCATGCATGCAGTGGGAATAGTTGGAAGATTTCAGGCAAATCCAAAGGAAACTCATCTTCAGGCAGTAAAGAGAATCTTCAAATATCTTCAAGGGACTCAAAATTATGGCTTATGGTATCCTAGAGATACAGATCTCACACTTCATGCTTATACTGATGCAGATTGGGCCGGAAGCGTGGATGACAGGAAGAGCACAAGTGGTGGTGCATTCTTTATGGGTTCTAGATTAGTATCTTGGTTCAGCAAGAAACAGAGTTCAATTGCCTTGTCCACAGCTGAAGCAGAATATGTTGCTGCTGCATCTTGCTGCACTCAACTCCTTTGGATGATGCAGACCTTGCAGGATTTTCAAATCACTTGTACACCACCCATCTCCATCTTATCTGATAATACAAGTGCAATCAACATTTCAAAGAACCCAGTCATGCATTCAAAAACCAAGCACATACCAATCAAGTATCACTTTCTCTGGGAACAAGTGCTTGAACAAAAGGTCAAGTTGGAGTATGTTCCTTCTAAGGAATAGGTTGTTGATATACTCACCAAACCATTGCCTAGGGAGACCTTTGAATACCTCAGGCAAAAGCTGGGGGTTGTTGATGCATCATCTTGTTGTTGAATCTCTTCTGATTGTTGGTTGTACGCAAGGTTCATCTGAAGTATATGCGTACATGCGCTGGGTTGCGGATTGGTCAAAGATCGAATGGCACAGGTTCAGGGGGAGCATATCATGCATTTTTGGCATTATGGAGGAAGTACAGAAGGAGAATGGATGCTGGTCTGAATATTGTTGCAATACGTCTCTATCTCTTTCATGGTCATTTATGGTGTTTGATGGATTATGGTTCTTCTTTGCAAGATCTGGTTTATAGTCAGGGGGAGCATGTTCTTAGGGGGAGCATAACCCTTTGCCCTTGATGTCAAAGGGGGAGAATGATTGGTTGTTGTTGCCATCAAGTCCAAAGGGGGAGATTGTTGGCATTATGGTACATATGTTGTACTTGATGGCAACCCACTCATATCAAATGATAAATTATAGTGCAGAAAAGTTCACGCACTTATATGCGGAGAAAAGTTTATTTCATGTAGAGAAAAGTTCACGCATTTTTATGCAGAGAAAAGTTTATTTCATGTAGAGAAAAGTTCACGCACTTTTATGCAGAGAAAAGTTTATTTCATGTAGAGAAAAGTTCACGCACTTTTATGCAGAGAAAAGTTTATTAAAAAGGTTCACGCACTTTTATGCAGAGAAAAGTTTATTTCATGTAGAGAAAAAGTTCACGCACTTTCATGCAGAGAAAAGTTCCTTTCATGAAGAGAAAATTTCACGCACTTTCATGGTTGGCTCATGGTATTAGTCCGACAGTTTTTGATCCTATGGTTTTGGTCTGTGGTATTGCATCCAAAAGTGTTGATCTCACGCACTTTCATGGTTGGTTCATGGTATTAGTCCTATAGTTTTTGATCCTATGGTTTTGGTTCGTGGTATTGCATCCAAAAGTGTTGATCTCACGTACTTTCATGGTTGGTTCATGGTATTAGTCCAACAGTTTTTTGATCCTCTGGTTTTGGACCGTGGTATTGTGGAAGGCCTAAGACTATAAAAGAGGAAGGAGATCATTTGGCAAAGCATCATTGAATGAATTGAATATCTAATAAGTGCTAGATCTGAAATATTTGTGATTGGGTTATGGTGCAGATCTGGATCTGAATGAAGGAGGAACCTTAGCGCATAAAGAAGGATAAGTTCTTTTGATGGGTCATAATCTTTATGCTTGAATAATAGTATCTTTGCATGATTTTGATCTGTTATATGAGGCGCATGCTTGATCTATAAATCTGACAATCTGGGTTAATTAGTGTCTGAATATTTGAAAGAAGGAATTATCCTTTATAGATCTGCACGCAGGTTTCAGGTTGTTGAAGTAGCGTATATCTTTAAATTATGATCTAGCTGGCTCTGTCTATTGCTGCAGTATTCTGGGTTTAGAATTTGGTGTGTGGTTACTGTTACTGTGTTCTGGGTACAACTTTCAAAGAAGAGTTTACTTGATTCAGTGCTAATTGGGAAAGGAGATTGTTTGATGCATATATACTTGATGATTGATTGATGTTCATGGATCCAGTCTGAAAATTTATGAAACGTGGTCCCTGGAAGAAAGAGAAGGTTGTAGCCTTCAGTAGGCCAACACCTACGTACTAGTATCTTGGCTAGTACAAGAGCTAAGGGGGTTGTAGCTCCCTTCCAGGAGAAGCTGGAGAACGAGAGAGGGTTGTAGCTCTCTGCAGGTTGTAGCCTGCGTACTGGTAAAGGAATGCACCAGTACAAAATCATTGTAAAAGGAGTTTCTAATTGAAAGAAGATAGAGACATATTGCAGCAGGTGGTTTTCACCCACATTGGGTTTCCACCTTATATCTGGTGTTCTTTTGTGTGACTATTTGCTTTTCTTGTTCCTGCTCATTATTTTATGATATTCACATACAAAGTAATGATCAATATTTGAAGAATTATTCAAAGTATAAATAAGGAAGATAGATTGATAAGAATTTGATAATACTGATTCACCCCCCCCCCCTCTCAGTATTATTTCCAACACATTTATGATAGAGTCATGTTCTTCTTGTAGAACATCTTTTTGCAGACCTTGCTTACAGTCAGGAGGAGCATGAACAACACACTTCAGTAGAGCAGAGACTTTAGCATGTACTCAGAGGGAGCATGGACAGATTGGTACACCTTGGGATATACAAAAGGGGAGTTTAGAGATTTCAGCAGGTACTCAGGGGGAGTATGGACAGCGGAATGTTTAACAAGGAAAGAGAATATCTTGGTCCGCCCTTTGCACTTGATGTCAAAGGGGGAGATTGATTTGGTGTTGTTGCCATCAAGTCCAAAGGGGGAGATTTTTGGCATTATGATACAAGTGTTGTCCTTGACGGAAACTCACACAGATGATAGATCATAGTGCAGTAGGTCAGTAGCAAAGAGTTGATGATCAGACTACAAAGAATGAAGAAAGAAGAGTATATACACAGGTTCACTATATATCAAGTCGTGTATATACGCAGGTTAATTATGTACCAAGTCGCGTATATATACTCAGGTTTTCTATATACCAAGTAGGGCATACACGCAGGTTATACACGCTGGTTCATCTTTAAAAAATCGCGTATACATGCGAAGGTACCGATTAGAAGGTGTGTATATGCATACACGCACTTTCATGCAAATAAAAGCGCGTACATGTGGGAAAACTTATGGTTGGTCCATGGTATTTAGTCTGACATATTTGAACCTATGGTTTTGGTCCTTAGTATTGCATTTAAATTATTGAACCCAAGTATTGGGTCCCTTGTATTAGCTCTCAATGGTTTTGGACCATGGTTTGAGTAAGGCCTAAGACTATAAAAGGAGAAGAAGATCATTAGGCGAATGCATTAAGAAAGTCTTGAATATCTAATAAAGTATGAGATCTAGTATGCAGGTTATGGGTTTATGATGCTTTGCTTGATCTGAGCTAAGGAGGAATCTTAGTGGTTGATGAAGAAAAAGATCTAAGGATAGATCAGGATCTAATGGCTTGGAATGAATCATCTCTATATGGTTTGATCATGTTTATTCTAGATCTGTATACTGACACATGTAATGTTCTGATCTGGGTATAACTTAAGTTTGAAATAGCTGCAACTCATGAATGAATATTTATAGATGTATACGCTGGTTGACTATGATAGAAGCGCTTAAATACGCAGGTTAGATATATCTAAGTAGCGTATACCGTATGAGCTATGATGTTTGAAGTTACAGGTGTTTCTGGTTGTTGATGAGTTCTGATGACTGTTTACTGGTGTCAGTATTCAGCATATTCAGATGGGTGATTATGTTTAGCTTCAGTATTGATGGATGAGATCTATAATGGATCAAGATCAGAATGACTTATCTTTATGTGATCTGATGAACTAGATCTGGTTGCTAATATACGTATTATCTTTGTATATGTAATGATCTGGGTATGTCGGAAGTTAAGAAGTGCAACGAAGTTATGAATAAGTAATTAATGACATATACGCTGGTTCGATTTGGTGAAGTTGCATATACACGCTGGTTCGGCACTTCCAAGTAGCGTATGCACTCTGATGCATGATTTTTGATGATACAATTGGTTTTGAATATTGTTGCAGAGTTCAGTGTTCTGCTCTGTGTTCTGGTGACTGCATTTTGTTGACAGGGTTTTAGTGATTCAATATTGGGTGATTTAGAGATTGATGATGCTAGTGTTGATTGATTGTGTGCTTCAATGATATTAATGGGTCCAGTATGAAAATTGGATGAAATGTGGCCTTCAAATTATGGTGTTGTGCTTTAGGAGTATCTAGTTTGAAAATTTATGAAACGTGGTACCTGGAAGAAGAAAGAGAAGGTTGTAGCCTTCTGTAGGTTGGCACCTACGTACTAGTACATCAGCTAGTACAAGAGCTAAGGGGGTGGTAGCTCCCTTCCAGTAGCAGCTGGAAAATGAGTAAAGGTTGGAGAATTTCAGTAGGCTGGCACCTACGTACTAGTAAATGGATCGGCTAGTACAAGAGCTAAGGGGGTTGTAGCTCCCTTCGAGGAGAAGCTGGAGAACGAGAGAAGGTTGTAGCCTTTTGTAGGTAGCAGCCTGTGTACTGGTATAAGATTGCACCAGTACAGAAACATTGTAAAAAGAAGTTTCTTATTAAAAGGAAGATTGAGATGACTTGCAGCAGGTGGTTTTCACCCACATTGGGTTTCCACCTTACATCATGGTGTTCATGTGTGCTTCTTGTGTGTGATGATCTGTTCTATTTTACTGCTCCTGTTTACTGTTCATATGATTAATAATGTTTTGATGCACTCATTAGGGATCAACTAACTGAATCATAAGTCTATTGGATATACGCTTGTTGCATTACACACAGTTGCGTATACACACGGTTTGCCTTAACTGAAGTAGCGTATGTGAATCTTAATATGGAAATGAAAAATTTATATTGATTTGATAATATTGATTCCCCCCTCCCTCAGTATTATTTCCAACACTTTTGGGGTCTAAAAGCTTCCAGTGGGGAGGAGTGATCAGGTGATCAAAAATTTTCTCACAATTCATAGTTGTCGGATCAGTGTGGAACCTAAAAAGCCGCATAGTTCTCTTCATCCTGAATCTGATGCAACTCATTTCACGTGAAACAGACTCCGTGTGCTCCAAGCAACATGTTCTATTCATTTTCCTAAATAGGCGAATTTAAAAAAAATGCAAGCATCCCAATCAGTAGTCGGTACTGCTGACGTGGCGCTAACTGGGCATTCCAACATGGCAGGATGACTATGCATATGACTGTTTTCCTCCAGCGAATTAGATGGTACCAAGTGGCACGATTTCATTGGTGAAAATTGGATGATTTTCATTGTTCAGTTGGTGGCCAACCACAAGCTACCACGTGGCCCAGCAAGGGACCACCACATGGTAGCCCGAGGGCCATGAAAAATCTTTCTAAGGGCCAACTGGACCGGGCAGGTGTCAAACACCATACCTCCGTCCAACAAACAATGCCATCTACTGTCGTGCCACGTTGTGTCTTGCTATATAATGGAATGCCACATATATTTAAAATCCATGTCTTTTGCCATCCAGGAAAAGGGCCAACCCATGGGTGCGTGCAACCCAAAAAAAATGTGGGCGCGAAATATTTTGGGGCTTGGCTGGCGGGGGTGACCGATTAGCTCTGGCCCCACACATGACCCAAAATTTCGGAGTTAAGGCCTTAGAGGCCAAATTAAGGCACCCACAAAATGTGCCAGATTTTGGGAAAAATGGCACTCAGTTAGCACAATTTGGGGTGAAATTGTAGGACCGGTGCCGAATTTGTAGAGCGAATAGTGCAAGAGCTAGGGAAGCTCATAACTTCTTTAGTTTTTTACCAATTTAGGAGCAGAAAGAGGCTATACATGCATTTTTGGGAATTCTGGAGCCATTGGAACATGTTTCACAGTTGTTTGAGGATTGCAAATTGATGTATTCACATTTTTTAGCATAATAGAGAGGGCTAAACCATTGGAAACTGGACCAAGGAGACGTAGCCCAGATGGGGTGAACTCCTTCATTATGTGTTGTTGTGATACTATTTTTGTGATGTTCATGGCTATTATATGTTGTTGTTAAGTCATTTATTTATGTTAATTTGTACATGAAATTTACATAAAAACATTCAAAAACTCATGTTATAACTTGCAATTAACCTCATGAATCCTTAAGCACTTTCACATATTCCGAAGAGGAATTTAGCATAGAAAAACTAATTTTCCCATTCAGATCAATATCTTATTACTGTAACAACCCTTATTCACCTAAGTATGTCCTTTTTCACTTGTCTCTTTCTTAGTCCAATTCTACTTATAATTTGATATTAGAACCACTATCTCAGGCTATTTTTTATCATAAAGCTAATGTATGGGTTGTTAAGTTTGAATGGTTTGTCGAAGCTTGTTGTTATAGGATTACATTTCAGTTCCTTTACCAAATTGGATTAAAGCCTCCATGAGTTGTTACTATCACATAGCCAAATTTCCTAATCATGTGTTTCCTTTCCTAATCAGATTGAATCTAGGAGCCCATCAAAGTCAAAAGAAACAAATCAGTACTCGAAGATACTTATGGAGCATCTCGATCATTTGGTTGAGATATTTTCTAACTTTATTTGTAGTTAAAGGAAATTGTTATAGTGTCATCCCTTCCATGGAAATCATTGTGTAACTGTTAAGATATCTTTTTATTTTAAGATCACATGAGAATCAAAATATTCTCATGATGATCTTCTCATTGTAATTAAGTTCTGTAAAAGAGAAGATTTTTTTCTCGCGAGGGCTAGGGATAAAGAGCGAAGAATCAAATAATAGGATTGGAAGGGGGAAAACACTAAAGCTTTATAATCTTGTTACTTTTATTAATGAAAAATCTCATCTTTGTGGTTCAATAATCTACTCTGAGTAGCCTGTGTGATTTTTAGTGCACCAACCCCTATTGAGGAGGAAGGGCCCTCCTTCTTAGCAGGGATCACTGGTTAGTTAGATTATAATACTTAATTGCATAAATTATTCTCAGTTATGTGATTTTTGTTATTGTTTCCATTACAGTTAATTTTGTGTGTAATTTAATTGATTACAGTAAGCTTTGAATGGTGTGACAACTTAAGTCCTGGACTAGTCCCTCATATTAGTGTGGCAATGAATTATTTGCTTTGTTTTTATAGTTTGGATTTCACTTTCTTTAATATGTGTGGAATTAATGAGTGATGGTTTTCAAGAGTGTTGTGAGAGTGGTTGAGTGATAGAGTAGCTTATTCTGAAATACTTTCCTTGCATTGAATTTGTGTGGAGTGTATAACAACTTTGATGATTGCTGGGAGTGAATGTGCAATGACTTTTGGTTGAGATTATTTTACAATATTCATCATTTGCCTTTGAATAGACTTTGTGCGGAAGTCATGTAAAAATTAAGCCTATCTGGACCAATAATTAAATGTAAGAGTGAATTTGTTGCTCTGATCTAAAGGAATAATTTTTTCACCATACATTTTTCACATCATTATCGGGGAAGGATATTAGAGGTGCATGTGTGACTAGTTCATTGATGTGCATGATTTGAAGGTGTGATAGATGTGTTCCTGATCTTGAGGTTTTTGGGTGGTAAGGTGAGAGGTAAGAACCTGCATATCCCTTGAACATACTGAAGTGGGGCTTGTCGTCGTTTTATGTCATTTTGTCACATCCAATCAAATGGCCTGAAAACTGAACAATCAAAATCCTTGAACACTTTTTCATTCCTTTGCGAAGCCCTAGGCATCACCTCTCCAAAAAATTTGAGTTTCTAGCTCAATCAACTGAAAAACCATGTTTTTAACCTAGTTCACCCTACATATCTGTCCACCTAAAATGGCTGCGAGTCACATAACTGAGCATCTGTGCTAACCAATGCATGTTGCTCTACTTTGTAGGTGCGATGATTCTAGAAAATCAAGAAAAATAAGAAATAATTTCAAAACTTCTTCTTTCAAAATATTATAAGGCAGTTTTAACCATTTACCATGGATAGAGATCTCAAATTCATTCTCTAGAGGTCTTATCTCTTATCCTTTGATTTTACCCTCCTTCATATGTGTATCTCAAGCCTATATTGGTAAATCCTAAACTATTTCTTTTATCCTATAATCTACTGCCTCCCATAGAGTCTGGGTGGGATTTTAGAGATTCCTAGTGCCCTCATGCTACTACTTTGAGCTTAAAGGATCATCATCCATTAATGCATTAGTGTTGAGGTTGAAGGTTTGATTTGTGTCAAGGAAGGAAAATACAATTGGGGAGACATCAACAAAATCAAGCATCTATAAATGGTTGTAGCTCTCTCCTTCATTTATTAATACAAAAAGCATTATGTTTTCTTATACTTGTGTCATGTTGATGCTTATGTATTTCAATACCATTTGACTCATTGATAAGAGGCATTAGTTTATGCTATGTGGATATTGTAGTTCTCTTGCTTATTTTAGTCATTGTTGCAGGTTCCATTTATAGCACTTGGAGCTAAAGTTGGAGCTTACAAGCAAGGAAAAGAGGAGGAAATACTATAGATTCCAATTACGTCTCTTTTCCGTATTCTAATCTACCTCAGGAAATCATTTTTTTTTCCCTTTTTATTTCTATATCAAGCCACTAGATCTAGGGATTTCATTTTTGTCCACGGAAGTGAGTTTTCCACATAACAACTCGACAACTCCACTAGGGACCGCAATTTCCCTTAGTGGCTTCCTTGGCCTAGTTATCTTTATCCCCTCACAGTGAGTTGAATTGACTTGTTCAGCTAGTAATTGGCCTTAAGAAAATATAATTTTGAGCTTGGTAGGTTTTTTGCATCGTTTTTTGCACAAAATTAGCCCCATCGCACCCTCTATTATGAGACAGAATGACACAACATAGTTTCTCCTCTTTGGAAGTGTGATGTTTCGAGCTAATGTCAGTTCTGCACCTGCGATGGTCCTATAGAATGAAAAAAATTGCATTTTGTTTTCCTTTCTCTTAGTTTTTATTTGGTTTAGAAGGTTTTCGTGGGTCTTTGAATTTTTATGCATCTCTATGAAGCCATCATCTTATTTACATTTGCTTTTGATTGCCTTTGATGAGGGTTTTGAATTTTTATTTCTTCTTATCAATTAGGTTTTATGAAAACTTAGCTTGATTGTTGATTGGATAAAAGGAATTTTTTATATTACAATCCCATTCTGTGTGATTTCTTTGATCAGTGATCTAGCTCCACTTCATTTTCATTATATTTGAAAATTAAAAGAAAAGAAAATATATATTTTTTTCATTATTTTCATCACATATAAGGTTTTGAATTTGAATTGGAATAGTTGTATTGAAAAATATGTTTAGGAAGTTTTGTTTGCTTCCTTATTGAATGTTGCATTAATCTTTGTCTCTTCCCTCTCATAAATAGTTCTTCGTCGAAAGGAAAAATAGTTCTTGTTATCATACTAGTTGCGCCATAGGGAATTTAGGTGAACTCGTACAGTGAGCCTTGACTGAAATATAATTGAAGTTCAACTCTAAAATTTAGTCAATTAACATAAGGATCATTTGAAACAATAATGACACACATAAAGGTCTAGGATAGAGAGTTGTTCCAACATCTTTAAATGTAGGAGATGTCGTTACTTATATGTGTTACATTCTAGGGGTAGTCAAAAGTCCACATACGTAAGTATATCATATCATTCTCCATGTACCCTTGGGTATATCGGATGATGCTCCATGTATGAAAAGTATATCAGAATATTTCCTTTCGTACATGACGCATTAAATAACACTACCATAGATTACACTTCCACGTATCTTCGGGTATATTTTGGTAGTACCCTATAGGTTGTTATCCCTCCATAGGTAACCAAGTCGGCCGCATTGTCTACTATGATACACCAAACATAACATTCAGGGAGATTGCCTGCATGTACTGGAAACAATGTTTTGCAATTCAGAATTACTTAGTAAACCCTTTTTCCTAGTTACCCCTTTGTTTATTTTGTGTCTTTAATTTATAAAATTGATTAATACATCATGTAATAACGCCCTCAACAGCCTCATTGTTCGTGTAGAATGCAAATATTTCCTCCTATACCTCTAAAGGAAACACCTGGCCGTCATAAGAATAATAAGATACAAACTACTAAAACTAGTACTTTAGAAGCTTCCCCTTTTGGAAGTACATCTGAAATGAATCAACCAGAGTCATCACTTCCCATAAGTATCAAAACCAAAACTACATCTTTACTAGATGGTGATTCTGACTCAGTCGAAACTGAAGCCCTTGAGACAATACAAACTGAGGGCATTGAACCCGAGTTTCCAAATCCAGACACGTTTCAACCTAAGGTTATACAACCCGAGGAACCTCAGTTAACTGAACCCATTACTTCAAGGCATTCTTCTTCTCTTCCTCTGTCTTTGTATCAACCACAACCTATATATTTTAGTCCTAGCAGAGAACAACTTCTACCTGGTCTTTTGAGTATTTAGAAAATTACTGGAGAAGAGTCTCAACCTTCATATCCTGTCTATTTGAGAGGGAATCCTCTTTATCAAGCTCATCCTTTCCTTACCCCTCATACTCAAGTACAAGCTATTTTACCTAGCACTCCTTGTTTCAACTCACCTTTGATTTTACCTTAACAAACTCCTTTAATAATTTTAACCATGGTTGAGTATACAATGATTTCTCAACCCGTATTTTCTATCATGAGTGAGTCAACCAAAGTTGTAACTACTTCTATGTTTGTAACTTCACCAGAAACCCATTTGTGTGGTGGTTCGTCAGTGCCACCTCGCTACTAGTCACTGTATGGAACCTTTTCTGGTGCGTCGACTAGTCCATGGACTTCTTCCTTATCATCCTCTCCTGGAATGTCATTTGGTACCTCTTTGATGCGCACCTCACAACTTATCCCATCTATCGCGCCCCAACCCTCTTTGGAGCAATAATATGGCTCGTTTATTAGTGGATTGGGACATCTACAGTAGCATATTCCATCCTATATTGGGTAACCACCTCCTCGCATAAAGTTACCTCCATATTCTGCCTATCCCCTGGCAGGGGGGAAACCTATTCTTGGAATGTTTCCATTTGTTGATATAATGCCATAAATTGGTGCTCCATCCTATTCAAGTCCTCTTCCTACGGGTCCTTGATTTCCAAGAATGGCTTCTAATCCTTGGCATCCTACATTTCCTGTTAAACCTAGTTTGGTTTTGAATAAGCTTTCGACTTCTGAAACTATCTCAAGTGAGTCAACCTGTCCATGCTATATCTCAAACGAAACCTATTCCATCGATATTTGGGATGTCTCAAATCCTATCTACCTAGCCTCTCCAAGGTTCCTTACAAATCCCACCGCTTGGTCAGTGTATACCTCATATGCAAGTGAATCAACCTATATATGGCATGACACAGGTAACAACTAGTCAAAATAACGTAGGGATGATGCAAAATCCCTCTGGGAAACCATACCAAGGTATTTCACAAATTCTTATCAAGGCCAACAGATTCAAACACAATAATTTTATCCTTATCAAGGTTTATATGGAACTGGACAACCTGGCTACATTTATCCAGGTTATAAAAATCCTTCTAATCTTGGAATACAAATACCATTCCATCATACCCATGATATCCCCCACCACAGGTTATACTTTACCCACAAGTTCAACCTCCACAAGTGGGCTTTAATAGGCAGTTACCATTTGTTGCTACCCTTGAATTACTAGATTTAACCTAGCTAATGAATGATCCTATCTCTCATTCTCCTTGGTGGCCAAGCATTCCTACCAAATTTCCAAGTGATATCCCAAAATTCAAAGGAAATCCCAGAGAAGACCCGTCCACTCATGTTATGACCTATAATTTATTGTGTTCATCCAACTCCCTAAATGATGACTCAATTCATTTATGTATTTTCCAAAGAACTCTTACTAGTACAACAACTAAGTGGTATGTTGAATTTCCACGAGTTTCATTTAACAACTTCAATTCCTTGGCAACTACGTTTTTGACCCATTTTCAATTACCCATTTGTTATGAATTTGGAACCAAGCTTTTTACCTCTTTGAATAATTTCGACTCCAACCATATCTTTGACCATATTCATGAGTGGAGGCGTCCATGTCAGCTTGTAAAATAATTCATTCCTAATCAATTATTAGATGAATGGTTTATCAAATATTTATTGCCATCCATAATTGAAGACGTTTCTAAAGGTGGATTCATTACTAAAGAGAAATTCATTAATCATGCCCAATAACTTGATTTGATTTATACTCAATCTGGGATGCTCTATGATAAGATACCCAATGCTCTCTGACCTCAATATATTGTTTCAACTGCTCCCACTAAAGAATCACATGCCACTGATGGTGTGATTGGTTTTGCTAGTTAATAGATAGTGAGTAAACTATTTATTTCACCTCCTACTATGACTACTCAAAACCCATCCTTTGCTGCTCTTTTGACTACTTTTGAGATCAATGTCATTCAATCTATAAGAGGTAAGTCTTAGTAACCTAGAAGTAAGAAGAAAGGAAAAGGAAAGAAAAATAAAAATAATTCTTTGCAGGAAAAACAAAAAAATCAGTCTCCTGATGATAAACATAAGCCTCATTATACTTGCCTTATTTGTAATGAGGAACATTTTACTAGGGATTGTCCAGATCAGGTAGAAGCTAATCAATTCCTAAATTTGACATCTAACACACTCGTTGTACTAGTAGATACCTTTCCTAACAAGGATACAAACATGGTTTCCAGAGATCAAGCTTCCCCTTCCTAGGTAATGATGTTATCTTCCACCAAATGTAAAGACTATGTCTTGGTGGCTACAAGAAATAAATACTATGGTAACTTGAATCTTTTGATTGGTAAGGCTAATTATCAACCTTCCAACTCCACTCAATCTACTTCATATCCTTTTCCATATGTACTACCGACTGAGTTAACCATAAAACCTCCTAAAGGTGTTATTCACAAATAGACATTTAATCCTCATGTGAAAGTTGCGCAAAATTACAACATAGTTGAGGACTTAGCTCAAGCTACTTTTGATATGTCAAGTCTTGAAGTATTATAGAATTGTCCTACCCAAAAGAGGTCTTTACTTGTATAAATTGGAGGGATAGATCCTTCATATTTGAACCTTGTTGTCTTTAATCACGAGAACCATACTCCTAAACTTCCACCACAACTGGCATTCATGATCCAATTTGTTGTTAGAAGTAAAACTATCCATCGGACGATTGTGGATGAAGGCACTTTAGCTTGTATCATGTCACTTTCATGTTGGAAATCTATTTGTTCTCTGCAGCTTAGTTAGTCACCCACGACTCTTAAAGCCTTTGATGGATCAAGTTTCAAAACTTATGGAATTTTGAATTCATTGCAAGTAGAATTAGCTGGAAAAATGGTCTCGATAGAGGTTGAAGTCATAGATGGACCTTTGGATTATAATCTCATACTAGTCTGGACATGGATCTATGCCATGGAAATTGTGGTCTTGACCTATTTTAGGGTGATTTATTTCCCTCACTAGGGAGGTATCATGGCCATTGATCAACTTGCCTTTTTTTCTAGTAATTCTCAAACTACTGGAAGCATTCCACTTGTGGGCGAATATCCAAAACCTTATCAACATGTTGGGGTAGGATTCATTAAGGATTCCTCTTTAATGGGAACTTTTTCAATCCCTCCTCCTAACATTCCCAATATGGTTTCCTTCGTTAATATGATTTCTTCTTGTACTATTCCATCCGATCCCTGGATAATACCAGACATATCCAATGTTGATACGTTTGGTGACCATATGTTGCTCAGCCCCGTTGAGCTTGAATATGAAGAAATTTATTCAACCTACTCATAAAATTTTGATATCAATTCCTCGATAAATTAAATTGGTAATTCCCAAGATTTTGGTTCATCTTCTGACCCTTTTAGTGGTACATTCTATATTGAAGAAAGAATCATGGAAATAATGATGTCATAAGAAGCACCTTGAGACGAGAATAATATTGGACATGCTTATTCACCCAATATTATTAATACATTTAAGGATTTCGTATCCATTCATGGCGTCAATTCCGAGAATAGCTTAGTGAATTTTGAAGAGACCGTTCCTCTTGATATTTCAAGTAAACCTTTAACCTGATGTTATCAAAAATGTACATATTGGTGCCTCTTGTTCTCCCAATGAGATCAAGAATATAAAGCCTTAATTCAAGAATTTCTTGACATTTTTGCTTGGAAATATGAAGAGATGTTAGGTATTGATCTAGATATCGTGATACATGAGATTAAAACTTATTTGGATTCCAAGCTAGTTCGACAATTGCTATGTCTGATTCACCCTAAGAAAGTTATTGTGATCAAAGTAGAAGTTAAAAAAAAATGTGTGCTAGTTTTATTTACCTTATTCCTCTTACTGATTGGGTCCCAAACATAGTCCCTGTGATGAAGATACAAGGAACGATTTGAGTATGCATCGACTATTGGGACATTAACCATGCTTGTCCCAAAGACAACTATCCAAACCCATTCATCGACCAAATTGTTGATGAATGTGCTAGAAGAAAAGTTTTTTCGTTTATGGATGGTTTTTTTGGCTCTAATAAAATCAACATACTCCCATCAGACCAACATAAGATTGCATTTATTTGTCCATGGGGCACACTTCCCTATCATAAACTCCCTTTCAATTTAAAGAATGTTGGTGCAACTTTCTAGAGGGCTATGAATTATGGCTTCCATGATATCAAGCACATAGTACAACCTTATTTGGATGATTTACCTTCCTACTCCAAATGTCGTGAGGATCACCCGATGCATCTCAAGGCATTTTTCCTACGTTGTCAATATTACAATATAATATTAAATTTGCAAAAGTGTGTGTTTTTTGTCTAATACAGTAGACTTCCCAGGTTCGTTATGTCAAAACAAGGAATCTGCATCAATCTGCTCAAAATACAGGCGATTCTTGATTTTCTTGCACCTTCCTCACTAGTTCAATTACAACGCCTCTAGGGTAAGGTTAACTTTCAATGGAGATTCGTCCCAAACTATGAAGAAATTACGAAAGGATTTACTTTCCTATTGAAAAAAGGGGTTCCCTTCCATTGGGATGATACAACCCAAAAGGCTTTTGATGCCTTGAAATATGTCCTAGTTCGAGCATCATTATTGTATCCCCTTAATTATTAATGATATTATTTATTGTATCTTACTGCAACTATTACCACCATTTCCATGGTGTTGGTCCATTAGGATGACCTAGGGGATGAAAATCATATGTATTATTTGTGTCTAAATTTAAATGACACTGAAGTCAAAGGAACTCATATCGAAAATTTAGCTTTGGCAGTTGTGCAAGCTATCGAGATATTTTGCCATTATATTCTGCTACGGAAGACTATGGTAGTTGCTGATTTCAATGCGATGATTTACATTCTTTCATGTCAATTGCTGGGGGGGAATACTCTAAATGTATCATTATTCTCCAAGAGTCCTATTTTTAATTTGTCAAATCCAAATCTAATAAGTCTCTGGTCTTTTCTAAACTAATATGTGACCTTCCCTCATCTGGAATTGAGTCCACGTATGACAATCCTATTCGTGATGAATCATTGTTTCTGATTGATTCATTTGATCCCTGGTATGGAGATATCATCATCTATATCCAAACCCAGACTTTCCAACCTAATACCTCTCGCTCTGATACCAGACTCAAAATTACATTATACTTGGCTACACTCTCTATCGTCGTGGTGTCAAGATGATATTCAGACAATGCCTTACTCATGAGGAGACTAAGAAAGCTTTGAACAAATGTCATGTTTGAGCATGTGACAAACATATATCTGGCTATTCCACTACCTAAAAGATTTTGTGAGCTTGTTACTTTTGTCCAATCGTGTTTCGAGATTGCATCATTGTACTCCAAAAGTGTCACAATTCCCATATTTATAATTGTAAAGCCCATCCTCCACCTATTCCTATGCATCACATTATCTCTATTGGACCTTTTAAAAAATGGGGTATTGAGTTCATGACCTGTAACCCACATTCAAATGAGGGGGCATGGCTACATTATTTTGGTTGTAGACTATTTTACTAAATGGGCCAAATTGGTGTCTGCATAAAATAACAATGGAGAAAATATTGCATTATTTCTTTTCAACCATGTCATTTCCACGTTTGGTGTGTCGCAAGCCATAGTTACATACCATCATAAGCATTTCCAGAACTACATGATGTTTGAACTTACTAACAAGTTAGGCCTTCAACATGATAGCTTTAATCTCTATTACTCGCAAGCCAATGGGCAAGTGCAATCCATTAACGAAGTTTTGAAAACAATTCTACAACGCTTGATAGGGATTCATAAGACGAAATAACACCTCATCCTTTTTTCCACTTTGTTCACATATCAAACATTTATTTGAACTGCGACTTGATTCACATCCTATCAGTTGGTGTATGGTTTAGAATCACTCCTTCCCATTTAATGTGAGATTCCCTCTTTAAAGATTGCCATCGAAATTCTTCCTACAATTTCCATAGAAGAGGAGAATTTTTTGCATCTGGATCACCTAGATGAGACCTGACATGATGTCGCATTGGCCAATGAGGTTGACAATAAAAGCATCAAAGCACAATATGAAAAAATGTTAAATATCGTGCCTTCTCGGGAGGTGATATGGTCCTTTTGTATGATCAAAAAGCTGATAAGTTAGGAGATGGAGAACTCAAACCGATGTGGCTAGGCTCGTACATAGTCAAATGTGTACTTGCAAAAGGGGCTTATGATCTCATTGATTTTGATGGAATCACTTTGGCACAACCCATAAATGGGTTGTAATTGAAAAATACTATGCATATTACCTTGGCATGATCGTTGTGTACATACTGTATTGGTGTGTTAGTGTGTTTCCTTTAGGAGTTTCCTATCGTCTCCATTAATATTGAGTTACATTTGATTTATAGATGTCAATGTTCCCTCAACCATATGATGGTTATGCTGATGGCACTAGTCATATTACTTAGAACCTTTCTTCCATAGCTTGGGATATTCTTGCTCCAGATGGCGAGTTAGTGAGTCTATAAGGGATTTGTATCAGTCACTCAACTAATAATATCACTGAATATAGTGCAGTGATCAAATTATTATCTGATGTTATTTCTCATAACATTCACCATTTAGTGGTCATAATTGATTCACAACTCGTAGTACTACATCTGAACAACGTTTATTTAGTAAGAAGTCTAACTATGCTACACACATTTTTAAGGGTTCATCTTCTAGAATGAAATTTTGAGTACATTGAATATCAACATATTCCTAGAAGCCTAAATACATTAATTAATGCATTGACCAATTATGTTTTAGACATACATTTGCAACATATGTAAATAATTCAATCAACATCACACATTGAAAAAAAATAGAGAAAATGAAAAACATCGATAGATAACTATATAGAGAGTTTGGTTTGACAAATAAACTGTGTTGAAGAGAGATTCCATACAGGTTGGAAGAGATTTTTAATTCAATGGAAAATCCTGTGAGCAATTTATGAAACCGACGTTTCGGACTAGCTAGGTGAGTCCATCATCAGGGTAATGAGATCTGTATTTTGAGAAGAGAGAGCCAAGAAAATTGTGAACCTATTAATAGGTTCACAATTTTCTTGGCTCTCTCTTCTCAAAATACAGATCTCATTACCCTGATGATGGACTCACCTAGCTAGTCCGAAACGTCGGTTTCATAAATTGCTCACAGGTTTTTCCATTGAATTAAATAAACTGTGTCCGAGACACATATGGACACATGATCTATAATATCAAAATACATGTAGACAAAATGTGGCTCAAAGGCCTCCTAGTTAACTAGTCTAGATGATGATCACGATAACACACAATCGCGCGGGAAACTTTGCATAGTAGTTGACTGATGCGATTTGGAACTCCAATAGTGTATCATTGCATTCGCATAGGGATCTCATTGACCCTAGTCTCTAGCACACTATGATTCAAACCCTCAACATGGCGCTCATACTCGATAAAAGTCCCAGCTATGTTGAGATCTTGCATCTCCTCTTTTTCCCATATAACAACTCCAATTGGTGTAAGCTTTTCTCTCCCCATCGTTGAAGATATGATAAGCCTGCTGGTCATACAGGTCCAATATCTACATGTGAAATCAATAGTTAATCTCTAATCCAAAAAAAACACAAAAATTGTAAAAAAAAAAAAAAAAAAAAACAACTTCAAAGTGACATTGTTTTACCTATATCACCCCATAGCATGCCTTCAGGTAAAACGAGCTCTGGGTCTCCTCAAAAATCAACCCCAACATATGGATAGTCCTAGATCATGATAAGATGTATCTGAAACCATCAAAATAAAGTAGGGGTAAATCTTATTGCAAATTCACCCCCATGACAAGACATGATATCTACCCGTTGCCTCATCTGTGGAACCCTAGGTACCGAAAGCTCACAGGAAATCCTCTAAGGATCAGAAGTATTGGTATCCTCTCCAGAGCAAAAGATATTGAATAAAACCATACCCAAATTACTTCAAACACTCATCATTTTATATGTTGAGTAGTTCCCTCAAGTTTGCTAATACCCCTTCACTCCAATTGAAGATATTAGGTTCTATGCACTCCAATTCATATTGCATTTGGGACTTGGTATCCAAATGCAAAGTGACACTGCTAACCAATTGAGAGATAGTAAAGAGGATCATCTTGAGAGGTAGTTGAATCACATTCTTGATTTCTATTTTTCCATCCTTTGTTTCCTGAGAATGAGGCCTAAAATGAATAACTATGTAATCCTTTACAATTTCACCATCTCTTCTCATGCTAGATAGCAAGATAAGAGATCCTCTCTGAGATAACCTTGTTAGAAAATATATGTCCTCCACCTCAATTGTGACAGTATGTGCTTCAATCCTGAAGAACTATCCATAAATGTCTCATTCCCTGACCAAATATTCCAGTAATTCATGTTGAGCTCTCATGCCTGGAATCCAGAAAAACTTAAGGAGTCCCCAATTCCTTAAGGCTCATATTATTTATAGGTCATTTGCAACATCCAAATAGTAAGATTCATGTTCTCTTTCTCTCTAGCTTAAAAACATTTTTCTACGGTGAATAACTGCAAAATCACATGAAAAACACTTAGAATCAGCCTTGTGCAAAACATTGAGATAAATCTAGCTCAAAAACTTAATTTTTTTTCTCCAACTACACTCATCACATCTGCATTTCAAGGGACAACGTGACCCAACGCACTTTTCCTTCTGGTAGGTGTGCTAATCCACTCTTCCAAGTGTGGATTAGGAAGGCCCAACACACCTTTCGATACAGAGAGGGTGTGATGGGCCTAGGGCGAAAATTTAGACCCTAAAATGCTAAGATCTCTCAAAAAATTGCATTGAGTGAGAAATGGAAACTATAAAAAAGGAGAGAAAGGATAGATCTCCTAATTGGAATTAACGGCGTAGGAAATGGTCCACTAGATTGGATGAAATCACCTGTTGAAGTTCGAGGTTAAAATTCACTATGAGATCGATCACAGAGAGGTAAAATGAAAATGGTAAAGATATGTCTTTACTTTTTACTATTTATGGTCAATTAATTATTATTTTTATATATTTTTAGTGTTTTTGACCTAATTTTACAATATAGCATATATTTTTAATCTTTTGTGTTTTTATGAGCAGGTTAATATATAATTGAAGAATCTAATGCAAATTTTAAGTTTGATACAGGTCATTTTGATGAAAGAGCACACTTTTATCACTTTTTCGGGCTCTGTAAACTTATAAAAAAGGAACCCCTTAGAGTCCTCTTTCAACTCTTTGCAGACTCCCAAAACATGAAAATATTGTCGAGCACTTGTCTTTTAGAACTCATTAAAGTAAATGAAAAGATATTTGCTCAGTATAAGTTTAACCCTTTTCCAGACTGGGATAGACTATTTATGAAAAATGAATACTTTAGTTGAACAAAACTAAAAGTTTCTCCTGAGTATCATTTTCTGCCTTTTTGGACCCAAGAGACTAAATTTACGAAAAGGAACAATTTTCTGGTTCGCTTCTTTTTCAAACTCTCTAAACATGAAAAATAAGTCAAGTTACACCTTTGCTAGAATCGTAAAATCATCAAACACCATTAAACTCATCAAACATGATAGGACCAAACCACTTCTTCTCAGGGCTTGTTAAAAATGCTAAGAAGGATTCATTTGAAGGATGAACTTATAGATCAAGAATATGTTATCCTCCTCAAGCTTGTAAAAAATAAAGAGGTACTAACCAGAAATGGTTGGGGAAATTGGGAAAACAAGGTACTTAACCTATTAATGGCAGCGAGTCACTCTTGAACATGACACTCTTTCACTTCATCTCTATTACTGTTGGGTTTGGAAACCTTCTTGCCTCTTTGGTTAATCACACCATATTAAAAATACTCCATAATCAATTTTGATTCAATGTTACCAACTCCATAAAGTGTTGCCAATATGTTCAAGAGAAGTCTTTCAATTGACATCTGCTACAATACTCTTAAACCTTCTTTCATGTCTGTCGTTTCTAAACCAACTCTACATCAACTTCATTCTATCTCAAATCTTGTGTTAGGATTTTACTACAAAACATAAATAATTACCAAGAGGAAAAATAAAAATAATCAGCAAAAAATATTCACATAAACAATACACACGAGATTTAACCGAGAAAACCCAAAATCCAGGGAAAAAACCCAACCCAATGAGATCTCATTAACCTTGGCCAAAATCCTGGCCAAGATGGCCAAGTGAGCCTTCATCGCTCACCTCTAGGCCCTACCTTACAATGAAATCTTCCCAGCCTTTTATAGGCTCCATTACCTGCAATACCATAGGCAGAAAACCATGGGTGCATAATACCATGTCCCCCAAAAACATCATTGTTTAACCTGGTCAACTTTGACTCTATCCCGAGTCAATTTTACCTAACAATTCCCCCCCTTAAACTTGACTTGGGGTGCCTTAACTAACTCCAACCAAAAATGCTAAGTGAGACAACCCCGCTCACTCTAGCCCTTATCCCCTTTAAAGTTATTTTTTTACCCGGGATGTTGTTAACCTGACATCCCCCCTATCACCTATGTCTACTCCAGTATTTATCGATGATTACCCAGGGGTACGCATGCGTTACCAAGTCTTACAACAGTATGCCCATTTACATGTAAGACAATTTGACTCCATTACAATAAAAAAAATTGTTTACCCATGTTGTTGTCTTTGTACATATGACATCAATGTCCATATAAAAAGAACACATCTACTAGATTACATGGGTCACTAGCTGTTGTAACCGCCAGTCCTCTAGGAGTTCTCCTTAGAAACATAGTTCATCAAGTAACTAATCCACGTGCACATATCCTCTCTCATTTTTACGTCTCATATTTTTTGGAACACTATATTTAATCAGATCTATCTCAATCCAGCTTCCTCTTCTAGATCGATAACCCTTGGAAATAGAAGCATCTCTCTAGAGAAAAAAAGACTCTGATACCAATTGTTAGGATTTTATTGCAGAACATAAATAATTACTGAGAGGAAAACTAAAAATAATTAGCAAAAAATATTCAAATAAATAATACACAATAGATTTAACTGGGAAAACCCCAAATCCGTGGAAAATCCCAACCCAATGAGATCACATTAACCTTTGCCAAAATCCTAGCCAAGATGGCCAAGTGAGCCTTCACTACTCACATCCAAGCCCTACCTTACAATGAAGTCTTCCCAACCTTTTATAGGCTCCATTACATGCAATACCACAAGCAAAAAACCATGGGTGCATAATACCATGTGCCCCAAAACCATCACTGTTTAACTTGGTCAACTTTGACCTTATCCTGAGTCAAGTTTACCTAACATGTTGATACCTATTTCATGTCGTTTATGAGGGATACATCAAGGCCCTCCTGTGACGAGTCACTTCTATTGACATCAATTCATTATCTAGGAAGTTGACTTAGAATGTCCCTCCAGTGCCTTGGAGCTTGTTGTAGAAATTAATGTGTAGATTCAAAACTGCTCATGAAATTTATTAAATCACGAGACTTGAAGCTACTCTATTGATCTGCAAAATTTAATTCGCCATCTAAACAAGAATCATTGACATGTCACATAAAAAAGTATTTATCTAGTGGAAAGAAACTGCTCAAAACTCCTTACTATTTGTATTGCATTAATCAAATAATAGAGAAGAAATACAATGCTTGCGAAAGCCTGAGCACACCTTGCAATAGTACAGACTATCTCTCTACTTGAATGACTGAAACTGGCCCAACACTTAACCAATTTAAAGCCTTCCCAAGCTCCAATTTCCTTGTGTTGTTCCCTTGGAAATTGAACCTATTATTTAGGAATTTCACACCAAGGAATTGTGCCATTACCATAGGCCAATCCTCTGATTCCATGTACCACATGTATAAATTGGATTAGTTTACACTTGACAGTACACTTCCCTTGAACTTGAATCTCAACTGGGTAACTCAAATTCTCTGCATGCAACAATTATTTTAGGTTGATTGATCTGGTAACTGCTTGATCACTCAGTGTGGTTAAAATTCCACACCCACAACTTGACCTCCACTAGTTCTTCTAACAGTTAGAACTAGTTAAGCTGAAAATAACTCAAATTAACTGAAATTGATTGCTACACATTAGAAATCAATCATGTAGAAATGAAATCAAGTGTCTCCAGCTTGTATTTACTGATTTAACTAAGTGAAAAGAGCCATGTCACCTGAGTTAACTACCTCCAAGTGACATGATGAAATAGAAATTCAAATTTTAATTTTGACCAAAATAAAGTCAAAACTAGATTTTTCTTATTGTATTTTTAACACTCCCTCTCAACAAGAAAGGGTTTATCAGATACCCCAATCTTGCTTCTATGGAACTCAAATTTTCCTCTTGACAAAGCCTTTGTCAAAATATCTTCATCTTGTTCCTATGTCGGAATGTACTACAACAACATAATTTTCCTCTGCATACAAACTTGTAGATGGTGATATCAGATGTCGATATGCTTGGATCGATCGTGAAATATTGGATTTTCAAAGAGTTTTATACAACACTGATTGTCACATTAAATCACTGTAGGATCCCTCTTCTAACCAAATAACCCAACAAGAATATTTCTCATCTAGATAGCCTCACATGTTGCTTGAGTTTCATCCATGTACTCTGCTTCTGCTGAGCTGAGTGCCACAAATTTTTGCTTCACGTTGTATGAAGAAACAATTGTTGGCCCAACACTGAAAATTCCTCCTGAAGTGCTCTTCCTGTCTGATGGACTCCCCACACAATATACATCTATGAAGACTTGTAGCTCCACTCCCTCTATCCATTTGTACCAAAGAACAAACTGAGTAGTGCCTTTGAGGTATCTCAACACATGCATTGTTCCCTTCCAATATAGTTTGGTTGGCTTAATCATTGCTCACCAAATACATAAGTGAACCGACAACTTTCCTGTAAATATAGCCTCCACTACTTCACCTGAAGTAGCATCCTCCTTCCTCTAGTTTCCTGCTAGAGGAGTCTCCATGGGTTTGCACCTATCCATGTGGAACCTATGAAGTATCTCGTTGGCATATTTGTCTTGAGAGACAAACAACTCCCCATCTCCTTGCCATACTTCCAATCCAAAGAAGTAGTGCATGAGGCCCATGTCATTCATCTCGAAATGTCTTGCAAGGTCCTCCTTGCAAGATATGATCAACTGCTCATCACCAATAAGGATCAATTCATTGACATATGGAAAAATAATAAATAATTTACCTTCTACCATAATGTGATAAAGGTTTGCACCTGCTTCACTGTTGGTGAAGCCCAGACCAGTAAGATAACTATCGATCATAGTATACTAAGCACGGGGTGCTTGCTTGAGTCCATACAATGCTCTCTTGAGTCTGTACACCTGCGACTCTCTATCAAAGATCTCAAACCCCTCTGGCTACTCAATATACACCTCTTCCTCAATAAATCCATTGATTAATGTTGTCTTCACATCCATCTGGTGGATCTTCCACCCCATCTATGCTGACAGTGCTAGAATTGACCTGATGGATGAGTACCTTGCTACTAGAGAAAAGGTCTCCGCATATTCAATTCTCGCCACCTGAGAGAACCCCTTGGCCAAAAATTTGGCCTTGTGTTTCTCTAAGCTCCCTTCTATTGCATGCTTTACCTTGTAAATCCATCTCGAACCAACCAATGATTTTTCTTCTGGCCTTGGGACCAATTCCCAAACATGTTTTCCGACAATGGAATCATATTCCTCTACCATAGCATTAACCCATACCGGTTTCTCTACGAATTCCTCAAATGAGGATGGATCTATCTCTACCATTTCACTCATCAGAGCCATGTAGCTAGTGTACTGATACAATGACCTCCTTTGCCTACGTTGTGATGTGGGTGCTCCCACATTCTCTCTAGCATCCTACAATAATCTTTTAGCTTCCCTGGTTCGCTTCCTTCCTTCTCTGGATGTGTTTTCTTGAGTGTATGTCTCCACTCTCTCCTACTATTCTTGTGGTTTCTCCACAACTTCCTGATGTTCTTCCTTTGGAGCCAAAAGCTCTTGATCAGGCTGCAACTGAAGCTCCCTCTTAAGATAACACCTTATTGCCTTCTCGTCATCAAAATTCACATCCTGGCTGACCAACGTCATCCTGAGGGATGGAAAGTACAGTCGATAGTTGTGAGTTGTATCTGTGTACCCCATAAAGATGCCCAAATCTATTGTCAATTCTAGCTTTTTCCTTGATTCCTTGGAAACATGACAGTAAAATGATGATCCAAAGGTCCTGAAGTGTGACACGTCAATTTTCTTCCCTGAAAAAGCTTCCTTTGGTGTACTCATGCCAAGAATTCTATGAGGACTCAAAATCTGCAAATAAACCATTGTGTTGCATGCTTTAGCCCACAAGTGCAGAGGTAGGCTTTGGTCATGTAACATCACTTGTGCTAATCCCACAATAACTTTGTGCCTCCTCTCAGCCACGCCATTCTGTTGTGCGTTATGGAGTGTTTTCAACTCCTGTTCAATGCCTTCCTTTACACAAAATTTTTTAAGCTAATTCAACATGTACTCACCATTTTTATCACTCATGAGATCCTTCACTTTCCTGCTATTATATTTCTCAACAAGTGCTTTAAACTCAACAAACTTGGAGAATGTCTGATATTTCTTCTGCATGAATTAGATCCAACACTAGTGAAAAATCATCTACAAATATAACATAATACATGTGCTTAGCACTGGCAGCTATCGAGAAATTCCCATAGACATCAAATTGGATCCTTTCAAGGACTGCATGTGCCTTGATATCCCGATCATTGAAGGTGGATTTTGTGTACTTCCCCAACGTACACCTTTTGCATGTATCATGCTTCTCTAGTGCTCCTTTGGGGAGTCCCGTAGAAATATGTTTCATGATATTCAAAGCACCATGATGCAAATGGCCAAGTATTCTATGCCATAATTCGTCGACATCTCAGCTCTGCACTCGAACCTCGATTTTCTTCACTTGTCCCATGGCAATATGTATCAGGAAGACATTTCCTTTGTTGAATATCAGATCGTAGCCACAGTTCTCCAACACAACTACGGAAACTAGATTCTTCTTTAGAACCAGTACAAACATCACATCCTTGAGCCTGTTAGAGGATCTAGACTCCCTCTAAAAAGTAAATTTACCAATATTGGTCACGATATACCTTCCATCATCTCCAATCTCGATTTGCATTTGGAGATCCTTCTCCTCAAAGTCATTGAAAAATTATTTGTTTCCTGTCATGTGGAATGAGGTACCACTGTCGAGATACCACACACTACCCATCACTGTGTTTGTCATGCATGGAATGACGGTAAAATCAAGTTCGAACTACAAATCCAAGGTTTCACCCACTGATCCTCCTGTGGTCTTCTTTCTTGCCTTTTGTGTGGACACTTCATTGCACAGTTCTCGAATTCATGACAATGAAAGCACTTGATTCTAGATAAGTCTTTCTACTTTTCCCCCTTGAATCAAATCTTCTTTGGATTGGGATTTCCTCCCTTTCCATTTCTTTTCCTTTCCATCCAGGGCACAATTCTCCTCATCCTCACCCTTGGATGAGGTCCCGTCTTTGGTGCTCTTCCTTATCTCCTCCTGTACCAAATCAAAACAAAGGCGTTCCCAATTTGGTAGCTTTCCCTCCCGTTCACTGAATCTTGGTAGCTATGCCAGCTCTTGGTAAGGTCTAGAAGGGCTAGGCTCACTAAATCATCCTCTGCTACAGTAACAACAACTTAACCAATTTCATCACGACATTGTGTGAACCTGCTCACATATTGCAGAATGGTCTCATTCCTCTACATATTGATATTTCGAAGCTTGCCCTTGAGTCCCAATTTCGTATGGTCACTACTATTCTGGAACAAATCTATCAGTGCTTGCCACATTACATAAGAAGGCTCTTTCCCATGGAGATTAGAGACAATATGGTCTTGTACTCTGTCCAATATGATCCTCCTCACCTTGGCAACACACTTCTTCCAATCTGCTAGATTCTGAGCATCAACTATTGTTGGTTTCAGAATATCATTATCAATGAATTCATTCAACCCATTATCCTCTAGTATTGCCTCCATACAGTACTTCCATGCAACATAATTTGAGCTTCCCTCAAGGGCATACTCGAGCCTTAGTCCATTGAAAGCCATGTTCTCAGTCCTAAAGAAAACCTGCAACCGGTTTTGCAACCTCGAACCTCTTGTAATGACAACTTTGAAATCTCCTCTATAGTGATTCTAGCTCCAATACCATGTAGAAATTAATGTGTAGATTCAAAACTTCTCATGAAATTTACTAAATCACAAGACATGAAGCTACTCTATTGATCTACAAAAGTTAATTCAAGATCTAAAACAAGAATCATTGACATGCACAAGGAACCATCACACATACACAAATATTTATCTAGGGGAAAGAAACTACTCAAAACCTCTTACTATATGTATTTCATTAATCAGAGAATACAGTAGAAATACAATTCTTGCTCAAGCCAGAGCACACCCTGCAATAATATAGACTATCGCTTTTCATGAATGATATTACTTGGTCCAACACTTGCCAATTTCAAGCCTTCCTAAGCTCCAATTTCCTTGCACTGTTCCCTTGGGAAATTTCCCCTATTATTTAGGAATTTCACACCAAGGAATTGCGCCATTACCATAGGCCAATCCTCTGACTTCATGCACCACCTATAAAACTTGGATTAGTTTACAACTTATAGTACACTCCCCTTGAACTTCAATCTCAACTGGGTAACTCAAATTATCTGCATGCAACAATTATTTTGTGTTGATTGATCAGTTAACTGGTTTATCACTCAATGTGGTTGAATTTCCACACCCTCAACTTGACCTCCACTAGTTGTTCTGATAGTTAGAACTATTTAAAATGACAATAACTCACATTAACTAAAACAAATTGCTACAAATTAGAAATCATTCATGTAGAACTAAAATCAAGTGTCTCCAACTCGAATTTATTGAGTTAACTGAGTGAAAAGAGCCATGTTACTATTGTAGCAGCTACAACCACCCTCCAAAATTTTTCCTTAGCTTTGTTTTGGAGCCTCCCTTCCAACCTTCATAGCAGCTTGCCTTGCTTCGTCAAGTTCACAAGCTTCAGTGTTTTGTTTGCACAAAGGCAGCCTGTTGGTCACAGCTTGATCCATTCCCCTCATAGGCTATTCACTCAGACTTGGTCCAGCTGCAGGCTGAGCAACTTCCCCAAGAAAATTGAGCATTTCTGGAGGGCAACTAGCCTTCCCTCTAGAAATCGCGCAATCCTGTCTGGAAGCCTGTTGGGCTCCAGGATTGCGCAATTCTTCCAGTCAACAATCCCAGCAAGAATTGTGCAATTTTCCCCAACAGGGCTGCTCAGCCCATAATTTGCGCAAATCTAGGCAGCAGTCAACTACTCTGCCCAAAAATTGTGCAAATATCCTGGGAAGTTAGCCCAGCTCCTAGCCAGAAAAGTGCATTTCCTTCAAGAAGTCAAGTAGTGTCTTGCATGTGCAATTGAGTTGATTTTTCCCCTCCAAGACCGAGTAAAACAGACTTGCATGCATGGGTTGTTTCTCCCAAGGCAACATGCAAAGGCATCCCTTGTTTTAGGGATCTATGTTTAGCAGTTGGAGGTTACATGCAAGGATCATTTCAGAAACCTCCCATCAAGTGTCGCTTTCCATAGATTTGTGGTATGTGCATCACAACCTCGATGTTATCGAAACTCATCAACCGGATGTTGCAGAGCTCACTCCTCACATCAACCTTGCAGCTCTAGCATCCCACATCACATCCAGGAGAAGTTGGCACATTTAGCTCAGTTGTTTTGGGGTAAGCTCACTTCCCATGCCTTGTGTTGCATTTCTATCGCTTTTTTTGTTTTCTCTTTTATGATTATTGTTTTCTTGATTTCTTTGAATTCCTTTTGTCATTTACATGTATATTAGCTTGTCTTAGCACCATTTCAGTTTTCGTCAACATCTAGTTGTTGTTGCATGCATGAAATTGTTTTTTGCGAACGGTCACCTATTCGGCGACTCACCTCACCCACATGCATGTTGTTCCATTTTCTGAATATGTCATTCACCATTTGCATGCATGATCATTCACTTATGCTTACACTTAATATCAGCATTTATTCACACTCACATTCACTTTCAGTTGCTCGTCGGCGAGTCTAGGCAACCTTGGCCCAGACTCTACCTCACGAAGACAGCATTGCACAATATTGAGAGGGAAAGCTCTGCCTTCCTCTTGAGAAATGTGCATTTCTACCCAGCTACTATTCCCCAGACCTACTTTGCACAATCCTAAGGGACAGTGACTGTTGGCCAAGAAAATTGTGCAATGCATTCATTGATCCTGCATCCATTGCTAGTTGAGATTGCGCATTGTGCAATCCCAGAAATCGGTAGCCAAACTGGACTGTGCATTGCGTAGTTCCAGTACTTAGTCAGTCTCGCAGCAGCCAAAACTATGCATTTTGCAGTCTTAGCAGTCGGTCTCCCAACCTCCCGCTCGAAATTGCACAACCTTCATGATCAGTCGCACAGGTATATTCCCAATCAGTTCTCAAGTTCATTTTGGTTTTTGACTAACAAATTTCTTGCCATGAGTGTTGCCATGTCTCCAGGTATTGTAGGTGTTCGTCTGTCTCTCAGCAGTGTAGGTACAATGGTTTCCAAGAGAGCAGAGTCGAAGACACCGTCCAAAGCACACCTAGAGATGCAATCGATCAGATGTCAATGAGCTTACCTTCTCACGAAGATATCAAGTTTTTCATAGACAAGGACATCAAGATATGACAACAGCAGCATCACAACAAGCAACATCATCAACAACAGTTGAAGGAAGCATACCGAATGCAGCGAACACAATGAATGCAACCGATTAAATGAATGCAAGGGGAAGGTTGTTGACAACACAGAGGCGGAAAAAAGTTACAATCTCAAGTAGATCCACTGATGATGAAAGAAACTTTCGAGACTCGGGCTATGAGGTGATGGCGCAACATGAAGATCGCGCAAAGACAGGGAATGGAACAAAGAAGGAGTTGCATGTGTTGACGCAACAACTCAAGGAAGAACATGAAGATGCATAGGTAGATGAATGAGTTGTAGCAGGATCATGAACAACAATGGGTGAAACGTGCACTAATGGATGAAACTATGCCCGTACAAGTTAAAGATCCATCCTAGTAGCTAACATGGAGCAAACATGGTGAGTAGTGTTGGTGAACGCATGCAAAGGATTCTGCAGGATGCATATCATTGTGCACATGCATGCAACCCAATCCATTCAGCACACTCACCAGGGTGAAGACAAGAAGAAAGTCCAACTGAAGCTGAACATGTACTTTGGCAAGTTGATGTGCATGACCACCAACACACACTTGAAGATCAGCACGAACATTATGCATCAATGTGTTTCCAGTTCAGCCGCACCCAAGAAGACCATGCGCATGTTAGCAGACGAGTTGGATGAAGGTGCCGAACCAATGCACCAGTTGCAATGGAGGTAAGAGTTCGCTTCAACAAGATGTCACCATGAGGTGCATGCACACCATCACGAACAACCAAGCTTGGCATCAGCTCACCACCTTCACCATCACGGGCATGTCAAAGAGTTGGTGTCATCACAACGGACTGAGTGTCAGTGATATCTTGCATGGCTTTCTCAAGCCATGTTGTCTCACATGAGTACATGTCCATTGTAATGTTGAGTCATGTCAAGTGTAATTCAAGTGTCAATAGTTGGATGTAACATTCATAGAGTAGGTGAAGAGTCATGAGGGTAGTTGAATTGTCACAAAGGGGAATGTCAAGGGTCACCCCACCCTTTGTTATAAATAGTCCCTCATAACTCATTGTAAGGGATTTTTGGTCAGCCAAGCTTTTGATAAGACTATCTTGGAAAGAGATTGGACAGTATTGTAACACGCCTTAGCTTCTCCATTGCACAGAGATAGTTTGTCTCTTTGGAGGAGCAGGTGGATGTGGTTGTAACGTTCCACTGTTGGGGCTAGTGGGTTTACATGGATGTATTGCATGATTGGAACTTACACTTCTTTATATAATAATAGCCAACACGTTTTCACACATGTATTGTATATGTTGTAAGAATGACCTTTAACACTTGTAATGCATGTTGCTTTAGCTTGTGTTCTACATCTAAACTTATTCATTTATTGTAATGTATAATCTATTAATGGAAATGTGTTGTATATGCTACTAATGTTGTCCCGTCCGTGTTAACTTCTATGTTAGACAACAGACAGACCTTTCACATGAAACTTGCTGTAACAATTGTTTCACTCATTCAGACTGATCCGTGAGTGTTGTATGTGTTATCTTACCTTGTATGTTGTGACTACCGAATCCGAGTGGATTGCTCTGCTGGAAGATGTGTATGTCCTGTGTGTTGTGTGTTCCTAGCCGAGTTTGGACTGATCCCTTTCAGCCTGGAACTCATCTTCACCCTCATCTCAACCCACCTATGTTAGAACCTCTCATACACCTTCCTTGACTCATTGCAGCAGTCACACCCTTACTACTGACAGAGTTATCTTACTTGCCTCTGTGCGACATCACGATCAAGGAATTACCATACGACCCACTCCTGGGACTCCTACACCAAACAGTCTGAGGTCTGATTGGGACTTCTTGCCAGGGAGATCCCCTTACATGTTGGTAGGTCCAACACCATCAACATTTTGGCGCTAGAAGGAGGGCCAGTTGATAAGCTGAGTCCTCACATCTCTTTTGAATCTCTACACATCTATCATGACTACCTACCGAGTTTCTCTTCCGGAGTGCATGTCCTATGGAAATGACTTCATTATCTCAGAAAATCTCTCAGATAAATTGTCTCATAAAACATATGATGGTGGAGGCTACATAGCCTTGGTTAGGCTCGCAGTCGATGTTATAGGCTCATGCAAATGACATGGACTCTTTTAGCAATACATGAGCTGCGCATTTTTCATCTACACACTTCAAGGTCACCTACTGCACTGGTGTGCCACACTGCCCAAAAAATCTATTCATTCTCTTGTTCATCTAGTCATAGAGATAGACCATGCTTTCAATCACTTTGACCATGAAGCGCTTGATCAAGAAATTCTGAAATTACGAAAAGCACCCGATGAATCCATTGATGAGTTTTACACACGCTTTTGTAATCTTTCATACCGATTTCCTAAAGATGAAATTGTTTGGGAATTTCTTTATGGAATATTTGAGCATCTTCTTCAGATATACGAATCCCGTTCAGCACACTTTGGTGATGGATATGCGCAATCACAGGCATGCACAGTTGTTGTCACAACTGATTGTTCGCCTTCACGTCATCGAACAGCTCCACCACTGCGGAGTGATGTGGGATATCATGCACACACCTCGGTTGAATTGTCACATCCTCCCACCCCACTTGCTCTTGAGATTTGTACAGTTTTGGCTTGCAAGCCTGTTCGTTGTCACGTGGACTCTTTCCCTCGACCTCTGTCCTCACGTTCTGTTGATCCTCTGGATTGTACTATCTTATGTTCTCCCATTCCGAACTCCTCACCTGTTGTGAACGAGGATCAAGTTTTCGATGGAGTTGGTGTTATGCAACCAACCTACGCCATCATTCATGATGAGTGTGTGTGGGAATCTAAAGAAGAGCCCGCAGTGAAGGATGACTCCCTTCGAGCTGCGCCTCATCCGCTTCATCCGAACATCCCTTGTGATTTTGCCACTGTTGATTTCCCCTGTGAAAACTCATTTCTGGATGCTTCTACTTTCAATCATTCACAGTACATGTTGGATGTCAGTCTGTCATTACAATGCGGAGAGGACACATATTCCTTGGGATGTGCATCCAATATGTCATCTATCTTTCTTGAAAACACAAAGGATGAACATATTTGCTTCTCATCTACCCCTCTTCCTGATTCATCAAATCATGAGGACGCCGACGAACATCTTGAATTTTCTGATCTTGGTTGTCGTGATCTATTAACTTCCTCATCTGATCACAATGTTGATTCAACTATTGTTAATCTATCTAAGACACTGGTCTATGATGATCTATCTTTTCATGAGGTTGAAACCCCCCAAACTATCAAGGCACTTCAGCTCGAGCTAATGGTTATATTAGGCCCTTGTTGTCCTAAGGTTGGTTTCGATTTTGGTCAAAAAATTGTTGAAACACTCAAGGCTCCTCATCACTCTTTGCTTTGCATTAAAGATCAACCAAACACCCAGATTTCTCTTCCTCCACTCGAACTACATGATCCCATCACTCATGTATTGGAGGAATCTTACGCAACAAGAACAAATGTACATCACAAGTGGTCTACCTTTCTCACGTTTTGTTACATGTCACAGTCAAGAGAATGCATTCACTCAAAATCTGCAGGTAATGTAGCACAACATCATGGTAGCACCACAGGATGCATGTCATGCACTTTCACTCATCTTTGTTCTGTGGTTGCTTGCAAGCTCGGAGTGTGTTTGTCTTCATTGTTATATCTTTCTTGTTTGCTGGTTCGCACAAATCTCTTGTTCGCGAACCATGCCTTCACTAACATGGGTCAACCAATGCATTGGTGGCTGCATTGGAAGTATCACTTCACATGAGATGACCCATGCACTGTTAGCTTAGGAGTAGGAGTAGCGTTTTCTCTTTGAGTTGTTTGTCTGCATGCTTGTTTGCTTACTTGCTTGTTTGTATGCTTTCTTGTTTGCTTACTTTCTTTGCTTTCGCTTTTGCTTCCACCCTTTCTTTGCTTTTTTGTTTGTTAGTTCACTTGTTTCGTTTCGTAGCATAGTTTCACATGAAACCATGTATGACTCTTGAAGCAAGCTGGGTAAAGTACAAGAGGCTTTATGCTGCTATCACTACTTTATCTGTTATCCTGCCTCTGTATGAATAACTTGTTACTTTTAGTCCATTATACGTCGATGGAAAATACGTACTGTTTGAAGTGAACCTTGATGAAAACACAATGCTTGGGTGCTAACTAGCGTCACCTACTCTAGTCGGTTGTTTTTGGGTTAACCCTTGTCATCTTAGTTAAGTAGAGTAAGGTGAGGAGGGAAACCTTAATAGGCATGTCAGAGGTATAATAAACTACTTCTCTGTTGGAACAACCTCTTCTTCTCTCACTAAGTTGGGATCCCTCTTCCGCCTCTGAAATAAATAAGTGTTATGCACAATTACAAAAATGAAAAAAATGAAAAAATTTGAAAAAATGAATAAGGTGAAAGAAGAAAAAGGTTTCTTGTGCAGAGAGGTGATGCAAGTAACTCCGTCAGGGTACTGACCAGGCTCACTGGCAGCGAAGCCATGCTTGTGTTCCTATATGACTTCACCAAGAAACTATCTAGGCCTGATGGTAGCAGAGCAACACAAGAGATGAAACTAAGACTCTGATGACAGTATTGCTTGTGCACCAATATACCCCTCAACCCCAATCGAAACAACTATGTTTCCTTGTCTTCGAATGTGTGTCAATCGACTAAGAGCTTGCCAGATGATACATCTTGCAATCAAGCTAGTGTGAAACCAAGATGAGCTGAGAGTTGAACAATACTTCTAAAGGTGTTAGACTTGCTTGTCACGAATAAGGTCCATTCATACAGCTAGAGTTCTACCAGTGTGTCACCAAGTGTTTTAGCGGCTACGACCACCCTCCAAAATTTTTCCTTAGCTTCATTTTGGAACCTCCCTTCCAACCTTCACAACAACTTGCCTTGCTTCTTCAAGTTCGCAAGCTTCAGTGTTTTTCTTTCACAAAGGCATCCTATTGATCACAGCTTGATCCATTCCCCTCATAGGTTGTTCACAATCCTGATGGACAGTGACTGTTGGCCAAGAAAATTGCACAATGTAGTCTCTGAGCCTGCAACCATTTCCAGCAGAGATTGTGCATTGCACAATCCCAATTGTCATTCAGCCTCCCAGCAGCCCAGACTGTGCTTTGTGCAGTCTTGGCAGTCAGTCTCTTGACCTCCCGACCGAAATTGCGCAACCTTCATGATCAATCACACAGGTATTTTGCCAGTTAGTTCTCAAGTTCATTTTGGTTTTCGATTGACAGATTGCTTGCCATGAGTGTTTCTATGTCTCCAGGTATTGTAGGTGTTCATCTGCCTCTCAGCAGTGCAGGTACAATGGTTTCCAAGAGAGAAGAGTCGAAGACACCGTCCAAAGCACACCTGGAGATGAAATCGATCAGATGTCTATAAGCTTGCCTTCTCACGAAGATATCAAGTTGTTCATAGACAAGGACATAAAGATATGACAACAGTAGCATCACAACAAGCAGCATCATGAATAACAATTGAAGGCAACATACCGAATGTAGAGAACACAACAAATGCAACAAACACAACGAATGCAGCGAATGCAACAAATGAAATGAATGCAAAAGGAAGGTTGTTGACAACACAGAGGTAAAAAGAAGTTGCAAGCTCAAGTAGACCCACTGATGACGAAATCAACTTTGGAGACTCATGCTATGAGGTGACGGTGCGACATGAAGATCGCATGAAGACAGGGAATGGAACAAAGAAGGAGTTGCATGTGCTGAAGCAGCAACTCAAGGAAGAACATGAATTTGCATAGATAGATGCATGAGTTGCAATAGGATCAGGAAAAACGATGGGCACAACATGCACTCACAGATGAAACTCCACCCGTACAAGTTAAATATCCATCCCAGCAGCTAACACGGAGCAGACATGGTGAGCAGTGTTGGTGATCGCATGCAAGGGATTCAGTAACATGCATGTCATTATGTGCACGCATGCAACCCAACCCATTTAGCACACTCACTGGGGTAAAAACAAGAAGCAAGTCCAACTGAAGCTAAAAATTTACTTCGACAAGTTGATGCGCATGACCACTAGCCCACACTTGAAGATCAGCACAGGCATTACGCATCAATGTGTTACCGCTTCAGCCACACCCAAGAAGACCATGTGCATGTTAGTAGACGAGTTTGATGAAGGTGCCAAACCAATGCATCGGTTGCAATGGAGGCAAGAGTTTGCTTCAGCAAGATGTCACCATGAGGTGCATGCACACCTTCACGTATGACCAAGCTTGGCATTAGCTCACCACCTTCACCATCACAAGCATGTCAAAGAGTTGTTTTCATCACATCGGACCAAGTGTCAGTGATATCCTTCATGGCTTGCTCAAGCCATGTTGTCTCACATGAGTACATGTGCATTGTAATGTTGAGACATGTCAAGTGAAGTCAAGTGTCAATAGTTGGATGTAACATTCATGTAGTAGGTGAAGAGTCATGAGGAAAGTTGAACTGTCACAAAGGGGAATGTCAAGGGTCACCCCACCCTTTGCTATAAATAGGCCCTCATAACTCATTGTAAGGGATTTTTGGTCGGCCAAGCTTCTGATAAGACTATCTTGGAAAGAGCTTGGACAATATTGTAATGCACCTTGGCTTCTCCACTGCAAGGAGCTATTTCATCTCTTTGGAGGAGTAGGCAGATGTGGTTGTGACATTCCACTGTTGGGGCTAGCAGGTTTACATGGATGTATTGTATGATTGGAACTTACACTTCCTTATATAATAAGAGCCAACACATTTTCACACATGTATTGTATCTATTGTAACACTGATCTTTAACGCTTGTAATGCATGTTGCTTTAACTTGTGTTCTACATATGAACTTATTCATTTGTTGTAAAGCATAATCTATTAACATAAATGTATTATATATGCCGCTAATGTTGTCTTGTCTATGTCGACTGCTCTATCGGACATCAGACAGACCTTTCACATGAACCTTGTTGTAACAACCATTGCACTCATTCAGATTGATCCGCGAGTGTTGTACATGGTATCTTACCTTGTATGTTGTGACTACCGCATCCGAGTGGACCACTCCATCGGAAGTTGTGCATGTCTTGTGCGTTGTGTGTTCCTAGCCGATTTGGGACTGATCCCTTTCAACCTGGAACTCATATTCACCCTCATCTCAACCCACTTGTGTTAGAACCTCTCATAAACCCTCCTTGACTCATTGCAGTGGTCACACCCTTTCTACTGACAGAGTTATCTTACTTGCCTCTGTGTGACATCATGTTCAATGCATTACCATACTACCCACTATTGGGACTCCTACACCAAACGGTTTGAGGTCTGATTGGGACTTCTTATCGAGGAGATCCCCTTACACGTTGGAAGGTCCAACATCATCAACGGTTACCTAAATTAACTACCTACAAGTATTCTGCTAAAATAGAAATTCAAATTTTAATCTAGTTTGACCAAGGAAAAGTCAAAACTATATTTTCTTGTTGCATTTTAAACACTTCCATACCTCAAAGGTAATTTTCATCACTTTCAGCGACAGGTTCTCATCATTGGCCTTTTATTAGAGGATTTCGTGCGGTGTTTGAGTTCCTTGGTGGTTCCTCTCACATCTGTTAACAATTTTCATCATTAGTCGATAATCAGATGGTGTCTACCATGTTTGACTTCAACTCACTTATTCACATAGTTAGATTCATACTATCGAGTGATGAGGTCGAAGACCCTACATCTAGTTCCATCCATCTGGGTTGTGATTCCAAGAATCATACAAGATTACAAAGTATGATGGCTATGGTCATACAAATAGTCATCTAAGCATGGGTCCACACTCTATCCTCAATGGACGAGACTTATTAATCATTGTAAATGTATAATGGATTATATGTTGAGCATAGGTGTACCTCCCTCATCAATGATATCATGATGATAATATGTATTGTAACACATGATGATCTCAACTGATTTGTTCTTGATCTAGACTTGTCAGAAGGTAAAGCACTTCAGTCCTTAGCCACTACTTCTGACTTTGTACTTTAAAGCGTAATCTATTACAGGTAATTTTTTCACATACAACCAAATGGCCTAAAAACCAGATCAATCAAAATCCTTGAACACTTTTTCATTATCCCTTTGCCAAGCCCTAAGCATCACCTCTCCAAAAAGTGTGAGTTTCTAGGTCAATCAGCTCAAAAACCATGTTTTTGGACCCAATGCACCATGCATATTTGTCCACCTGCAATAGTTTCAAGTCACATAACTCAACATCGTTGCTGACCAATGTAGGTTTCTCTACTCTACAAGTGTGATGATTCTAAAATATCGGGAAAAATAAAAAAATAATTTCGTAACTTCTTCTTCCAAAAGCTTCTAAGGTGGTTTTAACCATTTACCGTGGATATAGATCTTGAATTCCTTCTTTATATGTATTATATATTATTCTTTGAGCTTATCCTCCTTCATATGTGGATCTTAAGCCTAGATTGGTAAATCCTAACTACCACTTTTATCCTATAAATGTATTTCCTCACATAGAGTTTGGGTGGGCCTTGGGAGATTACTAGTGCCCTCATGTTGCTACTTTGAGCTTAAAGAATCATCATCCATTAATGAATTAGGGTAGATGTTGAATGTTTTCTTTGTTTCAAGAAAGTGCAAGAAAATTGGGGAGACATCTACAAAGTCAAGCGTCTATAAAAGTTGTAACTCTCTCCATGTATTAATACAAAAAGAACTATGTTTCACTATACTTGTGTCATGTTGATTCTTATGTATTTCAATGTCATTTGACTCATTGATTAGAGGCATTATTTTATGCTATGTGGATATTTTATTTCTCTTGATTCTTTTAGTCATTGTTGCAGGTTCCATTAATAGCACTTTGAGCTAATGTTGGAGCTTACAAGCAAGGACAAGAGGAGGGATTACTACAAATTCTAGGTAGGTCTCTTTTCCGTATTCTAATCTCTTTAAAGAAAACATAGATATTTTTTCCCCTGTTGTTTCTAGATCAGGCCACTAGATCTAGTGATTTCATTTTTTTCTGCATAAGTGAATTTTCCACATAACATGCCTTATCTAGATCAAGGCACATAGGATTGCATTGCATGAGTATTAAAAAAGATAAACATGGTGCCCCAAACCATACTAATCGTGTTAGAGGTAGACGATGTGGAAGGAAAAGGAAGAATCAATATCTAGGAAGGAAAACTTATATACAGGAAATATTTTCGAGGGATGAAGAAAAAATTTCCACTCAAGGGAAGGTAATAAAGAAAAAGAGACCGGATAAGATTACTCCACATAAGCCAAAAACTATTGATACATGTATTATAGCTAAGTAGGAGGAATTTGGGTATTCTTCGGAAGCGAACCATAAGATTTCTAGCCCTTCTGTAACAACTGGAGGTGAGGATCAAATTATTAAGGAAGGTTACAAGGATATAGATTTAAATGATCAGAGACTTATTTTGGAAGAACATTTTGTTGGTCATCCTACTTTGTATTTAGGTAGTTCAGTGAAATAGTTGTTGTTATAGAGAGTACCAGGGACTCTTTAAGATCATCAAAGCCACCTGATGAGCCTCAACATCTCCTATCACCAAGGGAAGAACAATCTCCTTCACCAAGGGAACCACCTACTCAGAATCCCAATGCATGAAGTTTAGTTACTACCTTTGATTTCCCTATTTGGGATCTCCAAGGGTAGACTCCAATGAAGAATATACCTTTATCTTCACTTCCAAATTTCCAAGATATGGTCTCAAAAGACCTTGATACATTCAAATTTGAATTTGATGTCCTTTACAGAAGTTATGACTACACCACCAATAAACAAAAATTGAAGTCGTTTCCTGCCACATTAAAAGGAGAAACACTAGGATGGTTTATGGGAATTGGTGGGGGAACTATAAATACATGGGATGCAATGAAGAAATATTTTCTAGAAAAATACAAGGACTATTTTTATTCTAGGGACTTCAAGGATGAAACATTCAGAATTTCCCAAACTCCATATGAGAACTTAGAAGAATATGTGGAGCGTCTTCAGTTTAATTTGCAAAGGCCTCAGTATAGTGATCTAGGTAAGGAGATAGTGAAAACCATTTTGATTAAAGGGATGAGAGAGGATTGCTAAATACATTGAACCTCTTAGGGAATGAGATATATCTAAGGAACACTATGATGAAGTAGTTAAACTTTGTCAAAGGTTTTCTAGAGGATCTACTAGAAATTGAACCATAACATCAGGTCCCTCTGTGAGGATTTTGAGGACAACAAATAATGGAGTAACTTGTGCAGAAATTAGAAATTTATAAGAAAATTTTAAAAATGACATTATGAGTTTGATGTCTTCTCAACTCTATTTGATGCAGGAAAATAGAAATAGAGAGAACTTGAGCAAGCATTGGCCATTTCTTCCCTTAGTGCAGGAAAAAACATCCTTTGATGGAATACCCATTGAATAATTGCATAATATGTGAACAAGATAATTCTACTGATCAATGTCCTTCTTTAACTCGGTTGAAGTCAATTTATAAAGAAGTAGGAGAAGATGTTGAAGAAACCTAATTTGTTGGGGTCAAGAAGCCTTGGAAATATCGACCACATGGTATGATGCAATATCCTCTTTCTCATTTTAATTCTTGGTCTATTATATATAATATTCAGCAACCACCTCAATAGATTCAATATCCAACAATTTCATGGAAGAATCCAACCTTTGTTATGCTAAAAATCATATGCCTTGGCTTCAGTGGTTTGTTCTTGTGTGTCCTCAACCTTGGTGAGGACAAACTCTCCCAAACCATATTCCTCTGATGCAATAACCACTTTAAATTCCTTCCAATGTGCCTATGAGTGCCCCTCCTTTATGCCCTTATCTCCCTACACAACCTAATCCTAATCCTAATAATAAGGCAATACAACAAGTAGAATATTTAGTTTTTCCTACTTATTGCATTTCACCTGTTGAATGTAATGAAATCCAACTTCTCTCGGGTAGGAAAGTAACCCCCACTCCTCCCCTTGTCATAATAGAACATGAGGAAGAAACTTTGTTAAGGGGAGGGGACGATACTCAAGGTTATATAGGGAAACAATAGGTTGTAACAGTCGATGATGTGCAAAGTGTTGAAACCGTGGATGTGACTATAATATCTAGTAGTGCTCTTGTAACAACTAAAATTTACCCTATAAAAATAAAATCCATTGTAACAACAGATGTTTCTCACATTGTAAAACTTGTAGAAACTACTATAAATTAGACTTCTTTGAGTCCACCTTATCTAGAAAGATTAAATGAGGCTAAAAATGTTCTCCAGGTTGAGTCTAACTTTTTAACAAAGTTGAAAAATTTGCATGTTTGGATTCCTTTGCTTCAAGAAATTCAAGATGTTCCTATTTATGCTAAGACAATTAAAGAGTTATGTGTTAAAAATCTAGGTAGGAAACCTCGGGACCCTCCTACTGTGCACATTATTGGCAAACTATCTATCTTAATATTAGGAAATAATATGCCTGCCAAGTATGAGGACACTGGGAACCCCACTATAACTGTAACTATTGGTGGAATGATTCTTCCTAATACCTTAATTGATTTAGGATTTGCCATCAATATAATTACTAAGGAAGCAATGGAACAATGGGATTACTTGGGATGACTAATCTAAGACCAACTCCTATTGTTTTATAATTGGATGATAGGTCTAAGATCCAACCAGAAGGGATATTAGAAGATGTCATTATTGCAGTAAAATCTTAGCAATACCCAGTCGATTTCATGGTGCTTCAACTTAAAACATGTTTGGGTGGACACCCATTTATGTTAGGGAGACAATGGTTGACAACTACTAATGCTTATATAGGATGTAGATCTGGGTCTGTGACTATTTCAGATGGATTTACCACCAATAATGTTGTCCTATATCCTCCTACTAAACCAAGTGTTAAAACTAAAAACCCTTCGGAATAATAATTTGAATTAGAAAAAATGGATGTTCATCTAGTACTCACTACTAGTAAAGCTTTACAATTTAAAATTGAAATTGAGGATGATGTCATCAATAATTTCATTAATGACTCATTTTTTGTTACACCTTGTACATCCTAGTTATTAAATGATGCAATAGATGAATCTAACAATAAGTATCCCCTTGATAAAACTGTTACACATGATATACCTACTACCTCTGGCCTTGAAAGTATACTAATAGAAATCGAGCCTGAAAAAACCCTTAACATCAATCATAATTTATTTGTTGAACAAAAAGAAAAAATAGTGTTGTTACTCAAGAAATATAAGGAAGCCTTCACATGGGGTTATAAATACATGAAGGTAATTCATCCTACGCTATGTACACATCGTATTTATTTGAATGAAGGGTCTCAACCTATTAGGCAGCCTCAACAAAGAATGAATCCATCTTTGAAGGGTGTTGTGAAAGAACTCCAATTTTTTTATTCAAGTTTCAGCTATCCTATTTCAGACAATCAAGGGTATCTCCACTAGTTTTTATACCTAAGAAAAATGGGAAGTGGATAATTTGTGTAGATTACAGGGAGTTGGATAAAGTCACTCAAAAGGACCATTTTCTATTACCCTCTATTAATAAGGTCTATTGGGATGGGGTCCTGTTGTGGCCACCAACAACCCCCCTCCTTCTTTAGTATTAGCAATAACACTAAACAAGTGGGGACCCTTAGTAAAAAATTCAAAAAAATTTATAATTTTTTTTTGTATTATACTCCTTAAAAATACATCGCACGAAGAAGAGTAAAACATTTCTTTATGAGCACAATAAAAAACTGCGAAGAAGTGACGTGAAATTCATCACATCGCATACATTAAGAAGCGCCCATAAATGAAGATCTTAAGAAATCTCTGATGGACGATATGCGACATCACATATCACAACATCGCATAAACAGCACACAATAACTTAACAAATTGCAACTATTTGCGATCTGCGATCTTGCGATAAATGCGATGTTGCGACAACGCGATAACGCGATTCTGGGATAAACTGATCAGGAAACTCTGCGATGACACATCTTGATAATGCGATCCGTGATGCTACGATGCGAGTCGCAAAAATCACCCATCGCAAATTTTCCTTGGCTCAGCATTCAAGAAAAGTTGTCCCTAAACCAAAAATTGGGCACGCGCCTTAAAGGAAATTAATGAATGTACGCCAAAGTATTCATGAAGGACAGTTTTGTGTTTTTCGAAGAGTCAGTTCACTATGGGTGTCATGATTTTATACATTCGTAGAGCTTAGAGCTTTCGTGTCAAAATTTATTATCACTACTCTTTTCCTTTGCGTGAACTGCAGGAATAAAAAAACAGGAAACAACATGAAGCAATGTGCAGGAAACATCTAAGGAAAAGGGGAAAGTGTCAATGCTCGAAGAACAGAGAAGAGATGTCCTCATAAACGGATACCGCATGCAACAGAAACGCAGATTTCAGAGTATTACTGAACAGATGCTGATATCAATAGGCGATTCGACACTCAAGGTCAAAAGCTCACAAAAGCAGCATGTTTACAAAATTCTGAAGCTTATGCCCGGTAAAGGAAAAAGCGCTAAATGTGGAAAATGCACCAGAAAGGCCCGGATCAAAGAACAGAGGCAGTTTTCGATGCAGAATTAGCGCCTAGCGCTAATCACGCATTGCTAAGAAAATTGTTCAAAAAGCAAAGTCCCTAACTTGCTTAGTCATCCACGAGTCCAGAAACCGAGATAGCAAAAGCAGAAGCAATTTGAGAGAAATTTGGGTTGTTACCAAGTATATACACAGTAAATTCACCCAGCCAGAGGATGATTCCCAAAAATATCTTCTAGTTTACTAAAAAGTGGTGCCAGCACTTGCCATTTCTATTTGCGTAGCTCAAGCAAAAGCAGAAAACAACCAGCCGACTCTTCCCAGGCAAATGTTGAATGCTCGCAACATTAAGGAGCAAATGCAGAAATAGTTAGGAATTAGATTCAATTTTTAGAAATAAGTTTGCTTAGATAAAGGGAAGTCATTTAAACCGTATCCTAAATTTATGTAATTAAGTTATTTAGTTAGCAGTATTTAAACCCTTCTCATGCATTTAGAGAAGGGTCCATAAATTTGTCAAAAACTTGTCCTCAGAACATGCACTTTTGCACCCTCAGAGGAGGTTTTGATGAATGAATGGATCAAGGTTTATTGATGTTTGCATTTGATATTTGCTACTGATGTTGCACTTCTCTACTCTTGGTAGATATTAGAACAAGGAGAGAGAAATCATTGTTGCTTGAAGCTTATGAGTAGGACCAGTCATAAATGGTACTTTTATCTCTTGACCATTTCTGCTTATATTCTTAAAGTGATATACAGTTTTTAGTTGTTTATATGTTATTGCATGAATGTTTGAGTTACCATTTGGCACTTTTGTACGGTGGAGCCATTTATTTATGTTTGATATATGAATAACTTATTATGCGATATGCTGTTCACAACTGTTTTGCCTAACTTTTTATGCAAAGTGGTTCATCTTAATTGATTTCCATTCTTATGATAGCTGAATGATCTTTATTACCAGTTATTATTTGAAATCTCTTTAGATCGCATAATAGAAGAAATACATCCCGGGTTAGCATAGATTAGATGTGTTGTTTTCATTAGATTACAATAGCATAGAATTATATTAAAGTAGCTTAGATTAGAACTCTTAGATCAGCATCATCCAACTCTGCACACACACACACCCTTAGATTGGGAAACTGGTCCCATTATCCCCAGTCGGACCCGCTATACCAAACGGATAAGGAGCTGCCAACCAAGGTCCGGACCGGGCGGGTATCCCCCTTGTTGTTGACCCGATTTTCGGGGCTTCAACATATTTGGCGCTAGAAGGAGGGCCTGAACTATAAATGGCACCTAAATCAAAATCTAAATACCATTTTGAGAGTAAATCACCCTCATCATCTCCCCCGACTTCTCTAGTATATTTAAATCCAGATTCAGAAGTCGCTCGAGTATCAATCGCTGCTACACACTCTGTTATTTTAGATCAATCTACCATTAAACCTCCTGGAGTTGAATCTCTGATTCACAAACTTCAGGGATTTTCCATTTCTCCTCAGAGGTCTGATAAATCTCAAAGCAGTGTGATTTCGCAGTACAATCCTGCTCATCCCCTAACCAGGTTAAAGAGTGAAAAATTTGGCATCCAGCCAACTGAGTTGCCTCTTCCCACCAGGAAAAGAGCGAGGACATCACCACAAGAGTCTGACAGTGAGACTCTTTCGTCTACATCGCCCATTTCAACTACCTCACCGCGAAGTCAACCACCCACACCTCCATTCCAAACCATCATCCATTCGTCTACCGGAACTCCCACAAGCCCTCTTCAATCATCTACGATCATAGTATCCTCATCTTCCCAGCCACAGAGATCATCTTCTGCACTTTTCTCTACTAGCAGCTCAACAATGGCCCAGTCTTCATGGAACAACCCTGGGGCAGTTTTAATGCCTGCGCCCTTGAGTCAAATATCGGCCCATCCTGAGAAATGGCTGCCCAAATCCAATCCAGAAGCAGGCATGATAGCAGAAGAACACATAAACAATTTCATGCTTTCTATCAATCTCAACGGAGTTACTAACGAAGATGTTGTTGTTAGGCTTTTTCCCTATACACTGCAAGGGACAGCCGGGTCATGGTATTTTTCATTACCCTCTGGGTCTATCACAAGTTGGGATATCTTCCAGAATCAATTCCTTATCAATTTTGGTGATGACAGATCAACGGAAACATTAATCAATGACCTATCCAATCTTAAAGCCCAAGCTAAAGAACCTATCAAAGATTTCGATTTACGGTTTAATAAAATTCTCAACAAAATTCCCACTGCTTCCCAACCCAGCGAAGAAGTACGATGTGAATGGTATATTACTTCTTTACCATCAAACATAGCAATCTTCGTGGATAGAGCAAATAAAAAAACCTTAGTTGAAAACATGACAGAGGCGATAGCAGTAGAGAAACATGTAATAGCCCTGGAAAAGAGATCTGTGATAGAGGAACGCAAGTCTAAAAAAGTCACCTTCAAGGAACACTCCAAGAAGAAACAAACAAAAGACCCTTTCGATTTGGAAGGATTGCAGAAAGTATTAAAGACCATGTCTAATGAGATGGTTGACATAAAAAAACAAGTAGTAGAAACTTGTTTAAAAAATCCCTACAGAGCTTTTAAAAGAGGTCCTTCAACGGATGCAAAACCACCCAATGCCATCTCCAATGCTGAAATTGAGGAAGAGGAAGAAGAAGAAAGTGCCACTGAAGGGAAAACCGATGACGAAGAAGTTGTGGAATTACAAGCAATGTGGGATTTCATCCTCCCACAAGAAGATCAAGAAGTATTTCCGGTTAGCACACGAAGCAAAAATCAGCTTGATCCTCCCAAAACTACCCCTAAGCAGAAGAGCGCAAACCCTACAACAAAAGATAAAGTCGCAACAAAGAAAACAACCACTAAAGCGACTCAATCTAGCCCAATCCAAGCAGATTAAACAACTCCAACAAAAACACTGATAGTGTTGGATGAAATGGAGTACAATATTATTGATGACATGAAAAAGACTAGGGCTAATATTACCCTTTATGAATTGAGCAAATTGAAGCATCAACAGAAGATAATGATGAAAGAATTACATGCCGTGCCTATTGTACCTTTGCCTACTGCTGTACTCTCTCAAGCTTCCCACAACATGGGAAGACCTCCAACTAACGCGATCAATAAGATTGATCCAAATGATATCACCTTGATTGGAGGAAGATCAAGATCTCACACTCCCCCGTTTCTTCTCACTTATGAAATTTTCAATAAAAATGTGCACAATTGTTTCGTAGATTCCGTGCTTCATACAATATTTTACCCAGATCAATATGTGCTAAGTTAAATGTTCAACCACAAAAATCCGCAGTGTGCATAGTTCAGCTTGATCGATCTCAAGTCGAAGTGATTGGTGAAATTAATCAAGTAACCATAAGATTGTCATCTAACCCAAAGGTATGTCAGGTTATTGACATTCTAGTGGCTGATATCCCAGAATTCTATGGCTTAATTCTTAGCAGGGATTGGTCTGAGAAACTCCATGGATACTTTGCAACCGACTGGTCGCACATGTAGTTACCCTACAATGGTAAACCGAATCAAATAATGGTTGAACGAGAGTTACACCAGAAGTACATAGTAACAGAATTAGAGGGAGAAAATGAAGCAGTATCGTATAACAGCAGTATCATAGGCAATTACTCAGTAGATTCTTTTCTCGGTAATTTCAATGCTCACACATCACCTTACTTAGAAAATTCAATTCTGTCCCAAGTCGAAAATGTTTCCCAAACTGATAGTTCAAAGTGTGTTAATTTTGTAGATAAACCTGTAAATACATCTTTGTTTTTGAAATTATATTTCGATGGCTCTAAATCTAACGAAGGAGCAGGAGCAGGATGCGTTCTGATTAGTCCAGAAGGAAACAAGACCATGCTTACGTGCAGACTCGAATTCAATTGCACAAACAATACAACAGAATATGAGGCCTTGGTGCAAGGCCTATACAAAGCAATCAGGTTAAACGTCAAGTATCTTCAAGTCTTCGGAGACTCTGAGATTATCGTGAAACAGGTACGTAACACTATACATTGCCTATCAGGTCATTTAAAACACTATCAATCTTTAGTACAAGATCTGACTGAGCATTTCATAGCATTTAATATTTCTTCAATCCCGAGACTCCAAAACGCAAGCGCAAACCTTTTGGCTAATGTAGCCTCTAGGCTTATTCCCTCTGAAGATTTTAGTCCAGATAGATTCTCAATAGAATTAATCTTTAGACCGTCCATCCCTGACAACATTACAAATTGGAGAGTATTCAATGACGATCCTGATATTGTAAATTTCCTCACTTCTGAAGGATCCTACTCCAATCAGATAATTGACGAAGACCATCACGATCGACAAATACAACAAAATAGCACTGATAATGCTATACCGAAATCGGTGGTTAAGTTAGAAGACTTATACGATTTGAAAAATCGGTTTAAAAGGTCTACCAATTCAAAGCTCTACAGTCCAACTCTGAACTACGAATTAGTAAACCTAGGAACCGATGATAAACCAAAAAACGTTAATCTAGGCATCGGCCTAGTCCCTGAAGAAAAACTAGTGTATATTCGTCTTTTGAGACAATATAAAAATGTTTTTTCCTAGAATTACGATGAGCTGAAGACGTACGACACTTCTATCATTCAGCATACTATTCCTATGATTGACAACGAAAAACCTATCAACAAAAATTGAGAAAGATCCACCCCAATTTAGAAAATCAGATAAAAAATGAGCTAAATAAGTTATTAAAAGCCAGAATAATTTTCCCCGTCAGACATTCCAAATGGGTCTCCAATATGGTACCTGTTAGAAAGAAAAACGGAGATATTAGAATCTGTATCGATTTTCAGAATCTTAACAAAGCCTGTCAAAAAGACAATTTTCCTCTTCCACCTATGGAACAGATATTACAGGTAGTAGCAGGCTCAGAATTGATGTCTTTCTTGGACAGATTTTTAGGATATAATCAAGTGCTGGTGCATCCCGATGATCAGTTAAAAACCACATTCAGAACTAAATGGGGCACATATGCATATCAGAAGATGCCATTTGGTTTGATTAATGTCGGCGCTACATTTCAAAGAGCCATGGACATCGCATTTAAGGGTTTAGTCAATAAATCTGTCGTAATTTATTTGGATGATATAACAGTGTACTCCAAGAAGCGAAGCGACCATCTCAAAGATTTAAAACAAATCTTTCAACGATGTTTAAGGTATGGGATTTCACTTAACCCAAAGAAATCTTTTTTCGCATTAAGTGAAGGAAAACTTCTAGGATTCATAGTGTCAAAATCCGGCATTCACATGGATCCTGACAGAATCAAAGAAATCTATGAAATATCTCTACCTCATAATAAAAAAGCCATGCAATCTTTCCTTGGTCAAATCAATTTTGTAAAGATATTTGTCCCAGATTTTTCACGAATTGTGTCTCCTTTACAAACCATGATTAAAAAGAATTCAAACTTCAAATGGGGTCAAGATGAACATGAAGCATTCAACCTGATCAAACAAGCTATTATTAATGCTCCATCTTTAACAACCCCTAATTTTTCAGAATCTTTTGTTTTATACACATTTGCCTCGGAGAAATCATATGCTGTGATTCTAACTCAAGCAAATCAAGAAAAAGTGGAAGCTCCAATTGCGTTTTTTAGCTCAAATTTACAAGGTGTTGAACTCAATTATTCAGACGTGGAAAAATAGGCCTATGTTGTTTTCAAAGTGGTCAAATATTTCAGACCTTTCTTACTTAAAACCCATACTAAGATCATAGCATTGTTTCCAGCGGTAAGAAATCTTCTAGTACAGAAGGATATGGGCGAGAAAAGAGAAAATTGGATCACTGCTTTACAGGAATACGACCTTGAGATCAAACCAGCAAACATTGTAAGAGGTCAAGGCTTCTGCAAAATGTTGGCTGGAGCATCGCAAATCTCTGAAATTTCATCCGAAGAGATACAAATGTATGAGGTAAGCCTAAACGATGCAGAATCATTGTATGCTGATGTCATTTATTATCTTAAGAACGTGTATGCTCCATCACACCTGGATCACACTAAGAAAAGAGCTCTGAGATTGAAAGCTAAACAATATCAGCTCATAAATGATATTCTTTTTAGAAAGAATTATGATTCTGTTTTTCTTAGATGTCTTGAAAAAACTGAAGCTGAAAAAGTTTTGCAGGAACTCCACGATGGACCTGCAGGCAGACACTATGCTGGAGATGCTACTGCACATAAAATTTTACGTGCAGGATATTACTGGCCTACGTTGTTCAAAGATTCACACAGTTACGTGAGGAAATGTCAAGTCTTCCAAACCACTGCTGGAAGACAAAAGAAACCGTCCCTGCAACTACAACTGGTAAACATCAAGCAACCATTCAGTCAGTGGGGCTTGGACATAATAGGTGAGATCGTTCCTCACTCTTCTAAGCAGCATAGATACCTCCTCACGGCAACAGATTATTTTACTAAATGGGTAGAAGCAGTTCCTCTCAAGACAGCTAATTCTGAAAATATTATCGAATTCATAGATCAATTTATAATCACTAGGTTTGGATTGCCAACGGCTTTAATGTTTGATAATGCATCATACTTTTCTGGAAATGCAATGACTGAGTTTGCACTTAAAAGAGGGTTCAAACTAAAATATTCAGCCAATTACTATCCGCAAGGTAATGGGTTAGCTGAGTCAACAAATAAAAACCTAATCAGGATTACTAAAAGAACAGTTGACCAGAACCAAAAGAATTGGCATAAAGCTTTGGTAAATGCTTTATGGGCAGATAGAATAACGAAAAAAGCTTCGATCGGCACTTCCCCCTTTAATTTAGTTTATGGGAAAGAAGTGGTTCTTCCAACTCACTTAGTCATTCCCTCTTTGTCTTTAATACAATATATTGATGAAGTGCCTACTTCCTCCATACAACTAAGACAAATGGAAATAATTAAATTAGAAGAGCAACGAGAACAAGCTAAGAAAACCCATGCTCATCATCAAGCGCTAATAAAATTCTCTTTCGATTCAAACATAATGACCAGAAAAAATTTTCAGATGGGAGATTTAGTTTTAAAATGGGATAAGGCTCATGAAGAAAAGGACAAACATACAAAATTTCAAAAGATGTGGCTTGGTCCTTTTCAGATTGTTGAAGTCATAGGTCCATCAACGTTTGTCTTATGGGATTTAGCAGGTAGAAGGGATTCTTTGCCTGTTAATGGAAAAATCCTTAAAATATATTTTCCATGGAAGATTATTCTTCTATTTTGTAGAATGGTTTTATTTTTCTTTTCTTTTTCATAATAAAACCAGTTGTAAATGGTTACTACCGGTATTCACGAAAAGACACCAATTCTCTTTCAGATTTTGAGCTTTTCGCTTGTATAAATAGAAATTTTTTTGAAAATCTGATCTTTATTATTGACAGATACAGTTAAAAACTTTAGCCTATATATGATACTAGTTTCAACTTCAAAAAATTTGATGAAAGCAACCTTTAGCGAAGAAATTGTTTTATATCAGCACAATGAAAGGTATCAATAACAAAATAAAGATTCTCTGTAAAACTGTTGTTTTCAAACTCTATTATTTTCGTCCAAAGCTTTCTTAAGGAAAACAATGATTTCCTCCATGTTAAAGAAAATCACATCATTCAGAGGGACAATCCAAGAAACACTATATCTCAAAGAATAAGAGGTCTCATCATGAGCCGGCTTATCATGATCACAGATATTATAACTTTGCTAACTTTGCCAAACACTGTCCATCAAAACAGGGCAATGACTCAAGATTGTTGAAATCAAAAGACAAGGGGTCTCATCACGAGCCAGCTTGTTCAGCAAAAGTGTAAATCAAGTGAATGATTGTGTCATAATTTGGCTACCAAACCAAGACATTCTTCTTTAAGAATAAAAAAGGAAAAAGTGTCAATGTGGATTTTTCTTTGAAGGTTGTAGATAACCTTAAGCAGGATAAAGGATCATTGTTGGGTAACAGGTAACCCTGTCAAGGCTATGGAAGTCTGCTGGCAGCAGAGGCTCTACCTACGACAAACGAGCATATTTTAAAGCTAGCACACAGAGAAGACTTTATTTTATCTTTACAAGACCAAGTAATGGCTGATATAAATACAAGGACAAGCCTGAGAAAGCAAACAATTAGAATAGAAAGAGGTTGAAACAAAATATCATTGATAGAATAAGGCATAATGTACTCTATCTGTCAATAACAAAGTTTAGATTTATGAAAAAAATTCCGTTTTGGAAGTTTAAAAAAATTCAATAGAAAAGCAGAGATAACTGGTTCTTCCAAGTGATGTTGTGGCCACCAACAACCCCCCTCCTTCTTTAGTATTAGCAATAACACTAAACAAGTGGGGACCCTTAGTAAAAAATTAAAAAAAAATTCTAATTTTTCTTTGTATTATACTCCTTAAAAATACATCACACGGAGAAGAGTAAAACATTTCTTTATGAGCACAATAAAAAGTTGCGAAGAAGTGACGCGAAATTCATCGCATCGCATACATTAAGAAGCGCCCATAAATGAAGATCTTAAGAAATCTCCGATGGCCAATATGCGACATCACATATCGCAACATCGCATAAACAACACACAATAACTTAACAAATTGCAACGATCTGCGATCTGCGATCTTGCGATAATCGCGATGCTGCGATCTTGCGATAAATGCGATGCTGCGATCTTGCGACAACGCGATTCTGGGATAAACTAATTAGGAAACTCTGTGATGACACATCTTGATAATGCGATCTGCGATGCTACGATGCGAGTCGCAGAAATCACCCATCGCAAATTTTCCCCTCTTAGAATTCAAGAAAAGTTGTCCCTAAACCAAAAATTGGGCGTGCGCCTTAAAGGAAATTAATGAATGTACGCCAAAGTATTCATGAAGGACAGTTTTGTGTTTTTCAAAGAGTCAGTTCACTATGGGTGTCATGATTTTATACATTCGTAGAGCTTAGAGCTTTCGTGTCAAAATTTATTATCATTACTCTTTTCCTTTGTGTGAACTGCAGGAATAAAAAACAGGAAACAACATGAAGCAATGTGCAGGAAACATCTAAGGAAAAAGGGAAAGCGTCAATGCTCGGAGAACAGAGAAGAGATGTCCTCATAAATGGATATCGCATGCAACAGAAACGTAGATTTCAGAGTATTACTGAACAGATGCTGATATCAATAGGCGATTCGACACTCAAGGTCAAAAGCTCACAAAAGTAGCATGTTTACAAAATTCTGAAGCTTATGCCTGATAAAGGAAAAAGCGCTAAAGGTGGAAAACGCACCAGAAAGGCCCGGATCAAAGAACGGAGGCAGTTTTCGATGCACGATTAGCACCTAGCGCTAATCGCGCATCGCTAAGAAAATTGTTCAGAAAGCAAAGTCCCTAACTTGCTTAGTCATCCACGAGTCCGGAAACCGAGATAGCAAAAGCAGAAGCAATTTGAGAGAAATTTGGGTTGTTACCAAACGCAGTAAATTCACCCAATCAGAGGATGATTCCCAAAAATATCTTCTAGTTTACTAAAAAGTGGTGCCAGCGCTTTCCATTTCTATTTGCGTAGCTCAAGCAAAAGCAGAAAACAACCAGCCGACTCTTCCCAGGCAAATGTTGAATGCTCACAACATTAAGGAGCAAATGCAGAAATAGTTAGGAATTAGATTCAATTTTTAGAAATAAGTTTGCTTAGATAAAGGGCGGTCATTTAAACCGTATCCTAAATTTATGTAATTAAGTTATTTAGTTAGCAGTATTTAAACCCTTCTCATGCATTTAGAGAAGGGTCCAGAAATTTGTCAAAAACTTGTCCTTAGAACATGCACTTTTGCACCCTCAGAGGAGGTTTTGATGAATGAATGGATCAAGGTTTATTGATGTTTGCATTTGATATCTGCTACTGATGTTGCACTTCTATACTCTTGGTAGATATTAGAACAAGGAGAGATAAATCATTGTTGCTTGAAGCTTATGAGTAGGACCAGTCATAAATGGTACTTTTATCTCTTGACCATTTCTGCTTATATTCTTAAAGTGATATACAGTTTTTAGTTGTTTATATGTTATTGCATGAATGTTTGAGTTACCATTTGGCACTTTTGTACGGTGGAGCCATTTATTTATGTTTGATATATGAATAAATTATTATGCGATATGTTGTTCACAACTGTTTTGCCTAACTTTTTATGCAAAGTGGTTCATCTTAATTGATTTCCATTCTTATGATAGCTGAATGATCTTTATTACCAGTTATTATTTGAAATCTCTTTAGATCGCATAATAGAAGAAATACATCCCGGGTTAGCATAGATTAGATGTGTTGTTTTCATTAGATTACAATAGCATAGAATTATATTAAAGTATCTTAGATTATAACTCTTAGATCAGCATCATCCAACTTTGCACACACACACACCCTTAGATTGGGAAACTGGTCCCATTATCCCCAGTCGGACCCGCTATACCAAACGGATAAGGAGCTGCCAACCAAGGTCTGGACCGGGCGGGTATCCCCCTTGTTGTTGACCCGATTTTCGGGGCTTCAACAGGTCCACAGGGGTAGAATTGAATTAAACTCAGTTATTTTTATAAAGAATTTTGTAAAAGATGTAAAGTCTTTGCAAAATGAGGATATGGAGCACACATATAGAATAGAGTCAAAGGGGCCTTAGCCCCTTATTCTTGGTTGGTTTTGAAGACTCACCCATGAGCCCAGAGCCATGGTATTGTATTAGGAAAGCTATAAATAAGTGATTCTCAGCGAGTCTTGGGCATAACGGGGGATAGAGAATTGGGTACATTGGAGAGTTTTTGTTGTTTTGAGCCAGGGCTAAGGCAGGAAGGCTTTGTTTCCTGTGCTTAGGTAGAGAAGGAAGGGCTCTGTAGATGAGTGCGTGGAGGCCTAGGTAGAGTCCATAGCTGAGTGTGCAGACCCCTACAGCTGTATGCGCAGGGTAGACGAGTCTATAATTAGTGAACTGAAGATCAATAAAGAAGGCTTTTTGAAGAACTATTGTGTATTTTCATGAAATTTGCTTATGTTATTTTCCATTGAATAAATAATATGCTTATGAAATAATGACTGAATGCTGCACAAATGTACTGAATTTTCCTTATTAATGCATATTATGAATAATTGTCAAGTTCTGCGAAGTTAGAAACTATTTCCATTATGTTATCTGATGATCTAAGTAGATCTCCGCGAGATCCAATTTAGGACTACTATATGATGCGCGAAAGTACGTAAATTGACTGTCTAAGGTCCGCAAAGACCTATTCAGGATACGAGCCTAGGGGTACAACAGATCCACTCGTAGTTAGCAAGCCTACACCTATAATTGCAGATCTTGAAGAAAGAAAAGGAGACTAAGACATAAGTGCGTGCAGAGGTTTGGTGCTTAAAGTGCAAGGTACATGTGATGCAGGAAAGTGTTCCCTCTGTGGACAGAGGCAACCCCTCTAGCCCTAGAGTGGGTCTAGTCGCAAACAAGGATAGATCAACAATAGCTTTCCTTAAACAGTCATAGTTGGAGGCCTACCTCAGCCGGTGGTCGATGGAGTTCCGTTGCGCTACTCCAGCCTCCGCTTCCTTCTCCTAATGAATGATCAACCTGAAACAATGCAAAGGAAATACAACAAAGCACGTAACCGAAACAACAATGATCTATTTACTCACAAAGTCAATAAGTCATGAGCTATCAAGTACATTACATACAAGACAGAGGAAAACATCACTGATTGCATTAATTATGAAATAAGAGTAAGCTTACAACCAAAGTCTTGACGTCACAAGCCTTCTCAGAGGGGTTCAACCAGCCTGTTCCTCAAGTATTCACTCTTTGAAGATGGATCTCCCAACATACAAATCTCTCTCACTCACAAGTTTTACACAAGATTAAGGGCACTTCACAACCTTCCACAAGCTATCAATAATCCCACATTTGTCACACTCATACCATCTATCTAGCAAACTCACAAACACTAACAACACTGCTCCACTAGCCAACTATCAACAACCATTCCAAAAACTAGCAGCACATAGCAATGGTGAGAGTTTAAATAGGAGAAGGAGTCTCCATGAAAGGTGGGAGAATGAGCTTATATCCAAGGAAGGTAGCACAAATGACGGAACAACCACGCCAGAGAAAGGAGGGTGTTACACTAAAAAATGTCACCATGGCTATTTACAGTTAGTATGGCTCCATCAACAGTCATGCTATCCTCCTGGGCAAGTCTCATGCCTCTGCTCTCCATGTCAAACTTCAAGAAAGAGAGAAAGTCTTTGTAAATGTGTTTATCTCTGGGTACGCAGGTTCTCTCAACCTTACCTGCGGATACGCACCTAATGTTCACAAAAGCTGCGTACTTGTACACTCTGTATGTAAAGGGGCAGGTGCGTACCCCTGTAAAGGTCAAAATGCACAAGTTTCATCTTTAAAAAGTTACTTGTGGTTATTTCTAGAGCATTCTAGAAGGTTGTTCGACGTGTATTGAGCGCCTCCAGATGGTTCATGTACCCCTACCAAAGAGGAACTTATCCCATCAATAAGGGAGCTATCCCATCCAAAGAGGGGATTATCCCATTGATGGTGGACCTAAATAACTTCCTCTAGAGCACTATAAATACAGGCATGGACCAGAGGGAGAGGAGGTTGGAAGCTAAACATTTCTAAGGGTAGATGCTGCTGGAATTAGGACTCCCATTTAGAAGCTTGTGAGGAGAGATTGCCATCTTTGCTTGTTCTATTTGGAAGTGGGTGAGCTTTGTCAAAGTAAAGGAGAACTCTTGATGGACCCTGGGAGGGACTTGCACAACACCAAGGCTCAGGTTGTAATTATTCCTTTTGTTTCCTATTAATGCAAATGAGTCCATTCTTCTCAATAACTTGTTATTTATGAGTTGTTTCATGTACTCCTTGGTCTATGTGTTAAACATGTTTTATTTTGTGAGATTATCAAGTGCTATTTAATCGTTTGATTGTTAGTGAATGCAGGTTTCGAAGTGAAGGAGGAGCTCATCCAGATCAGCGAGGCTGGACTACTGCAACAACGTTGGATTACAGGTAGGATCTAAACACTTGATTTCTTATATAGTAAATGCATGTTTAGAGAAGGATTGCTCTTGTTTGTATTGTTTGTCACTAGAGAGTCTTAGGCTCCTAGGGAGGTTGGTTGTGTCCACACTATCGACTCTTTCCGCCTGACAAAATGGCGACTCCGCTGGGGAATCCATTGATGTGAAAGTCTTTTCCTTTGTATGCAACTTTGATCTGAGAAAAGTCATTTATTTTCTGGTTTTTGGCTCTGTGACTTTGTATTTGGGTGGGTTAGCTTAGGGTGAGATTGAATTTAGTTTTTCTTGGTTTTTTCAGTAGTACGCACCCTCTGAGTATTGCACAGTGTGTACTTGTACGCACTGTTGCTGTGTGCACAGAGCGGGCCCGCGCCTGGCTTAACAGGTTGCCTGCGTACCCTGCTAAAAATTAAGAAATTTCCATTTTTTGCATTTTTCCTCTTAGATTTTGCTTTTTCTTAGTTTTTACTGCCCAGATCCATTAGTCTCTTGTCAAAGATCTTCACCTGAACTTGTTTCGATAGCATTGAGTGTTTTAGTAGATTTCATAGAATTTTAAGCCCTAGGGTTTGATTTTTGAGTAGGTCCTGTAGTGACTTTGGCGGTAGAAGTTGTCAAGCCTTAGATCTCTCTGGTTTTGTCAGCCTTCTTAGGAGTCGGACCTGTCGTAAAGTCTACCTGTGAGAGCAACTTACCTTTGAGTTATCTCTTTGGCAAATTTCGAAGTGCTTGTTGATTGAGTATTGAATTCCATTTTACAAAAAGAACAAAAAGATTTGAGTTTTGTTTTGACTGGTCTTTTGATTCTGCATTAGCTGGTCCTTTGCTTGATTGTGGTCAAGTAAAACAACCTAGAATCATCCTTGTAGGCTTTTGCCTCGTTAGGTTTGCTTAGAGTAAATTTCTTTTTGATTTGCTTGTGAGTCAATTTTTCATAGATTTTATAGCTTTTGAGATTGATTTTCGTTAAAATAGATTTATATGCTTTATTAAATAAGAGAAAATACAAAAACATCTCCTTTGAAAAGTTTTGTTTCAAGTAGCTTTGAGGGATTTTGAAAGAAAAAGAATTTTTCGTGCACGTGAGGAGTGGTCATGTTTGTATGCTTGGAAAGATAAAGAGAATTGTTTCTTTGATTGTCTTTACTAAGAAAGTTGTTTTCTATAAAATTTGCATTTTCCAACTCTCTTAGTTAGGAGTTTCATTGAAAGAGAAAGGCAACGTAAATCATCTTAGGTGCATCTTTGTAGTGGTTTGAGTCGAGTCTACACACCATTGGTTTCATTTCCGCTACCTTTTGTCTTTAAGAAAAACCATAAAATTAACGCTTAAAGTAAAATCAACTTAGTAACTTTCATTTACTAGGGCTCTGAAACACCAATTTAGATCAGGCTAGTGTCTTGGAGTAGGAGAGTAATTAACTCTCCAAGACAACAAAACCAAACAAGTAGCTTATCTTGTGATAGAATAAATCCAATTGTCTCATTTGTACTTTGGGAAAGCTCCTCTTAAAGGAGAAGCACGAGCTCGTGTCCGAACCAGTGAGGGGATCAATCCTCCCTCGTTGGGAACGACGCCAGACACGCACGTATTACAAACGGTAAACCTCGGATTAACCATTGTCGAGGAGCCAGGGGTCACTTGTCGGTAAACCTTGGATTATTGTCAAGGAACCGGCAAGGGGATTGAGCTTGATACTCTGCCCTTGCGTGCTGTCGGAGTGTAGACTGTTCCCCCAGGTGCATTTGTTGCGGTTGGTAGCCTTAGTGACCATTATCTTTAGGATTCTACCGAGGTGACGGTGGAGGGAAGATCCCACTGTACCTGGAGTAGACGTCGGCTAGACTCACTTGGATTTTTCGGGGGGTTCACTTCACTCGAGACGGTTAAAGTGGAGGAACTTGTGCCAGTCTATTCATTAAGCAGGTTGTCGGGGTAACTGTTCCACCCGCCACTTCTGTACTGAATCCGGCGATGTTGGGTTTCATCTCCAACTAGCGTTTTCGGTCTGGAAGGCTACTGTTTGTGCTTGGTTTGATGCCCTAGATTCTTTAGGCGCGTGCTTCAAATTTGTTTGGTTCTTTAGAGACTTTAGGTGGTTTGATTTGAGATTTTACTTTGTTTTCGTGTGTAGTAGTTAAAAGTTTTTAGCTGTGGCGGAATTACCGAGACAGTCCCGTAGACTTCGGGGCCAGTCTCCTGAAGTTGTTTCTGTGGCCGAATTGTTGAGGAGATCCCGTAGACTTCGGGGTGAACCTCCTCGAGACGACCCGAGTAATCTAGAAGGTTTGAAGGTCCTTGTAACTCCTCCTAGTGGCAGTAGAGTAGGTTCACCTGAAGAAGGAGAATCTTCCTTGGTAGTCCATCCAGATTACCAAAGTCTAGAGACAGGTTATAATCTTGAAGCTGTTACAGTTTCTGAGCTTGCTGGTAGTTTTTCGTCTACTAGTGATACAGGCGAAGAACCTGAAATATCTGAACCTGTTACTCCAACTTCTAGTGTTCCAGATTCACCAAGAGTAGAACGAGTTATCACTGAAAATCTTCCTACTGGTCTGATTGCTATCGAAGAACTTGCTCCAGAGGAAGAAATAGGCATCTCTAACCTTGAAGATCAACTTACTATTGAGCTCAGGGAGAGTGAATCTATCTTTTACAGTCCTCCTAGAAATACTACTTGGTACCTTTCGTTAACCAATTATTTAGACAACTCAGGGGTAGGTTTTTCTACACCTCGTACTCCCTTTCCACCTGGAGGTATTTATACTCCTGTAAATATGTCTGGTCAGTCGTCCGTGTTTACTCAAACTCCTGAATCTTTCTTACACGGCGGTCCTTCTGTTCCCACCGGGTATCAATCACTTTTTGGTACTTTTGCGGGGGCATCTCCTCAACCCATTGATCATGGGTTATTAGTTGGAAACAATGGTAATATACCATTGGGTGTAGGAGACATTTACATGATGTCAGGTTCAGTTCCCGTTTCCCAACCTCAAGGTGGCCAATTACCGCCTGGGGGGCAGCCTCAGTTAACGCCTGGGGGGCAACCTCAAGGTACACAAATCGTGTCTGGGGGGCAACCTCAAGGTCAGTATGTACCTATGGTGCAATACATGCCTCAAGGTCAACCCCAGCCTCAATATGTACCCCAGGGTCAACCTCAGTATCAATATCAACCCCAAGGGTATCAACCCCAAGGGTATCAACCTCAAGGGTATCAACCCCAAGGGTATCAACCTCAAGGGTATCAACCTCAAGGTCAAGGTCAACCCCAGTATCCGTATTTACCTCAAGGTTATCAACCTCAAGGTCAATACTCGAGTCAAGGTTATCAACCACCTCAAGGTCAATCATATGTTCAAGGTATGGGAACTGTACCTTTCAATTATCAATCCTATCCTCAATCCGGTTATGGACCTCAGTATCCTCAACCTGTTACGGGTCAATACCCCGGAATGATAGTGTGGGATCCATCACAGGGTCAACAGGTGTTGCAGCCAAGTATACAGTTGGTACCTCAAGCTAGACAACCCGTAGTTTCTGGTCCACCCCAGCAACCGCGACCCATCCAGTCAAATGTTCAAACTTCTGTAACTTCGATAGTTACTCAGCCGCCAATTGCACCTAGTACTCCATCTCAAACGGCTGCTGCAACTACCGCTACATCTGCCGCGCTTACTTCTGGAGTATCGACAGCTCCGGTTTCTACTGTCTCTGCAACCACTCCTCAGACATCTTTACCGTTGTCTGGATCTACGATTCAAACCACGGTCCAGATGCCTATAGGTCAGCCTGGTATAAGTACGGTTGTCACTACTCAGCCTCAATTTGTTCATCAACCGTACCAGGGACAGTACCAACATGGGCAAGCTGTCCAGCAGCCGGTTTACCAGTATCAACCGTATCCTGGGTACACTTATCAACAACCTCAACAACCCCAGTACGGTCCGGTTAATCCTGGTTTTCCAGGAGGCTATAATATCCCTAATGCGACTCCTGTTCCTAGTTATCCTGGATATCCTCCTCCTGGGACTGGTCTTGTGACCGAGAGTTTTAGAGATCCTAACCGGCAATTACCATTTATCGCAACTTTGGATTTACCAGACTTGACGCGCCTAACGAACGATCCAATTCAATATCTTCCGTTCTGGCCGCCAATGCCAAATAAGTTGCCCAGTGATATACCCAAGTTCAAAGGTAAGTCTGGAGAGGATCCGTCCAATCATGTGATGACTTACCATCTCTGGTGTGCTTCAAATTCTATCTCGGATGATTCGATCCGCTTACGTCTTTTCCAGCGTACACTCATTGGTCTCGCGGCCAAGTGGTACATTGAGTTACCACGGGCCTCTTTTTACAATTTCAGCCAGTTAGCTACCTCGTTCTTAACTCACTTTCAGTTGCTGGTCAGATACGATAACGGCACGGAGTTATTAACTTCACTAAAACAATCAACGTCCACATATATTTCTGATCACATTCATGAGTGGAGACGTCGAAGAAGGTTAGTGAAAGTTTTTATTCCGGACCAAATCTTAGCTGAATGGTTTGTTAAATCATTATTACCGAAGATTACTGAAGATGTAGCTAAGGCCGGAGTAGTTACTGAGGAGCAAGTCATTGCTCAGGCACAGTACCTTGACTTAGTTTATACTCAGTCGGGTATGTTACACGAGAAGATTCCAGATCTTCCAAAATCGAATCAAATCGCTGCTGCTCCTTCGGGATCTCATGCTGCTGATGGTATGATTGGTATCGTGAATACAAAGAGTAAGAAGAAGTCTTCCAAGGCTTCAACTACTCCTATAATCACTTTGCCCGATTCCCCGACAGGAGAGTCTTCCCCTGAACTTTCCGCCGATATTCACGCTGTAGAGTCATCTACGGCCAAATCAAAAAACGGTGGAAAGAAGAAAGGAAAGAAGAAGGCTAAAGCAGACAAGGCTCCGAAGGAGAAAACGGAAAAGTCGGAAACCAATGACGAAAAGTGCAAACCTCGATATCCTTGTCTTATTTGTGAAGAGGATCATTTTACAAGAGATTGCCCTCATCGGGCCGAGGTTGTGAAAATAGTCAAAGGTTCTCCCACTCCTGCTGTGTTAAAAAATCCATTTCCAGAGCAGGAGAATAAGATGATAGGTTCTTCCTCGACTGCCAGTGAAGAACCCATTTTGATGATGTCTCATGTGAGGATTGCGACTCGATCGCAAGATTATGGTAGTAGGAATCCTGTTGATGGTAAGGAAGCAGAATCTTCTCATTCTAATCCATCAACCTCAGCTCCTGGTTCTGATCCACTACAGATCGAAAAACCTAACCCGGACTTAGTAATCAAACCGCCCGCCAAGGGTGTACTTCGAAGGTCTGCTTTCAATCCACATGCGAGAGCGGCCCAGAATTACAACATTGTTGAGGACTTAGCTGTTTCACCCTCAGCAATGTCGGCTTTAGAAGTGCTGCAATCATGCCCAGCACAACGAAAATTACTTTTGTCGGCTATCGGAGCTGTTGATGTTCAGGACCCGAATCTAATAATCTTCGATCTAGAAAATAGTACACCGCGTCTACCCCATCAAATGGCTTTCCAAATTCCAGTGATAGTAAAAAACAGGCCTATTCATCGGACTGTGATTGATGAGGGAGCTTCTACGTGTATTATGTCGATTCAATGTTGGAGATCGCCTGGTTCTCCTTCGTTGACCCAATCCCCAACCATCCTTAAGGCCTTTGATGGCCGTGGGTTCCGTCCGTTTGGTATTCTACAGGAATTGCCTATAGGGGTAGAAGGTAAAACCGTTAGTCTGGATGTGGAAGTGGTTGATGCCCCTCTAGACTACAACCTTCTTTTGGGTTGAAGTTGGTCATATGCTATGACAGCAGTTGTTTCATCAGTCTTCAGAGTAATAAAGTTTCCACATAACGGTAAGATCGTGACAATTGATCAGCTGACATACTTTTCATCCGACCCAGCCTCTTCAGAGAGTATACAGCATGTCGGTAAGACGACAATCCCTTATAGGGACGTTGGCGTAGGTTTAGTTAAAGATTCCGGTTTACTGGAAACTTTTCCTTTCCCTCCAATCAACGCAGACCCTTCATTTGCATCAATTCATATGATTACATCAGACAACATTATTTATGATGATCCTTGGATTGTCCCATCTGAATCTGAGATAGACTCATTCGGTGATGCTATGCCTTTGAGTCCATATGAAATTGCTTATGAAGCCGTCATGTCTTTTACCGACTCGCATTCAACCCAAATCGACCAAATGAATGTGGTCAGTGAAGAATCACTTTTCACATCAACCTTAGAACGGATAGCGTTTCCCGAAGTCGTGTCATCTGACGAACAACTTCGCGAAATCCTAAGTGTAGACGATCTACCATGGGAAGATCTCCATCACAGATCTTCGTTTTTACCTAAGGATGATGCTTTTGAAAATGATTTTTCATCTATCTTTACCACTGAATATGTCAAAAACGCTCAGAATCCCACGAAACATTCTGATTCAGAGCTAAATTTAGGGAATATTTCTCGCACTATTCCCATTGATATTTCAGTGAAGCCCAGAATTGAGGAAAACATTCATATAGGTGCCTCATGTACAGAAGATGAAATCCAAACTTACAAGGCCCTATTCCAAGAATTCTGCGATGTGTTTGCTTGGTCTTACGAGGAAATGTCGGGAATCGATCCTGCCATTGTTGTTCATGAAATAAAGACCTACCCGGACGCTAAACCCGTCCGGCAACAGTTGCGTCAGATTCACCCTCGGAAAGCGGCTGCGATTAAAGCAGAAGTCAAGAAGTTGTTGAAAGCAGGTTTCATTTATCCAATCCCGTTAACGGATTGGGTATCGAATATTGTTCCAGTCAACAAGAAACAAGGAACAATAAGAATCTGTATCGACTATAGGGATATAAATCGAGCATGTCCAAAAGACAACTATCCTACGCCTTATATCGATCAAATTATTGATGATTGTGCCGGAAGTGAAATGTTTTCCTTTATGGATGGTTTTTCGGGCTATAATCAAATCAATATTCTACCTGCCGACCAACCAAAAACGGCATTCATTTGTCCATGGGGGACATTTGCTTATTGCAAATTACCTTTTGGGCTTAAGAATGCCGGGGCCACTTTTCAACGGGCGATGTCTTACGCATTTCATGACATCAAGCACATTGTGCAACCGTACCTCGATGATTTGCCTGCTCATTCTTTACATCGAGCTGATCACCTTGTCCACTTACGAGCAATCTTTATGAGGTGTCGGCATTATCGAATTCGGTTGAATCCCCACAAGTGTGTGTTCTGTATAGAGACGGGTCGATTGCTGGGATTTGTTGTTTCAAAAGCCGGCATTCACGTCGATCCCTCGAAGGTCGAAGCTATCATCAAATTGCCGCCTCCTTCGAGTTTGCGCCAACTCCAAAGTTTGCAAGGGAAAGCGAACTTTTTACGCCGATTCATTCCAAATTACGCCGAGGGCACTAAAGGTTTTACATGGTTGTTGAAACAGAATGCTCAATTCCTTTGGGACGAGATTGCCCAACAATATTTTGATGCACTTAAGCACGCGTTGACCCATGCACCGTTGTTGCATCCTCCCAACTACAACCAGGACTACTTCTTATACCTCGCAGCTTCGCATTCCACCATTGGAATGGTGTTAGTTCAAGAAGATGAATTTGGAGCAGAACATGTGATATATTATCTTAGTAGGACATTAAACCCCACTGAGCTAAAATATTCGCATGTGGAGAAATTGGCCCTGGCAGCCGTTCAAGATGTCCAGCGTTTTCGTCACTACATTCTTCTCCGTAAAACTACAGTCATTTCGGATTGCAACCCTATGATTTATATTTTGACAAAACAACTGCTAGGGGGCAAGTACTCTAAATGGATCGTTATCCTGCAAGAGTTCGACTTGGAGTTTGAGAAGTCCAAGTCTAAGAAATCCTTAGTTTTTGCGGAATTGATGTGTGATTTCCCGCGTACTGATACAGAAACTGTGGCAGAAGAGTCCATTGCGGACGAATCTTTGTTTCTTATCAGTACTTTAGATCCGTGGTACGGGGATATAATCATCTATCTCCAAACCCAAACCTTTCGGCCTGAAGCTTCAAAGACGGAACGTCGAAAAATTCATTTTCAATCCCAGCAATACAAGATTATTGGAGATACACTTTATCGCCGGGGGGCCGACTTAGTTTTTCGACGTTGCTTAACTCACGAAGAGGCTGAGAGAGTTTTGAACGATTTTCACTCTGGAGCATGTGGCGGTCATATGTCTGGATATGCCACAGCTCAGAAGGTGTTGCGCGCTGGCTATTTCTGGCCGTCCATGTTTAAAGATTGTATCATTGCGGTCCGAAAATGCCACAACTGTCAAGTGTTTGATCGCAAGATGCGCGCACCACCTGCTCCTCTCCATCCTATAATTGCCGTTGGTCCTTTCGCCAAATGGGGTATCGATTTTATTACTTGTAACCCTCACTCGGCCGGGGGGCATGCGTATATCATCCTCGCGGTTGATTATTTTACTAAATGGGTCGAGGCGATGCCTACATTCGACGCAAGCGGCAAAACAGCTGCAGTTTTCGTATTCAATCACATTATAACTAGGTTTGGTGTCCCACAAGCAATCATCACTGACCATGGGAGCCATTTTCGAAACATCATGATGACTGAGCTTACAAGCCAGCTTGGTTTGCGCCACGATAGCTCTACTCCTTATTATCTGCAAGCCAACGGTTTGGTTGAGTCTATCAACAAAGTTCTGGTTATCATGATCTGACGAACCATTGGTATTCATTGGTCGAATTGGCACAACATGTTATTTTCAGCGCTATGGGCATACCGAACTTCAGTGAAAACTTCAACAGGGTTCACTCCTTTCCAGCTAGTTTATGGCTTGGAAGCTGTGTTACCCATTGAATGCGAGATCCCATCACTTCAAATGGCTGTCGAATTACTCCCAGCCACTTCCGAAGAGGAGAAACGTTTATTATACTTAGCTCAATTAGATGAGACTCGACGTAACGCTGCATTGGCAATCGAGACTCACGTGAAGCGAATGAAAGCTCAGTATGATAGAAATGTGACCCCTCAGAGTTTTTCGGAGGGAGACCTAGTGTTGTTATATGATCAAGCTAACGATAAGCTAGGTGCTGGAAAATTCGTTCCTATGTGGCATGGACCCTACATTGTAAAGCGAAAGCTAGCAAAAGGGGCCTATGAGCTGGTAGATTTTGATGGGGACTCTTTGGGTAAACCCAGAAATGGACTTTACCTAAAGAGGTATTATGCTTAAATGGTGGGTATGGAGAATTTTAGTTAGGTTAGGTTTTCTTTCTAGCTAGTATGTTTGTTAGTTTAGATAGTGTGCTTAGCTTAGAAAGTGTGTTTCTCGTCGTTATTCTGGCTTATCTTGGTTTTACTCTTGATATTGCAGATGTCGACGCCTCTCCAAACATACATTGGATTTGCTGATGGTGCTTGTCGTAGTACACGGAATATCTCTTCCGCAGCTTGGGTTATCTATTCGCCCTCTGACGAGTTAGTTTCTATGCATGGGGTGAGCCTCGGTCAAACGACGAACAACATTGCAGAATACAGTGCAGTGGTTGAATTATTGTCTGAATCTATTTCATTTGGAATTCGACGTTTGATAGTGAGGTTAGATTATGAACTCGTTGTATTACAGCTTAATAGAGTATATGCCATTAGAAATCCTGTGTTATTAAGGTTGTTTTTGAGAGTGCGTCTCTTGGAACGTGAATTTGATTACATTGAATATCAGCATATTCCAAGGTCTTTAAATACATTAGCAGATGCAATTGCTTCTCGAATGTTGAACAGACATTTGCGATAATCATACAAGTAAATTTAAAAACATTTCATCACATATGTTAAACAAGATAAGCCGGTAATAATGATATATATATAGATAGGAGTGTGTCAAAAATATACATCGTCTTCGATCATAGGTTGAAAAACACCTTATGATCGGCAAAAATGATAAGTACAAAAAGCCAAAATGTCATATGTGTCTACAAAGTGACTAGTCAAATCACTGGTGGTGCTCTCTATACGAGACCACTGCCCGCGCTACCCTACACAAGAACCTCCTAAAAGGTCCTGGGACTACAACCACATAGCGCTGAAGTCGAATAGGAATATCATCTATGGTGGTCTCTGGTATATCTGCCGTCACACGCTCTAGATCCTGTTCCAGCTCGGCTAAGGTCTCTGCGGCCGCATCCTGTGGGGCTGGTGCTGGTACAGCTGGTACTCTCCTCTCAAAAGCCCGGAGGTTGGCTGGACGCCGCGGACCTACATCTGCATTTTGAAAATTTGTGCTGTCAGTTTTGAGGCGATATATAGAAACAAAAAAAAATATACATAATTTGAAAACTCGTGAAAAATGAAATACCTCTGTCGTCCCACTGTTCTCCCTGTGGAAGAACCATGTCCGGATCATTCCGAAAATCCATTCCGGCATAAGGAAAGTCCTGAATAGCAAAGACCTGGCTCTCTAGCCAGTGAAAGTAACCATCAGGAAATCGAACAACTGTTGCGCCCTCATCAGGATGCCGGGCCATTACCGCAACCCATCTCGTCAACTTAGGCTCCCGAGGCGCCCCAATTGGAACTGTAAGATGCTGGGGGACCAGCATTGGAACTCTCTCTAGGGCAAAGCTTACAACTATAGGCCCATATCCAAAGGTCTTCAGTTGTCCTCTCTTTGCCCTGGTTAGTTGGCCCTTCAAATTAGCCAACACAGCATCACACCAGTTGAAAATGGTGCCATGGAAACAGTCTATAGCCATCCGCATTTGGGACCTGGTGGCTTGGTGCAAAGCAGCCGCGCCGCAAAGTCTGGTAATAGTAAAGGCTATCACCATAAGTTCAGGTCAGGATATGTACTTGATTTCTATCCCCTTCTCATGGTTTTGGTTGTTGCACCACTCTAGTCGGAGACTAGCAAGGGATTGGCCACCTGGCCTAGTCCCGAATAGAGAAAGTTGCTCGCCCCTGTTAGGCAAGCCAGTGAGAAAATATATGTCGGAGGGCTCTATCTCGAGCTGGTGCTCTCCGATGTAGAAACATTGCTCCTGAATGTTCCACCTTTCAACCAGCCACTCAAGAAAAGGCACTTGGCCCCTCATGCCAAGTATGGCCCAGTATTTGTACAGTCCGCATGCTTTTAATGCATCAATGGAAGGTTGATGACCTATCGCGGCCAAATCAACATCCTCATGCTCTCTTTCGCGCCAATCAAGCATGGTGTGCTCCCTGCACATCATAAAACATCAGTGAGAATCCATAAAATTTAAAAAATTTGGTCTATTTTGGAGGGCCAAGGGTTTCAATTTGTGTTTTGCGGGGTACGCACCCCGGCCGTTAGGGACAGAGCGCCCGGACGCAGGTTCCCTTAAGGCCGGGTGCGTACACCCCGTAATTTTCCCATTGGGAAAATATCGGGGTACGCAGGTCAGCAGTGCATGACCTGCGTACCCCGAAGGGCGCATTTTGAAACCCCAATGCCCCCAAAAAATCAAATAAAAGCTTAAAAATGAATTCTAAATGGATGGAAAACAAGAGCGGGGTGTTGTAGAATACCTGGTGAAACGGCGTTCGATTCTGACGGTCGGATTCTCCGCAATCTTCACGGGAAGTTTCTTGTCAAAAGCCCTTTTCTCAACCTCAACAGTAAAATGGTAAAAATGACATGGTAAAAAGTCTTTTTATAGGTTTTTTGGATAAATAAATGCTAGATTTGTTTATTTTTCACCATGAAAGGACATTTTCGATGAATTTTTGCCCATCTTAAACAGGTATGAGTAATGTGTTGTTTCTGTGCAGGACAAAAGGACTTTAGGGTAAATTATCATTTTTCACGTCAGAGTCATCTTTTAAGCTCTTTTCTGACTCCTAAAACATGAAAAGATCGCCGAGCGTTTCTTTTACACTCGTTAAAACGGAATTAAAAGACGATCCCCTTATAGCCCTTTTCTGACCGTAAAATCAGGAAAAGATTGTCGGGTTTTTGTCGTTTCAAACTCGATATGGAAATAAAACGACGTGTCCTTGATCGCTTTTTACTTTTCAGGCCAGAGACACTAATCATGAAAGTACTCCTTGGTCGCAAGATCAAGCGGTTCTCCCAGGTATTATTTTATACTTTTTCGGGCTTGGGAGACACAAATTTACGAAAAAGTTCAACCTAGAGTCTTCTTAAGTTTTTCAGACTCTCTAAAATTGAAAAATGCCGAGTTTCTCCTATACTGGGCTCGTTAAAATTTTACAGTAAAGGACCTGTTCAATTACAAACAGGAACGAACCACTCCTTCCTAGGGTTCGAATCAAAACTAGGTTGGACTCATCCGAAGGATGAGATTATAATCAAGCATATGTTATCCTCCTCAAGCTTGTTAAAAATAAAGAGGTACTTGCCAGAAATGGTGGGGGAAAAGAGAGAAGAATGAGCCTATTTGTTATCCTTTGTCTCAGAAGAAACCTTATTACCACTCTTGAACACGACACTTTTCATTCACCTGGGTTGGGAAATCCTTTACCTCACAGTTGATAAAACCACTTTGAAAGTCTTCAGCCGGGTTCCGGGGATTAACTTTGAGTCATTCATTACCAAGCCATCTGTCGTGTCGTTATGTGTTCAAGAGGTCTGCAAGCAAAACTTTCATCTGCAAAATACTTGTCATCCATTTGACCATCCCTGAGTCAGTCCTTATAGCAACATTTCTTCAACTTGATCAATGATTTTGTGTTGTGGGCTTGCCTGCAACGGGTCGCTTTCTATCGACATCAGCACATTATCTAGAGAGATGACTTAGAAATCGTCAGTACCTTGAAGTCTGCATGCATCAATGGCAGGTTTCTCGCCTTTGACGTCAGTTTACATCATTGACTCTCGATCAAAGGATTCCGTGAAATGTTCGACATCAACTCATTCATTCACATCTCATGGATTGTACTGGGTACTTTGAGAACCATTGACATTACTGGTGGTCTCTCTCACACTTGTTAACAGTTTACATCATCGACTGGTAATCAAGTGGTTTCTACCATGTTCGACATCAACTCATTTATTCGCATGGCTAGAATTGTACCAATACAGGAAGTAGAAATGAAGACCCTGGATCTAGTTTCCACCATCCAGGCTGCGAGGAGTTTTGTATTCATTATCTAAGTAGACTAATCATAAACAGATGGCTGCGCCCATACTGTGTCTACAAAAGTCTATGATTATGATGTACTGCAAAATCATTCCTGTATCAGAGTAGTTAGTCTGTTAGTTAAAGTTTTGATCTGAGTATGGGAATGCCTACCTCAGCGATGATATAATCTTATACATGTATTTTGTGTTGAAAATTGCAGGTTCTGACCAGGCTCTCCACGAGATAATCCTTGAAATGATAAAGCGCTTCACCCTTCCTAGATAATACAAAACCCGAATCTGCTACAGGCTTCGCACTTTAGGGGGCAATCTGTTACACTAAAAAATGTCACCATGGCTATTTACAGTTAGTATGGCTCCATCAACAGTCATGCTATCCTCCTGGGCAAGTCTCATGCCTCTGCTCTCCATGTCAAACTTCAAGAAAGAGAGAAAGTCTTTGTAAATGTGTTTATCTCTGGGTACGCAGGTTCTCTCAACCTTACCTGCGGATACACACCTAATTTTCACAAAAGCTGCGTACTTGTACGCTCTGTATGTAAAGGGGCAGGTGCGTACCCCTGTAAAGGTCAAAATGCGCAAGTTTCATCTTTAAAAAGTTACTTGTGGTTATTTCTAGAGCATTCTAGAAGGTTGTTCGACGTGTATTGAGCGCCTCCAGATGGTTCATGTACCCCTACCAAAGAGGAACTTATCCCATCAATAAGGGAGCTACCCCATCCAAAGAGGGGATTATCCCATTGATGGTGGACCTAAATAACTTCCTCTAGAGCACTATAAATACAGGCATGGACCAGAGGGAGAGGAGGTTGGAAGCTAAACATTTCTAAGGGTAGATGCTGCTGGAATTAGGACTCCCATTTAGAAGCTTGTGAGGAGAGATTGCCATCTTTGCTTGTTCTATTTGGAAGTGGGTGAGCTTTGTCAAAGTAAAGGAGAACTCTTGATGGACCCTGGGAGGGACTTGCACAACACCAAGGCTCAGGTTGTAATTGTTCCTTTTGTTTCCTATTAATGCAAATGAGTCCATTCTTCTCAATAACTTGTTATTTATGAGTTGTTTCATGTACTCCTTGGTCTATGTGTTAAACATGTTTTATTTTGTGAGATTATCAAGTGCTATTTAATCGTTTGATTGTTAGTGAATGCAGGTTTCGAAGTGAAGGAGGAGCTCATCCGGATCAGCGAGGCTGGACTACTGCAACAGCGTTGGATTACAGGTAGGATCTAAACACTTGATTTCTTATATAGTAAATGCATGTTTAGAGAAGGATTGCTCTTGTTTGTCTTGTTTGTCACTAGAGAGTCTTAGGCTCCTAGGGAGGTTGGTTGTGTCCGCACTATCGACTCTTTCCGCCTGACAGAGGGCGACATAAACTATGCCAACACTAGGTCTAGAGTCATCTGGAAGGCCGACTGTTGGAACAAATTCGCCCAATCTGGATCATCACGGGTCCGTAAATGATCTTCTGCGCTGACATCGCTATTGAATAACATAGCTAGTCAGATCATCGCTGAATATTACAAGCGACCTCGCGCTGGCACATAAAATTGGACCATCACGGGAATGATGTGTACTTCCACAATGGCAGCGCTTCTGGAATGTTTAGGAGCGCCCTTCAGTGCATTTATTTAGCCAACAGATGCGGTGAGGCAGAAACCTTTGGAAAAGTGGGTCATTTGGCAACATCAGAGACCATTTGTCTAATATGAGCATGTATCTTGGACACATGACACAGTAGGAAGACTGGGATGAAGACAGTGACAAATTACTGTGTAACAGATGCCCCCTAAAGCATGAAGCCCGAGAGAGAGGGAGGGGTGAAATTCTTTATGAAACTGACTGAGCTAGAACACCATCTAGAAGAACCTCCACGCAAGTACAACTAATATCTTTGATAATGAAATACATGTAGTCTAGGCATGGGCGCAACCATCCAAAAGACATACGAAATAGGTTTGTGGTATGGACGCAGCCATCTAGCTAATGAGACCATGATGATGATAAAGGTATGGTCGATGATTTATGAAACTGACTGAGCTGGAACACCATCTGGAAGAACCTGCACGCAAGTACAACTGATATCTCTGATAATGAAATACATGTAGTCTAGGCATGGGCGCAACCATCCAAAAGACATACGAAATAGGTCTGTGGTATGGACGCAACCATCCAGCTAATGAGACCATGACGATGATAAAGGTATGGTCGCAACCATCCATGAAGACTCAGGTATGGTTGCAGCCATCCATCAATGAGTCATGTAATCATGGACACACACTATCAGGAGACCTGCAAATCAAGGATGCATATACATATACATATCTGAGATCAAGAAATAAATCTACGGCATGGCCGCAGCCATCCGGATGATGAAGACTATATGAAAAGATCCATGGTATGGGCACAACCATCCAGAATGAGAGGATAATCATAAATATAAAGTCCCACGGCATGGTCACAGCCATACATATAGTAGAAAAATGTGTACAATTATGAACAAAATATAACTCCACGCAACCTGAGTCATATTAGACAAGAATCAAGGTCTTGTGCTCCATCCCAACTTGATCAAAGTATGAATTCTAACATGTGAATGAATCTGTCGAAGTCGAACATGCTGGAAAACCACCTGATTACTGGCCAATGATGTGGACCGTTAACAAGTATGAAAGAAACCACCAATGATGAAAATGGCTCTCAAGGTACGACAGTACAATCCGTGAATGTGATAATGAAACTGAAGTCAAATACTCGTGGAATCATCCAATCGAAGGCCAATGATGGAAACCTGTTGTTGGATGCGAGGAACTTTCCATTAAGGCATGCAAGCTCTAAGGTACTAAGAGGGAGTTTCTAACTCATATTCCTAGATAATGAGATGAAGTCGACAAGAAGTGAGCCGTTGAAGGAAGGTCATAATGATTCCCTCATCATCAACACGAAACAAGGAATAAAGTGGAATGAAATGAATAAGATCCAAGACTGTGAAATGGGTGAGACAGTGCATAGGTAATATACTGTAGATAGGATTTCTTTTGAACATATTGGTGACACGACTCCGTACTATGGCAGCATTTGACTCAACATAGGACCATGGGTCATAATGACGAAGTGGAATGAGAGGAAAAATGGATCACCCAAACCCGGAAATACAAGTGACTGAGCGAGGATATCCCAAACCCAACACGAGATACAGATGAGTGTCATGTTCAAGAGCGACATTTTGCCTATACAAGAGATGTTTCATTTTCATTTTTCCCCACTATTTCTAGCGAGTACCTCTTTATTTTTACACAATATTAAAGAGGATACCATATGCTTTTCATATAATTTCATCCTTCGGATGAATCCATCCTAGTAAGTTTTACGAGTCCTAGGAAGGAGAAACTTCGTCTCATCATGGTGACGATTATTTCGTCGTAAAAAATTTTAACGAGTCCGACAGAAGAATAACTCAATGTCTTTTTCATATTTAGAGAGTTTGAAAAAAGAGACAAAAAAGAAAACTCCATCAGGCCCCTTTTCTTAATTTTTCCCTCGAACCCGAAAAGGTAGAAAACAATATTCGAGATAATGACCAAGGTGTACCTTTTTTGTAAATAGTTAATCTCAGCCCAAAAAAGGGGTAAACGTATACTGAGACAACATCAATTCATTTAATTTAACGAGTTCAAAAATAAAAGTACTCGACAATATTTTCATTTTTCGAGAGTCAGAAAAAGAGCTGAAAGATGACTCTTCCTGGAAGAATGAGTGGTATAAAAGGATAGCAACTGGTTCTGATGATGATGGAACTGCTCAAAACATGTAATGGTCAAGAGGCTGGCTAATAAGACCACTCATCACAGATGTTCCCCATGCAAGGGTAAAACAACCAAGTGAAAGCATATGATCGACCAAAGAGATGGTGACGATGGAATGAAAGAACCAAGGCTCATCTAGAAAAAATCGGCTGATAAAAATGGAAATCACGAGATGTAAAGTGGGAATGTTTTCATTTTTACACAAGCTTGAAACAGAAACAAAATATGTTTGAGTATACTTGAAGATGGTTTCATTTTTTTACAAGCTTGAAATGGAAACAAACTATGCTTGGATTTGGTTTCATTTTTACACAAGCTTCAAACAAAAGATAAACTATGCTTGAGATAAGTTTGCATGTTCCTAGCATAATCACTCAATTCGAGGTACATGCCCGCCAAGCTTCATTGCATTCACCTAAGTGTATGGAATGAAGTTTCACGTACGAGATCAAGTGAAAGACTCAACTGGGATTTTATGAGATTTAATCAAAGACTCGAATTGGAAGGGGATTTTTTTCGTTTTTTAACGAGCTTGACACAAGTAAAGGAACTATGCTTATGACACCTATTTCATTTTTTAACGAGGTTGACATAGTAAAAGAACTATCCTCATGGTCCTTGTTTCTTTTTTTTAACGAGCTTAACACAAGACAAGGAACTCTGCTCCATGACACTTTATCACAACCCAAAAAAGGCCATGGCTTCCAAAAGGTTCTCATCAGATGGGAGAACAATACTCTCGAAGGGATACATGTCCAGGGATCCAATTGAAAATTCGGGCTCCAATGCCCCCAGTACATGGCGCACTACATCACATACTAGATCATCAGTAGATGTGGGCATGGAACAGGTGGCCACATAATTAACTTGTGGCGGGGGTGATATCGCTTGCACATAAGAACCATTTAGGAATGATTGTTGATCGGGAGTTGATTCAGGACCAATGACTGTAAGTTGATCAATGATCACAATGCTTCCTTCATGTGGGAAACACGTCACTTGAAAGAGGGAGGAAACAAGAGCTCCCATGACATAAACATAGTCACGTCCAAGGAGCATATTAAAATCCAACGGACCTTGGACAACCATCACGTCCATATAGATAGTGTTTCATCCCAAAGTAATAGGAAACTTAGGAAGGATCCCTAATGGTTGACTCATTCCTCTGTTAAAAGCTAACAGATTCTGGGTGATGGGGATAAGCTAAGGAGAACCTAAAGCTTTCCAAGAAGTTGAGGACAGGATGCTAACAGATGTGCCCTCGTCTATGACTATGCTTGGTACAACCATATGGTAAGCCTATATTGTAATCTGGAAAGGCACATAAGATCAAAGTCGATATCCTACTAGTCGACTCCAATCAAAAGAAGTGACCAAACTACTTGGAGGGAGTGTCGTAGGAACATGAGAGCTGACCTCTTGCTCGATGGTAACATGATAAATACTTTAATATACCTCAGGAACAGGAGGATTTCCCTCCAGCTCATTTGAAATTGAAGAAACCAGAAGAACTTGAGTGGTATGGGGTTCACTCTCTACTAGAAAGGTATGGTTAATTGAAGGTGGAGCTAAGTCTACTGGTTTCTCAACCAATGGTTGGTTGAGAATAGACTCACAAGACTCACATTCAGAGAGAGTGGGGTTGACCAAAGATGACTTTTGATCAATCACTAGACCAACTAGTGAAGGATCAGGGGAAAGCTTTCGATACCTAATCGGAAGACGAGGTTGATCAAGCTGTAAGGTTTTCCAACTCTTTGAAAGCTTCATCCTTAAGAGGACAAAGGTGAATGGGATGATTACCTTCACACAACTTATAGGGAAATTTGACTTTTCCCTTTTTCCCATAGGCTTTACTAGTTGAGGGTTTGTAATCAGCATGATCGCTAGAGGCTAATGACAAAGGTCAATGTGAACCTGTGGACCACACTTCTAAGACCTTATGAATACCAAGACAATTCCGAAGAAGGTGACCACCCTTACATAACATGCAAAGGAATTTTAGTTTCCGAGGCTCATTGGAAGATTTTTCTTCAATAGTTGCATCGGTAACAATAGTTGTTTGGTTTCCCCTTTGCTTATTTTTCTTCTTCTTCTTCTTAGCTTCCTCGTTACTAGAATCCAGACTTTCACCAGACGAAGAGGAAGAATGAGGTGAAGAAATAGGTGAATAAGCCGAGGGGTCAAATTTAGGATCAACATGAGGTTGATGTTGTTCAGGTGGAGGAGAAATCGGTTGAAAAGCAGTTTGGACACTTGGAACCACCGAGGTTGAAAATAACCAAACTGGAAGACCAATGGTCAATCCAGGAAGGGACAACGTCACCATATAGGAAGCACCAGTATTTCCAAAAGAAGGAAAAAGACTAGGATTCCCATCAAAGGGGTTTCCTTGATTGGTAGACTCAGGAAATTTTTCCATTGGTATCAACCTAAGATCTACTAAGGAGTATTTCCACAGGAAGGATGTTGTTCCGCGGTCAATTAATTTTAGAATTTGAAACAAAAACTTTGCCTTTTCATGTTTTAAAAGTCGAGAAAAGGAAGAAAATGTGACTCTAGTCGCTTTTGATGGTTTAGCGATCTTGAAAGAACAAGTGCTCGATGATCTTTTCAAGTTTAAGGAGTCGGAAAATATCGAAATGACTACTCAGGATACTTTAGCCAAAAGGGATTACCAAGTAATTGTGAACTGCAATATACACCTTAGCAAATAAATTTACTAAGGACTTGACATATGTGCAAGCAATCTCCCCGAATGTTGTGTTTGGTGTATCACGTTTATAGGGTGGCAGACTCGGCTTCCAATGGATAAAGGTTTTCAACCTATGAGGGTCTCACTTTATATATTCAATGGTACGGGGAGCACAAGTTTGTGCTAGCACTGTCTAATGCAAGAGCAAACGGCAGTTGCTGAGTTTTATAGACGCCGAAACACGTCTCTAGCCTAGACCACTAAGTACGAGCATTAATGTTTCAAATTCTCCATAGATTGATTGATATATTTTAAAGTTTATCTTCAATTATGTTTCAGTTTTGAGGCTCAAAATGATGTCACCTGAAAACCTATGATGCAACTATATGAGAAAAAGAAAAACTTTTGTTTCAATGAAAGCTAGACTAATCAAGGGAAGAAATTTCAATCAATAATACATCATGCAAAAATGCCTTCCACTAACTTTAATTTTGTCTTCCAAATGCAAAGCCAAAAGTAAAAAAATATTTTGACTTTTAACTATCCTAAATGCAACTTTCCAAAAGAAAAATGGTTTTACTTTATAAAGATGCACTTATAGGAATTATGCTTTTCTTTCCATTTTGAATGATTTGATGCACTTAATACAACTTTTAGCTTTCAAACACTAAAAAATGTAATCTGTTTTCAATGATGAATCTCAAAAATTAACTTTTCAATGCGACTAATCTAGTGTATTTCACAAAAAATAAATTTCGAAATACAAGCTAAAACAAATGCAAAACTATGTTTTCAATGATTTTCAGAGAAAATAAGACTCAATCAATTAGCAAAACAAACATCTCAATGACACCAAAAAGCAGCAAGTGATGACCAATTGATTAGAAACCCCATACCTCAATCAGATTTCACTTCAAAGCCAATGAGACAAATTTTGCAAATTAATCAAGAAAATCAATCAAAAACACCATAGACACTCTGGAAAATCACTTATAGAGGACACAAATACTGAAAACAAGAAGAAAACCCCTATTTTCTCTTATACTCTAGGATCATCGCGCCTGTCATAGGAAAAATAACGATAATCACGACTGTAACTAAAACATTTTCTATGTCATTGTGACTGTGAGAGGCAACCCTCGATGGGCGAGAAAAATGAAGAAAAAATCAGAAATGTTCAAGACGAGAAAAAAATCAATGTTCTCAAGAATCACTAGCAAGTGAAAATAGTTACAGAAAATCAAACAAGCTAGAAAACTGATGGTTGGTCAAACTCATCACAAAAGCAGGATGAAGGATTGAATGAAAAGGTTTATAGCTTCCCCAATGGAGTCGCCATTTTGTTGTTAAGGTAAATCCTCTTTGTGGATAGAGACGATCCCTCTAGCCCAAGGAGTGGGTCTAGCAACTGAAGTGACAATCTACCAGACACTTTGCTAAGTTACAATTGAAAAGAGAAACAAAGAAGATGACCTACCTAGTTCTGATGCTATTTCGATCTCCTTTATTGAAGACCTTGAATCACTTGCATCACAGGCTCGTTCCTGATACTCTCACCGTTTATGGACCTACACAAGATATTAAGACACAACAAGGCATGCAAATACGAATAGCATATTCAAAAGAAACCTTCTTAAATGATCAAGGAATGTTAAGCTAAATGATAAATGAGCAGACACAGTTAGGGAAATGAACCAGCAGTTGTATATTAATAGAAAATAAGGGGAAGCATACAACCAAGCCTTGATGTTGATAGGCTCTCCTTGAATGAATATCCAAGTCCAAGCTAGGCTCTCCAAGCACTCCTTCTCCAAGCCAAATGAATAACATATAGGCACAATCTTAGCATAAGGGTGCAAATAGGCATAGACTAACAATTTGTGAATGGGAGAGGATGAATTCATAGGCTGGGAAAGGGAGTTAGGACCTCTCCAAAGATAGGATTACTCCCTCATCTCAAGGAGGTAGCTCATAGGGATAAGACCAAGAGGCCAAGTTGGGAGAATTTGACCTCATTTATGCCAAACAACCTCCAGCTTGTCGCTCTGGAAGCTTCTAGATCACGAAGATTTTCATCCTCTTTGGGAAAATTACCTCTTTGGGATCATCGTGGGTATGTAAGGGAACATAGTGATGCCATCTCTTGTCAAGTACAATGCAACGCATGGCCATCGTTGTTTTAATCCTTATAAGAGCGATGATTCTCAATTTAGGGTTTTAGAGCTATTCCTTCAGGGAAAGCTCATGGCATTTTCCAACCAATGTCTTAGGAGGGATCTGAGTTGTATACATGAATGAGTACACTGCATAAAGGTCATGTTTCAGGTAGTTCGGGGTATGTCACAAGGAAGTGCAGGAGGCGTGACAAAATACTGTGTAACACTTCGGACAGGGTAGTGCTGCTCCTTGATGGCATCCCAGAATGAATTCCAATTGGGTGCGACTGAAAACAGTGAGACCATACTTTCATCCTTCTACTTGTAGTAGGTTTCCCACCAATCCTTGACGTGGGGGGCATCTTTGAGAAGTGAGAAAATTATCTTTTCCCGCCTTGAAAAATCATGAACAAAAAAATATCCTTCTAGCAAATTTAACCATTTATCTACGGCATCCACATCTATATGACCCTCAAATATGGGAATGTCAAAATTAACTTGTACCTTAAAGGGTGTGGGGCTTCCAGAGTAGCTTCTGGAAGTAGATGTGTCACACCTGGGTAACCACTGAAGGATTTGGGAAATGTTGTCCATCATCGCATTCCTTTGTCACTCGAGGAATTCTTCGAGCAAGATTTTGATAGGATCTCCTTCCCCCTTGTCTTTCTTTTCATCCGCCATGGGAGGCCATTAGGATTTCTGAGGCTGATCTTGTAAAGGTTCAACCAGATCGAGCCCTAACTCCTTATATCCCGACCTCGTTGGGGACATGCAAAGAAAAATAGAGAAAGAGAAGATCCCTCTGATACCACTGATCTGAATTTAAACAGGAAAGCAACAAATTATAGGTATAACCATAAATACAGAGATGCAGTAAAAATAATACTTCCTTTCATTAATATAAAAATATTGAAGTATGCTTACAAACATAATGGAAATGAGACTAGCTTGGTCAATGGTAGCTTATCTCTAAGAAGAGATGTGGCAGATACATGCCTTTGAAATGTGTTACAATGAGGCTCAAAGGCCTATTTATTATTGAGAAACAATGGAAAACCCTAAACATCCAAAAATCTAAACCTAGGAGATGAAGTGCCAAAACTGTGGGCCTCATTTGGGTAAATTGGTACATCAACTTCCTGGGGTTGTAACTTTGGCATACGATCTCCATTTGGCTATCATAATACATCGTTTCAAAGATTTCGAAGAGAAGGTTGAAGAACAAACCCAAAAGTTGGTTTGGGGCATTTTCGATCTCTTTGCTTTCCCTAAAAACGTCATTTACAGCCTCAAAATGGATCCAGAAGTTTAGGACTCGAAAAACTGACAAAAATAGTAAATTGTGCTACAATTAAGGAAACCAAAAAACTGAAAGAGACAATGTTGCGGGTCCAAGCGGAATAGGTGGGTGGCCACCAATATCCACCTGGATCACCACTCCCCCCTTAGGAAGCAATGGTCCCCATTGCGTGCAGAGCCTCCATGAGGTGAGGAAATTTCTATTGAACTTGGTCCCTAGTGAGATGTTCTGCAATCACGAATGTGTCTAGTAATGGTGGGAAGCATGGTCGATGATGGTCCACATTGAACACTCAATGCAAGCCAAGGAATGGAGGAATGTTGTGCTCCAAATCATTGTTTCCCACAGCCTTGGTAATGGTGTAAAGACCATACTGGAGTGGTCTAAGTTTCCGATGGGCTCTTGTAAGGCATTCTTTCTGCAAATGTAACCAGACTTTATCGCCCACTTGAAACTTGTGTGGCACCCAATTTTGATCATATCGCTTCTTGTACTTGGAATTTTCCACAATGGAGCGATGATATATTGGCCTGTTGGGTAGAGGTGCTTTGGGAGTCAGATCGAATAAATGCTTGACCTGACAGTGCAATGCTACCCCTGTGGGTGAGGAAAAGATGTCCTTGTATTCTTTCATGATTGTATCCACTTGCTTCTTTTGCGTGGAGGAAACCTTCCCGAGGGCCATGGATGTGGCTACTATCTTCACCTTACTTTGAGAGCGAACCAAAAAGAAAATAAATTTCCTAGTCTGGGAGATGATCTTACTGTATTTCTTGGCAGAGATCAAAGAGGTGGTTGTAGGTGGGGCTACCTCTAGTATCCTGTATAACATATCACCCAAAGAAATAATCACATAGCGAGGTCTAGACTGATATACAACATGTCACTTCCACAGGTATGGTTGTCCTAATAATACATCACAAACGTCGAGAGGAGCAACATCACACAATACCTCATCTGTGAAGGGATTGATGCTTTAGGGAAGGCGGCACTGTTGGCTGACTCAGAGATCTCATCCTTGGTGAAACCACCCTATGTTGTATTGCTATAGGTGTGGTATGGTTAGTAGGACCAGTTGCTTCTCGAGATCTACTGAAATGAGGTTCTTTTGGCTGCCACTCTCGACGATGAATTGCAGCGGTGAACCCTTCACCCACACTTGTCACTGGAAAAGACTCTCCCCCTCCTCTAGATCATCGGGCTCATTCTTCTGGATCTTGGCGGTGGCAACAATGTCGTTGGGCTTCACATAAATAATGTGCTTCCCTTTATCATTCCTCTTGTCCGGTACTGACTCAGGGTCAGAACATGCATCTGATTCTGAAGCCTTCAACTCGGCCACCAGCGACTACTTGGTCCGACACTCACTTGTGTTGTGAGTGGAGCTCTTATGGAACTCACACCACTTTCCTGTGTCCTTCTTTGACTTCGTGGCAGTTTTATTCTCTTGCAGCTTCAACGGGTTATCTTCGGTCACCCCGCCTTGGCTTTGTCCTTTATTCTTCGGATTCGTAGATCCAAAGTCTCACTTCTTTTGTTTAAACTTCTACTCGATCTTCACAGTGTATTGATATGTCATGCCAAGCGAAGAGATGTCCAAGAACTCCATTTCTTCTTAGATGTACATGTGTAGGTAGCTGCGGTATTTGAGTACCAAATGCCACTCTGAACCCTTGATACCCAACTTTGTGCAAAGGGTATAAAAAATATTGGTAAACTCCGACATGTCTTGGTCCCTTCCCTGCCGCAGCGTGGTCCACTTTATGTATTTATCCTCATATCTTCCGACAGGGTAGTACTGCTCCTTGATGGCATCCCATAATGAATTCCAAGTGGGTGCGCTAAAAACAATGAGTATGTACTTTCATCCTTCTGCTCGCAGTAGGTTTCCCACTAGTCCTTGACATTGGGGGCGGCTTTGAGAAGGGAAAAAGTGACCTGTTTGTCGGCTAGAAAAAGCATGAAAAGGAAAATATTCTTCTAACAGATTTAACCATTTATCTATGGCATCCGCATCTATCTGACCCTAAAATATGGGAATGTCAAAATTAACTTGTACCTTAACTTGTACCTTAAAGGGTGTGGCACTTCCAGAGTAGTTGTTGGAAGTAGATGCATCACCCCTAGGTAGTCGCTAAAGGATCTGAGCAAATTTGTCCATCATCGCGTTCCTTTGTCGCTCGAGGGCTTCTTTAAGCAAGATTTTGATATGATCTTCTGCCCTCTCGTCTTTATTTTCATCCGCCATGGGAGACCGTCAGGATTTGCGAGGCTATTCTTGCAAAGGTTCAACCAGATCAAGCGCTAAGTCATTATATCCCAATCTCGTTGGGGACATGCAAAGAAAAACAAAGAAAGAACAGACTCCTCTGATACCACTGATCAAAATTTAAACAAGGACACAACAAATTACAGATATAACCATAAATACATAGATGCAGCAGAAATAACACTTCCTTTCAATAATATAAAAATACTGAAGTTTGCTTACAAACATAATGGAAATGAGACTAGCTCAAGCGATGGTAGCTTCTCTTAGAAGAGATGTGGTGGGTACATGCCTTTGAACTGTGTTACAATGAGGCTCAAAGGCCTATTTATTATTGAGAGATAATGGAAAACCTTAAACATCCAAAAATATAACCCTAGGAGATGAAGTGCCAAAACTGTGGGCCCCGTTTGGGTAAATTGGTACATCAACTTCCCGGGGTCGTAACTTTGGCATACGATCTCCGTTTGGCTATCATAATACCTCGTTTCGAAGATCTCAAAGAGAAGGCTAATAATCAAACTAGCAAGCCGATTTGGGACTTTTTTGGTCTCTTCGTTTTCCCTAAAAACGTCGTTTAGGACCTTAAAACGACTTCGGAAGTCCAGGACCCGAAAAACTGCCAAAAATAGTAAACTATGCTACAAAAGGAAATCGAAAAACTGAAAGAGACAGTGTTGGGGGTCCAAGCGGAATAGGCAGGTGGCCACCAATATCCCCCTGGATCACCAAAGCACTTACGAGGGAAACTGATCGTGCTATTGAAAATTTTGAAATCTTTGCTCGGTATGGAGTGCCTAAAGAAATAGTAACAAATCGAGGAACACAGTTCACTACTTGACTAATACAGGACCTTGTCAAGAAATATGTAATTCATCATAGAGTTACCTCGCCTTATGATCCTCAAGCAAATGGACAGGTGGAGAGTACCAATAAATTACTTGAAGTAATTCTTACAAAAATTGTGGCAGGACATAGGAAAGATTGGGTGTAGAGACTTCCCGAAGTATTATGGGATTACATGACCACTTAGAGGAATACCATAGGATTTTCCCCTTATGAATTGATTTTTGGTAAGAATCCAATCTTCCCCATTGAGTTTGAGATTAAACCTTAATGAATGCCTTGGAATTAGACTTAAATTTAACTACATCCCAAGAGCATAGGATGAAATATCTAATGGAGTTGGATAAAAAACACCTATCAATTGTGCAAAAACAAATATCATTCAGCAATAGTGAGCTAGGTGTCATATGGGTGATTGGGATTTACTCTATGATTTAAGATTCAACGATTTTAAAGGAAAGTTGCAAACGAGGTGGTTAGGTACTTATCAGGTAGAAGCAACTTTTGACAATGAAACTATAAAATTGACAACCGTTGATAATTCTCAAATATCCTTTCTAGTGAATGGACATCGAGTCAAGGTTTATCACAAGCCTACATTTAAGAATTCATTTGTGAAAGTTGTCTCAGCTACAAATTCATATCTTGAAGTTTTTGGGGCAGAGGCGGATCCTCCTACGCTACTAATTACTTAGTTTTTTTGAAATAAAATAAAACTAATATCATATATATATATATATATATATATATGATAAAAAAGAAAAAGAAAAAAGGACAAAAGAAGAAGATAAAATAAAAGGAAGAAACAAAATATTCAATAGTCAAAACCCCTTTGGGACATTATTGGATAATTGTGATGATCAAGAACCAACTTGTTGGCGATCAACACCCTTTTATTTTTTGGTAACAACACACTAATAATTTTCTTTTTCTAATTGTGGTTGTTTCAAGTTTTGTTGTTACATATCCTGTTTTGAATTTCTCTGGTTCATATCTAAGTCCAACCTGAGATATATTTGTATTTCGTTCTTACGGATGAACATATGAACAAGAATAGACAATTTCTTAGTGTTGATACAGTACTTACTGTTGCAGTATAATTCTTCATCACAGTGTACCAATAAAATTTCATCATTGAATTTGTACCACAAAGTGACTTTCACAAAATTTAGTCATACAATCCCATAACATCACAATGGTAAGCTAAGTATAGGTATGTATCTTTTGTCAGTTGTTTGTAGATTTGACACTTAAGAAGTGACATTATAACAATACTTACACGCACTGAGGATGACTGTTACAATTAGCAAGGGGGAGGAGTGCATAATTAAAATGATGCATGATGATTTCACATGAATTTACTCGTCTAATCAATATACACCTCACCTTGCCATAATACTACATGATTAGATTGTCCTAATGTAATTGCTTTCTATGATTAAACCAATGTAACCATCGTCATTAGTACCAATATTCCTTTATCATTATTACTTTTTCCTTTATTATTCTTGTTGTTACATCTAGATATTAGTGCAATTGTGCAGAAAGTCCTTTTGAATTAAAAGCCTCGATTTGGTAATAAGGAGGAGTAATTGTCGATAATTATGACATCTTGACATTCTCCCCTGAGAAAAGCATTTGTGAGTGTTGAAGCAGCTCTATAATAGGTTCCTAGCAGTGTTGAGTAGTGTGGTTGTGAGCAGCTATGGGTGGAGCAGCGATTAGACATGAACCTGACTCCATTAATGTGTTGTTACAACATCTAGAAGAATTGGAAATTTACGAAAGGCTGGATGGTTGAGTTATTTTGAAAAATTACAGGGTTTCAGTGAATTAGTCACTTTGGAATTTTCCCGAGACTTAACTAAACAACAATCTATGGTCAGGGGCTTCAAAACTATTGTTATAGAAGAAATTATTGCAAAAGTGACAGGGATGCCCAGGAAAGTAGACCGGTGGTTCTCAAGGAAATTGTCTAATCCCTCAACCAAGGCCATATTTTTACAGGAAGGAGAATATTTGAGGCCCAAGGGTAGGGATTTTGATAGAAAATATCCTCCTCACCCCTAGGATGATGTAGCCCTCTTCTTCCAAAAATTCATTACTTGTGAAGGTCATTTGGGATTGTCCTCAATTATCACTTCCAATTGCTGGCACATCTAAGGATGAGGCAGTTGATTAATATACCATACTACTTGTTCAAGTCATTACAACACATGGAATAGGATGTGAAAGGGGAAAAACATCCAGAAACTTGCCTCACCAACCATGCACTCACTAAATTGATTATAATGCATTCACTAAAAAAAAGGAAGCTTGTGGCATGGTTCGATAATGAGACCCTACGCTGGAGTGAGTGAGGAGCATAAACAAAGTGTTAAAGCATCACCTAGTGCTGAAACAACAACTAGCACTGAAGCAAACCCAATGCTAAAACAAACTTGTTGCTGAAATTGCTATATCTTCCAGGAGAAAGACAACTGTGACCTGTAAGTGAAGCATGGTTGATACACCTCTTAGGACTGGTCGTTAGAACCCTAAAAGGTGGAATTCCATTAGAACGAATTCTAGTTCATCCTCATGAGGGAAAAAGGCATGGATAGAAGAACCTGTGGGGGTGGCTAGCAAGTCATCTGAGGAAAATCAAGGTGGGTGATTGATTGAAGAGGAAGTGTTAGATGAAGAAACTATTGGAATGGAAGCAGTGCTTGAAACTGGAGCTGAGGAAGTAAATACCTCTAAAGGGACTGGGGGAGTATCAGAAAAGATAAGGGTGGAGAAAAGGAAATTGAGAAGGCCAATTGGTGGGAGAACCCCCAAGAAAAGGGTGTGAGTAGTTGTTACACGAGAAGAGACTCGGGCATCCAAAAAGCCTACTACTACAATTAAGGAGGAATGTGTTGATACAACTAAAACTGATGAGATTGATGAACAACAAGACAAAGAAAAGTAGGAGAAGTCTGTAGAAGAAGACCCTTTTACATCTAAAATCCTAACCATCACATTAGAACCTAAAGAAGAACCAGAGAAATAACTAGAGAAATAAGACCAACAAGATAACTAATAGCAAAAGAAGAAACAATAGAAAAAGAGGTTGTCACTTCACAAGGTAAGACAAAAATTGACCCTCTCGTTCAAATTGAAAATATGAGAAGGGAAAATCAGGAATTGAAGAAACAAATTTTCTTGGTTAAAGAAAAAATCTATTTCAAGAAGGAAATTGGATTATATATGTTGGAAGAGGCTATATAAATGACATCCTCTACTTTCATAGAGAAATTTTGTAAGGGTTTCCAACATATCCTTGATGAATTCTGAATCATGGAAATTGTTACTATTTTAGTAGGAGTGCAAGTGGGGGAACAAGACAAATAATTTCAACCTATTGTTCCACAAGAACCTATTGATGGTGATGTTGTTACACAAGAACCAACAATCGAGGCAGAGCAAAAAGAAGAAAACCACTTCACTAATCCACAAGAACATGTTTACAATGTTTTTTTTACATAATAACCAACAACTGAAACAAAGCGGAATGAAAAATAAAAAGATTATTGTTCCACAAGAACCTATCAACAATGTTGATATTACACAAGAACCAACAATTGAGATAAAACAATGAGAGGAGAAATGAGATCAGAAAGAGGATGTTGAAACAAATTACTCAAATTTTGAATATTTAATGAGGGAAGTAGAGTAGTGGAAGAAATTAGCAGTCTTTCCCAAAGATGAAGTCATCTTCCTAAAGCAGCATGAGGAAATTGTCAAGAAGCTTAAGAGGGAGTGGGTCGAGAAACTAAGAGTTTGAAGATTTTGTAAAAATTCAGAAGGTGAGGAATCAAGCAATAAAGCAGGTGAAGAAGTTGCAAGGAGAAGTTTAGTTGTTACAACAATAAAAGGAGCTCATCTACGAGCTCATTAATTGTTTATTGTGTGGTATGCTTCCTTATCCTTACCACCCTTTATATTTGCAAGAGAAACATTACCTTCTCCAATTAACAACCCTTAAGGAAAAACGACCATATAAAGCAAGGCAGATACACGACCGTTTGGAAACCTTCCAAAGTGTTGATTTCTCATAACAACATTTGTTGTGCAAGTTGTACTTGCATGATCTCATTTGTTTTGGAGATAAATCATTTAATTTAACACCCTGTGTGGGAAATGTATTGTTTTTTTTAAGCACAATCGGATAGGCTGGAAAGTTTCCTATGATATTGTAACAAGTAATGAGGGATGTTTCAACTGAAATTTTTACACATAAATACAATAAAATATGGTGGTTTCTAGCAACGAAGACATTGATGATGGATCATCGAGAATCAATTCTACAAAGATGCCAAATAAATATACAAGGAATGAAAATTGGTGCCTTGAAGGGAAGCAAGTTGAGATGGGATTTTTCCCGACAAGAATTGAAGGAGGAGGAGCCCTACTTCTATAAGATATTTGAGAAGACACTCTCTAGAATTCATCAGTATGTTGATATATTAAGAGGTTTGATGCAGGTTGGATAGGACTTATATTCAAGTTTCCTCTTTTATGGTTTCCCACCTATCAATATCAACATCCAGACTGTAATACTGATAATCTTTGGGAGGAGGAGTTGGTTATTTCTTGAGGATACATGGCTAGAGGTTGGCAGGAACTTACAACTTCACACAACTTCACTATCAGCATGTTAGGGACCAGTGACATGAGTCTACATGAGGACATGCAAAAGATTAAGTTGGGGGGAAATGTTGGGTCACAAAATTGTCATTTTTTTCCTACTTTTTTTCCTATTTATTTTACTCTTTTTTTACCACCAGAACCATAAATTATAATTGTAACAACCCTTATTCACCTTAGTATGTCATTTTTCACTTGTTGCTTTCTTAGTCCAGTTCTACTTAAAATTTGGCATTAGAACTACTGTCTTAGACTACTTTTTACCATAAAACTAATATGTGGTTCGTTTTAGGTTTGAATGGTCTGACGAAGCTTGTTGTTACAGGATTACATTTTAGTTCCTTTACTGATTTGGATTAAAGGCTCCATGAGTTTTTTTTGTTACACAGACAGTTTTCCTGAGCAAATGTTTCCTTTCCTAATTAGACTGGATCCAGGAGTGCGTTAAATTCAAAAGAAACAACTCATTACTTGAAGATATTTCTGGAGCATCCAGATCATTTGGTTATGATATTTTGTAAATTTATTTAAAATTAAAGGAAATTGTTATAGTTTCACCCCTTTCATGGAAATCATTGTGCAACTATTAATATATCTTTTTATTTTAAAATCACATGAAAATTGAAATATTATCATGATGATATTCTCATTGTAATTTACGATCATAAAAGAGAAGTTTGTTTTCCCGTGAGGGCTAGGGATAGAGAGAAAAGAATCAAAGAATAATATAGGAAGGGGGAAAACACCAAAGATTTGTAATCCTGATATTTTTATTAAAGAAAAATCTCAACTTTGTGGTTCAATAATTTCCTATGAGTAGCCCATGTGATTTTTAGTGCACCAGCCACTGTTGAGGAGGAAGGTCCTTCCTTAGCAAGGATCATTAGTTATTTAGAGTATAATACTTAATTTCATAAATTCTTCTCAATTATGTGATTATTGTTATAATTTCTGCCATTACAATTAATTCTATGTCTAATTTAATTGATTGAAATAAGATTTGGATGGTGTGACGACTTAAGTCTTCAACCGGTCCCTCATAGTAGTGTGGCATTGAATTATTTGATTTGTTGTTACTGTTTAGATTGGACTTTATTTTATTTGTGTGGAAGGAATGAGCAATGGTTTTCAAGAGTGTTGTGAGAGTGGTTGAGTGACAAAGTAGCTTATTCTGCAATATTTCCTTGCATTGAATTTGTCTCAAGTGTGTAATAGCTTTGATGATTGTTGAGAGTGAGTGTGCAATGAATGTTGGTTGAGATTATTTTATACTAGTCGTCCTTTGCCTTAGCATAGACTTTGTGTGATAGTCTTGTAAAAATTAAACCTACATGGATCGATAAATAAATGTAAGAGTGGATCTATTGCTCTGATTTAAAGGAACAATTGTTTCGCCTGACTATGAGCTTCAACTATTTTAGGATTAATCTCTCTAATTAACTCTATTCCCCTTTCATCCCCTTTTCTTATTAAAACACTTATGCACATTATCTACCTAATATTTTCCAAACATTGGAAGGGTAGAGTTCTCAAGAGGCTCAATATTTTATTTCTTCCTATTCTCCCTTTACCTTATGTTTATTCTTGATTTAGATAACATGGTTCTAAAACCTCATTGACCACATTATGTGAATTATAATGATTTTCATATCTTAATTGTATTTCAATAGTTTATTCTTGATGCCAAGGGTGTTGAGTCAGTATTTCCCTTCAAGAACTTCCCTTTAAAGTTCCAAGGGTGCCACACCAAACAATTTCTTCTTGACACCAAGGGTTCCAAGTCGTTCGTGCTCTTCAATAACTTCCCTTGAAGTTCTAAGGGTGTCACTTTGCTTTCCATTCAAGAATCCAATGACTATGAGAAAAAAATAGATGTGACGATGAAGACTGTTATCCTTTCCTATATCACCCACTATAGTCATAATAATGGTGTTTGGGATCAAGGAATCTGCTTTAATGCTCCCCCTCCCCAATAAAATCCTCATGAGTGGCCCAATTCAGGGTCTTCCCCCACGACATCATGATATTCAAGGCAAAGGTATACCAACACCTTCCAGCCCAAGACACGGCAAGAGTGCTAGCAGGCGAAATCAAAGATGTTGTCCCACCCCTCCCATGAAGTTCCATCTATATGTATAACCCCATCACCCGTTTGTGACTCAATCGGCCAAGCAATTTACCTATGCCTGCAACCACTAGTATGTCATTAGAATTCATAGCAGAATTTCAAATTGAACTTTAAAAACTTATCGAGACAATAGTATGTAATTCAAACCAAAATAGAGTTTGTTGACTCATCACATGTAAGTGCATCTGGGTGGTCTCCTAGCACACTCAACGATCATCAATAATATTTTATTTGTAATATTAGTCACTAATATAATTTTGTATGCTAAATCATCATCATAAAATAATCATCAACATCTTTGTAATTGTGAGCAAGAACTAATGTAAACATACACATAATGAATCCATCATATGATTAGCATAATCATAAAACATGTCCATCACAATTATTATCATCATAACATAAAACTGTATAAATAATTGTAATCGCATCCATTCATAGTAAGAGTCAAATATCAGGATCCTCAACCTGAGGTACTCAAAGAATAATTTATCAAGGCTAATTTCATATTAAGGTCATTCAATCGGAGTGGACACTATAGAGAACTTGACATGTTCATAAATCTTGGCATGGCAAATCATTTTGATTGTCTCCAGTATTACTTTCTCTTCTCAATCTTGGAAAAACTTAGATTTTGTGGAGAGTTCATCAAATGGATTAAGGCATGCATCGATGGCCCTTGGATTTACCCTTTAGTCAATTGTCATCCCTATTTCTTTTTTCTAGTCTCTAGAGGCCTCCACCAAGGATGCCCCCTCTATCCTCTTCTTTACATCTTGGTGGCTAAAAATCTCAGTCAAAACTTAGAAATCGTAAGGGTTGAAGGAAGGTTGAAATGTCTTTGCATTGCTGACAATATTAAAGATGTAAATCATTCCCAATTTGTGGATGACACTCTCTTTATGGGAGGTGCATCCAAGAAATTTGTTGTCTATTACAAGCGAATTCTTCACAAATAATTACACCTATCTAAAGGCCTCATTAAAAATAAAGAAAGTTATCTTTATGGATGTAATTTCCCTCCTCATATTCTACAGGAAATAGCTCAAGTACTTGAATTTTCCCTAGTAACAGAGGGGCAATTTTTCAAATAACTTGGGAACTTGGTTTCCATAGGCTCTTCTAATCTTGATTGTTGGGCTGATATATTGAAAAAAATTAAAAAGAAAATTCAAGCATGGGGTTCTTTGTGGCTCTCAATAACCAGTCAGTTAATTCTTATAAAAATTGTTCTATCCTCCCTTCTAATCAATCTATGCTCTGGCCTTCTTGCCCCTAAATAAATGTTATCTCATATGAACATTCTTATTTGCAGATTCCTATGGCAAGGGGAAAAATAATAAAAATAAATTCCATTTAATTCAATGGAACACTATCCAATTTCTCAAAATAAATGGAGGATTAGCTATAACAGATCCTTTATACATTAATCTGGCACTTGGGGATAAAATTGTCTGAAGATTAATAGAAAACTCCAAATAATGGTGGAATATTTATTTTATTCAAAAGTACTTCAATAGGAAGTGTTTCTCAGAGTGGATTCAGTCTCTTTGATGGGTTCAAGATCAAATATTTGGTCCCTTTGTAAAGAAGTGGCCCTAATTATTGTAAAACATATATTTTGGTGCACTGAGAATGGAGTTTGCATTATTATTTGGCCTAATAACTTCTCCCTTTTGGGGCCACTCAAAAGAGTTGAAAAATTCAGAAAAATAAGGTAATGGATGCAAAGAAAATGGTACAAGAAATTAAAATATATTTGTGTAGACGGTCAAGGTCTGTGGAGAAGTTGGCTAAAGCTAGATCTACCTCCTCAGTTGGTCCTTCTTTGGAACAAGTTGATATATTTATTAAAATGTATGGCTCCAATCTCAAATTAGTTTAAGGATCATCGCACATGGACCAAAAGTTCTAGTCTAAAATATTTTGTTAAGTTGGGTTATTCTCTCATAAAACACCTACCTCATCCTGCCCCGAGTCGATTTTGGACCAAAATCTAGAGCAAGGATTGCATTCCAAAGGTCAAAACCTTTTTTCTCTTTTCCATGAGAAAATTTTGACCACCAAGAACCTTAAGAAGAGAAATATTTGTGGACCGTCAAGATGTGCCTTATGCAGCAGCGAAGAAGAAAATATCACTCATCTCTTTTTACTTCGTCCCTTCACTTTGGAGTCTTGGAATATAACCTTTGGTCCAATTTCCATCATTTCTTCTATTCCTAGTACATGGGAAGAAATGTTTGTAAATTGGAAGAGACACTACCCTTGGATTAGGAACTCATTTTCCCTAACAATTCCATGTTGGGAAAAGATCCAAAAGTTTTTGTGTTGGACAATCTGGATATCCTGCAACAAGGCTATTTTTAAGAATGAAAAACCTTCTCCTGAAAAAGTTTCCTCTAAATCTCTCTCCTTTCTTCTTGAGGCCATTACAACTCATGGTTATAAGCTAAATGAAATCGGGGCTTTAAATCAACAACAGTGTGCTTAGATCAGCCTTAATCAACATCCTCCTCTTGTGGTAAAACCTCATCTTTGCTCTAATGTCAACAAGACATCGTGTATAAGATTGGATCAACAATAATTTAAGAAGTGGAGATAAAGGGAAGCTTCCTTTTCTTTATTCTTCGATAGGGCATCTCATGGAAAACCAGAGGAGGTTAAAGTGGGGGTGGTCATTCTTGGCCCTAATGAAAAATCAATTCTTGGAACATGTTGTAGTTTCTACAATCCCCCTCCAAAAATTTTCCCATGCTTTGATTTTGGAGCCTCCCTTTTCTCCAAAGAACTGTCGTTTCAATTTGTGTCAATTTTTCTTCTTGAAGTACTAAGTGTCACAACCTCTCATTCTCTCATGATAACCTTGTGATGACTTAATTATGCTCAACTCTGAAGATAGACAAAGAACTTGTTGTGAAAACAAGTTAATTCTTTCCTTGATAACATTGATTGCATGTTTTTCCCCAAGGGATTACGCAATCCTATATGATGGTCAACTGCACAAATATTTGTCAGAGTGAACTATGTCACCCCTTGAGGAAGGAACTTGTGTAATTAATTGTGGAAGCAAACTACAAACTACACAATCCCTCATGGCAATGAATTGTGCAATCCACTGAGAGTACCAACTGTGAAGTCTCTTGAGCCAGTGAGTTGTGCGATTCCTCGAGTTAAACAACTACACATTCCTTGAGAAAGGAAGTGCACACTTTCTAAGGGAAGTTATGCACACCTCTAATTAGTATTGTGGCACATGTTTCCAAATTGATTTCCTTACATGTTTTAGTCAACTAAGAGTGGTTCCTTGATTTTAGGCATGCACACTTGATACCCTAACCCTAATCTCATGAGTGCTCATATATATAAGAAATATATCCTAGAGATCATTCTCACAGTCATCTTTGGATATTTATTCATTCTCATAAGCACAAGGATATTTTGGTCTCAATTACGTTGCTTTTTCTATAGGTTTTAACCTTGTACAGAAATTACCTGCATACGAATTCTGAAACACAGAAAATAAACAATGCGAGATCATAACACATAAAACACATATACACAGAGATTTTCCCCTGGATCCCAAAATCGGGACTACCAGCTTGATTTTTCATTATATTCCTTTCAATGTTACAATACATATTTATACATGCCAAAGCATCCAATACCATGGACCGAAAACCATCGCGTCCAATACCATGGACCGAAAAACCATCACGTCCAATACCATGGACCGAAAAACCATCGCGTCCAAAAAACATGTGCGAAAATCATGCACAAAACCATAGGTGGGTCCGCCCAACCTAACATAGGGTCCAAAACCAAAAATTTTCGAGGCGCCGCCCCAGACCCCATAAAGTGGGGTTATGGGTGCCCTTCAAACCCCCTGTTAACTACATGGAAAGAATATAACACAATCCAACATTCTCCCACTTGTTGTTTTCTTTCCATAGGGGACCACAAGAGAGCTTAGTCATTTTCCTAGCCTTGAAATGCCCATAGTCTCTCTACACCAAAAGAGTAAAATTAGAGAGGCCATCGAAATTATGAAATTTCCTCAGAACCTCAACAGGGACAATGGGAGTGAGATTAGTGGAAATTGGCTTCCCCTGATTAGACAAATAAATCCCTCGAAAACTTTAGAAACGTAGTATCATAAGTTTTCAAAATTAATAAGATTAATAAAATTAATAAATTAATAAATTTAATTTAATTTAATTAAAATAATTAAATTACATTAATCAATTAAAATAGTTAAATTTAATTAAATTAATTAAAATAAATTAATAAAATAATAATAATAATAATAAATTGTTTTAATTAATTAAATTAAATTAAATTGTTTTAATTAATTAAATTTAATTTAATTTAATTTAATTTAAAAATTAAAATTAAAACTAAAAGTTAAATAAAAATTAACATTTGATAAAATAAGATAAAATAAAAATTAAAAATTAATTAATTAATTGATGAATTAATCAAAATAAATTTACTTATTTATCAATTAAACAATTAGGGTTAAACAAAATTGCGAATTAAATTAATTAATTGATTAATTAAAACAATTTATGAATTAATTATATTAATTAAAAGATATTTTTAGATTCTTAGGTTAGCTAAAATAAAAATAAAAATAAGAATTTTTTTTATTTTTTTTGTGAGTAAAGACTAATTCTATTAAGAAAGGAAAAAGTATAGTACAAACAAGCTTGCATGCAAGCGAAGCAGAAAAGCAAGGGAGCCGAAGGAGATAGGCTCTCTACCTTGCTCCTTGGAGACAGTCAAGGGAAGGCCAAAGAAAACACGGGAATACAAAAATATAGAACTAAGCAGAGAGAGCTACCCCAAGGGGTTGGTTCCAGCTATACGACATTTTTTTCCTTTTTTCTTGCTTACTTTGACCCACCCAGTGGAGTTTGGCTGAGCCATAACAAGTTGTAGACTATTCTGCACTGGCGGCGGAATATCCTTATCAGAATCTGAGGACGAAGAAAAATGAGTACGTTTCTGAGAAATCTGAGGGTCAGCGGGGACTGTCGGACCGACCGAGGGAGCGTCCATCGGAATCTCTTCATTCTGCACATCTGCTTCAGTTTCCTCCTCATCCGAACTAGAGAAATCTAAATCGTCCATACGACGGGGTGGCTCACAAGGATTCCAGCGCTTGGATTTGGGTTTGCGTTTCAGATTCTTCTTGTTGTCGAGGAACTAGGCACAGGTACTCTGGAGGTGCCCCGTTTGATGACAATGTCGGCAACGGAAGGCTGTATTCTCGTAATCCAAGGTTTGAGTCCAGTGGAAATCTCCAATCTTGAGATTAATCTGATCCGGCAGTCCTTTGCTGATATCTATTTCTGCACAAAGTTTGTCGTAGGTATAGAGACCATTTTCCTTTCTTGAAGTATCTGTAGCCAGGTAGCGTCCCAAAGTGTTTCCAATGGCTAAGAAGACAGAGAAATGCCATAGATGTGCTGGAAGATTCGGGAGCCTGACCCAAATGGGAGTCTTGGTGATGACAGCTGTAGAAGGGTCGAAGTCTGGAAACCAAGGGGTGAGAAAAATCCCAGCCGAACCCCAGAACCAAGGGCCTCTCGTTAAGGCCTTTTGGTAGTCTTCATTTAAGTCAAAAACCACTATGAAGAACCCTTTTGAACATAAGTATATCTTGCTTTTTTTAGTCCAAGAAGTATGGATCCATTGGTATAGATCTGTTGTGCGAGGCCAAAGCGCAATAAATCTGCATATGAGTGCGGATTCAGCAAATATCTGGTAGCGATTTTCAATCTCAAGGTGAGAGAAATTGATGGAAGGAATTTCCTCTGATCTATCTACCAAAAACGGTTTTGGAACTCCATTTGATTGCGCTGATTTCGAAGAGGACTGAGGTTGGGCAGCATCTTTGCGAGTTGCATCTTTATAAGAGAAAGAAGGGGCAGAGGAGGTCTACCCAAAGGAACCCCCTCTTAAACGAAAAGAAGCCTCAATAGAAGCATCCTTATGAATGCTGTAAAAGGAGAGAGGGAGGGGATTCATAAGCTACTTACCCTTATATAGCAGTCTGAGATAAGAGGAGGGGATCCCCAGTCGGCATTCGAGTTTTTGCATAAGATCCTGCACGAGATCTGTTGCACTAACCCACAACATGATCATTTTGCTCAAAAGTTTGACTTGGATCTAAAATGCATGTGTTTCTTCAGACAAATCTGGTTGGTTCAAGAGAGGAACCTGCTTCCAACAAACTAGATTCGTCGGTCTTGGAGCATTGATCAACGCTGGACGAGGAGCATAGTGGTTGTGTGCTACAAACCTTGAAACTTCTGCAAGCATCTTTGGCGAAAACAAGAAGCAAATCCCCTACTTGCTCTCGGTAGAGGTGAGATTTGGAGCATTCCAGCTGCAGAAATGGGATGAGGTGGAGACAGAGATCCATGGCTGAATCGTTGGCTCGTTGCTGCGGAAAAAAAAAAAATCAGCCCTATTTGTCGTAGGATAAATGATCCAGGTGGATGTTGGTGGCCACCCACCTATCCCATTTGGACCCCCACAACTGTCTCTTTCAGTTTTTCAGTTTCCTTAATTATAGCGTAGTTTACTATTTTTAGCAGTTTTTCGGGTCCTAAACTTCCGGAGCCGTTTTGAGGCCCTAAACGATGTTTTTTTGGAAATCTACCTCTTTTTTGTCGTAGTCCTCGGAGAGATCTTTCCAACGGGCTATCATGCGCATCAAATGGAGATCTTATGCCAAAGTTACGACCCCGGGAAGTTGATGTACCAATTTATCCAAACGGGGCCCATAGTTTGGTGTTTCATTTCCTAGGGTTAGGTTTTGGAATGTTAAGGGTTTTCCATTGTGTCTCAATAATAAATAGGCCTTCGAGCCTCATTGTAAACACAGTTCGAAACAGTTCAGAGGCATGTAGCCGACACATCTCTTCTCAGAGATAAGCTACCATCGCCCTAGCTGGGTTATTTCTATTTGTAAGCATATTTCAGTATTCTCCATTAATGAAATGAAGTATTATTTCCGTTGCATCTCTATTTTTATGTTTATCGCATCTCTGTATTTATGGTTATCTTTGTAATCTATTGCGTTCCTGCTTAAATCCAGATCAGTGGTATCTGAGCGGTCTGCTTTTTCTCTGTCTTTCTTTGCATGTCCCCAACGAGGTCGGGATATAAGGAGTTAGGGCTTGAATTGGTCGAACCTTTGCAAGTCCAACCTCGCAAATCTCGACGACCTCCCATGGCGGATGATAAGAAAGATGAGGGGGCAGGAGATCCTATCAGAATCTTGCTCGAAGAAGCCCTCGAGCGGCAAAGGAACGCGATGATGGATAGCTTTGCATAGATCCTTCAACGGCTACCCAGAGGCGACGCATCGGCTTCCAACAGCTACTCTGGAAACGCCACACCGTTTAGGGTACAAGTTAATTTTGAAATCCCCACCTTCGAGGGTCAAATAGACGCAGATGCCGTAGATAAATGGTTAAATCTGCTAGATGGGTATTTTTCTGTTCATGAATTTTCAAGTCGGGAAAAGATTGTTTTCGCTCTTCTCAAAGCAGCCCCCCACGTCAAGGACTGGTGGGAAACATACTGCGAGCCGAAGGATGAAAGTACAGGCTCACTGTTTTCAGACGCCCCCACTTGGAATGACTTTCGGGATGCCATCAAGGCACAGTACTACCCTGTCAAAAGCTATGAGGACAAATACATCAAATGGACCACACTGCGACAGGGACGAGACCAAGATGTACCAGAGTTCACAAATATTTTTCATACCCTTCACACACAGTTGGGTATCAAAGATTCTGAGCTGCATCTGGTACTCAAATACCGCGGCTGCCTACACAGATACATCCAGGAAGAGATGGAGTTCTTGAACATCTCCTCACTCGGCACAGCATACCGATACGTTGTCAAAATCGAGCAAAACTTCAAAGAGAAGAAGCGAGACTTTGGATCTGCAAATCCGAAGCCCAAAGGACAAAGCCAAGGCGGGGTGACCCAAGACAACCCCTCTAAGCTGCAAGAAAATAACAACACCACGAAGCCGAAGAAGGACACAGGAAAGTGGTGTGAGTTCCACAAGAGTCCCACTCATAACACAAGTGAGTGTCAGACCAAGCAGTCGCTGGTGGCTAAGTTGAAGGCTTCCGAATCAAATGCATGTTCTGACTCTGAGTCGGATCTCGACAAGGGGGATGGCAAAGGGAAGCAAATAATTGATGCGGATCCTAGTGCCACTATTTCCACTGCCAAGATCCAAAAGAATGAGCCCGAAGAGCCAAAGAAGGGGGAACGTCTTTTCCACTCATAGATGTGGGTGAAGAGTTCGTCGCTGCAATTCATTGTCGATAGTGGCAACCAAAAGAATCTCGTTTCAGCAGAGGTTGTGAAGCAGTTGGGCCTACCAACTATGCCACACCCACAACCGTACAGTATTGGGTGGCTTCACGAAGGACGAGATCTCAAAGTTCACCAGCAGTGCCGCCTTCCCTACAGCATCAAGCCCTTCACAGATGAGGTATTGTGTGATGTTACACCTCTGGATGTTTGTGATATACTATTAGGCCAGCCATACTTGTGGAGGCGACATGTTGTGTATGAGTCAAGGCCTCGTGCTGTCATTATTTCTTTGGATAATTCATTATACAGGATACCATAGGTAGCTCCACCTACCACCATCTCTTTGATCACTGCTAAGAAAGGCAACAAGCTCATCTCACAGACTAGGAAATTTATTTTCTGTCTGGTTCGCTCCCAAAGTAAGGGGAAGATCGTTGCTACATCCATGACCCCCGCAAAGGGTTCCTCCACGCAGCAGCAGCAACATAGGGATACAGTCATGACAGAACACAGGAACAACTTCTCCTTACCCAGAGGGGTACCACACAAGTTTCAGGTGGGCGAAAAAGTTTGGTTACATCTGCAGAGAGAACGCCTTACCAGAACCCATCAGAAACTCAGACCGCTTCGACATGGTCCTTACACCAGTAACAAGGCTGTGGGCAACAATGCTTTGAAGCACAACATTCCTCCATTCCTTCGCTTGCACCGATTGTTCAATGTGGACCATCGCCGACCATGCTTCCCACCATTTCTGGACACATCAGAGATTTCACAACAGCTCACTGGAGACCCAGCTCAGCAGAAGCTTCCTCATCTCAAGGAGGAACTCAACGCAATGGGGACCATTGCTTCCTAAGGAGGGAGGAATGATCCAGGTGGATGTTGGTGGCCACCCACCTATCCCATTTGGACCCCCACAACTATCTCTTTCAGTTTTTCAGTTTCCTTAATTATAGCGCAGTTTACTATTTTTAGTAGTTTTTCGGGTCCTAAACTTCCGGAGCCGTTTTGAGGCCCTAAACGACGTTTTTGGGAAATATACCTTCACGATTTTTTAGTTAAAAAATCGACTTTTCCGTCGTAGTCCTCGGAGAGATATTTCCAACGGGCTATCATGCGCGTCAAACGGAGATCGTATGCCAAAGTTACGACCCCGGGAAGTTGATGTACCAATTTACCCAAACGGGGCCCATAGTTTGGCGTTTCATCTTCTAGGGTTAGGTTTTGGAATGTTAAGGGTTTTCCATTGTGTCTCAATAATAAATAGGCCTTCGAGCCTCATTGTAAACACAGTTCGAAATAGTTCAGAGGCATGTAGCCAACACATCTCTTCTCAGAGATAAGCTACCATCCCCCTAGCTGGGTTATTTCTATTTGTAAGCATATTTCAGTGTTCTCCATTAATGAAATGAAGTATTATTTCTGCTGCATCTCTGTTTTTATGGTTATCGCATCTATGTATTTATGGTTATTTCTGTAATCTATTGCGTTCCTGCTTAAATCCGGATCAATAAAGGGGGCAAAGCGGTGCCCAGGCATTGCGCTCTTTTTCTTTAGCTTCAGGGGAAACCTCTGTGCTCCGAATCACCAGAAGAAGATGGTTTGCAAAGCAGGTCTTCGATCTGGGAAGAGGAGAGTCGATGGTTTGAAAGATCCCTTGCCGCCTCTTAAAAACGACAGGATTGAGTGCCGCAGTGCAGACTTTAATTAGATCTTGATCTGCTTTACCCTCTGGTACCAGGACCCCATCGTCCGACTGCAAAACATCCTTGGCGGCCCCATGTTCCTTATAAATCCATGCCGTCTGCACAGAGGGCACCACGAATTTCTCAGATATCTGGTCTACGGCTGCTGCTGAAACCGCCATTAGGGTTTTTTCACCTCCTCAAAAATAAGAAAATTATTAGAAAGGACATTAAAATAAAAATATAAATTAATTAATTAAAACTAAAATTATTATAATATTCATATGTATATATGAGGGTCGGCTTCTTTATATAAAATTTATCAAGATTTAGGTTTATTTATACTCTGGTCGCATGATTCTTCTCTCAAAGAACTATCAATCATATTCTAAAAATTAGTCCTGATGATGGACCCCCTTTGGGGTTTGAAACGTCGACAAATTGAACATGATACTGTGGATAATCCGGATCATGCTACACCAAGAGAACTTCTCAGAGCTCACATATTTTGTCAATGCATCTGCAGTATTCTTCAAAGTGTCCACCTTTACTAGCAACACCTTTTTGTCTTCTATCATATCCCTCACAAAGTGATACTGAACATCAATGTGCTTTGTCTTTGAATGATATGCAAGGTTCTTTGCCAAGAAAATTGCACTTTGGCTGTCACAGTCTATCCTTATAGCTTCCTGTACTAACCCCATACTTGAACACAATCTCTGCAACCAAACTGCTTCCTTGCTTGAATGAGTGGCTGCCATGTATTCTGCCTCTATAGTTGATAGTGCCACTACAGATTGTTTCTTACTCATCCAACTGACTGCACCTCCAAATAGGTTAAACACATACCCACTTGTAGATCTTCTCTGATCCAGATCTCCAACCCAGTCTGCATCAACAAAGCCACGAATATCCAACACTCTGTCCAATCTTGGTCTTCCTTGGTAGCACAGACCATAATCACTAGTGCCACACAAATACCTGAAAACCCGCTTCACTACTGTCCAATGCTCCTTTCCTGGTTTTGACATAAACCTGCTCAATACTCTCACTGCATGTGCAATGTCTGGTCTAGTACAGACCATTGCATACATCAATCTACCGACTGCACTTGCATATGTAACACGGTACATGTCCTCTTCCTCTTCCTGTGTCTTGGGACATTGTTCAGCAGATAATCTCACACCTACAGGAATAGGAACCTTCACCGGTTTACTATCCTGCATATTAAACCTCTGTAGTATTGTCTCGACATACTTCCTCTGGTTTAACCAGAGCTTCCTCTTTGCCCAATCTCTTTTAATTTCCATGCCCAAAATATAGTTTGCAGCACCAAGATCTTTCATGTCGAATTTGGAGGACAATTGGGTCTTCAAATCCTGGATAATTTCTTTGTCATTTCCAACTAGAAACATATCATCCACATACAAGACCAGATAAATAACACGGTCACCAATTAATTTAAAATACACACAGTGATCTGCTTTGCTTCTGGTGAAGCCAAGTCCCCGTATAAATGTATCAAATTTCTGATACCACATCTTTGGTGACTGTTTTAACCCATACATAGACTTCTTTAACTTGCATACCGGTTCTTTCTTACCCTTTACCGCAAAGCCTTCAGGTTGCTTCATGTAGATTTCCTCTTCCAGATCCCCATGAAGAAATGTTGTCTTCACATCCATCTATTCTACCTCAAAATCAAAAGCAGCAGCAACAAATAAAAGTAATCTAATAGAAGTTACCTTGCAAACAGGAGAAAAAATATCACCAAAATCAATTCCCGGCACCTAGGTATAACCTTTTGCTACCAACCGAGCTTTGTATTTCTCCACCTTTCCTTCTGTATTTGTCTCCTTCTTGAACACCCATTTTCTGCCAATGGGTTTCCTTCCAGCCGGCAACTCCACCAGATCCCAAGCCTCATTTTTGTACAAAGATGCCATTTCATCAACCATGGCCTCTTTCCAGAGTTTTCCATTCTCTGAATCTACTGCTTCCTTCACAGTTCTGGGATCATCATCAGTAACAGACAAAGCAAAATTTGAACAGAAAGCAGATGGACTATACCTTTCTGGCTGCCTTCTTTCTCGAACTGATCTCCTCACAGCCAGAGTTTGTGGCTCTTCATCTTCTGATTCCTCCTCTGCTGTAGAGTCTAGTTCTTCCTCCTTTAGCTCAAACTCTATCTTCTCAGGTTCCTTTGGTTGTACTTCATGTTTAATAACATCTTTCACCTCTTTGAACACCACATCTCAGTTGTACACAACCTTCCTTGTTACTGGGTTCCAAAGCTTATAACCCTTTAAACCATCCTTATACCCAATAAAGATGCATTTTTCAGATTTTCTATCCAACTTGGTTCGTTTCTCCTTTGGAACATGTACGTATGCATCACATACAAATACCCTCAGATGTGAAAGAGAGGGTTTCTTACCAGTCCATACCTCTTGTGGAGTCTTATCCTCCAACACTGATGAAGGTGACCTGTTGACCAGGTAACATGCAGTATTCACTGCCTCTGCCTAGAATTCTTGTCCTAACCCGGCACCACTGAGCATGCTTCTTGCCCTTTCCATCAACGTCTTGTTCATTCTTTCTGCAACTCCCTTTTGTTGAGGTGTATATGGAGTAGTCTTCTGTCGTGCTATACCACACTTCTTGCAGAATTCTTCAAATTCCTTACTAGAAAACTCTCCACCATTATCTGTCCTCAGCACCTTTATCTTCTTCTCTGTTTGGTTTTCCACTAGAGCCTTAAATTCTTTAAACCTATCAAAGACTTCAAATTTCTTCTTAAGGAAATATATCCATGTATTCCTTGAGAAGTCATCTATAAATGATACATAGTACACAGACTTACCCAGTGATGGAACCTTCACAGGTCCAAACACATCACTATGCACAAGCTCTAATATATGTTTTGCCCTCTTACCACCAGAGGGGAAACTCACCCGATTTTGCTTCCCGTATACACAATTTTCACAGAAATCAAAATCCATAGAGCTATTACTCATACCTTCTACCATACCCTTACCATGAAGTATTCGAAGGCCCTTCTCTCCAATATGTCCAAGCCTTTGATGCCATAGCATGGTCTTTTCTCCAGAGACCACTAGATTTTCTGCTCCACTTTCAGGAACCACGGAACTGTGGCACCCATCAACAACAGTGCTACCTTGTAGCTTGTATAGAGTTCCAATCTGAACTCCTCACATCAATACCAGTGCTCCCCGAACCATCTTGTAGGTATCCTTCTCGAACATTGTTTTTACACCTGCATCATCCAACTTACTAATAGAAATCAGATTTCTGGCTAATGTAGGAATATGCAGAACACCCGGAAGTGTTCTAACCCTTCCACCTTGCAGCTTTAACTTTACTTTTCCAAGACCAATGACTCTAACCTTCCTGTCATCCCCCAAGAAGAAATCACCACCATCATATTTCTCATACTCATAGAACTACTCTCTATGGGGAGTGAAGTGAAAGGATGCACCTGAGTCAATCAACCATGCCTCATGATCTACATTTGTACTTGAAGAAGCCAAGTACACATCCCCACCTTCATCTGAGGTGGTTTTCGCCTCTGCAGAAGGAGCCTCATCAGATCCCTTTCCTTTATCAGGAGCTTTATATTTACAATCCCTTTTGAAGTGGCCTTCCTTTCCGCATTTCCAGCACACCACCTTTACAGGTTTTCCTGGAGATTTAGATCTCCCTCTAGAATTAGATCTCCCACTCGATGACTTATTTTTGTTTCTGTTCTAGGACCGTCCTCGTACAAACAAGGCATCACCATTTTGGCTCTCCATATTTTTTCGTCTCATCTCCTTCGTCAGCAAGGCTGAGATCATCAAACTGCAAGGCAGTTGCATTGCTACCTATTGCAATAACCAAACTATCCCACGAATCTGGTAGAGAACACAACACACTGATGCACTTATCTTCATCTGAAATTTTAATATCAACAGATGCTAACTGACTTACCACAGTATTAAATGCATTCAGATGTTCTGTCACCGAGTCTCCATCTTTCATCCTCAGGTTATACAGCTTTTTCCGTAGGAACAGTTTATTCACCAGAGACTTAGATTGGTACAAAGTCCCTAACTTGTCCCACAAAGCCTTTGTTGTAGCTTCCCCTGATACATTCAGCAATACTGAATCTGAGACACATAATCATATTGTGCTCTTTGCCTTCCGATCCAACTTCTTCTATTCTTCATCGGACACTCCCATTGGTTTAGTACCTGGATCTACCATGATCCACTAATCTTTATCCACCAACAGATCCTCCATCTTGAGTTTCCACAACTCAAAACTCTGACCATTAAATTTCTTGATCTCTATCTTTCCACTGCTCGCCATCTTATTTCACCACCTGAATCGATCTTGCAGATCTCCCACTGAAAAGGGTCTACCACAGGCCCAAGCGAAACCCCTCAGCAACAAAGGCGTCCCCTTGAAGCCAAACATCTCTGGTACCAAATGTAGGTTTTAACCCTGTACAGAAATTACCTGCATACGAATTCTGAAACATAGAAAATAGACAATGTGAGATCATAACACATAAAACACATATACACAGAGATTTTCCCCTGGATCCCAAAATCGGGACTACCAGCTTGATTTTTCATTATATTCCTTTCAATGTTATAATACATATTTATATATGCCGAAGCATCCAATTCCATGGACCGAAAACCATTGCGTCCAATACCATGGACCGAAAAACCATCACGTCCAAAAAACATGTGCGAAAATCATGCACAAAACCATAGGTGGGTCCGCCCAACCTAACATAGGGTCCAAAACCAAAATTTTCCCCATAAAGTGGGGTTACGGGTGCCCTTCAAACCCCATATTAACTACATGGAAAGAATATAACACAACCCAACATTTTCTGGGTAAGTTTCTCAAATATCACTTTTTTCCACTTTTGGTTTTTCTTTCACAAATGTATTTTTCCCTAATTTTCATGTAACGAGTGTCATTTTAATTATTATTATCTCATGCAACTTTTTTTTCAGTATTTTACACTTCTTTTCTAATGTATCTTTGCATTCCAGGTCTTTTCACCCACCTGTAATGATTGGTTTTAGGTGTATTCATGCATGCATGTCGTATTCCTTTCATTAACTTTCTTGCACGATGTGAATGATTTTTTTGGATGAATCTTTGGTTTATCCACATCCTTCCTCCCTTGAATCAACAAATCTTAAGCCTTGCCTTATGTCAAAGAAAATTGCACAGATTTGGGATCATCCTTCCCTCCTCAACTGCACATTACGCAATCTAAACCAGAGAAGGCTCCCCCATGCCTTATGTAATTGTGTATTGTGCAATCTCAAGGCCCCAGTTGCGCATTGCATAATCCCAGTTAGGAGTGAGGCCCTCCTATCCTCTGTCATTATGCACTACATAGTAGGAGGCCTCTCTCCGGCAACAACTGCGCATTGTGTAGTCTCGGTCTCCATACTGTCTCCCTTGTTGTCAAGCCCTATGCAATCCTCCCTAAAACAATACACAATGCACATTTCTAGTGACAAATGAGTTCACTCTGCCTCCCTTGTGCTCTAACATTGCAAAATCCCTCTTCTCAATGGTTGTCTTCTACTTGTGATTGATTATTAGATTAGTTTATCTCTTGTGAAACTAACATATTGTCACCATGAGTGCATTTGTTTCACTAGGTACTGCAAAATTAGGACACACCAATCTTTCATCATCCACCAACACCATGCAACAAAATAAAGGATCATCAAAGGAGGTCACAAAAAGTAGTACTAATTATTCCATGGGAAGCTCCTTGGAAGGAGCATCAGCCAATAAATCTCTCTTTTGTGATTTCTACCAAAAGACTTTGCTTAGTGCTTACTAACAATTGTTGTCGCTATGACAACGACCCTCCAAAATATTTTTTCTTAATCCAATTTTGGAACCTACATGAACTGTCGTTTCAATTTATCTTGTGTCGTATTCTTATTTGCTCATATTTTCTAAGTGTCGACTACCTTTGCATTATCCTTAAGTGTCTCTTTTCCTCCCGAGTCAAAGTTTTCTAAGTGTCGTCATCTTATCTTTAGGAGCACTTTCATCATCTTTCTAAAGATAGGAAAGGCCTAGGTTTTCTTGACTTACCAACTAGCTTTCACTTGACATGCATCACACACAAAATAAATAAATCACAACCTTTTTTCTAATAAAATTTCACTTTCTTCATCCAACAATCACAAAGGGCCACTGTTGGTTGGAACTATGACCTCTCTAGCAAAAGCACACTTCCAATTCGTAGTTAGAGAACTCTCAACTCACAACAAGCACACTCACAACTCACAGTAAGGAGAACACTCCATCTTGTCTAGAGATGTGCCCTCTTTCCTTCTTGCATGCACTTTCCCTTGTTGCATGGTGAGCGCAATCCTAGAAAATAAGAGGTGACTCCACTTTAACTAATTAATAGTCATCGATTGAAAAATTGCGAGCATGCGTGGACTTGCCTTGCATGTAAAATATCTTTATAACCAACCCAACCAATCATTCATTCTCACAATCATTCTAACTCTGGGATGAGCGCACTTCTTTCCATCAAGGGGATTCTCTTTGATCTTGATCACAAGTAAGTTTTTCATGTTGCTTTTCTTGATTGCTTTTGTTGTTTTTCTTGTCTCTTTGTTTTCCTTGCTAGCGTTTCGATCCATTTCTATTTCTCTAGTGGAATTTTCATCCATTAGTCTTGTTACAAGTGTCATCTTGCTGTCGCAAGTGGTATTTCTTGTGACTCTTCACGTTCCATGGCCTTTCACCTTCTATTCATGATTGCCACAAAGCCTATAAGTACTTTCGGACCCTTCCTCTTAGTGTTATGGTAATTCAAACTTGTTGTTGGTCATTACTTAGAAAATTTTGAGCCATCCCTAGCTGGAGCGCACTTCTGGAAGTCAAGGCCTCACAGTCTTGGGAAATTGTGCCCAAAAGACCAAGTCTCCTTTCAGAGTGCACTCCGGGGAAACAAGGATCACTTCCTCTTGAAAAATGCACCCGAAAATAAGCCCTTTCCCTCTTTAGTGCACAATGCATAGAAAATCATTAGTCAGCGCTCGATGTCCATTGTTTGTACACCTTGAACCCACACTTGTCTCTCTTGAGTGCACAATGTAGTGATAAGCAACAAGCTTGACCTCATGTTCATTGAGGTTGCGCCTTGTGCTCTCACTAACTTCCCTTGAGTGCACAACACACTCACAAGCATCAGTGAGCCTCCCTTGTGCCTTGAGCTTGTACCCTACACCCTTCTAGTATCTCTCCTTGAGCGTATAACACACCCTCAAGCCTCAACTAAGCCTTTGCATACGAATGTTGTCCCGACATGCACCCTCATCTTGTCTTAATGCATTTTCACTTCTAGAAGCTTATAATTTTATCTTATCTCATCATTGATAGGCTTATTTTCTTAGCTATATATGATATCCCTTTTGTCACTATCTATTGAATATTGCTTGTATTAGATAGGGAATTTCTTGAAGCTAATCTTTGTTGTCATGAGTGCACTTCCATTTGTAGGTGTTCTAGATACAAGTCTCATTACACTCTCATCATTTGTGGAACGATGCCTCCCACTACCGATGGGTTACCTCAAAATAAGTCTCAGAATCAAGTATCGATGAGGCAATAAAATATTTTAAGCCTATAGTTCCCATCCTTATAGATACATAATGCTTTATAGATAACTCTGTTGGAGTCTCATGGAAATACATTAAGGAAATTTCATGCAAAAATAGTTCCCTAAGAATTTAGAGGGCAAAGAAATCTATATAAACATCAAGCAATCCTCAATACACATGATTTCATGCAAATTCCTAGTGATGACTTATGCATAGGAAATTGAATGGATCATGTCACATATGGGAAATATAATTTTGGTCCCATGCAATGAAAGAGGTGATGATATTTCCACCTTTCATGGGCATGATATGCACTCCTACTGTAAGATGATAAATTCAAGGAAGTATGTAAACACCCAGTTCTATGCAACTTGGGAAAGTCTCAACAGTAAGGAAATAATTAAGTTCTAGTGCCAAGAACCTGCTAGATTATGTCATAAACAAAGTGCATCATTCCCGACAAGAACTTTGAGAAATGTTTATCAGTATCTCATCACTATGTGTTATAGGTTGCATTGGCAGAAAAATGCAAAAGTCTTTGAAGAAAATTGGATCTTCCTACTCAACATGCTTGTCACAAGGGGTAGGATTTTCAACTAGGAAGATATCCTTTCTTATGAATTACAACGTCATGTAAGACAGGTGAAGACATCTTTGCAAGCAAAGAAAGCACCAAAATTTTTTGTGTCAAGTTATTTTTTACATGGGATATGTGCTCAGTTAGATGGGAAGACAACCTTCCTATCTATTTCTACTGCAAATTATTATCAAAGATCAATTTAAGAAGAGTTTATGACTGGTTTACAGAGTATTTAGTTCTAGTAATTTATAAGATGACCTATGAGATCTATCCCAATTGCATGGTCGCTAAGGTGAAGGAGGTACTATATGAAATTGCATATTGGTTTTCCACATCAAACGACACATACATCAGATGTTTTAGATACCAAATAACCCATCATGTTATGCCACAGTATCTGACCAATAAGGTGGTCTTGCAAGAAGTTTCCTATTAGCTATATAACAAACTGTCTACACAAATCCATAGAAGGAAGAATGCTCCTTGGCCCACTCTTCCTTTTAGGATTGGAATCTACGAGTTGAAGAGCCTTAAGGCGACAAAATTTGAAATCGAAGAACTCAACAACCTCAATTTTGGAACAAGGATTTTCATAGATATGATCCTAGAAAAGTGTACAAGAAACATTGTGATAGGATACAGTACACCTGGGCATACGTACCAATAAATATTTCAGAAGATGAAAAAGATTAATAATTCGTACAATGTATTAAGGAATAAACACACAATAAATGATGCAGGTCACTCCCTAACTCCACATGTTCTAGATGTATAGATGTAGGAGGTACAATAGGTAGAAACTTCTCAAGAAAACATGAAAGCTCCAAGGAAGAGGATTAAGCATGATCCAACAGAATAAGTTAGCTTAAAGTTTAAATCTTGTCCATTGGGAAAAGATGCTATGGAGGTTGAGCAACAGAAGAAACAAAGAGAAGAAGAAAGGAAAGGATTGGATAAAAAGAGGTAGCAGGAAGAGGAGGAGAAGAGAAAGTGCGATGACCTACTTAGACAGAAATGAGAAATCAAAGGAATAAATAAGGAAAGCAGAAGAATAAAGGAGGAGGATAGAAGAAAAAGAGAAGCAAGAGTAGTTACATGAGGAAGAAGCCACACAAAAATTGAAGGAATAACATATGGCCCAAAATATAAAGGCATAATTGCAAGAATAAGATGTTATTAAACCCATTGAAGATGAACCAGGCACTCCATAAAAACCTCCTTTAGCAAGTTACCATCTCCCATTCACTGAAATGGGAATTGTCCCTCCACTAGAAAATAGGTTTGTGGATGTAGCTAATGTTACCTTTGACCAATTGAAGAAGAAGATCATGTAAGTTATATGAATGTAATTCCTAAATGATCCTAAACATCTAGTCTCTGTATCGACTGAGAAGGTAATAACTGCTAATACCAGGAGAAACCCTCAAGCAGTTATGACAGCTAATGTTTCTTTTGCGACAGCTGCACAAGACAACTTAGAGTATATTATAAGAGAGAATGCATGGTTGAGGAAACAGTCTTTTTCCCCTTGGAAAAATCGTAATTTTCATTAGTAAAGGAAAATTACATATTGTAGATGCAAAAAAGCATATGTTGTATGTGAGGCAGAAAGCCTATCAGGTAAGAGGTATCAAAAATAGTGCAGTGTACTCCACGCAGGGAGACACTGTGCTTCAGAAATTAGTTCAAAAAAGACTCTACACAGAGAGTATTATATGACTGTCATTGTGCATAACTGATAACTTAAAAGACATTAATATTATTTACATAATCAAAAATAAGCAGGCTCCATCTAAGCCAGTTAATCTGTAAGGTCCATGAAAGGTCGATGGTAGTACTGATAGTGTGCACCATCCCTCTGCTCCTGGATCAGCCAAGTACCGAGAGGCCTGAACGCAGCTTCCTTGGATAGTAAATTGGCAGATGAGTTGTGTTCCCTATATATATGATGACAGACAAAAGTGTCAAAAAGAGTAATGAGTCGATGAGTCTCGTCCAAAATAGGTCTCAGAGTATAAGCATAGCAATTAGATGTTTTATTTATCCAATTGCAAACAATTTTTGAATCACCAAACAATTGGAGGTTCCTGCAATGTTTTTCTAGAGCATATTGTATGAGATATTTGGCTGTTATTAATTCAGATAAAAAAAATTTGCCCCTCCCCAGGCCCATTTGGATGTGGAAGTGATGAGATTCAGAAAGGTATAGTATGGTTCCTCCCCCACAACCATCTTCTTGAGCTGAACCATTGAAGTATGCCCATGGCTGAGAGTGATTGATGATTTCAGGGATGATGTGCCTGGGAGTAGTGTTTTCCTCTTCATCTGGTATGGTATGATAATCTATCAAGATGTGTGCAGTGATGGAGGGCCAGTGTGGAGCAATGTCCTGAAAAATGAATCGGTTGCGAGCTATCCAAATTGTCCAGCAGATGAGAAGTGGAAGGTTCCTGGCTTTTTTCGGAGAAGCAGATGTCCACCATGTGGTCCAGGCCTCCTTTACAGTCTGACCCTACCAATGGCACTAGGTGGGGATAGTCAAAAGGATAGAGTTCCAGAGCTCCTTAGTGGTCGGGCAAGCAAGAAAGAGATGGTTTGTATCTTCAATGCTATTCTTGCACAGGCAGCACCAAAAAGGTCCATGTTGAGCTCTTTTGATTAAGTTTTCACCCGTGGGGATCTTGTTCTTCAGAACTGCCCACATGAGTAACCGAGTCCTAGGGGGTGCTTTTAGTTTCCACATACTTTTCCTGGGTATCGACTAAGACCAGATATCCCTCTTTGGGGGAATATCTCCCATTTTTTGCATGCGCCCAGATTAGCTCGTCCTCCCCTTCAACAATTCTGATATGAGATTCGGTTAGGGTTGTTGTGTATTCCTCCTAGTGTTGTAGCCAAAGTTGTGGAATGTGCAATGCACGAGCATTTCCATGCTTGCTGTGAGAAAGTGGTGTGCTCGGTGTCCACAATGTGGCTGATATGGGTGATACTCGCATTTGTGAGGTGTAGCTTAAGTGCATCAGGCAGCTTGTGTGCATTACCACATCTGATCTAGGAGTAGACACCTATTCTCACTGATGTGCCAGATTGGATTCTCCAGGTGAGTCCCCTGTGAATAATGGGCATCGAATTAAGAACAACTTTCCAGATGATTGATATCCCTGATTTATTCCACTGCGGTTGTCGAAGCCAGTCCATCAGGTTTAGGGGGGCTATGTATTTTGAAGAGGCCACCTTAGTCCACAGGTTGTTTGAGGTGATTAGTTGCCATCCAAGCTTGGCCGCCAGTGCGGAGGAGAAATCATCTAGCCTTTTTATACCCCACCCTCCCCATTTCTTTGGGAGAGCAAGTGCCTCCCATTTGGCCCAGGCATATATTCTCCCTGGTTGATTGCCTTTCCATAGGAATCTGCAGCAAATATTTTTTATTCTGGAGAGTATACCTCTAGGTATCCATGCCAGAGACATCCAATACACTAGGGTGGCTTCCAGAATAGCTTTGATAAGAACTAGTCTACCTGCTCTGGATAGGTACTTGTGGTACCAAATGTTGAGTCTCTTTTCCATCTTAGATATTAACCAAGTCCAATCTGCTATCTTATATCCATGGGGCTTTAACATGTATCCCAGATACCTTAGACCATCATCCATGTGGAGAAGAGTAAAAGGAAATCTGTGCAGAGCATACTGTATCTCATGGGGAGAGCATCCAGTGGCTGTAATGGTGGACTTGGTGTTGTTTATGACCATTCCTGAGGCCACTTGAAATAAAGAGAAGGTGTTATGTAGTGTAGTCAAGTCCCCAATGCCTCCATTGAGAAAAATAAGTACATCATCCACAAAAAGTAAGTGTGTCAGGGTGCATCTATCAATAATTTTGATGCCTTTAAGCCTTCCCCTGCTATGATCCTCTTTTATGAGCCTATTGATCCCTTCCATAATGAGTAAAAATAGTAATGGTAACAGAGGGAAGCCATGCCTAAGTCCTCTTTCGGAGTGAAAGAAGGGTGACGCTACCCCATTTACCAGGACACTAAAATATACATTAGTAATACAGCACATTATCCATTTTATAAACTCATAGAGGAAGCCTAGATGAGTTAGGAGCATTCTAATGTAAATCCAGCTAACTCTGTCAAAATATTTTGAAAGATATACCTTTAAAATCATACCTTTTAGCTTCTTCGTCTGGATGGAGTGCAGTACTTCTTATGCAGTCCCAACAGCCTCATGGATCTGTCAATCTTGTAGGAAGGCAAATTGCTCAGATAAAATGTGGGTGGATAGAATTGACCGGAGACGATTTGCTATAATTTTGGCGATGATTTTGTATATGCAATTGCACAGGGAGATGGGGCGGAAGTCATCATAGGAGGCAAGGTTGTCTGATTTGGGGATGAGGGCGATGAAAGTGGTATTGAAGGCCTCATACATCTTCCCATTGATCCGGAAGTCTTCTACAACTTTTAGTAGATCTTCTCCAAGTGTATCAAAGAAAGCCATGTAAAATTCCACAGACCAACCATCTGGTCCTGGGCTCTTGTCACGCTTGAACCATTTTAACGTGGCCTCAAGTTTCCCCATTGTGACCTCCCTGTTCAGATCCAAGGCAGCTTCCTGATCGACAAACCTAGGGAAGAGTTGTGCTATGCGGATAACTTCAGCCAGTGTGGCATTAGGGGGGGGCCTGTAGATCTGCTTGAAATGGGATGTGGCCAAGGATGCTAAATGCGGGAAGGTATTCATAGTGTTGCCCTGCTCATTTGTTAGCTGCCAGATGGTGTTGATGGCTTTGCGCCCATTCACAAATTTGTGATAGAATTTTGTATTATCATCTCCTTCTAGCAGCCAGATTGCTCTGCTTCTTAGTCTCCAGGTTTCTTCTCGGTCCTTTAATATTTTGCTTCTCTTGGATAGGAGGGATGTAATCTGATCCTTATTCTCTTGAGAGGTGTAGATTCCTCCTTGTTCATTATCGAATGCAGCTATCTCTTCTTCAGTTGCCCTAAGTATTTGGTCATCTTGTTCTCTCTTATTATGAGCCCAGATTTTGGATAGTCTCTTCAGTTCCCTCAGGTTGTGTGCAAACCCTTCAACAATGTTCCCACCAGCAGCAGGGGGGTGAGACTTCCAATATTCAGTCACCATTCGAGTGTAGGCTGCATCCCTTAGCCAGGAGGAATTGAATTTGTAGGGGGCTTTTGGTTTATTCAGTCCTCCTCTTATTTCAAGGTAAATTGGCAGATGGTCGGATATGCCCCCAGATCCTACCCATTGATGGTATCTGAATCCCATACTCAATATTCGCTCCTTTATCAGGAAGCGATCAAGCCTTCTGGCAAGGCTATCCTCTCTAGTTCTGTTATTCCTCCAGGTAGGTTGAATTTTGGCAGATGGGATATCAATGAGACTGTGGTTCTCCAAGATGTTCTAGAAGAATGCATATCGGGGGTCAATCTAGGCATGGTGTCCCCAAGATTCCGCATATCCGATGGAAAAATTTAGGTCGCCCCCAAGGATTATATTGTCCTGTTGTATGAGATTAGTGTTCAGCAAACGATTCCAGAATTCAGCCCAGTTTTGGCAAGGTCCATACACATTGATGATCCTAATCTTTGTGTCAAGCTCTGATGAGAGTATGTCTGCCCCTATGTGTCCATTGCCACCCCAAATGTTGTAGGTTTTAATGGTGTGGGAGTTTATACCCAGGGCTATACCTCCCGATCATCCATTAACATCCAGGGATTGAAAAGACCAACCAGGGAGCCAGGATTCGAGAAGAAGGGTGATAGCATTAGCTAGGCCCAGAGTTTCTTGGAGGAAAAGTACATCGATCGATTCAGTGTTGAGTAGTCTATGAAGAGATAGTTTTTTCCTAAGGATAGCTAACCCTCGAAAATTGAATGAAAGCAGCTTTGTGGAGGGGGAGCATCTAGGGTGTTCAATGCTCTAAGTACACGTTCGATAGTATGTTGTCTTCCAAATGTTATCTCCTCCCCAGCCTGCAATTTTGCTTTAGATAGGGAGGAAGTTCGGCCTCGAGGTGGCTTTGGGGGTATGGAGGGGTTGTCCAATCCAATGCCCATGGAATCAGGGGCCTGTGAATGTACCTGAGATCGAAGTGGATATATGGGGGATAGGGGTCCATGTTCAGAGTCAAAGGATTTTGTGGGTGCAACCTTCGGAAAGTATGGCAAGGTGCAAGAGAAGATGGGGGGAGGGGGGTGAAGAGAGCAAGCCAGGGTAATGGGAGGTTGAGGTATGGAAGCATACGCCTAATAATTAACCAAAGTAAATTCCAAGCAAATAGATGGAGAATAGAGATGTACAGAGGAGGGTGTATAATTTTCTCTACAAATCAGCTAGCTCATTGATATCATGTAGATATTTCACCCGCAAATCCAACTGATATATGCAATGTACTAAAGCATAATACTAGATCTACATCTACCATAATCTTAGCGGAAGCTTAATTGAACATGAGCAACATCAAGCATGAACAGATATAATTGAGAATGAGAAGTAATCAACCATAACACTAATCATTATTATCTTAAATTATTATAAAACTATTAGTACTATTATTAATTCTTAAAAATAAATCTAATTAATCCCTAAAATAATCTCATTTATATTCAAATTAATAAATAATCTCATTAATAATCAATTTAATAAAAACTGTTTACTATTATTATTATAATAATAATATGTATTATAACATTAATTATTACTAATATTTTTATTATTTATAACTATAAATATTAATAATATAGTAGTGAATATTTATTATAATACTTATTAGTTATTACTAGTATTTTTATTATTTTTATAAACTATCATAGATTATTATTATTACAAATTATCTTAAAAATTATTAATTATTTTGATTATAAATTATTTTAAATTATTATATAAAAATTTCTTATTATTATAAAAATTATTAATTATTATGAAATATTATTAATTACTATAAAGAAATTTCACCTTTTCTATTTATTATTAATATTAATTTACCAAAAAAAACCCAAATATTTGGATAAAATTAATTATTAAGCAGCTGACCTTCATTCTTACTTAAAACAAAATAGCTCACCTCATAACTATTTAAATCTCGCAATTGAGCTCTTCTTCTATCAACATTCAAATTAGTCCTGATGATGGATCCCTGTTGGGATTTGAAACATTGATGAAAAATGGTTTTTATTATGGGTTCTCTGGTTACTAAGTTACAAGATATTAACCACAGAGGTCTTAAATACAGAAGATATAACCTGGGGAAAGCACCAAACTAAAACTCCACTCTCTGTATTATCATACATAGGATTTATACAAAGCCTTAGCTCTCACACAGCTAGCCAGCTCTCAGTACAATCCTCACAGATGAAGGTGGAAATACATTAGGATTACACAAAGCCTTAGCTCTCACAGCTAGCCAGCTCTCAGTGCAATCCTCCTGGATGCTCACAGGCAATCAAGACTTCTCCTAGGCGTTCTCCTTTGCCCTCCAAGCCTCCTATTTCCTTGTGCAGTTTTTCCTGGGTGATCCTCCTGTTACCAAGTGTAACACTGATCTCACACCCTGTAAAACTGCACAATCCTCAAGGAACCTTGATCCTTCTGCTTGGATGATTTTCCTTTATAGGAAAAATCCATCCAACTGATAGTACATTGTCCCTCCTCTAATCTCAACTGGGTCTTTCTCTTAACTGACATGCATGAGTTATTTATGAGAGAATATTCAGTTATTAGAAGTGCAACAGTTACATGCATGCAAGCATTAACTAACTAAACTCACATTAATTTAACAAACTGTTAAATTAATCTAACTGGACTTGACTCAATTAACTGAGCCAACTAATTACAACTCATCCTTATCTCTTTAACTGATGGATAAATTCCTCAATTAATAGATAAACTGTTGCATGTCCTCACATAGACTTCAAGTTTGTTTTTCCTTAACTAATTAACTCAAACTGAATTAATTAATTAATTTTCAAACTGTTAATATCAAATTCAAATTTTACTTCCTATTTTTAGTCCAGGGACTGACTAAAATAGGAATCCATCCTGAACTGCTATAAATAGAATGTTATTTTTAGCACTTCCATTTTTCATTCCTTGTTGCCCAATCCAGCACTGGTACCCAAACTGCTATTTTTAGTAGTGCTATTTTTAGCAATTTCTTGTTGCCATTTTTAACTCTCCCTCTCAACAAGAAAGGCTTCCTCTCGAACCCAATCTTGTACCTTCGAAATGTTATGCATGCAACACTTCTACCAATTGTGGTTGCTCCAGCAACTCTGGGAACAAAAAAAACTCCCAACTAACCTCTCTGTTGGGCTAGAAACATACTCCAATGTTGAAGCTCTACCTGCTACTAACAAGTTCTCCCTCTCTGACCTCTGCGCCAATGCAACATCTCCATGCATCTCGCATTGTTGCACACCTCTCTATGCTACCCTGCGCTATGCAACACACTTGTGCCTCTCGCATTGTTGTAGCCTGCTAGCTCTGTGCTGTCCTTGGATTCCCTGCACTGTATCTCTCTCCGCCGCTCCATCCACATCTGTCTCTACCCAATCAGTCAGTCCTGCTACTCCTAGTTGGGGCTCCTGTAGCAAAGTCGAATCAAAGAGGTTGGGTACCTCAAGGATCCTACCCCTATTCCAACCTTCTTGGGACGATCACTCCACATTGCCCCACCTCCTACCTGGAGGTATGGATGCATGTGATCCCTCTGCCCACCTGGCTCAAAATTTCCCCCTACTGGAGGTCTCTGCATGAATGGATGCCTCCACTCTGTCTCCTCTTAGCTTCTCTAGTTGTGGTTGCTCCACAACTTCCTGAAGCTGCTTCACCAATTGTGGCTTCTCCACAATTGTCTGAGACGTCTTCTGGCGCTGCATGTTGAGAGGTAATTTACTCTCCCTTTCAACCACCAAGTATCTAACCTTTTCCTTGCTCCTCAAGGCTTTGCATGCATCTTGTACCTCAAGTGCATACAGGTTCTTGGCTAGCACACCAATATGTTTCATCTTTCCCATTGTCACGAAATTTTTTGGAAAAAGAGTTGATTTTAAATCAGCGATATCTCCCTCATCCGAACTCCGATTTAGCCGATTTTTTTTTTGAATCTGGGTATTTTTCCGCAAGGATTCCAAATCTTCTATTTTTTTCTGAAAATTTTGTATAGAAATTTTTAGATCAGCTCTGCAAACTCTCGGCCCAAAACTCAAAACTTTTAAATCTCCTCTCAGTATACAGTTCTCTCCTTTGATCACCTTTGCTCTGATACCATGTAGAATTTTCTCTACAAATCAGCTAGCTCACTGATATCATGTAGAAATTTCACCTACAGATCCAACTGATATATGCAATATACTAAAATATAATACTAGATCTACATCTGCCATAATCTTAGCGGAAGCTTAATTGAACATGAGCAACATCAAGCATGAATAGATATAACTGAGAATGAGAAGTAATCAACCATAACACAGAAGATATAACCTAGGGAAAGCACCAACCTAAAACCCCACTCTCTGTATTATCATACATAGGATTTATACAAAGCCTTAGCTCTCACACAGCTAGCCAGCTCTCAGTACAATCCTTGCAGATGAAGGTGGAAATACATCAGGATTACACAAAGCCTTAGCTCTCACAGCTAGCCAGCTCTCAGTGCAATCCTCCTGGATGCTCATAGGCAATCAAGACTTCTCCTAAGCCTTCTCCTATGCCCTCCAAGCCTCCTATTTCCTTGTGCATTTTTTCCTGGGTGATCCTCCTGTTACCAAGTGTAACACTGATCTCACACCCTGTAAAATTGCACAATCCTCAAGGAACCTTGATCCTTCTACTCGGATGATTTTCCTTTATAGGAAAAATCCATCCAATTAATAGTACACTGTCCCTCCTCTGATCTCAACTGGGTCTTTCTTTTAACTGACATGCATGAGTTATTTATGAGAGAATATTCAGTTATCTGAAGTGCAGCAGTTGCATGCAAGCATTAACTAACTGAACTCACATTAATTTAACAAACTGTTAAATTAATCTAACTGGACTTGACTCAGTTAATTGAGCCAACTAATTACAACTCATCCTTATATCTTTAACTGATGGATAAATTCCTCAATTAATAGATAAACTGTTGCATGTCCTCACATAGACTTCAAGTTTGTTTTTCCTTAACTAATTAACTCAAACTGAATTAATTAATTAATTTTCAAACTGTTGTTAATATCAAATTCGAATTTTACTTCCTATTTTTATTCCAGGGACTGACTAAAATAGGAATCCATCCTGAACTGCTAAAAATATAATGTTATTTTTAGCACTTCCATTTTTCATTCCCTGTTGCCCAATCCAGCACTAGGACCCAAAATGCTATTTTTAACAGTGTTATTTTTAGCACTTCTATTTTTAGCAATTTCTTGTTGCCATTTTCAATAGAGGGAGTAGAGTTGGACATACCTGTGGTTAGCACAGCCTCTACAGCCGCCCTTGCCCTGGTCAAAGGAGGTGAGGGAGGCTGATATGGTGCTTTTCCATGCTTCTTTGTTGCCTCTTTGATAGGTTCCTCCATTGCTACAACAGGGACAATGTGAGTCATTGCATCTTCAGACGAGGGTGGATTCTCCGGGGCTTGAGGTTCCTTTGCAGGTATGGTCTTTCCTTTTTCCCCTGCTCAAGCCTTGCCATTCAGAGGGAATTCCTTGTATAGGTGACCCACCTTGTGGCACCTTCTGCATCGAAATGGAACCCCCTCGTAATCAAGTATCTGCAACCGGGAGAAATTTCTCCATTGTAGGGTGATGTGCTCCTGTAAACCCTCCCTGGTGTCTAGGTGAACCAAAATCTACATGTATGCCATCATACCAGTGGAGAGGTACATTTTATCATGCTCCAGATAGGAGCCCAGAGAGTTCCCAATGCGCCGAAAGATGTCTTCAGACCAAAATTGAAGGGGAAAACCTGGTAGACGGACCCATATTGGCCCAACGCCTAGTTGTTCTCTCTCTGGGTCGAAAAGTGAGTTCCATCAGCACAGGAGGATGGGGACCTGTTCAATGTGCCAGAACGAGGACAGGACCCAATTCGTGTGCTCAGTTCTAGCAAAGCATAGTGCGAACCATCCTCTGACGAAGGTTTGGACAAAGGGTAATTTGGTCAAGTGTTATCCCCATACCTCCGACGTCCATAGCTTCAATCGAGTCGCGGTGTAGCTCCTACCTCGAACCCTTCCAACCAGGACTCGGTCAGTTGTGTCCATTGTGTCTCCCCACTGAATATCCTCGCCAAGGCAGATGATAATGTCTTATGCCCTGAATTTAATGCATTTGTGTTTCTTGCTCGGTCGATGACCCATATTGGTGGTGTCCTACTGACCTTCACATGAAGGAGGGTTTGGTTGAGGTTGTTCAGGGTTCTGATACGATCCAGAGGGGAAGGCGTCCCAAAGTGGAGGGATGCCTGTGAAGCTGCCGGAGAGGGGAGCAGATAGAAGAGTCACAAGGGGAGTCCCCTGAACTGTAATCGAGGGTTCTTCGGGGAGAGGGTAGGAGGGGATATGAGAACCGGCAGATGAGGGGGGAGGAGGACAGCCCGGGGGAATGGCAGCTAGGTTATGGTTAATGCAACCGGCCACAAAATGAAGTGAGGATGGCGATGTAGACAGTGTGGAGAATGCAGGCCAGGAGGGGGAGGGCGCAGGTAAAGTCACTATCGATCAAGAGGGCCCTGAGATCGAGGGTAGGGTCGCAATGGTGTCTGACAAATCATTGCAGAAAGGGAGCATGCCTTCTGTGGTCGCATGGGGAGTCGTCCAGATGGAGGCACCCTCTAACGAGTCTTGAGAATAGTCTACCATGTCCATATCCATAGCTGCTCCCGAAAATTTCTCGCCAGCTGCTGCCGTAAATTGTATAATCGTCATAGTGTAACCTAGAGGTGTATGGGGAGGCTAGTAAAAAACCCTTACGGATTCACGGGAGATGAAAGACGGAGTCGAGAAAGGGGAGAAACAGAGAGGGTTGAAACGGTGTCAGGTACGGCGACAGGAATATGCAGATCAGAATGGTAGCAAAGGGTAGGGTGCTTCAGAGGGGACTGCAGAGAAAAAACCCTAGCCATTGTCGATTAGGTTCTGAGGCTCCATCATTTACTCTTGTATTTAGTGAATCATATTTGACCTTTTATTATTTTTACAAGTGTAATAGTTATATATATATATATATATATATATATATATATATATATATATATATTGAAATAATTATTACTAAAATAAAAATATCTCCACCCTCGGCTGAGGAGAGAATTCGTTGTGGTAAAGCGATAGATAGGTCATCTCACTGCGAATAATCAACGATTTTCTTCTAACAGTCTTAGCACAATGTAATTCCAGCCAACTATACTTGAAGAATTGGGGCCAATGTAAAACACTATGAAGCAATTATATAATGAAATGATTCTCCTACATGAGATGGTGGCACCCATAATTGGAATACAAAATAAAGCTCAAGGAATCCTAAAGCTCCTAAAGGTTGCAAACAAAGCTATTGATCTGATACAAGAGTGGGGTGTTGAGTATCCAAATGTTCCATAGCAGTTGGTCAAGAAAGAGAGAATAACTGTTGAGATGGATAGAGTACAATTGAGGCTTTATATTCAGAACTACACCTGTCTTGGTGAACAAGCAACCAACACTATATATTCTTATGGCCAAATAAATAGTGGTTTGGTGTCCCTGATATAGAAACATGGAATTCATTTTGTGCGTGCATTAGGAGAGATAAAGGGCAAGGATGGAATTATGCAAGAGTTAAAGCAATACATTTAGAAAATTGGGAAAGCAATAGGGTAGGAATATCATGTAGCATGCGATTGCACCAGCTAAAGTTCATATGAAGTTATCTTGGTTGTGGAATAATGTACAAACCAACTCCAAATCCATACTAACAAAGGAATTGGAGGTAAAGATGTGGTACGTTGTAAAACTAACTGTCTGAGTCAAACTTATTGTGACAAAGTTTAGAGCATGGTACTCATATATTACAAATGAACTCCATTTCGAACCTATTGATTTGTACCTTTCTCCTATGTGAAGATATTTTGTCTTATTTGATTTTTGTCCTATATAGCCACCGTCTTATATGTAATTTGTCTTTTTTAAACAAAAGTCCAATGTAATGAATCCCAAGGGACAAATGTGGAATGTAAAGAGTCATATGTATAATGTGAATAATTATATGGAAGCCCATGGGTCTTAGAAGGTTAGGAGTCATGAAGAAACTCAAGAGTCATTCTCATTTGTTGTAACTAAGTCCTCATTACTCAAAAAAAGTGTTTGGACACTTAAATATTTGGCCTTGGCTTCTCTAGAGTTGCATACGAGGTAAAATCATTCTTTGTTGAAGGAAGTTGTAGCTTCAAGTTCCACTACTAGATCTAGTCTTCCACCAATGGAATAGTGTACTTGGAAACTTTAATTACTTATCAGAATCTCTTCGAGCCAACACTCCATGCATGTATCATGAATGTAGTAAGACTATTCTTTACATGGTTGTGGTATATGTTGATGTATTACATACTAAAGATAATGATTTTTTTTGTTTTTTTATATATGGATCTTTTTGAATGGGTGTTGTTTATGCTTTCATGATTATTATTTATCTTGTGAACTAATTTGCAGGTTAATCAACAAATATTTCTCCATTCACTCATGTTTCTCTCTTAGGATAGTACAATTACTTCCCTATTATAGGCTCATCTTTCTTTATGTTTATGGAAGCCTCTTTTACACTCTATAACCAATGTCACACAAATCTTACGTACTTGATTCCCCAAAGTCATGTTTATGATCTCTTGTATATTTGATGTGGCCAAAGAATATGTCTAAACCATTCACAATGGTGGTCGGACCATATAATCATATGGGACTCCTATACTAAGCAGTGTGAGTCTAATTGGGACTTCATATTGAGGAGCTCCCATGTATGATGGAAGCATCCAACACTGTCATTATCCTGACGCTAGAAGGAGGGCCAAATGACAAGTTGAGCTCGTAAATTCTATTTGAATCTCTTATCTAAAATGGCTTCATCTCAAATCATAATCCCAAGGTTTTTTTCAAAAGAATTAGATATTTCGATGCCTGCGGAATTCTTACATAACTTGTCACATTTAAAATTCGATGGAAAGGATCTAACAACCATTCTTGATTATGTGATTGAATTCGTTCAATTTTTCTTTTTCAAGCAGAGCTTATTCTGAATTTTTCTTGCAAGGTTATTACCCTTACATTGGATGGCCATGCTAAGCATTGGCATTACTCTCTACCTATTGGTTATATTTTTGCTTTTAAATAATTGGTTAATGAGCTTCATCATGCCTTTTATAAGTATGACTATCATAATATTCTTAAAGAAATTAATTAGCTTAGAATGGAATAAAATGAATCTATTGAATAGTTTGTTGATAGATTTCTTCGTCTTTGTTATGAATTTCTGGATGAGGACGTGGATTGGGAATTTTTGAATGAGAAGTTTCGATTATTGGCCAGGCCTTCATGAAAGTATTTTGAAACAAATTTACCACATGGTCCTGTTCAAGAAGGAATTCAAGGTCCTAAGGAGAAATATAATACCTCTTTTATTCCTTGTCCTCCTCCTTTTAACAATTATTCTTAATGATGAAGAACCTTTTGATGAGGAATTAATTTTCCTTTCTTTCGTTACTCTAGATGATGATTCATCGCATTTTATCAATCATTCATCTTGTAATCCTAATAATCAACTTGTTAATATTGAACCCATTAATGAAGTTGAACTCTTGGTTGAACATTGCCCTCATTATACTATTTCTCTGAAATTGCGTGATGATGTTTGTCCAAGTTTTATGGATGAGTATTTGTTTTCATAGAAAGATTTAGATTTACAGAAACTTCAAGAAGAGTCAGATCTGATCATTGAAGAATTTCTTTTAGGTATATCTCTTTCCCCTCAAGAAGATGGCATGTCAATCATTGGATATTTTTAATGTAATATTGTAAATCCATTAGATGAAAATCAAGCATTCCATGAAGATTGTGATTTGAATAAATCTAGTTTGGCTTGTGATGAGTATATCACCAAGTGTTGTTTAGAAAAGAATTTGATCGTGTTCTCTCAGTCCTTCGAAATTTCAGAGTCTTTTCGGGGATTTGGGGCACTTCAGCCTATGTTTTTGGTTATGCTAAGTTTCCACTATCCTGATGACACTTTTGAATTTAGTGTTGGGTTGTGTTATATTCTTTCCACGACTAGCCCACGTAGTTAACCGGGGGGTTAGAAGGGGGGACGGAGCCCCCCCTTCGTTGTGTTGATTGCGTAGCGGGGGGGTCACAAGGGGTTTGAGGGGTGCAATGGAAAATTTTGTTTTTGGACCCTATATTAGGTTGGGCAGACCTACCTATGGTTTTGTGCATGATTTTTCGCACATGGTTTTGGACGCAATGGTTTTTGGTCCATGGTTTCGGATGAAATGGTTTTCGGTCCATGGTATTGGATGCTTCGACATGTATAAATATGTATTGTAACATTGAAAGGAAAATAATGAAAAATCAAGCTAGTAGTCCTTTTGGATTCAGGGGAAAATCTCTGTGTATATGTGTTTTATGTGTTATGCTCTCGCATTGTTTATTTTCTATGTTTTAGAATTCGTATGCAGGTAATTTTTGTATGGGGTTGAAACCTACATTTGGTATCGGAGTTGTTTTGGCTTCAAGGGGACGCCTTTGTTGCTGAGGGGTTTCACTCGGGCCTGTGGTAGACCCTATTCAGTGGAGATATACAAGATCGATTCTGGTGGTGAAAGAAGATGGCGAGCAGTGGAAAGATAGAGATCGAGAAATTTAATGGTCAAAGTTTTGAGTTGTGGAAACTCGAGATGGAGGATCTATTGGTGGATAAAGATCAGTGGATCCCAGTAGATCGGGTACTAAACCAACAGGAGTGTCCGATGAAGAATGGAAGAAGTTGGATCGGAAGGCTAAGAGCACAATACGATTGTGTGTCTTAGATTCAGTATTGTTGAATGTATTAGGGGAAGCTACGATGAAGGCTTTGTGGGACAAGTTAGGGACTTTGTACCAATCTAAGTCTCTGGTGAATAAATTGTTCCTATGGAAAAAGTTGTATAACCTGAGGATGAAAGATGGAGACTCGGTGACAGAATATATGAACGCATTTAATACTGTGGTAAGTCAATTATTATTTGTTGATATTAAAATTTCAGATGAAGATAACTGCATCAGTTTGTTGTGTTCTCTACTAGATTCGTGGGATAGTCTGGTTATTGCAATAGGTAGCAATGCAATTGCCTTGCAGTTTGATGAAATAGTATCATCCTTGCTGACAGAGGAGATGAGACGGAAAAATATGGAGAGCCAGAATGGTGATGCCTTATCTGTACGAGGACGGTCCTAGAACAAAAACAAAAATAAGTCATCGAGTGGGATATCTAAATCTAGAGGGAGATCTAAATCTCTAGGAAAACCTGTAAAAGTGGTCTGCTGGAAATACGGAAAGGAAGGGCACCACAAAAGGGACTGTAAATCTAAAGCTCCTGATAAAGGAAAGGGATCTGATGATGCTCCTTCTATAGAGGCGAAAACCACCTCAGGCGAAGGTGGGGATGTGTACTTGGCTTCTTCAAGTACACATGTAGATCATGAGGCATGGTTGATTGACTCAGGTGCATCCTTTCACTTCACTCCCCATAGAGAGGGGTTCTGCGAGTACGAGAAATATGATGGTGGTGATGTCTTCTTGGGGGATGACAGGAAGGCTAGAATCGTTGGTCATGGAAAATTAAAGTTGAAATTGCAAGGTGGAAGGGTTAGAACACTTCCAGGTGTTCTGCATATTCCTACATTAGCTAGAAATCTGATTTCTGTAAGCAAGATGGATGATGCAGGTGTAAAAACAGTGTTCGAGAAGGATACCCGCAAAATGGTTCAGGGAGCACTGGTATTGATGCGGGGAGTTTAGATTGGAACTATGTACAAGCTGCAAGGTAGCACTCCTATTGATAGGTGCAACAGTTCTCTGGTTCTTGAAAGTGGAGCAGAAAATCTAGTGGTCTCTGGAGAGAAGACCATGCTATGGCATCAAAGGCTTAGACATATTGGAGAGAAGGGCCTTCGAATACTTCATGGTAAAGGTATGGTAGAAGGTATGAGTAATAGCTCTCTGGATTTTGATTTCTGTGAAAATTGTGTATATGGGAAGCAGAATAGGGTGAGTTTCCCCTCTGGTGGTAAGAGGGCAAAACATATATTAGAGCTTGTGCACAGTGTTGTGTTTGGACCTGTGAAGGTTCCATCACTAGGTAAGTCTATGTATTATGTATCATTTATAGATGAATTCTCAAGGAATACATGGATATATTTCCTTAAGAAGAAATCTGAAGTCTTTGACAGGTTTAAAGAATTTAAGGCTCTAGTGGAAAACCAAACAGAGAAAAAGATAAAGGTGTTGAGGACAGATAACGGTGGAGAGTTTTGCAGTAAGGAATTTGAAGAATTATGTAAGAAGTGTGGTATAGCATGGTAGAAGACTACTCCATATACACCTTAACAAAATGGAGTTGCAGAAAGAATGAATAAGGCGTTGATGGAAAGGGCAAGAAGCATGCTCAATGGTGTCGGGTTAGGACAAGAATTCTGGGCAGAGGCAATGGAGACTGCCTGTTACCTGGTCAATGGATCACCTTCATCAGCATTGGAAGATAAGACTCCACAAGAGGTATGGACTGGTAAGAAACCTTCTCTTTCACATCTGAGGGTATTTGGATGTGATGCATATGTACATGTTCCAAAGGAGAAAAGAACCAAGTTGGATAGTAAATCTGAAAAGTGCATCTTTATTGGGTATAAGGATGGTATAAAGGGTTATAAGCTTTGGAACCCAGTAACAAGGAAGGTTGTGTATAGCAGAGATGTGGTGTTCAGAGAGGTGAAAGATGTTATTAAACATGAAGTCCAACCAAAGGAACCTGAGAAGATAGAGTTTGAGCTAAAGGAGGAAGAATCGGACTCTACAGCAGAGGAGGAATTAGAAGATGAAGAGCCACAAACTCCAGGTGTGAGAAGATCAGTTCAAGAAAGAAGGCAGCCAGAAAGGTATAATCCATCTGCTTTCTATTCAAATTTTGCTTTATCTATTACTGATGATGATCCCAGAACTGTGAAGGAAGCAGTAGATTCAGAGGATGGAAAACTCTGGAAAGAGGCCATGGTTGATGAAATGGCATCTTTGCACAAAAATGAGGCTTGGGATCTGGTGGAGTTTCTGGCTGGAAGGAAACCCATTGGTAGCAAATGGGTGTTCAAGAAGAAGACAAATGCATAAGGAAAGGTGGAGAAATACAAAGCTCAGTTGGTAGCAAAAGGTTATTCCCAAGTGTCAGGAATTGATTTTGGTGATATTTTTTCTCCTGTTGCCAAGGTAACTTCTATTAGATTACTTTTATCTATTGCTATTTCTTTTGATTTTGAGGTCGAACAGATGGATGTGAAGACATCATTTCTTCATGGAGATCTGGAAGAGGAGATCTGCATGAAGCAACCTGAAGGTTTTGCGGTGAAGCGTAAGAAAGAACTGGTATGCAAGTTAAAAAAAGTCTTTGTATGGGTTAAAACAGTCACCAAGGATGTGGTATCAGAAATTTGATACAATTATACGGGGACTTGGCTTCACCAGAACCAAAGCAGATCACTGTGTTTATTTTAAATTAGTTGGTGACTGTGTTATTTATCTGGTCTTGTATGTGGATGATATGTTGTTGGTTGTAAATGACAAATAGATTATCCAAGATTTGGAGACCCATTTGTCCTCCAAATTCAACATGAAAGATCTTGGTGCTGCAAACTATATTTTGGGCATGGAAATTAAAAGAGATCAGAAAAAGAGGAACCTTTGGTTAAACCAAAGGAAGTATGTCGAGACAATATTGCAGAGGTTTAATATGCAGGATGGTAAACCGGTGAAGGTTCCTATTCATGTAGGTGTAAAGTTATATGTTGAAAAGTGTCCCAAGACACAAGAAGAGGAAGAAGACATGTCCCGTGTTCCATATGCAAGTGCAATCGGTAGCCTGATGTATGTGATGGTCTGTACTAGACCAGACATTGCACATGCAGTGGGAGTATTGAGCAGGTTTATGTCAAAACCAAGGAAGGAGCATTGAACATCAATGAAGCGGGTTTTTAGGTATTTGTGTGGCACTAGTGATTATGGTTTGTGCTACCAAGGAAGACCAGGATTGGACAGAGTGTTGGATATTCGTGGCTTTGTTAATGCATACTGGGCTGGAGATCTGGATCAAAGAAGATCTACAAGTGGGTATGTGTTTAACCTATTTGGAGGTGCAGTCAGTTGGATGAGTAAGAAACAATTTGTAGTGGCACTATCGACTACAGAGGCAGAATACATGGCAGTCACTCATGCAAGCAAGGAAGCAGATTGGTTGCAGAGATTGTGTTCAAGTATGGGGTTAGTACAGGGAGCTATAAGGATAGACTGTGACAGCCAAAGTGAAATTTTCTTGGAAAAGAACCCTTCATATCATTGAAAGACAAAGCACATTGATGTTCAGTATCACTTTGTGAGGGATATGATAGAAGGCAAAAAGGTGTTGCTGGTAAAGGTGGACACTTTAAAGAATATTGCAAACGCATTGACAAAATCTGTGAGCTCTGAGAATTTCTCTTGGTGTAGAGAAACAATGGGCATTGTAGGGCTGGATAAATGACTAAGCTCTCTTGTGGCTCCTTGTGGAAAGAAAACAACAAGTGGGAGAATGTTGGGTTGTGTTATATTATTTCCACGACTAGCCCACGTAGTTAACCGAGGGGTTATCCTTCGTTGTACCGACTGCATAGTGGGGCGGGTCATAGGGGGTTTGAGGGGTGTAGGTAACCCCACTCTAGCCCCAAAATTTTTTATTTTTGGACCCTATATTAGGTTGGGCGGACCTACCTATGGTTTTGTGCATGATTTTTCGCACATGGTTTTGGACACGATGGTTTTCGGTCCATAGTTTTGGACGTGATGGTTTTTGATCCATGGTATTGGATGCTTTGACACGTATAAATATGTATTGTAACATTGAAAGGAAAATAATGAAAAATCAAGCTAGTAGTCCCAGTTTTGGGATCCAGGGGAAAGCTCTGTGTATATGTGTTTTATGTGTTATGATCTCGCATTGTTTATTTTCTCTGTTTTAGAATTTGTATGCAAGTAATTTATGTACAGGGTTAAAACCTACATTTGGTCAGTTCAAAGTTATTTCAAAAAGTTCTATTGTCAATATTATCTCATGGGATGTGGATTCCTTTTTGTGGGATTTTTGTTTTCTTCATGTTGAATTATATAAACCTCAAACTTGTCCTTCTTTATGCATACATTTAATTTGGAATCCATAAACAGATAGTGTAGTTAATGATTCTTGAATCGTATCTGACATTCCTCCTTCATCCATTGAAGAGATTAACTCACACACCAACACAGATTGTTGTCAACTCATATGTCTCCAATCAAATGTTGAACTTGCTTATGATGTGGATATATATATGGTCAACTTGCCTTTGCAAGGTTTTCTAGAAGGTTGTTTTTATGACTTTGTTGCAGGTTGGTTTGAAGAATCCTACCTATAAGGATCCATGACTCATAGTCAATCCCTTCATTCTCTCATTCAAACCTTGTATGTGTGTGATCCTAACAAATGTTGTTGTGGAATATTTTTGTTAGATAGAGAAGTACATTCTTTCACACCGTCGTGCTTGCATTCTATGCATTTCTCTTTTAATGAAAATGTTTGTGTTGTTTATATTTTTCATCGCATTATATTTTTTCTCAGTTCTACATGATCATATCCTTCAACTAAAAGGTCGGGATCAAATTTTACAACTTCACTGGAATTCCTTTTCACTTAGTTTTGATCTTCCAAGTTCTTAGTTTAGGTTGGGTTAGGTTACATTTAGTTAGTTGCATTGCACTGTTTCCTTTATGTCACCTTGTTTTTTGTTGTTTTGTCACATCTTCATTCTAGTTTTGTTTCTTTCAATAAGAAATTGCATGGAAGTTGGTTTTGAGCTTCGAGGAGATGTGGATGATTTATGGGAAAGGAAAACTATTGTAACGTGCAACCCTTGGTTAACATGTTGTTCTTTTATTTGATATTGTCTAATTATATTTAAGTCAATGATATTTGGATGCAAAATACAATCCATTCAACTAGAAAATCAGATGCATAACCATAATTCCCACATCTATTTAGGATTCTCATTTCAAGAATCACTTTGTCAATTGAAGGGTGTTTTTTTTGTTGTTGAATCAAGTAGTGAAAGGAAAGGGGAAAACCAATAGAAAGAAAAATGATATCAAAGGTATATATATACTTCTATGAAGGAGAAACCTCTCTTGCTCTCAATAATTCGGGATCCCTCTTCCACCCTCTTGTTTCCCTCTAGTACTTGTGAAGAGAGAGCCGACATGTAAAATTAAATATCCCTAGCTAAAAATCAACTGAATCAGTGATGGGGACAATGATCGGGCCCTAGTGCCATGGAAGAAGTTCCAAGGTTCAAATATGCATTCATGGACCCCTCACCAAGTAAGCGCAACCAGCTAAAATGACAAATATGAGCATATGTTCCCTTTTCGTTAAAATATGAGCAATTTGTCAGTGGATCATCATCTATTTAACCTTGACCCACCCCCGGTAACATTTTTTTGGGGGGGGTAACCTACATGGGTGATAAGCATGTGCTACCCCCCGTAGTTGACAAGTCAACTTGGCAGGCCCGCCGATCCAACAACCCGGATTAATTCTGGGGGGTAACTGATGGATCAAGCATTCTACCCTCCTACCCACCAAAAGATGGTGGGGACCATACACCACAATGGTCGGTCCACTGACACTAATTCAAGTGATCGGGGAATTAAAATCTAAACAATAACATCTCCGCCCTCCTCCCTCTCCTAACCACCTATCGCATATCACCACCCAATCCTCTTGTGCCACGCGTCCTCCCATGACGTCACCCCCACGTTACCCAACCATTGACCCCTCTCCGCTTATAAAAACAATTTCCACCTTGCATTTTTCAAAGTTTTGAATTATTTCCCGATGCAAACACCTCTCGCCTTCTGTCTGTTCTAAACATGTCATCCAACCATTTAGCCAGTCCGCAACACCCCCTCCAATGTCATTTTCAGCTATCTCCAGGGAAAACAGGTAACCGACCAACCCCTTTCACCTATAATTCATTTTATTATTCATTTGAAAATGAAGAAGGTGACCCCTAAGCCCTCTAAAACCTTTGATGCTAAACCCTCCTCTAGTGTCGAGCATCTCATGGACACTAAGGCGCAAATTGCAGACCCCTATAGTGTTTACAACCTCACGGACGTACGATTCAACTTGTATGGTAGCCACATCAGAGAGGAAGACTAGTTTCGAGTGGTCAACTCAAGCTTATATTACCATATTACAACCTCATTACACCATTTTCTTGAGTTTGTCTCCTGGCTAGCAACAACTTACATAGATGAGAAAAAAAAATTTGTCTCCTCAATTGGGGTAAAAATCCTTGAGGTGACACCAAAGCTAATTCAAATGGTCCTAAATTATTCAATATCCTCTAAAACCCAACAATTCATAGAAACCACATTGGTCTACCACTACACTACCCTTCTAGCTGATGAGCAATAATCCTTCCTACAAATGGTCCCGACACCTGGCTTGCAGTCTCTGCCTATTGCTGACTGCTTCCCTATAACCCTCTTTACATAGCCTATTCAACCCATCCTACCCATAATTGGTCATATTTTTTGGGATGACGATACAAATATAGCTTCTAATGCCTCTCTAGGGTTTCTAAGGCAAATGATGCAACCTGGCCATTTGTTTGACATCCCTTCTTACCTAGTCAAGGCCATAAGATTCCAGCTACACCATTTCCCCACCATCTCCTATTTCAAGTATTACTCCTTGTTGTTCTTCTTGTTTATGTACACTCATGTGGATGAATTCGAGTGCCTGGGTCTCAGTTTGGTGGCTTCCAACAAACAAAGGAAGTCTGTTTTCAATTGGGACGTTGCTGCTATGTAAAGATAAGAGCTTGAGGTTTATTCCCATTTTATATCCTAGTACATGGTCATTGTCTACAAAATCATTCATGGTGTTTCCCCTCCTATAGTTTTCCCTCAACAAAAACAAATCCTCCAACTTAGTAATGATGCTAGGGTGGGGGTACTGGTACGTATTTGAGGACTTCATAGAAATCAAGGTCTATGGGTGTGAGTTGCCCCCTTACCGCTTGCTTGTGTTTATGCCCATGATGATTTTCACTCTTGAATTTATCATTCAAAGCCTTAATGTAGACCAAGTTCACTTTGTCCCTGCTAAGAAGGGATATATGTTTAAATTGGGCAAGCCTATGGGGCCTTTTATTGTCAATTCTAGGCAGGCCCATAGGGCAGTTGAGGAATTACTCAGACAGATGAATTTTGATCTAAGGGAGGTCTGTCATTATGATCCTCATGGTGTCATTTCCAAGAGAAGAGAGAGCATAAAGGCTTCGACTTATGAACATGAGGATAGGCTTGAGATCGAATGGAAAGCTAACTTTGATTCGTGGCCTATTAATACAGAGATGGAGATCAAGACTCAAGCATTGAAGGACAAGGTGCATAAAATGACCGTTGACCAAACTGAAGATGTCAAGATGGAAGATGTACACCCTAGTACAAAGGCAAAAACCAAAGAGATCAAGGAAGAATAAATTGAGACAAGGTTGGTAGAGAAAAGACGAGATCAACTAGGCTTCCAGGTGACCTTGGAAGACCCATTACATACTGCTGCTTCATCCTCTTCAGAGGTAGTTATTTTAAGTTATAAAGGAAGTGCAACTATTACTGAGCCCAGTTGGCCTACTGGAATGGTCATTGAAGAAAGAAACAAGAAGATAAGGGAGGAGATGCAACAACAAATGGTATCTCAATTAGTCCCATATCAAACTGTACTTTTGGCTACCATGGACTTAGAGAGAAATCAAATGAAGTTCTCCTTGCAGAACCCACTAGCACAGTCACTACCTTCGGGATCTCAATTCAAGTACTTGGATGTTTCCTTAGACTTGACATGTGTCCCTCTATCGGGAAAGATAAATTCCAAGAGAAAGTGGCAGAAATGTTGTACAATGAGCTCAATAGAAATGCAATGACCATAAGCAAGGCTGAGAAGCTACTAGAGAAGGCCAGAACAAGGTTGAAATAGGAGAGAGTTAACTCTAGAGCTCTATGCAAGTAGAATGAGAGCTTCAAGAGTTGATTGTGAAGTTGGGGGTAAATCTAGAAGAAAAAGTTTCATTTGAAGCCATCCTCCAAAGTTCACAAGCAGAAATACAGGAGCTAAGACACAAATTGAAGATGTCAAGTAGTGAACATGTGCAATCTAAGGAACCGACACATTCGGAAGAAGAGAAAGGAATCCTGGCCAAAGAACTAATAGAAAGAAATAATGAGATAATATCCCTCAAGAAGTAGGCAATGGAACTTTAGCAGAGGATAGACACGCACATTTGTGTAGTGCTTGTGTTTGAAAATCCGCAAAATCCCATAGAGCATCTCACCAAGACCCTCACCGAACTCCATCTTTCAGAAGGGAAGCTTAAGAGAGTGTAGAAGTATTTGGATACTACCAAGAGGAACTTGGCACAGAAAGAAAAACAACTTGAGACAACCAGGACCAATGTAGACCTGATTGGTAAGAACCTACACACAATAGACCAGGAGATTACTGAGCTAAAAGGAAAGCTGAAAGGAAAAATGTCTCTCATGCATGCCAAGTAAATTGTCTGGGATGAAATCATAGAATAAATGAAAATAAACTACGAGTACATAACTCTGATGGATGAACAAAATTTTGTGATAAAGGATTATGAGTTTTTCATCCTTGCTGCCAAAGAAGATGGGGAAATCAACTCCCAGATTTCCAAAAATTTCATTCAATTTGTTAATGAAAGGCCACTCAGTGACTTAAGGCAAAATGATGTAGTATATAGAGTGTATTCTATCATGGATATCTCTAAATTTTTCCAAAAGGAGGAGGTCAGAGTAAAAGTTGAGGAATGCCTAAGGGTGGTACAGAAAGATGTGGATGCTTTCCATGTTGAGTTTGATGAAAGAGTCAGGGCAGGGTTTCCTAGCTACTAGGATCTTGTGGGAATGCTAATCCCATGGACACAATACAACCAGATGTTAGTGGAGGCCAAGAGCAAGGCAGATTCCTCCCATGAGAAGACAACCATCATTAAAGCTAAAACAGTGGTTAACTATCTCAGAAAGGAGTTCCATCTATTAGGGTTGATAAATACCTTGTTCTACACTAGGTTGGTTTATATAGGGGTTACGAATCTCAATATCACATATCAGTGATTCTTTCATGCTCCTCTACCCGCTCCAGCACTATGGAAAAGGTGTGAGCAGTTTGTCAATCCTCCTGTGCTTCATATCATCAACCCAGCGACATTGCCTCCAGAACCTGCTTATCATAACTAAGGATGTTGTTGATCGTGTCAGTTGTGACACTTTGATTTTCTGTTTAATGTAAATATTTTATTTTAGAATAAAATATGTCAGTTAGTTAGAATTTGGTTTGTACAGCTATGTCATTGAGCACGTTGATATTTTGTTATTATGATTCACTGCAAAATCAAGAAAGAATATTTTGTAATAGGCTCTCCCTCTAAGGCCCTATTAAAATAGTTTATCTTATCAAACAAAGGGTTCAAAATTTTGGTTTTCCAAGAGAGAAGCTCTTTAAGTTATCCATGAAATGTATGCTCCATGGAATATTAATGAAAGTTTTTGGTGATTCTAGCTCATATAAATGTGTATTATGTATTTCTTCTTGTTTTGGCTCCATATGCTTTCACTCTTCTTCTCAAATTAAATGTAATAGTAGTTGTTGGATATGATTTTCATGGAATTATGGATTCATCTAGGTCTAATGCTAATCAAATATGCCTATAACTGATATGACTTGTTATCCTTAAAATGTACTCCATGTATCTTAGCACTTCATTTAAACCTCCTTCTCATATGTTTCATGTTGAACTTCAATGAACAAGATTCTTAAGTTTAAGCCATGTGCATTGGTTTTCTTTCCTCTTTATTTCTTCCATTTGATATACTACAAATGACCTATGAAATTTCATGTGTATATGATGTTGGCCGCTAGAGCTGGATATTAATGCTTCTGTGAGTGATATTTGGTATTCAATTTTGTATTTCTTCTCTTAAGGAAGGTTCTGAATCAATTTCATCTCAAATATGATAAATACTAAGTGTAATAGAAAATATTAGCAGATCATTGAATAACTCATTAATATGTCCTAGGAACTCATCTCCTTTCAAGCCAGAGGTTGTCTCTAGGAGCTACAACATCTTCTTGCATCGTTGACGAGGACGAATCAGAAAATTTTTCTTGGGTACGACATTCATACACCCTTCAGTAAGGTGAATAATAAGGGGTGTGGGTTGTATACCTCTCACCTTGGTGACTCCATTGTTTAAGTCTTATTTTGAGCACCCTGGCTTTTAAAAGGCCACACACTTGCTCTAATACTTCACATCAAAGAACTCCTCCTATGTTTGACCCTGAAAAGATAATATCTAGGAGAGTCTAGAAAGAAATAACCCTTGTCACTCTAGTTCCTATGACCTCTTTTTTAGAAGTATCATCAACTAGCTCTCAAAAAGTTGTGATAAATTACCCTAAGTCTTCCTCCAAAGTCTTGGAATATCCTAAGGAACATTGTGCATTGTTTGGCCCATTTTATTCTAGAGTCAAAATAAAAGAAGATTCTATCAACTCTCCTCCTTTCACATTCCATACCTTCCTAGAACCTGAGGAGGTTGAAGATATTTTCATAAACAATCCAACACAGAGTGTAAATAAACTTCCAACTCAGCCCTGGTCATCTGCAATTCAGACAACTCCTCAGCAAGGTCCTATGATAAACCTATTACCACCTCCTTTGAAAAACATGGTTGTCCCTGGTTTTATCCTAAATAAATATTCACTGCCAGACTTTCCAAAACCCCTAAATGGTATACCACAAGACTATCTTAATCTCTTTCCAAGATTCATTGGATAAGATGATATCTCAGCATAGAGACATATAGAAATATGTTGTGCATTTGCAGAAAATTTGAATGTAGAACACTTGGATGTGGTGCTGAGACGTTTTGTTCAATATTTGGATGGGAAAGCAACAAAATGGTTCAAAGTCATCCTAAACGTCTCAACCACTACCTGGGAGGAGATGGAGAATTATTTTATGTAGAAATGGGAAGAGAAAAGGGATCATTGGTACATCCTCACCGAATTCAATGCAATGAAGAAAAAACATAATGAAGATGTTTCAGAATTCATAAAAAAGGTTCAACAAATTATACAATAGTCTTTGAACGCAAATGAAATATCCACAAGCTGCTACTAAAGTGGTGTTTTCTAGGGCTTATGGACCTAAATTCGGATTCACTCTTAGAGAAAGAAAGTCTCGTACCCTGGACTAGATTCAAATAGATGCTTTAGAGGTTGAATAAAATTTCACCTCCACTAGGAAATGGGGGGGAAAGACTAACTATGGTGACATGAGAAGAGGAAATGAGGAAGCCATCCCTTTGAGCCATGGGAAGGAAAACCAAGAACATAAGCCAGAGAAGATGAATAAACTGATAATAAATCTATCTAATAAACTTGTAAATATGGAATTAGAAAACAAAAACTTTCCTCGATAAATTCAACCAACTCATAATTGAAATTTTAATCTCCAGTATAAGACACCACCTTTGTAGCTCTTGCAAAGGGAAAGGAAAGATCAACAAGGCCATATTCAACCTATTTTGTATTTGGAAGATGATCCAGAAGAGCATATTGAAGAGACCATGGAAGTTCAAGAGAACCAATTTTCCTCTTTCTCTGAAGAGGAATATGAAATTGAAGCACATGAGGAAGAACGGGATGAGTTGGATGCCCCATTGGATGATGGTGAGATCGAAAACTATTGTGGAAAATTTGTTGACTTCATGTTGTCTCAGTTACACAAAAAGTATGATCTTGGACCCTCTAGGAAAAGGTCAAGAATGCAAGACCAAAATGATGAGCCCACTCCCTCAAATTCTCCCAAATCAGCTGAGAAGGGAAAGAATCCTCTGGACCAAGTCTCACCAACAAATAAAGTGTCCTCAGATTCCATTCTTCACAAGCCTGAAGTTTCTAAAATAGAGCAGTTTCCCTTACCATCCAAAATCATCTGTGATAGAGAGAAAGAGCCTACTAAGGTTTCCACAACTGATAGGACTCCCTTTGCTTTTAATTTTCAAAAAGAGTTGGAGAAGGTCAAAATATTTGTTCCCTTAACTGAATTGTTGAAATATCCAAATTAAAAAGCTCAAGTATCTCAGTTCATGTGTCCACCTACCACAAATCCTATGCAAGATAGCCTGAACCTCCAAGAAGAAAGGCCCATGGTTGTATTTGGACCTCATGTTGAGGAGAAAGACTCTTCCACTGCCCCTTTCTATGTTACCTTGGTGATTCATGAACTTATTTTACATAATTGTATGCTTGACTCAAGAGCCTCTCACAATTTAATGCCATTGTCTGTGATGGAGAAATTGGCGCTGCAAATAAAAAAAACCATATAAGGATCTGTACTTTTTTATTCCAAGAGAGTTAAATGTCTGGGGATTATTAAAGATTTGGTGGTCAATTTGGCTCAGATTCTTGTAAAAAGTGTAGTAATGGACATTGTGGTTGTTGATATCCCTGCAAGGTTTGGTATATTCTTATCCAGGTCATGGGGGTCTAAGATTGGAGGATCTATCAAACTTGATTTAACATATGTTACCATCCATGTGTTCGGTGGAGAAGAAAAATGATTGTATAGATAATCAAGATTTGTAAAGACAGTTACAAGGGATGACTATTCGAATAATGCTCATGTTTTTAGTAAAGAGAAAGACTTATCATGTTTGATGTTAGAGGAAAATGATATAATCCTAGATGAAACACGGGTGGAGTGTTTTGTCCAGCTAAACAAACAATCATTAGAGTGTAATAAAGTATGGAAGCTATACTTTGATGGTGCTTTTCCATGGAAGGAAATGGAGTAGGTGTGTTGTTATTATCTCCAGAAGGAAACTTGATTCATGTCTCATTGAAGCTAGAGTTTAAAGCCACTAATAATGTTGCTTAGTATGAAGCTTTGTTGCTAGGACTGCAAGTCATGAGGAATCTCAACATTGGGTGCTTGACAACGTTTGGAGACTTAGAATTAGTGGTGAAGCAAATCAGAAATCAATGCCAAGCTAAACATCCAAGATTGAAGGCACATCGAAATGAGGTATGGGACATGATTGATAATTTCTTATTAGTCTTTAATATCAAATTTCTTCCCAGAGATATAAATCATATGGTTGACTCCTTAGATGTAGCTGCTAGTAACTTCAAGCCTCCTCAAAACCCATTATTCATATATGAAGTTGACGTCAGGTACCAACCTTCAGTGCTATACAACATCGAACATTGGCATGTGTTTGAAGATAAGGAACAAATTAAATTCTTCATGGAGTTTATTGGAGAGTTTTTGAACTTGGTGATTGACCAGGAGGATGAGGAAGTAATCGATGAACAACAAGTTAGTTGGGGAGAAAATATTGCTGGACACAAGATTCTACAATTAAAGGGTAAAACCATCCTTAGAGGAGTGTTCCAATTAGAAAGGATATTTAACCAAAATGATGTGGCCTCCAAATCTATTGAGCAAGAGCTGGAAGAACAGGCAAAAGATTGCAACATTAGTACAGACCAAGACCCCAAGGTGATAAAATTGGAAATAGGAATTCCTTATGAGAACAAGCAAAAGTATATGGACCTTTTTAAAAATTATATGGATGTGTTTTCTTGGTCCTATGATGACCTGAAAACATTTGAAACTACTATCATTCAACATAAGATGCCTTTAAAGGGCGGGGTGAAACCACATAAATAGAAGCTCGGGAAAATTAATCCTTTGTTACTCCCATCGATTGAAAAAGAGGTAAAGAATTTTCTCTAGGCCAAAATCATTGTACCATTGAGATGTTCAGACTGGTTGGCAAACTTAGTCCCTGTGAGAAAGAAGAATGGGGAGATAAGGTTATGTGTTGACTTCAGAAATCTGAACAAGGATTAATTAAAAGACAATTACCTGATGCCAAAAATGGACTACTTTCTACAAAAGTTGGTAGGTTCAGCCCAGATGTCTATGACGGATGTTTTTTTAGATACAATCAAGTGGTTTTCCACCCTGAATATCAAAAGAAAAATTCTTTCACCACACTCTGAGAAACATTTATGTATTCCAGAAGGCCCAATGCAGGAGCCACTTCTCAGAGATCCATGGATATAACATTTTTGGGAGAACATGACAAATTTGTGGTAACTTACCTGGATAACATCATTTTTTTTACAAAAACATATGAAGAGAACAATGAACATCTAAGGCTCACTTTTAAGAAATGTAGAAAGTATGGGTTGTCTTTAAATCCCAAGAAATCTCAATTCTTTCTAAGTGAGTGTTAGGATGGGGTCCCCTGGGTTAGTTTTGGGTTAAAAACCCAAGTTTTGATGTAAAGTTTGATAAAAAGATGTAAAGTCTCTGTGAATTGTGGATGCAAAGCGCGTAGTTAGTTAGGAGTCAGAAAGGGTTTTTACCCTCATTTATGTAAATTTGAGTCAGTTTTTGAGATCTACCCATGGTCCATAGACCATGGGATTGTATAAATAGGTGTGTCTTAGAGTCTAAGGTAGAACTATGTATTTGTTTATGGGTACGATGAATGGAGTCTTAGAGAGTTAGGGCAGAGAAGTAAGTCTTAGAGGGGGAAAGGCTCTGTAGCTGAGTGCGCAAAGGCCTAGAGTAGAGTCCGCAGCTGAGTGCGCGGACCCCTATAGCTGAGTGCGCAGGGAAGTTTTGAGTCTGTAACCTTACAATGAAGATCAATAAAGAAGATTGATGGAGAAATTCGTGTGTTTACTTGTTTACTTCTGTTGTTCATGTTTGCGATATATGATGTGATGAAAGAATGTCGTTATGGAATAATAATGTATTGATGCACGAATCTATTGGATGAATCTCTTTAACTGAACACAATGCATGTTAAAGTATTTACGCAAAGTTTATAATACTTTCTATTATGTTTAATAAGAACTTAAGAAAATCTATGTGGATTCCGATTTGAGGCTAGTCTATGATGCACGTAAGTAAATAACCTATATGTTAAAGGTCTGTAAAAGATAATCCTATACCTTTGCGGAGGTCTAGGGGACAATTGAAGGAAATTACGGTGCCAAGCCCTAAGGGTTTAGATATTTGCGTGAAGGTAGGTCTAGGACATAAAAGGACATCACACTGATCTCTGGATGCGAAAACTTGGTTCCAACATCCCCCCATACTGCTTCGGGTGAGACTTTAGTCCGCACTACGCGAATTGATGCCAAAAGGGCCAGTGGTTTAGGGTTTTGTTTGGCACAACTAACTCTGAACCTGGGTCAAGACCCACTAAGCCAACAAAACGTTTCTTTATCGGGACCGGGATCTGCATAAAGAGATGTGTGATGTCACATCACTAGAATCTGACCAAAAAGGAAATTGAGAAGTGGTTGGATAGGAAGATCCACGAATTTGCAGTGCAAGAGAAAAGAAATATGTGCCTGTCAAAATAATAGTGATTGGACAGATACTTGTACACAGAAATACATGAAATTTTCTTTTGCACCTTCCTGATCGAACTATACGAGTGGATATCTAAGTTGGCAGATAGCCAAGGAAGGTGGAGGCTCGACAGTCCAATAGTGTGGACTCCAAAATTAGCCCGAAGGCTGGAAGCTTCTGAATATAAGATTGTGTGAACTTTTGATCACTGGCTTGATCGAGTCATATGAGGATTTGTGACGGAGTTCGCGGTTTATACCTCAATCAGTTACAGCGAGGTAGAGTGGCGCTTCTTCAAGGGACCGCGAAGTAAGTATCTGAGATCTTTGAATACCTAGATTATGATGCTCTTGTGTGAGAAACGGGTTATGCCATTGCCTTGATGTTTGGATCTACGCGAAGTGGACAGAGCTTTAGAAATCAAGAAAAAGAAGGTCCTGAATATAGCCCATTAATTGGACCTCCTTCAAGTGACACAAAGGAGTGGTACAGGCCTCACCGCAGAGAGTTGTCCACAACATACACCTCTGCCGACACCACCGCCTCCACCACAGCCATTCAACATGTCAAATATAATGAAGTTGCCAGTTTTCAAGGGCATAGGGAGTAAGGATGCGGATCAATTTTGGTTTGTTGTGAATGTTGTGTGGACAACACAACAAATTACGAATGATAATATAAAGAAGGCACAGTTTGTTACCACTTTGCAGGATCGCGCGCTGACTTGGTACATTAAGTACTACACTAATAATCCTTTGGCATTGTTAGTAGACACTAAGGTTGCCTTGAATAAATAATTCAGTAAGCCTAAGTCTAACTCGCAATCAGTAGTTGGATTCAAGGAAATCACAATGAGGGATAGTGAAATGCCTTGGGAGTTAGATCAAAGGTTGAAGTGTGTGATCTGTGAAGCTAATATGCAGCTTACAGATGGCTAGCACCACGAGTGGTTTATAGCCTCGCTTCTACCCCACCTGAGGATTGCTTTGTCACAGCAGAAGCTAGGAACTCAGGCAAAAGCCCTGGAGATCATGATGAGATTGCATGAAACACCTATTTAGGACCCGACTTTGGGAGTTCAACAAATTCACTCGCAGTTGTAGAACCTCTTCTTGGAATTGTAGAACTTGAAAAAAGAAAAGGAGGCTAGGTCTGAGGTGCGTGAGGAAGTCTGGTGCCTCAAGTGTAAGATCCACAGACATGATAAAGACCACTACCTTGTCTTTTCAAATTACATTACATGGGGAGGACCGATTCCCCTAAGGCAAGAAGCTCCAGCAGGCCTGAGTGCGGGACCCGCGCTATGGTGCGCTATCTGTCAGGTGTTCGGAAAACATGTAACAGATAATTGTCATTTTCTGCAAAAGTTTGTGCAGACACCACAACAATTGTTCTGTGATTTCTACAAATCAATGGGCCACGATGAGCACCACTAGCGTAGCTACAAATTGATGATGGAGAGGATGCCTACATATCGAATGAAAGTAGAAACTCGCCCTCTGGATCAGGGTGTTGGGGAAGCGTGTGGAGGATATCAAGGGTGCGGACGAGGTCAAGGAGGAGGGGGACCTAGTAGAGGTCGTGGACATGTCATTTTCTATAATTGTTCGATGTCGGGGCACTATGCGCGGGAGTGTCTAAACCAGACGTGCCTGTCATGTCAATACTGCACTCAGTTTGACCACACAATAGAATAATGCCCTATGTTGATAGCCAATATGCAGGAGAAGAAGGCGCTGCCTTAGCAGCCTACCTAGAACTTACAGATGATGAGGGTTGAGCCCTGCGAGGAAGATCCAAATGTGAATATCATGTTGAGAAGCAGAATAATGACTGGCAGCGATAAAGGAAAACAACCTGAAGAGAATGGGTGAGTCCGAAAAGCCCCGGAAAAGGAAGTTGGATTCGATCTAGAATGGATGAAGGAGACATTTATGGAGGTGAAGAAAATCTTCGTTGAGGCATCCACCTCAGGCAGTCAGGACAAGCTACCAGAAACCAGTGCGCCCACGGAGATTGATCCCTCTCTACTCACCACATTCTTGGAGACCTGTATGAAACTGCTGCGTGATAGCAAGGCTGTGAAGGGGATACAGGAGTTGATAAACAAGTGTGCTGGTAAAGAAAATACTCCTGATGAACACCGCGTAGTCATAAAGATTGGAAAACATAAGGCAAGAACAGGGCGCGAGATGAGGCTCACCGTGCAAATAGGAGACTATGAGATGGACCAGGTTATTTTGGATCTAGGGTTTGATGTGAATGTTTTTCCTAAACAGACATGGGAGAGAATGGGGAGACCTACGCTACAATGGTCTTTGATTCAACTGAGGATGGCGAACTAGTAGAATATTATCCTTGTGGGACGATTACATGGAGTTACCGTAGATATAGAAGGTGTGAGAATGTTGGATGATTTTGAAGTAATAGAGATCGTTGACTATAGTAATCCATATCCCGTGCTCCTTGAAATTGATTGGGCTATTGATATGAATGGATTCATCAACTTGAAGAAGCAAACAATGTCGTTCGAAAGGAAATTTCTCCGCATTGTAGTACCGTTGGACCCTGTAGAAGGACCGCGCTATACTGAACTGGTTCGTGACTACGAAGAAAGTGATGATGACTTGGATCAAATTTACAAAATAACAACACAAGACCAAGACTAGATTAACCCAACAGCTCATGGATGAATTGCATGGGATCGAGAGATTTTATGTACCTTAGATTCAGATGAAGAATTGGAGCATTGGCATAATAGGTTGCATGAAGTATATACGTTGCACTGTAACATGATGACTAAATCAATGTGTTGTGTGTCATCAGAGGTAAGAAATTTTCCCATTTATGATGGTTTAACTGACGTAGATAAGTTTTTGGATTCCTTTGAATGAGAAGTCACTGAGGATCATCGCTTTCAAGCACTGGATTTGGCGTTGCGCGCTACACACGCACAATGGTGGGGTACGCACAAGGATAGCTTTGAGGAATGGAGAGATTACAAAAGGATGATGAGGTTGCGATTTGGTCGTCCAAAAGTTCAGCTAACTAAGAAATATGTTGGGAGAGATGATCTGTGTGATCATTTAATGAAATGGACTAAATTTTATGGAACGAAGTTGCAGCCAGAGTGGGTGCACTTATTTTGTCACACTCTAGATATAATCCCTATGAATTGGTACCTGGAAACAGAGCTCCGCCATGGCACCGTGAAGTGGGATATATTAAGGGAAGGATTCTTAATGACCTTTAGTTTTGAAGACGGGTTTAAAAGCATTAATGAAGCTCTGCAGGAAGTTAAGGCAACGATCTTCAGAATACCGCATGACCCTTTAGAGTTGGTTCAACCAGATTGGATCACCCAGTTGTGCCATGCACTGGAGTGCTATAATGTGACTACTGAAGGGGAGGATGAGGATCCAAGAAATATCAATATTCCAAAAGCAGAAGGCCATCATGCAGTTGAATGTCCATAAATAGAGAATCTAGACATAACTACGTCATTGAAAACCAAGAAAGTAAACATTGGTACTAAAGCAGAGCCAAAATTTGCGAAGATTGGAGATTACTGGGATGATACCACAATGGATAAAGTTGTTGAGTTATTCTGCGAGTACCAGGATCTTTTTCCTACAAAATTATCAGACCTGAATGGCATCATAGGTGACTTGGGTGTGATGAAAATTACCTTGAAGCTAGATGCAAAGCTTATTAAGCAAAGGCCATATCGCCTTAATCCCAAATACAAGGAAAAGGTCTGCTTAGAGTTGGACAAGATGCTTGAGGCGGGCATTATCGAACCTGTGGAGGAATCTAATTGGGTGAGCCCAATGGTAGTCTAAGAAAAGAAATAGAAGGGAGAAATAAGGATTTGCGTAGATCTTAGGAAGCTTAATGATGCCTGCGTCCATGATCCTTTTCTGACACCATTTACTGATGAGGTATTGGATAATGTTGGAGGGCAAGAGGCCTACTCATTCATTGATGGGTTCTCTGGATACCATCAGATTAATATCACGCTAGAAGACAGGACCAAAACAACCTTCGTGACAGAATGGGGTTGTTTTTAGTATATTATGATGTCGTTTGGACTGAATAATGCGTCGACGATATTCTCTCGCATAGTCATCGCAGCGTTCAAGGAGTTTATTCACAAATTCTTGGAGGTATATTTTGATGACTGGACAATGTTTGGGTTAGTAAAGTGCCATGTAGACATTCTGTGCTTAATGTTGGATATGTGCCAAAGATATCAGGTCACGTTGAACCTAAAGAAGTGTCTATTCTACATCCCCTTTGGGATTTTGCTGGGTCATGTGGTGTGTAAGCAAGGACTAATGGTGGACCCTGTCAAGATCTCAATAATAGTCAATTTAGAGGCCCTGAGGAGTGTTAAACAGTTACGCAGAACACTAGCCCATACTGGATATTATCGAAAGTTCATCAAGGCTTATGTTCAGATTACCGTGCCTATGGAGAAGTTATTGCAGAAGGATGGTACATTCTATTGGGATGAAGAATGTCAGCACGGTCTGTTATGAAACCAGCTCAAGAAATGATAGAAAATATGGATCAACGACTTAGAACTTAGCCTCTTCGAGGGGGCAACCTCCTTTACATTACATAAATGAACAATTCTTGGATGATACAAATGACAAAACCTCCTTTCTATATATAGGAGTCTAAGGAATCACAATATAACCCAGTCGGCCTAACAATAATAATATAAAGCCACAAAAATAACAATAGAGGGATTCTATGGGGCACAGTAATAACAATATGGGGATAATAGGGGCACAACAATATTAATAAGGGGTACAACTACAATAGTAATGGGGTAATTACTAGTATTATAGGGACCCAACATGCCCCTCTCCTTCAAAAAAGTGTTGTCCTCAACGCTTGAGAAGTTTTGGATGCTTCTGTATAAAATTCTCATCCTCCCATGTGGAATCTTCAGCAGATAAGTTCTTCCACTTGATAAGATACTCCGAAATTGATCGATTTAGTAGCTGTCGAGTTCTTGTTTCTGTGACTGCTTCTGGTTCCAATATAATTTTTCCTTCCTCGTCAAGTTCTGGCAATGTTGTTTGAACTGGGAGCTTGTCGCCTATAACCTTCTTTAAACATGAAACATGGAAAACTGGGTGCAATCGAGAAGCTGCAGGAAGCTCCAATTTGTATGCCATAGTACCAATCTTTTGCAACACCTGGTATGGACCATAATACTTTGGTGATAATTTATTATCCTTCTTAGCTTGCTTGAGGGACATTTTCTTATGTGGTTGTAGCCGTAGGAATACCCAATCACCTACATTAAAACTTCTTTCGCTACGATGTTGATATGCTTGTTGTTTCATTCTATTCTGTGCCAACACGAGGTTATCCTTTAAGAGTTGGAGGACTTATTGTTGATGTTCAATGTGATGTTCCACTGCTTGAACCTTAGAATTTTCTCTTAAATATGATGTGATGGATGGTGGCTGATACCCATAAAGTGCCATAAATGGGGTCATTTTTGTTGTTGTATGGAAGGAAGTGTTATACCACCATTCAGCCAAAGGCAACCATTTGACCCATTGTGTCTGTTTATCAGATACAAAGCAACGAAGATATCCTTCCAAACATTTGTTTACTATCTCAGTTTGCCCATCAGATTGAGGATGATAAGATGATCTATGAGCTAACTGAGTACCAAGACAAGAAAATAATTATGTCCAAAAATTTCCAGTGAAAATGGGATCTCTGTCACTTACAATAATCTTTGGGTTTCCATGTAGCTTTTGAATTGTTTCCATAAATGCAGTAGAAACTGTATTGGCTTTAAATGGATGTGATAATGCACAAAAGTGTGCATACTTGGTAAGTCTGTCAACTACCACCATGATGACACTCTTTCCCTCAGACTTGGGTAAACCTATGATAAAATCCATTGAAACCTCCTCCCAACGTTGGCTTGGAATGGATAAAGGTTTAATAGACCCGGTGTCTTAATTGTTTCAACTTTATTTTGTTGGCAAACCAAACATTCCGCCACAAACTTTTGAATATCTGATTTAAGGCCATCCCAAAAAAATTCCTTCTTAACCCTGTGGTAAGTTTTTTAAAATTATGAGTCCCTCCTAAGGGAGAAGTGTGCAATTCCATAAGAATCTTTTGTTTTAGCTGGGAATTCTTACAGAGGTATAAGCGATCTTTGTACCATAACAAATCATTTTGCTAGCTAAATGTATCAGACATACTGGAATCTTGTTGTAACTTTCGAATAAGTGCCCACACTTCTTCGTCATTCTTCCATTCCTCCCTTGCTTCGTTTATCCAATCTGGTTGGATAATAGAAATGGCGCACAACAATGCTTCCACATCCTCATCCTTTCTTGAGAGTGCATCTACCACCACATTTTGCTTCCCTTTTTTGTAGATGATTTCAAAGTCATAACCCAACATCTTTGTGACCCACTTTTGTTGCTCTTTAGAGGATAATCTTTGTTCTAAAAAGTATTTAAGGCTATCATGATCCGTTTTTACCTTGAAGTGTCTTCCCATTAGGTAGGGTCACCATTTCTTAAGTGCATGGAGTATTGCCAACATTTCCTTCTCATAAATAGCTTTGTGTAAAAACTTTCCCTTGATTGGACGACTTTCAAAAGTAATGGGTCTTTCATCTTGCATTAAAACAGCACCAATTCCATTTCCTTAAGCATCACATTCCACAATAAAGGTTTTTGTGAAGTCCAGTGTAGCTAAGACCGGTGCTTGGCACATTGCCTCTTTAAGATGTTTGAATGCCTTTGTTGCTTCTGGAGTCCATGAAAATGCATCTTTCTTTAATAATGTTGTTAGAGGTGTTGTTATTCTCCCATAATTCTTAACAAACTTGTGATAATACCCTGTCAACCCGAGAAATCCTCGCAGATGCTTTATGGATGTGGGAATTTTCCATTCCTTAATGGCTTTAATTTTGCTAGGGTCTACCTTAACTCCTTCATGAGATACAATATGACCCAGATATTCCACCTCTTGTACTCCAAAGAAACATTTGGATCTTTTTGCATATAATTGTTTCTCCTCTAATAGTTGTAGCACCCTGTCAACATGTTCAACATGATCCTTCCAAGACTTGTTGTAGATTAGTATATCATCAAAAAATACTAACACAAATTTTCTAAGGAATGGTTTGAAAATTGAATTCATCAAACCTTGAAATGTTGAAGGTGCATTAGTAAGGCCAAAAGGCATGACAAAAAATTCATAATGACCCTCATGAGTTCTAAATGTTGTTTTCGGAATGTCTTCAATCTTCATTCTGATTTGATGATATCCCGAACAAAGATCCAACTTGGTGAAGTAAATTGATCCATGCAATTCATCCAGTAATTCATCAATGACAGGAATGGGAAACTTATCTTTAATAGTGAGCTTGTTGAGCTCCCTATAATCCAGACACATGCGCCATGATCCATCCTTCTTGTGCACCAATACGACTGGAGCAGAGAAAGAACTTTGACTTGGTTGAATTATACCAGCCTCTAGCATTTCTGCAACCATACATTCAATTTCACTCTTTTGGGCATAGGGATATCTGTACGGCCTGATGTTTGGAGGAACACTTCCTGGAATCAGATGAATAGCATGATCATGATCATGAATAGGTGGGAGACCTTTGGGAGTCTCAAATACCTTGGAATGATTGTCCAAGACTTTTTGGAGATCTGGAGAAATAGATGATTCCACTGTGGACACATCTAGCGAACATAATTGTGCAATTACACCTCTATGTTCCTTTTTTAGAAACTTTGTCATACCGTTAGAGTTGATTATCTTTCCTGGTTTCCCTGCAATACCCCTTAATTCAACTTCCTTTCCTTCCACAGAAAATTTCATGAAAAGTTCTTGAAAATTAAAAGCTATTGTACCCAAGGATTGTAGCCATTGGACTCCTAGTACAACATCGGCACCTCACATTGGAATGGAAAGCATTGGGCTAGTCAATACATATTCTCCCATGGATAGCTTGATATTATGGCACTTTCCCGAGCAATTTATTGTTCCTCCATTTGCAACCATCACTTGACATTCTAGTGCTGGATATAAGAAGTAATTCAATTCTCTTGCTACCTTACAATGAATAAAATTGTGGGTACTTCCTGAATCAATCAACACTATTACCTTTTTCTTCTTGATTTGTCCTTCTATCTTGATGGTTTGAGGAGTGGTAATTCCCGCCAATGCATTACAAGATAAGGTCGAATTCATTTCTTCTTTATCTAGGCTTTGTTCCTGGAGTATATCCTCTTCTTTTGACCTTTCTTGCTCATTTTCTTCTTCCTCTTCACAATCTATGTAGAATAATTTCTTCTCAGCACACTTATGACCTTTAGTGTATTTGCTATCACAATTGTAACAAAGCCCTTTTTCTCTTTTTTCTTCCAATTGTTGTGGTGTCGACCTTATAGGTTGTGGAATACTAGCGGCAACAACACTTCTGTCTTTATAGTTGTGAGTGGTATGCTTCCTGGTTGCCATAATTTTGCTTTCCATTTTTCTTGCTAACCTGAATGCCTTCTCTAATGAATCAGGTTCCAAAAGGCGAACATCATGTTGGATATTATCCTTTAAAGACCCTATGAACACATCAATCATATGCTCCTCTGGAATATCTTTTACCCTTATGTTCAATTTTTGGAACTCCTCAATGTGCTCCATTATTGAACCTTTTTGTTTGAGACTTATCAATTGGATAAAAAAAGTGTTGCTTTTTGTATCCTCATAATGTGCTATCAATTCTTTCGTAAAAATTGCCCAAGTGATAAATTGTTTACGAGAGCAAAGCCATTGATACCATACAAACTGATTTGGTTCCAAATATAAAGTTGCAATACGTACCTTTTGTGTGTTTTGCACATTATTGAGATCGAAAAATTGCTCCATCTATAATATCCATGTTGCGGGATCCTTGCCACGAAACTTCCTCATATCGATTTTTGGAATATGGTGGGTCTTTGATCCAACGTTAGAGTCTATGGAATCATGATTAACATTTCTTTTGTTCTCATCATGAGTTTCCTTTACTACCCTTTCACCGTTAGTGACCCTTTCTTGTAGCAGCTTATTCATATTTATCTTCAATTCTTCCATATCTGTCTTCAAATTTATCTTCAAATCATCCATCTTAGCTTCCACTTCATTCATCTTAGCTTCTACACCTTTCTTTAAACAATCCGTCTTAGCTTCTACGCCTTTCTTTAAACCATCCATCTTAGATTCTGTTCATTTTTGTGCAAGGGACAGTTGTTGCACTTGATCTTGTAATTTTGATATATCATGTTGCATTTCTTCCTCTTCTTCATGAGTCATGCTAGAGCTTTCAAGTTCCTTACTAGGTGTTTGCATTTTCTTTCCTCGGGGCATCAGTTACCGATAATAATGCTCTACTATGCCCTTTGAATTCCTTCAAAATAAAATTTCAAACCAAGCTTAAGTAAAAATTTAAGAAAATCTACACACCTTTTTTCACTTTGTAGGAGCTCGATATTGCCTCTGATGTATCTCTGTACTTTCTAATCATCTAGTTCTAAATTTGTGACCTGCAGTAGCCCTCTGTGTCCTATTTCCAATGTCACAAGTCTGACCCAAATTGGATTCTCCAAGGAAGAGTTATGTGAAATCTCCCATAGTGACTTGATTATAGACTAGTTCAGTAGAGCGAACTTGTACGACGTGCCACGAGTCACTGTTTCGACCTTTGGCTCTAAAAAATGTATACAAGAAACTACAGTCCGTCCTATTTCTGTACCTTCTTATGAAATTTCAATCCGATCCCCAGAGAGAAAGTTGTGATGATTTTCCCCAGGTCACCTGTTTGGAATGTAATTCAGGAGTCTGCAAAAAGACCAACTTCCTCAGATCATATCTCCGCAAATATAGCGCGAAAAGCTCTGAAATTTAGATCCAAGGTTAAGCACGATTTCTTCTCAAATGTGTTTTTTTTGCAACTTCTGAAACGTCACAGAAAAAAAGTTATAGTGAAAATGCCATGATGACCTGTTTGGAGCAGCGAAACCCTAGAATCCAAAGCTCTGATACCAAATGTTATGAAACTAGCTCAAGAAAAGATAGAAAAGATAGATCAACGGCTTAGAATTTAGCCTCTTCGAGGGGGAAACCTCCTTTACATTACATAAATGAACAATTCTTGGATGATACAAATGACAAAACCTCCTTTCTATATATAGGAGTCTAAGGAGTCACAATATAACCCAGCCGACCTAACAATAATAATATAAAGCCACAAAAATAACAATAGAGGGATTCTATGGGGCACAGTAATAACAATATGGGGATAATAGGGGAACAAAAATATTAATAAGGGGTACAACTACAATAGTAATGGGGTAATCACTAGTATTATAGGGACCCAACACAGTCTGGACATATTGAAAGAAAAGATGGTCAGCGCATCGATCTTGGTCTTCCCGGATTGGAAGAAGGAATTCCATGCGTAAGTTGATGCCTCGTGTATTGCATTGGGGGTAGTTCTCACATAGGTTGGTGAAGGAGAGATGGATCACCCTATAGCCTTCGCGAGCAGAAAATTATCAAAGGCTAAGAAGAATTATTCAACAACAGAATGCAAAGGATTGGTTATGGTATACGTGCTTCAAAAGTTTAGGAACTATGTGTTGGGCGGACATTTCAAGATGTACACAGACCATTCTACCTTGAAATACCTAGTCAATAAACCTGTGTTGGGGGGGAAGATATGCAGATGGTTGCTTCTATTTCAAGAATATGACTTTGAGGTAATTGTGAAGCCAGGAAGGTTGAATGCAGGACCTCACCATTTGCCACAGATTGAAACAGCAGAGGAGCCTACTAATTTGGAGGAAAGGTTGCCCAATGCGTACCTCTTCGTGGTGCGCGTAGCGGATAACCATTTTGCAGATATTATCCAGTTTTTTACTACAGGGATGACTCCAGAAGGATACACCAGTCAGCAAAAGAAAGAGTTAGTAGTGTGCGCAGCAAATTTCTCAGTGATTGCAGGACATTTATAAGATGGGTGAAAACGAGATACTCCGACAGTATGTGCCCGATTTTGAACGAAATAGCATCCTCGCTGAAGCTCATGGAGGAGCTGCGGGAGGCCATTATGCAGGAAAAGTGATTGCACAGAATATTTTTTGCGTGGGTTTGTGGTGGCCTACATTACCTAAAGATACCAAAGCATATTGTAGGGCATGTGATGCATGTCAAAGAATGGGCAAGCCATCGCGGAGGGATGAGCTTCCATTAAATCCTCAAGTATCACTACAGCCATTTGAAAAATGGGCAATTGACTTTGTAGGAACGATTCAGCCCCCAGTGATCCAGGTCCGGGTGTGAAGAAGGACCCTTCCAAGACATTTTACTTTCGTGATGTGTTAAATTTCATTTTAAAATAACATTAACGAATACATTTGCATGTTGTAAAGAAGAGGAACATATCAATCATCAACACATGAAAACATAAGCGATGATAACGGAGTTTGTCCAGGAGGGACTACGTCTCCGGGCCCCGGTGTCAAGATGGTGTAGGACGCTGCATTAAGTGTTGTCAATAATGGTGATGTACACAAGAGATGATGTCTCGATCATACTCACGCAGGAGTGGCTCTAAGAGATGTTCCACAACTATAACTCTCAATCAAAAGACTCCTATCAGTATGACACAAAAACATGCATGGTGCGCATCCCGCCAACATGGCACAAAAGGGATGTCAAAGCAAAACACATGCATGACAAAAATAAGAGTATCCCAGCAACATACAACAAGGGATCTCAAAACATAACATGATGAGTCATGACAACAAGTACGTCACATAAAGATTCTACATCAAATCAAGCAAGGAATCATGGCAACATATAATAAAGAAGATCCTGCATCAACATCTATCAAGGATATGTACAACATAATGCAGAAATAAGAAGTACATGAACACATCATATAACTCACAACCAAGGACCATCTGAGGAAGTGGATGTCACACTTATGAAGCTGCTCGAACCATTGCTCTCAAGGCATCGATGGTATGAAGATAGTTGCTCGCACAAGAATGTGGACATCTGCTCTGGCACTTAGAAAAGTGACTAGAAGAAGAAATGAGAGAATAAGAAATCTGAAGCCACCATCAGATTTGTGGTGTCGAGTAGTGCTGAATCAACTGTCCAAAATCTGAATTTTGAGAAGTTGAGAATTATGGGCTTAAGGAATCTTTTAGATTCCCCCGGGATTCCTCAAAGATTCTGTTCCATGGATGGAATGGAAATCTTCAACTCATATGGTGAATCTGATCTCTCCATTGTGATCCCTGTGGAAAACCATGAAAAGAAAGTATAAACTTGACTATATTCTGAAATGTCAAAATTTTACCTCCTTGGAAAATTTCATGGTTTCGCTCCCTGTTTTTGCTAAAATCATGGTTCCACATGCATTCTGGAAATGACAGGAAAATGCAGACCTCCAATGAAGAAATGAACAGCACCATTGTGTTCGTGGCGATGAGAGCTGTAAAACCCATATAAAACTTGTCAAATTCTGACAAAGTGAAAATTCTACCCTCCTGCAAAATTCATGGTTCCTGCATTAAAATATTAATTAATTTGCCTTCTGCCTCGAAATCCGTACTTGCAACCTCTCTCCTCCTCAAACTGTGTGCAGAGGCAAAATTCTGAGTTTATATAAAACTCATCGGCGGATTTACCAATGTCAGGTGGTTGGCGTCTGGTTAAAAACGGCAAATGGTTAAAGAGAGGTCGGGGGATCAAATCTCGCCTCTCCCATATTAAACCTTTTATAACGAAAAACCCTGAAATCCCCATGTTTTTACCTTAATATTGGCAATCGACAGTGGTAATGGGCGTTGGTGCACATATCGGCACCCGATATAGGGTTTCGGCAATATATGATATCGGGTGGCGACAAATCGGCGATCAGATTGGCGTATTAATCAGCGCGATATCTAGGATGTCACCAATATTCATATCGGCAATCGCACTTATCGGCTGTCGGCGCTGCGGAGGTATCAGCGCCTTTATCGGGGGTTATGCCGACTTATAACATATGCGATATATATATATATATATATATATATATTGGTTGCAGTAGTTGTGGAGGGTTTGGCGAAGGTTATGACTGCCGAACCCTATATATATATATATATATATATATATATATATATATATATATGTTATGACATATATGCGAGTTATGTGGAGGAGGGTTCGGCGAAGGTTATTGCCGCCGATCCCGATCCCATATAGAAATGTTTATTGTTGTGATAAGGTTGTTCAAAGGGTTCGGCGGGGTTTTTTGCCGCCGATCCCAAAACCATGTGTTTGGATGGTTTTATATAGTTATTTAATAACTATTGAAACATTTCGTTATATGGTTATTTATTTAACCATTTCCCATGACTTTTGTCTCTTATGCCAATTTTAGGAGGCAAATGAGAAAACACCAAGTTTCAATGGCTGATGGGCTACCATGTGGGTCCCATTTGCTTATTGGGATGCCATGTGGCACACTGTGGGCCCCACTTTCCCTGTCATGTCCAACTTTGAAGAGCTCTATCTTTCGCATACGAGCTCGGTTTGACGAACCTTTCACACCACCACGATCAGGACAACGAGGTCTTCAATCTGGTCTTGGTTTGAGCATAATCCAAACACTTTGATTTTTGAGCCATCTTTGTCCTATGTGTCTCTCTGGAGCCACCTGTATCACCCAGACAAGAAGACAAGTGCATGCTATATCATCACCGCGACAGAGTACCTAACTAGATTGGCGTAAGAACAACCGATGAAGGATTGTACAAGGCCCACAATAGCAAAGTTCTTATTTGAGTACGTGTTAACCAAATTCGATTGCCCGAAAGTATTGATGATTGATTGCGGTATGCACTTCCTCAATGAAACAATCAGCGTGCTAACCGAAGAGTTCTAGGTTTATCATCAGAAGAGCACACTGTATCATCCTCAGGCTAATGGGATAGCTGAGGCCTTTAATAGGATCTTGGAGAACATGCTGACAAAGATTTGGAACGTGTAGCGGAATGATTGGGATGTGCTTGTACCTGCAGTACTGTGGGCGTACAGGACTACTTGAAAAAAGCTAACAAGTCAAACGCCTTATAGATTGGTCTATGGCGTAGAATTTGTGATGCCTATGGAATACATCATGCCTAGTCCACACATAACAACCGTCACAGGGATGGGGGACCGTGGAGCCTTCGAAGAGCAGCTCACGCACCTGATGGAGCTTGAAGAGGGTAGATTCTTAGCTGGATTCCATAAGCAAGTGTAGAAGGAACGTGAAAAATCATGGCACAATCGACACATCAAGTTGCACATGTTTAAGGTAAATGACTTGGTTTTATTATATGATAGTAAGTTCGCTAAGTTTCCAGGAAAGTTTCAGATGCACTGGCTAGGGCCATATGTCATCAAAGAAATTACAGATGGAGGCGCAGTTTAGCTCGCGAAGATGAATGGAGAACCTTTTCCGGGAAGGGTGAATGGAAGTCAATTGAAGCCATATACAGGAGAACCAGATCAATAACTATATGATGGCCGGACATTATTAGTTCTCCAGGCAGCTACAAGGGAGTGCAGGACTATAAAATACACTGCGTAGTTTTGGGGACTTCATGGTAGGGGATCTGTGTGCAAAAGGGTGACGTTACAGTATCAGAAGCTGCGCGAAGGGAGTTGTGCTATGAAGGGCGATATTGCATATCACAGCCAGAAAGTGACATTTAGACTCATTTTTCATGATTTGACAACTAGGAGACAGTTAAGAGGAGTGGGCGGGCAGCATTTAAGGGAAAAATATTTGAAGATCTACCACCAAAATAGCATTGATGGATGAATTTGGGGGGAACAGTCGAATTTGAATTCAAAATTCCCTATAAATTACACGTGTCAGTCCAGCGGAGAAAACTTTGCACCCTTATATTTTTTGAGTTTTGTTGTCTGTCACTTATGAATCGTGTGTTCTTTGAGCATTTGGTCACAAGCCCCACATTTGATAATTTGCTAGAGTCAACTCGGAAATTCATCTGCGATGCCATGTTAAGACCAAGCCCCGCTGAGATTGCAAGCACTAGAGGAACTGTCGCCTCCGAAGGAGCTGTTCCAGAGGTAGTGAGCATGCAAGCTTCGGCTCCTATGCCTACGGCGTCGAGGTCGCCTATACCAAAGCCTACACCTGTGTGAGAAAACTAGAAGACAAATAAAAACAATCAGAAGAGGTTTGTGTTAGTGTGTGAGTCACCTCGGAAACATACTGCGCTCAGATACATAAGAAGGACAAGCAGCCCAAGAGGGTGGTCGATTTGGAAGTTGAATAGGGCACTAAGGATATAGACATTGAGGGAGTGGAGCCCCTCACCAAGTTTCCTAAGTATATCCCTCTACGAAAAGGGAAGGCGAAGGTCCCCAAGGACCCAGACTTAGATAAGTTCCTTATTCATACACCCCTATTGCCGAAGCAGATGGCTTTTGAAGGTTCACACATTACGCGGGTTCCCATGATAAAAATGGAGGATTGGGACCTGACTGACCATGAGCAGTTCCCTCACCTCATGATAGAAAATTATATCAGGTGTGTGTATTACCCAGACTCAGGTGTCACTGAGTTGGAGACAATTGAATGGATCTGCGGAGTGGAGAACCTCGGGTTGTTGAACCTATTGTGGGTGCCCCACTACCACCGCACTAATATTAACACCACCTATGTGCGACAGCTACTTACTCTAGTGCACGATGGGTGCTTATGGCTTGGCGCACCTATACCCATCACGAATATTCTCATCCATAGGATCACACACCTACCACATGAGGGTTTGAATCCGGCCAAGGAGTTTGGTGGAAAGGCAGGCGAAGGAGACTTGGCGGAGAAGATGAAAAAGAAGTCTAAGCTTGTCAAGAAGTCACGCGGTTATTCCATCACGTCCATAAATGATCTCGTGGTGAATATTTCCACCCAAATACTGGTCAAAAAGGTTATGAGGAAGTGTCGCGCGAACGAGATTCCGACGCCTGTGGTATCACTAGCTGCATAATGCGCAGAGGGCGTGTGGTTTAACTAGTTGCAGTACTTATGCAGTGAATTTCTTTTGAATTGCCGCGAGGTCCAAGATGAGAGAAATCCCTTCCACTACACATGGTTGTTGCTCTCCATCGTGCTAGTCACTTGAGAGCTACCAGAGGATAGCCAGTTTCCTCCATTGAAGGAAGGGTTGCCAGAGGCCATGGAGTTTACCTCCCTCTAGGCCACGAAGGGCCCCACGCGGATCACAGAAACAAAGATTTTTTGGTTGTTGATGGAAGCGAGCTTCCACATGGCCATCAACCAGCACCCGAGGTTGTCCCCAACCTTGTATGAGAAATTGTCTGCATATGCGGCGTTCAAGGCAGATTTCCAGCACATCTACATTCAGGCGTGGAAGGACCCGCTATAGAAGTGGTTTGATTTGCCTTATTTGGTCATCGATGATGCCATACAGGAAGTGATCAAGCACTAGCTGGCAGATTAGCACACCCCGTCTGACTTAGATGCAAGTACCAGCAAAGGCACAGGGAGCTTAGCAGTGAAGAAACAGAAGGATGTAGCAAAACAGTCGACGCAAAATTTGGCCGCGCAGCAAAAGTAGGAAGCCAAAGAGAAGGCTTGAATGGAAAAGGAGCGTGCTACAAAGGAACATGTTGTGCAAGAACAACAGGACTCCGAGAAAAGCGGCAAATCTCCTTCACCTAAAACCGAGGAGGAAGAGAATTCAACGCAGGGCAGTGGCAGCGATGAGAGGAAAAGCACTCCATTTTAGCTAAAGAACAGCAGGAGGGTTCCCGCAAGAAGATGAATTCAGCTAAAATGTAGGTGGATCCCATCACCCTAACAGAGGGCGATCTCGATGAGATCGACGACAAAGTGCATGAAACTACAACTGAACTTTTGCATCCATTCGAGCAACAGTACATGCAATCACTGGGAAATGTCTAGAAGGATCTGCACGGACTGCAGATCCAAACTAGCAAAATACAGGTGGGCACAAATCAAGTGAGCACCACACAAATGAGCCTGGCACCGGGGACAAGTTAGGTTGCAGAACTGGTAAGGACAATGGACCTTAGAATAGTTGCTCTGCCAAAGGGGTCCCTGAGCTCAGAATGGAACGATGACAAGATCATCATTAGTACCCTTAATAACATCGGCCTAAATATTACAGCGCTCCCTAATAAATTTCTTCATGCACTGCAGGCAGGAGTGACAGCAGAATTGAGAGCTCAGGAGCAGTGCACTCTTAGTTTAATCAGCGAGTACCGGGTGAACAATGAACAAATGTTCTCTGAGAAGATACAGGCCCTAAAAAAAGGGATACGATCGAGACATATAGCTCCAAGCTAGCAGCCGCAGTTGCAAAAATGTGCAGAATAGTGCCAGAGTTGCACATACCTAAGGACGCGCAACCAGAGGCCAAGATCTGAAAACTAGCTGCAAGCGTCCACAAAGCAAAGGAAGAGGTTGCCAGAGTTCAATTTAAACTCAACATGAAAATCATGGAGCTACAGATCTAATCGCATCCTTCGACTCCGCCTGAATTCCGGGAACAACGCGGAGCTGCTATCAAGGAAGGGATGGCCACTTTGGATGTCGCAGTCGTCGACTGCACAGCCTTGTTCGAACAGGCGATGGAGTTGGTGATGACCCTATAGGAAGACCCCAACCTATAGATATTGAATATAGAGATCCATGAGCTCCAAAAGTAGTATGACAAGGTTAGGGCAACATCACTCTCAATTGCTACAGCACAGTGCCTCGCCAAGTTGCAGGAGGGGAAGCAGCTCCTCGCACAGGTGGAAGCAACTCAAAAAAAAGAAGCAGTGCTTAAGGCCAGGTTGGGTCCTTGGTTGGAAGAAGCCTACCAAGTCTCAACCAACATTTAGGAGAAGCTAACGAACTTGCAGCTCACATAGAAGAAGATCAAGTTGGCCGGCGAAGGACCAGCTACGGAGCAACTCATCGAACAAGTGAAACAAGCAGCTACACAGAGCGCTGTTGAGGTAGAATTTGTACAGGTGGAGCTGTGGGATCTTCGCATCAAGATCACCACGCCAACCAAGTGACTCGAGGGTGAGTCACAGCCTTTGTGTTGGGGTCCTGTTGGGATGGGGTCCCCTCAGTTATTTTTGGGTTAAAAACCCAAGTTTTGATGTAAAGTTTGATAAAAAGATGTAAAGTCTCTGCGAATTATGGATGCGGAGCGGAGTCAAAAAGGGTTTTTACCCTCGTTTATGTAAATTTGAGTCGGTTTTTGAGATCTACCCATGGTCCGCGGACCATGGGATTCTATATATAGGTGTGTCTTTGAGAGTCTATGGAAGATCTATGTCTTTGTCTATGGGTACGACGAATGGAGTCTTAGAGAGTTAGCGCAGAAAAGCAAGTCTTAGAGGAGGAAAAGGCTCTACTGCTAAGAGCGCAAAGGCCTAGAGTAGAGTCTGCAGCTAAGTGTGCGGACCCTTACAGCTGAGTGCGCAGAGAAGTTTTGAGTCAGTAACCTTACATTGAAGATCAATAAAGAAGACTGTTGGAGAAATTCATGTGTTTACCTGTTTACTTTTGTTGTTCATGTTTGTGATATATGTTGTGATGAAAGAATGTCTTTATGGAATAATAATGTATTGATGTGCAAATCTATTGGATGAATCTCTTTAACTAAACACATTGCATGTTAAAGTATTTACACAAAGGTTATAATACTTTATGTTACGTTTAATAAGGACTTAAGCAAATTCGTGTGGATTTCGATTTGAGGCTAGTCTATGATGTGTGTAAGTAAATAACCTATATGTTAAAGGTCTGCAGAAGCCAATCGTAGGCCTTCGCATAGGTATAGGGGCCAATTGAGGGAAATTACGGTGCCAAGCCCTAAGGGCTTAGAGATCTGCCCGAAGGTAGGTCTAGGACATAAAAGGACATCACACTGATCTCTGGATGTAGAAACTTGGTTCCAGCATCCTCCCATACTGCTTCGGGTGAGACTTCAATCTGTGCTATGCGGGTTGATGCCAAAAGGGCTAGTGGTGTAGGATTTTGTTTGGCACAACTAACTTTGAACCTGGGTCAGGACCCGCTAATCCAACAATGAGGGAAAATTGCTACGGAGCATTGTGGAAAAGGAGGGGGTGAATATGGATCCCAAAAGGGTGGAATCCATCAAAAACATCTTACTACCAAGAAATAAGAAAGAAGTCCAGGTTTTATTGGGCATAATGAACTTTCTAAGGAGGTCCATACCAAACTATGTTGAGATAGTCAAAGAAATTATAGAGATGTTGAAGAAGGATAAAGAAGTGAAGTGGACTTCAGAAGCCTAGGAATCACTTTCCAGAATCAAAAGGGCTTTCACAGAATCTCTTGTATTAGTCAGCCCAGATTATTTAAAACCATTTTTTCTTTTTTCTTTTGCTTCCCCTCACATAGTGGTTGTTTTCTTACTGCAAAAGAATGATGAAGGACATGAGAAAACAATTGAATTTTTCAGTGAAGTGCTAAGAGATGTGGAGCTAAAATATGATGAAGTCTTTCTGAATCTATGTCCTACAATCAAATATAACTTCCTATGTTCCTAAAACTATTGTGAAAGATATCCTAGTGCAAGGTGACATTGAGGGAAAAAGAGGCAAATGGATTGCTAAAATACATAAGTATGATATGGATATCAAACCTATTAAGTTGATCAAGGTGTAAGGGCTAGCTAAAATTCTTTTCGAAACAAATTTCCAAGCATTGGGCATAAAATTTTTGGCTGGAAAAGATGGGGAAGGAGAAAAATTGGGGAAATAACAAGGGATTGAAACCTCAGCCCAAAAAATTCACATGAAATACATTGTGTCTCATTAGTATAAGCATATTGTCCATCATCTACTTTCTCCGAGGTGCCTAGTGAACTTTGAAAAAATTAAGTATAGGGCTCTAAGGCTCTAAACCCGGAAATTTGTTATCTAAAATGGCCAATTGTATTGGAAGGACCCAGTGGGGATTCTACTCCTATGCTTAGTTGAAGAAGAAATCCGTAAGGTGATTGATGAATTTCATAATTGTGTCTATGGAGGACATTATAGTTGGAGAGCTACAACCCACAAAATCCTCAAAGCAATCTTTTATTGGCCTAAGCTATTTAGTGAGGTTCATACCTACGTTCAGGCCTATGAGAAGTGCCAAAGGTTTGTAGAAAATTAGAAATTAACACATTTTCCTTTAATCCTTGTTTTCATTGAAGAAAACTTCAGGCAGTGAGGGTTAGACTTCATTGGGGAAATACATCCACCTTCTAGTAGTTAGCCCAAGTGGATACTTACAACTACTTATTACTTCACTAAGTGGGTAGAAGTGGCCCCAACCAGAAATGAAAGGGATGTTGTAGTCATTAAGTTCATGGAAGAAAACATTCTTGCCAGATTTGGCTTCCCCAAGAAGATTGTCACTAACAATGATCAACTATTCAAGTCAACCAAGTTTATTTATTTTTACCAAAAATATAACATCATATTAGGCCATTCTACCACCTATTATCCACAAGGAAATGGATTAAATGAATCTTCAAATAAAACCTTAGTAAGGATTCTAAAGAAAACAATATCAGAAAATCAGAAGAACTGGGATTCACAACTGAAATTTTCCCTATGGGCCAATAGGGTTACCACCAAGAGGTCCACTGGAAAGTCCCCTTTTGAGTTGGTTTATGGGAAGGATACAATCTTCCCCATGCAGTTAGCTATGCTAGTAGCTAAATTCTTACAAGATGTTGAGGAGGAGCCAAATGCTCTGACCAGAAGGATGAATCAGTTGGTAGAACTTCAAGAGAGCAGAGAACAAGTGAATCAGAGTTTGATCAGTTACGAGGAAAAAATGAAGGCCCTATTTGACAGAAAGGTAAAATATAAGTATCTGCAGCCAAGATATGGGATTTCAGAAGGGAATACAAAGGAAAACATGGCAATGTTGACCCTTTGTGGTTTGGACCTTCCAATATTGTTGAAACAAAAGGGAATAATGCCTTCTTGCTGTAAAATTTAGATGGTGAGGTGCTTGAGCTACCAGTGAATGGGTAGTTTCTCAAGCCTTACTTTTCGAAATGAAGAAGTCCACCCTCGTCTACTGTAAATAACTTGAGCCATTGTGAATAGCAACATTCTTTTGTGGTTTTTATTGCTACTTTTTGTTTTAAAAGAGGTTTAAATAAATGACTCCATACCTAGGGAGTAAGGCGTTAATATGCAAGTTATCAATGCATTGTATACAATATATTGTCCTCTATTGGTGCCAATGTTGTTTCCCTATAGTACTTGTGAAGAGAGAGATGAGAGGTCAAATCAATATCCCTTGCTAAAAATCAACTAAATCAGTGATCGGGGCAATGATTAGGCCCTAGAGCCATGGCAGAAGTTCCAAGGTTCAAATTCACACTCATGGACCCCTCACTAAGTAAGATCAGCCAACTAAAATGAAAAATTGGAGCATATGCCCCCTTTTCGTTAAAATCCAAGTAAGTTAGGGTGGATCACCATACATCTATGATTGACCTGCCCCCGACAACATTTCGAGGGGGGGGGGTAACCTGCGTGGGTGATAAGGAGGCGCTACCCCCCCCTCATAGTTAACAAGTCAACTTGGCGGGACTGTCGATTCAACGACCCATATTAATTCCGAGGGGTAATCGATGGATCCAGCGTCCCACCCTCCTACACACTAGAGGATGGTGGGAACCACCTGCTGCGACGGTCAGTCCACTGGAACCAATGCAGGCAAGCTGGGAATTCAAATCAAAATGGTAATGACTTCGCCCTCCTCCAACTCCCGTCCAGCTATCACCTGTTACCACCCAATCCCCTTCTTCCACGCGTCCTCCCATCACATCACCCCCACGTCAGTCGATCGTTGGCCCATCTTCGCCTATAAAAACCATTTTCACCTTGAATTTTTCAAAGTTTTGAACCACTTCCCAGTGAAAACGCCTCCCACCTTCAGTCTGTTCTGCAAGCTTCATCCAACCATTCAGTCAGTTTAGAACACCCCTCCAACTTCATTTTCAACTATCTCCAGGGTAAACAGGTAACTGATGAGTCCCTTTCACCTGAAATTCATTTGATTATTCATTGGAAAATGAAGCAGAGGGCCCCTAAGCCCTCTAAACCCATGAGGCTAAACCCTCCTCAAGTGTCGAGTATCTCATGGACACAGAGGCACAAATTGCAGACCCCTCTAGTGCTTACCACCTTGCGGACCTGTGATTAAAAGTGTATGGTAGCCACGTTAAAGGGGAAGACCCATTTCAGGTGGTCGACTCAGTCCTGTATTACTAAATTGCACCCGCAATACACCATTTTCTTGAGTTTGTCTCCTGGATAGCAACAACTTACATAAATGAGAATTTTTTTTTGTCTCCTCAACCGAGGTCAAAATCCTTAAGGTGACCCCAAAGCTAATTCAAAAGGCCCTAAATTACCTAAGCTCCTATGAAACCCAAAAATTCAAAAAAACCACATTGGTCTAACATTATACTACCCTTCCAGTTGATGAGTAACAACCCTTCCTACAAATGGATTGGGCACCTGGCCTGCAGTCTCTACCTATTGATGGCAGTTTCCCTATAACCCTCTTTACAGGGCCTATTCAACCCATCCTATCCCTAATTGGTCATCTCTTTGGGGATGATGATGAAACTAAAGCCTCTCTAGGGTTTCTAAGGAAAATGATGCAACTTGGCTATTTGTTTGACATCCCTACTTACTTAACAGAGGCCAGAAGATTCCTGCTACACCATTTCCCCACCAACTCTTATTTCAAGAATTACTCCTTATTCTTCTTCTTGTTTATGTACACTCATGTGGATGAATTCAAGTGACTGGGTCTTAGTTTGGTGGATTCCAACAAACAAAGGAAGTTTGTTTTTGACTAGGACGTTGTTGCTATTAAAAGACAAGAATTTGAGGGTTATTCCCACTTTATATCCTCCTACATGGTCATTTCCTACAAAATCATTCATCGTGTTTCCCCTCAATAAAAAGAAATCCTCCAACTTGGCAAGGATGCTAGGGTGGAGGAATGGTACCTGTTTGAGGACTTCACAAAAATCAGGGTCTATGGGTGTGAGCTTCCTACTTACCACTTTCCTGTCTTTATGCCCATGAGGATTTTCGCTCTTGAATCCATGAGACGTAGCCTTAATATAGACCAAGTGCACTTTGTCCCTACTAATAAGGGATACATGTTTAAATTGGGCAATATTGTGTGGCATTTTATTGTCGATTCCAAGAAGGCCCACAAGGCAGTTGGGGAATTGCTCAAACATATGAATTTTGATCTAGGGGAGGTATAGCATTATGATCCTCATGGTGTCATTTCAAAGAGAAGAGAGAGCATAAAGGCTTCGACTTATGAATATTAGGATAGACCTGATATTGAATGCAAAGCTACCTTTGATTCATGTCTTACTAATATAGATATGGAGATCGAGACTCAAGCATGGAAGGACAAAGCACAGAAAAGGACCATTGACCAATCTGAAGATGTCGAGATGGAATATGTACACTCTAGTAAAAAGGAAGAAACCCAAGAGATAGAAGAAGAATAAATTGAGATCGGGCTAGTAGAGACAAGACCAGATCAACCTAGCTTCTAGGTGACCTTGGAAGACCCATTACAGATTGTTGCCTCAACCTCTTCAAAGGTAGCTATTTTAAGTTCTAAAGGAAGTGCAATTGTTACTGAGCCCAGGTGGCCTATTGGAAAGGCCATTGAAGAAAGAAACAAGAAGGTAACGAAGGATATGCAACAACGAATGGAATCTCACTCAGTCCCATATCATACTAGACTTCCGGCTACCATGGACTTAGAGAGAAATCAAATGAAGTTCTCCCTGTAGCACCCACTAGCATAGTCACTGCATTTGGGCTCTCAGTTCAAGGTCGTGGACATTTCCTTAGACTTTACCAATGTCCCTCTGCCATACAAGATTAACTTCCACAGGAAAGTGGGTGAAATGTTGTACAATGAGCTCAATAGGAATGAAATGACAATCAACAAGGTTGAGAAGGTGTTAGATAAGGTCGCAACAAGGTTGAAATAGGAGAGAGATAACTCCAGAGCTCTACATACGAAGAATTAGAGCTTCAAAGAGACGATTGTGAAGTTGGGGGTAAATCTCTCCTCCAAAGTTCACAAGTAGAAATACAAGAGCTAACTCACAAACTAAAGAAGCTAGGTAGTGACCACGTGAAATCTAAGGAACTAGCACAAGTGGAAGAAGAGAAAGGAATCCTGGCCAAAGAACTGATATAAAGAAACAATGAGTTTTCTATCCAACCAGTCTTTAATCTCCTTCTTAGTTTTCCAATGATGTGACATTATACATCTTGTTATGCAGATCCCAGTCCCAGCAATGGAACCATTTGTTGGCTTGATGGGACCTGACCTAGGTTCAGCGTTATGCAACCAAGCAAATCCCTACACTATTGGCCCTTTCAGCACCAATCCGCGGAGCGCGGACTGAAGTATCACCTGAAGCAATATGGGGGAATGCAGGAACCAAGTTTCCGCACCCTGAGATGGTTGTGATGTCGGTTATATGCCCTAACCTTCCTTCACGCAAACTGATAAGCCCTTTGGGGCTTATCAAAGTACATCTCTTATTCATCCTTGAAGCCTCTGCGAAAGTCTCTAATCATCCTTCGCAGATCCTAGATAGATAGATCAAGCACTTACGCGCCTCTGTAATTACTCTTACTTCTGTATTTACTCAGATTCGCTTAAGTATCAGTTAACTTTAGCATGCATTCTGGTTATCTTCGTGGAAACATTTATTCTTACCTGTGTTCATATAACAAAGTAAAATACATATATTTGTGCATCAATATAGCATTAATTCATAACATAATCGCAACATGCATAACAGAAGTAAATTAACGCATACACAGATAATTCCAAAATACTTCTCTTTATTGATAATCCAGATTTCCAGTATAGACACTGACTACCTTGTGCACACAGCTGCAGGGGTCCACGCACTCACCAATGGACTTCTACCCTAGGCCTCTATGCACTCAATTGCAGAGCCTCTTCCTACGCTAAGACTCTCTGCTCTTAGCTCTCACAAACCATAAACTTACTCAGAACTCTCCCAAAAACTTATGATTTAGCTGCCTTAGACTCTTCTAAGACTCCCTTTTTAACTTCTTACATCTTCATGCTCCGCAGCCACAAAATGTGGAGACTTTACATTCTTTAAGCAAAACTGGGGCCTTTAGCCCCCAAACTTGGGCTTTTAACCCCAAAATTGACCCCAAGGGACGCATTCCCAACAGGCCCCCAACACAAATCTGGTGACTCACCCCTGAGTCACTCTACTAGTGCGGAGATCTTGTCGTGAAGACCTCCCAGCTCCACTTATACCATTGCGACTTCGGCAGTGCACTATGTTGCCGCCTACTTCATCTGCTTGACCAGCTACTCCGTAGTTGGCCCTGTGCCATCTACCTGTATCTTTTGTTGCATTTCCTGTAGAATAGCCAGTTTCCTTCAATGGTGGCTGTGAGCACATATACTTTGTCTAGCCAAGGCTTCAATAGAGCCTTCAATAATGCTTCCCTGTGTTTTGCTACGTCCACCTTCTCTTTCAGCGCCTTTGCTTCCTGCAGCTTTGATAGCCTTTGGGTATTGGCGATGGTACGCATCGTCACTTTAACCTCATCATATCATCGTTGCAGCTCCCTCGCCTCTGTTTCTAGCCCATGTGCATTGGGATCCTCCTGTAAGCTGGTGAATACTTCGAGCAACTGCTCGAATATTGCAGTGCAATCCTTTTCTGCACTATCTATTGCTGCAACGACATCCTTAACAATTGCCTTGTGCTGCTCCCTAACTTATGGAGGAGTCGAAGGCTAGGCCTTCAACTCGAGTTCTGAAATCTTAAGGTTCAGTTCAAACTGAACCTTTTCCAACTCCGTTCTCGCTTCGGGCACCCCGGCAGCGAGCTTCTGAATTCTCACATCCACTGGCTCATCTTTGGGAATGTCCAGTTCTAGGACAAACCTGCATGCGTCAGCCACTACCTTGGTTGTGCGCTCATTCTTTTCCGTGATGGCGTTAAAGAGATCAATAGCGGAGTTCTTCTGTGAAGCCATCTGAGCATTGTTCATCCTCTGCTCACTGATAACATGTAGCGTGAGTTGTTCGTGAGCCCGAAGTTTTTCGATCACACCAAATTACAAAGTGTGAAGGGCTTCACTTGGAAGTGCATCCAAATTGAGTCCAACCCCATTGAGGGCACTAATAGTGGCCTTGTCAGCTTCTGCTTTTGCAGTCAGTGCTTTGTCTAGTAGCGTTATTGCTCGGGGATCCAATGTGCACACCATCCCCGCTATGTCTAAGGTGCCAGGCACCAAACTAGTTGACATCGTGTTGTTACGTCCCACGTTGGTATATACCTGTGACACCTGGATCTGCAGCTCGCGCAAACCTTTTTGAATGGCGCCCAAGGCCTGTTTCTGTTGTTTCTCGAACTATTGTAGTAATTTTGTGGTCACATCCCTTACCGCATCACCAATGTTGTTCAAATCACCTTCAGTCAAGGTGAAGGTGATTGGGTCAAGGGAAGTCTTGCTGGCCTTGGGCTTCTTCAGCGGCCCTACTTTATCCTGTTCCCTGTTGCGCTTAATCCAGAATGGAGTAGTCTCCAGGTCTACTTCTCCCTGCTCTAATTGTTGTTCTTCCTCCTCTGTCTCCGGGGAAGGTGACTTATAAATCCTGTCAGAGTCGTGCTCCTCCTCTTCTTCATATCCTCCTATTTGCTGCGCGGTAGCGCACTCCACCTTGGTTTTATCCTCAGCCTCCTTCTTCCTTTTCTCGGCCAATTTTTCTATCCTCAGCCTGGCTTCTTCCTTTTTTCGCTTCACTGCAGACTTGTTAGACCCAGCTGTCAGGTCCGAAGCGGTGTGCCAATTTGTGGGCTAGAGGTCGAGGACCGCTCTGATTGCATCGTCTATGGCCAGGTATGGAAGGTCATACCATTTTTGTTCTGGATCCTTTCACGCATGCATGGAGAGATGGTGGAAGTCTGCCTTGAACTTCACATACTCTGTCAGTTGATCAAAAACTGTCGGCGACATCTACAGCTTGCGATTGATGGCCATGTGGATACTCATCTCCATCAAGATCCAAAAGGCCTTGTTGTCCTTAACCCTTTGGGGGTCCTTCGTAGCCCAGAGTGAAGTGAACTTCACTGCTTCCAGTAGGTCCTGTGCAATTGGAGGAAACTGACTATCCTCTGGTAACTCCCACGCGACCAACACTATGGAAAGCAATAGCCATGCATAGTGAAACATTTTGCTTTGATCCAATGCCTCTTTGCAGTTTGCGAGGAACTCGCTACAAAGGTAGCATGCCTAGTTGAACTGTACACCCTCTACGCACTGGGCGCTAATGACACTACTGGTGCCAGCACTTCATCTACGCGACACTTACCCATAATATTTCCTACCATGATCTAAGTGACTACCTTGACCGTGGGGTTGGTTATGCTAGTGATGGAGTAGCCATGTAGCTTCTTAGCAAGCTTAAATTTATCCTTGATTGCTTCAGCAAGGTCGCACTCACCTATCTTTCCGCCAAATTCCATGGTCATATTTTCTCCTGCATGCAGCAACCAAGTGATCCTATGGATCAGTATGTTAGTGATCAGTGTCGGCTCCTTTAGCCATAGGCACCCAGCATGCACCAAGCACAGTTTCTTGATCACTATCATGGTTATGGGTGTGTGGTTGTAATGCGGTACCCACATCATGTTTAACATACCAGCCTTATCCACCCCTTTTACCCACTTTCTTGGCTCCAGCGTGGTCACACTAGAGTCTTTATAGAAGACGTAGTGCATGAGTTGATCTGTCACTAAGTGGGGAAAGCGCTTCGTATCATCCAAATCCAAATCCTCCAATTTTAAATGGGGGACGCTCCCTAGGCGCGGTCCTTCAAAGACAATTTTATCCGGCAGCAAGGGTGTATGTAGCGTGACCTTGCTTTCATCAATGTCCTTCAAAACCTTTGTATGTATTGCCTCTGCACGGAGGAATGTACTCGAGTAGTTTAGAGATAGGTTCGGACCCCTCAACGTTAACGTCCTCTGCTCCCATGTAAATGTCTTCCTCATCCATATGGATTTCTTCAACATCCTCTTCAAGCTCTAGGTCAACTACCTTTCCCTTCTCCTATACGGTGGGATTTTCCTTCTGTGGGTTCTTTCTGGGTGATGCCCACACCGGCTTTGGCACTTTCAGCTCATCTTTCTTTGTCTTTTGACCCTCTTTGGTTGGTGTAGGCCTTGGCCTGGGCGGCCTCGGTGATTTAGGCACTTCTGTTGGTACTTCGACACTTGCAACCTCTGGGGCAGCTCCCTCAGCTGCCATTGCTACTTCTGGGGTAGTTCCCTCAGCTTCCATTGCTTCTCCAGCGATCGCAGTTTCTGTGGGCGCCGACATGATACTAGACAACAACTCTTGTGTTTCCTTTGGCAACTTCTCAAATGTTGAACTCGCTATCAAAGCTTCAAAGTACTCACGGTTCATACGCGCCTGAGAGCTCAACACCTCAATTCTTAAAATTCCAAGTTTTTTTCACTGGGTAGCCACCTATAATTTATAGGCATTTTCAAATTCAAATCTGACCTATTCCCCCCAAAATTCATTCATAAATGCTGGATTGGTGGCAGATTTCCGTAGATCTTGCCCTTAAATTCTAACTTAAATGTCGCCCCCCCCCCCCTCCATTTAGTCATTTTCCCACTGTAAAGTCATGAACAGTGACCATAACGATCACTTTCCAACTGCCTTGCGCAGTCCCTTCTTGGATAGCACAGCTCCCCGAATTTTCTCTACAAATCAACTAACTCACTGATATCATGTAGAAATTTCACCTGCAGATCCAAGTGATATATGAAATGTACTAAAGCATAATACTAGATCTACATCTACCATAAACTTTGCGGAATCTAATCAACCATGAGCAACATCAAGCATGAACACATATAATTGATAAGAAGGAATCAATCACACAGAATATATCACTAGGGAAAGCACCAGCATAAAACCCAACACTATATTATCAATCAAGTGGAAATCCTCAACAACATACAAAAAGAATCAGCTCAAAAGCTATCCTGCTCTCTCTATACTCTAATGATGAAGCTCATGGACTACCTAGCCCTGTATATAAAGGCTGCACCTCAGGTCCAAGCTCCTATTTCCTTGCACAGTTTTGATTGGGGTCCAATTACAAAACACATGTAAATTGGCTTGATCATACCTACTATCAACCTCAGGTCCAACTACGCAATACTTGAGGACTCAAGTTCCTCCTGCATGCAAGGAATACTTACTATAAATATCCTAGCATCTGATAGTACACTGTCCCACATCTGATCTCAACTGGGTCTCTGACAGAACTGACATGCATCAGTTATCCATGAGAAAATACTCAGTTATCTAAAATAATAGTTATCACATGCATGCAAGCGTCAACAAACTATATCTCATTAATTTAACAACTTGTTAAATTAATCTAACTGAACTTGACTAAGTTAAACTAAGTCAACTGATCCTCTCAATATAGAAATCACCTTTAATTCCTCAATCAGTGGAGCAAATCAAGGACACATTCCCCAATCAGTGGAGAAATAATTACGTGCTATCACAAAGACTTCAAGTTTGCTTTTCCTTAACTAATTAACTCATGGAGAATTAATTAATTAATATTCCAAACTTCTAGTAAGACCAAATTCGAATTTACTTCCTATAGATAGACCAGGGACTTCTATAAATAGGAAGGGACCCAGAAATGCTATTTTTAGAAGATGTTATTTTTAGCAGTTTCACCTCTCACCCAAGGTGGCCAAAATGCTCATTGGCTAAATTGTTATTTTTAGCAATTTCTATTTTTACATTTATTGTTGCAAATTTTTCAACACTCCCTCTCAACAAGAAAGGCTTCCTCTCAAACTCGATCCTGTAACTCTGGAATGTTCTGCATGCAACACATCTACCAAGTGCGGTTTCTCCAACAACACTAGGAACAAAAAATCCCAGCTGACCAATCCGTTGGGCTAGAAACAAACTCTGATGCTGAAGCTCTACCTGCTATTGACAAGTGCTCCCTCTCTGACCTCTGCACTACCGCAACATCTCCATGCATCTCGCACCGTTGCACCCTTCTCTATGCTACCCTGCACTATGCAACACACTTGTGCCTCTCGCATTGGTGCAGCCTGCATGCTCTACGTTGTCTTGGGATTCCCTGCATTGTAGCTTTCTCTGTCGCTCCATCCACATCCATCTCTACCCAATCATTCCATTCCTGCTACTCCACATCCAGGCTCCCATAGAAAGGTCTCATCCAAGAGGTTGGGTACCTCAAGGATTCTGCCCCTCCTCCTTGGGACGATCACTCTATATCATCCCACCTCCTACCTGGAGGTATGGCTACATGTGATCCCTTTGCCCACCTGGCTTGAAGTTTTCCCCTATCGGAGGTCTCTGCATGAGTAGATGTCTCTACTCGATCTCCACTTAACTTCCCCTGTTGTGGCTTCTCCACAACCTCATGAAGATGCTACACCAATCATGGCTCCTCCACAATCGTCTGAGACTTCTTCTTGCACTGCATGTTGAGAGGTAATATTCCATCCCTCTCAACCACCAAGTCTCCATCATTTGCCTTGTTGCTCAAGGCTTTGCATGCATCTTGAACCTCAAGAGCATACAGATTCTTGACCCGTGAACCAATCTGCTTCACTTGTCTAGTGATGATGTGTCTAAGGAAAACCTTTCCCTTACTGAAGACTACATCATAGGCTCTGTCTTCCAGCATCGGAATTGACACCAAGTTTCTCTTCAATTCTGGTACATACTTGACATCATCCAAGATAAGGCGAGCTCCATGCTCCCTCTGAAAAATAACCGTGCCTACACCTGAGACACTATACTTTTCATCATTACCCATCGCTATGAGTATCTAGAGATCTTTCTCCTCCAAAGTACTGAACAAACTCTTGTCGTCGGTCATGTGGAAAGAAGCTCCATTGTCAAGAAACCAACCAACTCCCACCATGGATGAAACCATGCATGCGAAGAGTGTGAAATCCAACTCAAACTTTGAAGCAAGTGCCTCACCTTCAGATCCTTCCCTGGATCCCTACTTGGATTTCCTCTGTGGACAATTTGCAGCATAATGGCCCACCTCATGACAACGAAAGCATCTCACTTTTAATTTGTCAACCTTCTTCCCACCATTGGAAGAACTGGATTCGGAAAGAGAAACCTTCTCCTTCCCCTTCTTTGCCTTACTCGCTAAGGCACAGTTCTCCTCATCCTCCATGGATGAAGAACCGTCTCTGGTGCTCCGTCTAATCTCCTCTTGCATCAAATCCGACCATAGTCGTTCTCAGTCTGGTAGTTTCTCCCTTCCATTAACCGAGTCCTGGTAGCTATGCCAGCTCTTAGGAAGGCCAAGGAGTGCTAGACTCACCATATCATCATCAGCTGTCATGACCCCTACACTTGCAAGCTCATCCCTGCATGTGATGAGCTTGGTCAAATACATAGAGATTGTCTCATCCTTTTCACACTTGATCTTTTAAAGTTTGTCCTTCAGTGCCAGCTTCCTCTGATCATTGCTATTCTGATATAAATCTTTCAATGTTTTCCACATTGCAAATGAAGTCTCCTTCCCATGGAGGCTCGAGACAATGTGATCTCACACTCCCTCCAAGAGAATTCTCCTAGCTCTAGCCACACACTTCTTCCATTCCGCCAGTTGAGTAGCATCAGTAGGCTTAGGGACTTCTTAATCAATGAAGTCCTTAAGGTCGTTATCTTCCAATACTGCCTCCATGCGATCCTTCCAAGCTATATAGTTTGAGCTGCCATCAAGGGCATACTCAAGCCTCAAACCATAGAACGCCATCGGTGAAATAGATGTGATAAGAACTTGAGATATATATCCCAAATAATAAACTTTGAATTCCTTCTTGTATATTTTTCTTTTTTGATCACCTGTGCTCTGATACCATGTAGAATTTTCTCTACAAATCAGCTAGCTCACTGATATCATGTAGAAATTTCACCTACAAATCCAACTAATATATGCAATGTACTAAAGCATAATACTAGATCTACATCTACCATAAACTTTGCGGAAGCTAATCAACCATGAGCAACATCAAGCATGAACACATATAACTAATAAGAAGGAATCAATCACACATAACACAGAATATATCACTGGGGAAATCAACAGTATAAAACCCCAACACTGTATTATCAATCAAGTGGAAATCCTCAACAACATACAAAAAGAATCAGCTCAAAAGCTATCCTGCTCTCTCTATACTCTAATGATGAAGCTCATGGACTACCTATCCCTGTATATAAAGGTTGCACCTCAGGTCCAAGCTCCTATTTCCTTGCGCAGTTTTGATTGGGGCCCAATTACAAAACACATGAAAATTGGCCTAATCATACCTGTTGTCAACCTCAGGTCCAACTACGCAATACTTGAGGACTCAAGTTCCTCCTGCATGCAAGGAATACTTACTAGAAATATCCTAGCATCTGATAGTACATTGTCTCACATCTGATCTCAACTAGGTCTCTGACAGAACTGACATGCATCAGTTATCCATGAGAAAATACTCAGTTATATGAAATAATAGTTGTCACATGCATGCAAGCATCAACAAACTATATCTCATTAATTTAACAACTTGTTAAATTAATCTAACTGAACTTGACTAAGTTAAACTAAGTCAACCGATCCTCTCAATATAGAACTCATCCTTAATTCCTCAATCAGTGGAGAAAATCAAGGACACATTCCCCATTTAGTGGAGAAATAATTGCATGTTCTCACAAAGACTTCAAGTTTGCTTTTCCTTAACTAATTAACTCATGGAGAATTAATTAATTAATATTCCAAATTGCTTGTAAGACCAAATTCGAATTTACTTCCTATAGATAGACCAGGGACTGCTATAAATAGGAAGGGACCCAGAAATGTTGTTTTTTAGAAGATGTTATTTTTAGCAATTTCACCTCTCACCCAAGGTGGCCAAAATGCTCATTGGCCAAACTGCTATTTTTAGCAATTTCTATTTTTACATTTCTTGTTGCACATTTTTCAACACCTTTGGAAACTTCTCAAATGTTGAATTGGCTATCAAAGCTTCAAAGTACTCACGGTTCATACGCACCGAGAGCTCAACACCTCAATTCTTAAAATGCCAAGTTTTTTTCACTAGGCAGCCACCTGTAATTTATAGGCATTTTCGAATTCAATCTGACCTGTTCCCCCCAAAATTCATTCATAAATGCTGGATTGGTGGCAGATTTCTGTAGATCTTGCCCTTAAATTTTGACTTAAATGTCGCCTCCCGCTCCATTTAGTCATTTTCCCATTGTAACGTCATGAACACTGACCATAACTGTCACTTTTCGGCTGCCCTACGCAATCCCTTCTTGGATAGCACAGCTCCCCGTGCATTTCTGCTGACACTACGAGATTCCTTCATTCCACGCAATTCCCCAATCGTGGAGCTCCGCAACCCGAGCAGTGTAGTTTATAGTCCCGCACCTCCTTTCAGCTGCCTGGAGTGCTAAGATTGTGCTTCCCTCATGTAGTCATCTAGCCGAATCGCCGGTGTATGGCTTCAATCGGATGTCATTCACACGCCCTAGGAATGGTTCTCCATTCAATTTTACCAACTAAACTACTCCACCATCGGTAATCTCCTTGATGACATAGGGCCCTAGCCAATGCATCTGAAATTTTCCTGGGAATTTATCAAACTTACTATCATATAATAGAACTAAATAATTTACCTTGAAGGTGTGCAATTTGATGTGTCGATCGTGCCTAGCCTTTTCACGCTCCTTTTGAACTTGTTGATGGAATCTAGCTAGAAATCCATCCTCCTCAAGCTCTGTTAGCTACGCAAGCCTATCTTCCAGGGCTCCGCGATCTGCCATTCTTTTGAATGTCGCTATGCGCAGACTAGGTATAATGTACTCCATCGGCATCATAGCTTCTATGCCATAAACCAACCTAAACGACGTTTGTCTAGTCAGCTTCTTGCAAGTCGTTCTATAAGATCATAGTGCCGCAGGTACGCGCACATCCTAGTCACTCCTTTGAGCATTGCAAACCTTTGTTAACACGTTCTCCAGTATCTTATTAAATGCTTCTACCATTCCATTAGGCTGCGGGTGATAGGGTGTGCTCTTTTGATGGTAAACCTGAAACTCTTCCATCATCGTGTTGATCGTCTCATTAAGAAAGTGTGTACTGCGATCACACATTAAAAATTTTGGACAACCAAACCTTGCCAGTATGTACTCAAAGATAAATTTCATTTTTGTCACGCTTGTACAGTCCTTCACAAGTTGTGCCTCTGCCCATCTAATTAAGTACTCAGTCGCGGTGATGATGTACCGCACACCCATCTTCTTACCTAGAGGCTCAATTGGTCCCACACAGTCAATCACCTACTTCTCGAAGGGCTGTAACGATGTCTGTGGATTCAGAGGTAGCTCATCCCTACGCAAGGGTCTGCTGGTCCTTTGGCATGCGTCGCATGCCCTACAATACGCTTTTGAATCCTTATGCAAGGTTGGCCACCACAACCCAACGCGTAGAATCTTCTACATTGTTTCTTTTCCCGCATAATGACCTGTCGCGACTCCACTATGAGCCTCAGCAAGGATGTTGCTTCGTTCAAACTCTGGCACATAACTTCAGAATACTTCATCTAATCCCATTTTGTACAAGTGTCCTACAATGACAAAAAAAATTCCGCGCGCACCACCAGTTCCTTCTTCTGTTGACTTGTATATCCTTCTGAAGTTGTTCCTGTCGTCAGGAAGTGTATAATATCTTCAAAGTGATTGTCTACGACACGTACTGTAAAGAGTTTCACATCAAGTAGTCCTTCCTCCAAATTAGTAGGCTACTCTCCTATTTCAATGTGCAACAAATGATCTGGTCCAGCATTCAAGCGTCCTGGTTTCACAATAACTTCAAAATCATACTCCTGGAACAACAACAGCCACCTGCAAATCTTCCCCCCCCAACACAGGCTTCTTGACCAGGTATTTCAATGCAAAATGGTCTGTATACATCTTAAAATGTCCACCCAACAAATAATTCTTGAACTTTTGGAGCGCGTACACCATAGCTAGTCCTTTGCGCTCTGTCATGGAATAATTTTCTCCGCTTTGGACATCTTCCTACTTGCGAACGCTATAGGATGATGCAAGTCCCCTTCACTGACCTTTGTCAATACTACTCCAAACACAATACATGATGTGTCCACATGCACATGAAATTCCTTCTTCCAATCCGAGAAGAGTAGGATCGGCGCAGTGACCATTTTCTCCTTTAGCACATCCAAGCTCTTCTAGCATTCTTCATTCCAACAGAACGTAACATCCTTCTTTAACAGTTTTTCCATCAGCGCGGTGACCTGGGCATATCTCTTGATGAATTTCCTATAGTATCGCATATGCCCCAGTGTTGCGCGTAGCTGTTTCACACTCCTTGGCGCCTCCAAATTGATTATGACCGCGATCTTCGTAGGTTATACCATCAAGCCTTGTCTGCATACCACATGACCCAGCAAGATCCCAAAAGGGACATAGAACAAACATTTCTTCAGATTGAGCATGATCTGGTACCTTCGGCATGTATCTAGCATCAAGCACAGACTTGCCACATGGCGCTTTACCAATCCAAACACTATCAAATTGTCAAAGTATACCTCCAGAAATTTGTGAATGAAATCCTTGAATGTTGCGATGACTACGTGCGAAAAGATCATCGGCGCATTCTTCAACCCAAAAGGCATCACCATATACTGGAAGCATCCCCATTCAGTCGCGAAGGTCATCTTACTTCTATCCTCTGGTGCGATCTTGATCTGATGGTACCCAGAGAACCCATCAGTGAATGAATATGCTTCTTGGCCGCCAACATTATCCAGGACCTCATCGGTGAACGGAGTTGGGAAAGGATCATGCATGCAAGTATCGTTCAACTTCCTGAGATGTATGCATATCCTTATTTCTTCCTTCTACTTCTTTTCCTGAACCACTATTGGGCTCACCCAATTAGATTCTTCCACCAGTTCAATAATACCTGCCACTTGCATCTTGTCTAACTCTAAGCGGACCCTTTCTTTGTACTTCGGATTGAGGCAGTAAGGTCTTTGCTTCACAGGTTTCACGTCTAGTTTTAGGGTGATCTTCATGACACCCAAGTCCCATATTATCCCTTTCAGATCTAAAAACTTTGTGGGAAACAGATCCTGATATTCCTGTAGTATTTCAGCGACCTTATCTACTGTCATGTCATCCCAGTAGTCCCTAATCTTTGCAAACTTTAGCTCTGCTTTCGTGCTAATGTTCACCTGTCTAGTTTTGAGCGGCTTGGTTATGTCTGGGTTCTCTGGTTGTGGTCCTTCAAATTCGTGGTGACCTTCAGTCTCTGGAATATTAATCTTCCTTGGGTCTTTGTCTTCTTCTTCCATTGTCACATTGTAACACTCCAGCACGTGGCTTAGCTGGGTAGTCCAATCAGGTTGAATCAAATCTAGAGGATCCTGTGGTATCCTGAAGAATTTTGTCTTAACCTCCTGCAATGCTTCATCGATAGATGCAAATCCATCCTCAAAATTGAACATCATCAAAAATCCTTGGCGCAAAACATCCCATTCTTTGGTGTCATGGTGGAGTTCTTTCTCCAACTACCAATTCTTTGGTATAACATCTAAGGTATGAAAAAACATATGGACCCACTCCAGTTGAGGCTTCGCTCCATATACTTCAATCCATTTGGCCAAGTGGTCGCGTGGATCATTTCTTCCATCATACTTTTCTGTTAATCGCACCTTCGGATGACCAAAGTGTACCCTCATCATTCTCCTATATTCGCTCCAATCATCAAAACTATCTTTGTGCGTACCCCACCATCTTACGGGCATAGTGCACAGCGCCCAATCCAATGCCTGAAAGTGATGCTTCTCTAGCATTTCCCTTTCAAATGCATCCAAAAAGTGATTAACATCAGTTAACCCATCATAGTAAGGAAAATTTATTACCTCTGATGATACACAGTGCAATGACTTGGTCATCATGTTACAACATAGCATAGATACTTTGTGCAGTTGATTATGCCAATGCTCTAGTTCTTCGTCTAAATCTGATGTGCAGGAGCTCTCGCAGTCCCACGCAATACGTCTGTTTTCTGTCGGATTCACCCAATCCTGATCTCCCCTCGTTATCTTGTAAATCTGGTCCAAATTGTCATCACTTTCATAATCACAGACTGGTTTAGTATAGCGCAGTCCTTCTGCAGGGTCGACTGGCACCACTACGCAAAGAGATTTCTTCTCAAATATCATCTTTTTCTTCTTCAGATTGATTACTCCATTCATGTTATTGGCCCAATCGATCCCAAGGAGCGTAGGGTAGGGATTGTTATCATCCACAATATCTATCACTTTAAAATCAGCTAGTGCACTTGTGCCTTCGATATCAATTGTTACCCCCTGCAACCTCCCCATTGGGATGATTTTTTGTTGATTCGCCATCCTTAACTGAATCAGATACCACTGCAGTGTAGGTCTCCCCATTATTTCCCATGCCTGTTTCGGAAAAACGTTCACGTCGGACCCTAGGTCCAAGATAACTTGGTCCATTTCGTATTCTCCTATCTACGCAGTGAGTCTCATCTCACGTCTAATTCTTGCCTTTTGCTTACCAAGATTTCTAACTACACGCAGTCCGTTAGTAGCATTTTCCTTGCCAAAGCACCTATTGATCAGCTCTTGCAGTCCCTTCATAGCCTTGCTATCATGGATCAATTTCATGCAGGTCTCCAAGAATGTGGTAATCATGGATGTGTCCATTTCTTCAGCCGGCTTTTCTTGACTCCCTGAGGTAGAGGCCTCAATGAAACTTTTCTTCGCTTCCATAAATGTTTATTTTGTGTGTTCCATATAAAACCCGGTCTCCTTTTATGGTGCTTTGCGGACCCACTCACCTTCTTCAAGCTGCTTCCCCATATCCTCACTAGCCGTCCCTCCACTTCACAGCACAATATTTACCTTACGGTCTTCCTCATGAGGCTCAGCCCTCATCATCTGCAAGTTATGAGTTGGTTGTTGAGGCTTTGCCCCCTTCTCGCATATCTTAGCTAACAATATAGGGCAATCATCCATCACATGGTCAAACTGAGTATAATAGCAGCATGATAGCCGCGTCGTATTTGGGCAGTCTCGCACTTAGTGTCCTGGTCCTCCACAGTTGTAACAAATAACCTACCCTCAACCTCTACCAAGTCCTCCTCCACCTCAACCTCAGCTGCACCCTTGATACTTGCCTCTCACTCCTCCAGCGCCTTGGTATGGAGGTCGTGTTTCTTCCTACACCCTATATGCAGGTGTCTTGTCCATCATTAATTCGTAGCTCCGGTAATTGTGCTCATCATGACCCAAAGATTGACAGAAGTTGCAGAAGAGTTGTTGCCGTGTATGTACGAATTTTTGCAGCACATGGCAATTATCTATCACATGTTTCCCAGCTAACTGACAGATAACACACCATAGCGTGGGCGTTTTACTCGGTCCTACTGCACCTTCCAACCTCAGAGGCATTGGTCCCCCTACTGCAACATAATTCACGAAAACTAGACAATGATCTTTGTCATGCCGCTAAATTTTGCACTTTAGGCACCACACTTCTTTGCGCCTCTAGCCAAGTTGTTCTATCTGTTTTCAGACTTTACATTTCGAGGAAAAGGTTTTGCAACTGTGCATGAATCTACTGAACCCCCAGATTAGAATCCTGCATTGTTGTCTTGTGCAATCTCATCGCGATTTCCAGAGCTTCCGCTTGGGTCCCGATCTTCTGTTGTGATAGTGCAACCCTTAGATGAGGTAGGAGCGAGGCCACAAACCGCCCATCAGTCAGATTCATGTTGGCTTCATGAATCATACACTTAAATCTTTGATCCAAATCCTATGGCATCTCACCAGGCTTCATCATGATATCCTTGAATCCTACAATTGATTGTGCCTCAGATTTAGGTTTACTAAATTCCTTATTCAACGCAGTTTGGATATCTACCAACACGAACGTCGAATTATCAGTGCAGTACTTAATGTACCAAGTTAGTGCACAGTCCTGCAAAGCACTAACCAACATCTCTTTCTTCATTTGATCATCCATGATACCCTGAGATTCCCATACAACTTCGCAACGAAGAAAAACTGGTTCGGATCTTCATTTCCCATGTGCTTGAACACAGGTAGCTTTACGGAGTTCACCATGTTGAATGGTGGTGGAGGTGGCGATGATGTGGGTGAGGGGGTAAGCGATGGAGGTGAGGATGGAGGTGGTGTAGGTGTATGAGGTATTCGTCGGAACCCCTGTCTTATCAACTTAATAGAGCTCAGGGGAGAATCTTGTGTTGCTCCCTCGTCGTCACTCAGAGGAGGTTCAATCAGTTGGCTATATTCAGTGCCTTTTCTTCCTTCGTCTCTGAAATTTCTTCCACTTCACGTAGCCCCAAACATCAAGGCAACTGCATAACCCGATTTTCACACAAGAGCATCTTAATCTAAGTATTTAATGATTTCAAATACTTACCTCACGGCCCTTTGAAGGAGTGGCGCTCTGCTTCGATGTAACTAACCGAAATATCGACCGCAAACTCTGTCACAAACCCTCCTATGATACGGTCAAGCCATTGATCGACAGTGCGCATGATCTTATCTTCAAAGGCTTCCAATTTCTGAACTAACTCCAGGGTCCAGACAATCAGATCGTCAAGCCTCCACCTCCCTTGGTCGTCTGCCAACTTCGCAATCCACTCATATAATTCAACTGGGAAGGAACAAAAGAAGATTTCGTGTATCTCTGTGTACAAATATCTGTCCAACCACTGTTCTTTCGTCAATCGTGGATTCTTGTTTTCTTGTGCCACGAATTCGTGGATTTTTCTATCCAACCAGTCTTCAATCTCCTTCTTAGTTGGATTCCAATGATGCGACATCATACATCTCATTATGCAGATCCCAGTCTTGGTAATGGAACCATTTGTTGTCTTGATGGGCCCTGACCCAGGTTTAACGTTAAGCAACCAAGAAAATCCCTACACTACTGGCCCATTCGGAATCAATCCGCAGAGCATGGACTGAAGTCTCACCTGAAGCAATATGGGGGGATGCAGGAACCAAGTTTCCTCACCTTGAGATGGTTGTGATGTTGGTTATATGTCGTAACCTTCCTTCATGCATACCAATAAGCCCTTTAGGGCTTATCAAAGTACGTCTCTTATTTGTCCTTGAAGCCTCTGCGAAAGTCTCTGATTATCCACCCTAGATAAATAGATCAGGAACTTACCCGCCTCTGTAATTACTCTTACTTCTGTATTTACTTAGATTCGCTTAAGTACCGTTTAACTTTAACATGCATTACGGTTATCTTCGTGGAAATAGTTATTCTTACTTGTGTTCATATGACAAAGTAAAATACATATGTTCGCACATCAATATAGCATTAATTCGTAACATAATCGCGACATGAATAACAAAAGTAAACTAATGCATACATAGATAATTCCAGAATACTTCTCTTTATTGATAATACAGATTTCCAGTACATACAGTAACTACCTTTTGCACACAACTGTAGGGATCTGCGCACTCAATTGCAGGCTTCTACCCTAGGCCTCTGCGCAGTCAGCTATAGAGCCTCTTCCTACACTAAGAATTTTCGCTCTTAGCTCTCACAGACCCATAAAATTACTCAGAACTCTCCCAAAAAATTACGACATAGCTGCCTTAGACTCTTCTAAGACTCCCTTTTTATACAATCCCATGGTCCGCGACCACGGGTAGATCTCATCAAGCCGACACAACTATCTAAAATAAGGGCGGAAACCTTTTTGACTACTTACATCTTCGCACTCCACGGCCACAAAATGTGGAGACTTTACATTCTTTACACAAAACGTGGGCCTTTAGCCCCTAAACTTGGGCTTTTAACCCCAAAATTGGCCCCGGGGACCCATTCCCAACAAAACGAAATGACCATCAATAAGGCTTAGAAGCTACTAGAGAAGGTCGCAAAAGGGTTTAAATAGGAGAGAGCTAACTCCAGAGCTCTACATACGAATAATTAGAGCTTCAAAGAGCTAATTATGAAGTTGGGGGTAAATCCCTCCTCCAAAGTTCACAAGTAGAAATACAGGAGCTAAGTCACAAACTGAAGAAGCTAGGTAGTGAACACGTGAAAGCTAAGGAACTAGAACAAGTGGAAGAAGAGAAACGAATATTGGCCAAAGCACTGATATAAAGAAACAATGAGATAGTATCCCTCAAGAAGCAGGCAGTGGAACTTGAACAGAGGATAGACACACAAATTTTTGCAGTGTTTGTGCCTAAAAATCCCCAAAATCCCACACAAAATCTCACCAAGACCCTCAACAAACTCCAGCTTTTGGAAGGGGAGCTTAAGAAAGTGCATAATCATTTGGACACTACCCAAAGGAACCTGGAGTAGAAATAAAAACAACGTGAGATAGCCATGACCAATGCAAACCTGATTAGTAAGAACCCACAAGTATCAAACCAGGACATTACCGAGCTAAAAGGAAAGATTAAAGGAAACATGTCTCTCTTGCAGGCCAATCAACTTGTTTGGGATGAAATCATAGCAGAAATTAAAAGAAACTAGGAGTACATAACTCTGATGGATGAACATAAGATTTTGATCAAGGATTATGATTTTTTCATCCTTGCTTCCAAAGAAGATGGGGAAAAGAACTCCCAAATTTCCAAGAAGTTCATTCAATTTGTAAATGAAATGCCAATTAGTGGGTTGAGGCCAATTAATGTAGTAGATAGACTATTTGCTATCATGGAGGTCTCCAAAGTTGTCCAAAAGGAGGAGGCCAAAGTCAAAGCTGAGGAATGCCTAAGGGTGGTACAAAATGATGTGGATGTTTTCCATGTTGATTTTGATGAAAGAGTCAGGGCAGGGTTTCCTAGCTGTTATGATCTTGTGGGAATGCTAATCCCAAGTACACAATACAACTAGATGTTAGTGGAGGTTAAGAGCAAGTAAGATTCCTCCCATGAGAAGATTTCCACCAATAAAGGTAAAATAATTGTTAAATATCTCATAAAGGAATTCTAGTTGTTAGGTGTTATAAATACCTTGTTTCCCCCCTAGGTTGGACTATATAGGGGTTATGAATCTCAAGATCATATATCAACAATTCTTTCATGCTCCTCTACCTGCTCAATCACTATGGAAAATGTGTGAGCAATTTTTAAAATCCTCCTGTGCTTCATATCATCAACCCAACGACAGTGCCTCCAAAACCTTCTTATCATAACTAAGGATGTTGCTCATCATGTCGATCGTGACACTTTGATTTTCTATTTTATGTAAATGTTTTATTTTAGAAGAAACTCTCTCAGTTAGTTAGAATTCGGTTTGTACAGCTACGTCACTAAGCACGCTAATATTTTGTTGTGATGATTCACTACCAAATCAAGAAAGAATATTTTGTAATAGGCTCTCCCTCTTAGGCCCTATAAAAATAGTTTATGATATCGAACTAAGGGTTCAAAATTTTGGTTTTCCAGGAGAGAATATCTGCAAGTTGTCCATGAAATGTATGCTCCGTGGAATATTAATACAAGTTTTTGGATATTCTATCTCATATAAATGTGCAGTATGTATTTCTTCTTGTGCTTGCTCCATATGTTTTCACTTTTTTTCTCAGATTACATGTAATAGCAGCTGTTGGATATGTTTTTCCTGGAATTATGGATTCATCTAGGTCTTATGTTGATTAAATATGCCTATAACTGATATGAATTGTTATCCTTAAAATGCACTTTATGTATCTTAACACTTCATTTAAACCTCCTCATACGTTTCACATTGAACTTCAATGAACAATATTCTTAAATTTTAAGTCTTGTGCGTTGGTTTTTTTTCCTCTTTATTTCTTCCATCTGGAATACTACAAATGACCTATTAAATTGCATGTGTATATGATGTTGGCCTCTAGAGCCGGATATTAATGCTTCTGTCAGTTATATTTGGTATTCAATCTTGTATTTATCCTCTTAAGGAAGGTTATGAATCAAGTTTATCTCAAATATGATAAATACTGAGTGTAATAGAAAATATCAGCAGATCCTTGAAGCACTCATCAAGATGTCTTAGGAACTAGTCTTCTTTCAACCCAAAGGTTGTCTCTACTAGCTACAACACACCCCAAAAAAATAATCATTTCTTAATGCATATCTAAACGTAATGAAATAAATAAAGGGTCAAAGAAGAGAAAGGCTTCCTATGCAGAGAGGTAATATAAGTAACTTTGTTGGGGTATTGTTCAGGCTCGTTGGCAGCGAAGCCATGCTTGTGCTCCTATAGTGACTTTGTCGGGGTATTTTTCAGGCATGCTAGCAACTGAGAAACACTAGACATGAAAGCTAAGACTTCGATTATTTTTAACTTTCCATTACTAGATTACCCTTTCTTAGATCGAATAAATTTATATCTGGCAAGTTTTGAAATGTGTTTGACTAAGTCATGGAATAGAGGAAACTATATCTATAATTGGGTGGAATGATAAGTTGAGGAAATCTACTGAGTGAATCAATACTTCCTAAAGAATTGAGACTTCGTACATAAAATAGGACTAAACTAGAGATGTTGGAGTTCTCCCAATGTGTCGCAAAGTGTTGTCGCTACGACACTGATTTTGGAGACTACATGAATTATTGTTCCAAGTTATCTTTTGTCATCTTGTTATTTGCTAATATTTTCTAAGTGTCGACTACCCTTGTGTTATCCCTAATTTTCGCTTTTCCTCCTAAGTCAAAGTTTTCTAAGTTTCGTCACCTTGACTTTAGGATTGCTTGCCTCATCTTTCTAAATATAAGAAAAGGCCTAGCTTTTCTTGACTTAGTAACTAGATTTCACTCGACATGCATCACACACAAAAGAAAGAAAGCACAACTTTTCTCTAAGAATGCGCTTTATTCACTCAACAATCACCAAGGGCCATTATCGGTTGGAACTACACCCTCTCCAACAAAAGCGCACTCCCAACTCACAGTAAGTGAACTCTCAACTCACAGTGAGCACACTCCCAACTCATAGTAAGAAGCACACTCCATCTTGTCTAGAGATGCATCCTCTTTCCTTCTTGCATGTGCTTTCCCTTATTGCAAGGCGAGCGCACTCCTAGAAAATAGGATGCCACTCCACTTTAACTAATTAACTTACTCATCAATTGACAAGTGGTGGAAATGCATGGAACTTCGTTGCATGTGAAATATCTTTATAACTAGCCCAACTAATCATTCATTCTCACAATCATTCTCACTTTAGGTTGAGCACACTTCTTTGCATCAAGGGGCCTCTCCTCGATCTTAATCACAAGTATGTTTTTCATGTTGCTTCTCTTGATTTCTTTAGTTGTTTTGTTGTCAATTTTGTTTCCTTGTTGGCGTTTCAACCCGTTTCAGTTTCTTTAGTGGCATTTTCATGAATTCTTCCTATTACAAGTGCCATATTTTTGTCACAAGTGGAACTTCTTGTGACTCTTTGCATTCCATGGAATTTCACCTTCTGGTCATGATTGCAATAGAGTCTATAAGTGGTTCCAAACCCTTCCTCTCAATGTTATGGTAATTCAAACTTGTTTCCGCTATTAGCAAATTTTGAGCCATCCCTATCTAGAATGCACTTCTACAAGTCAAGGCCTCAATGCCTTGGAAAACGACACCGAAAATACCAAGTCTCCTTTCAAAGCATACTTCGGGGAAACAAGAATCCCTTCCTCTTAAAAAATGTGCCCAAAAATAAGCCCTCTCCCTCTTGAGTGCACAACGCACAGACAAGCATCAGTCAACCCTCCTTGTCCAATGTTTGTGGGCCTTGTGCCCTCACTGGTCTCTCTTGAGCACACAACACACTGATAAGAAATAAGCTTGAAGAGGAAGAACATCTTAAGCAACTAGAAGATGAGGAAAGAAGGAAGAAGTGAGATGAGGAACTTGTAAGAGAAATAGAAGAGAAAATACAAGACCAAGACATAGAAGTTGAACACGAGGAGGATAACGAAGAGGAAAAGATTGTGCCTCTTGTAGAATAGACCAACAGTCACCCTTCATCTCTCCTTACTGGTAGCCACATCCCATTCAGTGAAATGGGAGTATATCCTCTAGAAGATGACATGGTTATGGATATTTAAAACCCTACCTTTGATCAGTTAAAAAACAAAATAGTGGAGGAAAGGTGAAATTATTTTCCTAATGACTAGGTTCATAATGTTTCCATCCACATAGAGAGGGAAATTGTGCCCGATACGTAGAATAATATGAGAGTAGTCACAACAACAAATGCAACCTTTGCAGAGGCTACAAAAGTACAAATTGATTTCTTGATGGAAGAAAATAAAAAATTGGCGAAGGATTTAACTTTTTCAAGGAAACAAATTGGTCATCTCCTTGCCAAGAATCAAAGATTGTCTTTCACTGATTCTAACATGAAGGAGCTACAGGCATCAATATTTGAGTAGATCCAATCATTGGGAGACACTATGAGACATTTATATGAGGAAATGATCACCCTTAATAATGTGGTGGTTCCCTTGCAATGCAACACAAAAGCGGTCGTGGGAGAATTTCAAGGTTTTAAATATAGTTTATGCAGCTATCAATGTGATCCATGAATGGGGCACTAAGTATAGAAATTCACCACGAGATTTGGTCAGATAAACAAGGCAAGAAGCAGAATTGGAAAGGGTTGAGGTTAGAATTCTTATACAGAGGAACAAATAACTCAACACTTATGTGGCCAACATCATAACCACCTACTCGCGATTGTATCATAGTTTGGACTCCTTGGTAAGAGTGCACAAGATACCTTCCATTGAAGAATTTGCGGAAACAGAGGGGAGAAATGTTATCAAGAAAGAAATTGAAGAATTCTTGAGTAATCTAAGGTAGGTAACCACTAAAGAAGATTTAAAGATCATAAGAAAGAGAATTCAACAATTTTTAGTTGGACCCACCAAGTTGAATGTGAAGTTGTTCTTATTATGGAATAAGGTTCAGACTCATTCCAAAATTTAAAACTATCTATCCGGATGCAACAGAGGAAAGAGACAAATATAAGCCATATATTCCATCAAAGTTGAGGACATAACAACATAGTACAAGGCTTGGTACCAATATGTTACATCATAGCTACAAGAAGAAGTTGTAGAGCTAGAGTTTCCTCAAGCTGAAGCATAATGCATCAAGTTTTTTCTTATTAAGATCTAGCCACATTTTTTCTTATGTGATTTTGTACTTAGAAAATAATAAGAAATATAAATGTAAGTTGAATTCCAAGAGTCAAATAGGAAATGTGAAGATTCATGTTAGATAAAATTAAGACAAAATAAGCTCAAGAGTCATGAGGGATCTCAAAGGTCACAAGAGGAGGTGAAAGGTCACCTCATTTGTTTTAGATAAACCCTCAAAACTCAAGTAAATGGCTTGGAACTTGGGATTGGTAGTCTTGGCTTCTTAGTCTAGAATAAGAGTGAATATCATTATTTGGAGAAGAAAGTGATAGCTTCATGTTCCTCTATTACGGCTAGTGTCATATCATTGTATTGTATTCTTGGAACTTTCACTTAATTATTAGAAGCTCTCGGAGCTAACACACTTTCATGCATGTATCATAGATATTGTAAGACTATTCTATAAATGTTTACGGTATATGTTATTTCTTTCATGCTAAGGTCAATGAACTATTTTTTTATCTTTAGTATATATCTTATTGAATGTGTGTTGTATTTTCTTTCATTATCGTTATTATCTTGTGAACTATTTTGCAGGTTAATTAATGATTCTTTCATATGTGTGTGTCTCTCTTTTAGGATAATACTACTGTTAGCCCTGAGGTGTAGCGCTGATGTTGTGAAGACTGAAGGAAGGACACGGTGTGCTTCGCTATCCAAAAGAAGGCCCCACACGGGCCATTACCCCACTTTCTCACTTACTCCGCTCACATTTCACTCTACTCATTTCCTAACCTAACCCTCACATCCCGACGAAACCCTCTTTCTCCTTAGCCTTAAGCAATTTAACCCAAAACCACCACAAAACCTCACCTTCCCGCCATACGCGCCATCCGCACGTTTCCCAAGGACACCTCGTACCTCCATGTCCTCCACCGTTACTCTTTCCCTGCCGACCTGATGGCCTGCATTTCACCCAATCACTAAAACGTGCCCGATCTTCCCCATCGTTAGATCACCCCCGCCAGATCTAATGGCTCTCACTCATATCACACAGACAACTAGCGCGAAAAGTACCCGCCCGATGAGGGCGGTTTCTCTCTCTCCTCTGCTGCTACGTGTCGTCCATTCAATGGAATCAGGCAAGTTCTGACATTTACCACTTACCGCCTGATGCCCTTCTGATAAAAACCATAACCGCCCGAGCCAAACCACCCCCGGGTGTTATCATCCGCGCACCTCTTCCACCCGATAACCGTCCGATCTGTCCACCCGAGATCTAACAATTCAGACATGTCCCGCTCTCACCACAACCTCAAATCCCCTGCACCTGATCTCCACCATGCATTTCCCCGATCCGACGGCCCTCATTCACGATAGTCCCCGATCATTCCCCACCTCTTTGTCACTTCTCTGTCCGTCCAATTCAGCACGTCATCCACCCATGCACTCCATACTCCACTCCCTATCTGTTACCCGAAGGAGAAGATGGTCGAACCTGTCAGCCTGGGGAACAGTCTGACTGTTGAACCGAATTAACAGAAAGCATGGCCGAAGGAAGAAGGACACAACACGACTCAACAAACAGAATTAAACAGTCATGGAGCTCCACTGCCATAATCCATTCAACCACCTAACAGGGCAACGCAGTACCAGAATTAATTAATGTTTTCATGATGGAAAGGAAATTGCGTCTTGGAACGTAACCAGGTAGCTAATGATAGTAGGTGGTCGATTAAGACATCTTCAGCCCTAAACGGCTAAAGATCATTATAAAAATAAACTATAAATATCTGAAAGCAAGATGTAATCAAGGTTGTTGTTGTTTGGTTCAACTTCTGGAGACTGTAGATATTCTGTTCCTTGCAGCGTCTCATCTTCATTCTCAGTAATACAAGCTTCTTTTGTTGTTACATGTTCAATTTCCATTTTGCACCTGGATGGGTTTATTCATGCTTTCTCCTATGTCTAATGCTAGATAATTGTCATCTTATCTCTGCATTGGTGAATTGGATTTGTTGTTGAATAGATCATCTAGGTTTCCTCTGTATCTAATGCTAGATAATTGTCATCTCCTGCTTAGATAGATTAGATTCGCAAGCTTCATTTACTGGTTGCAACTGGCCATCATCTGCTATGTATGCATCTGTTGGTGTGGTTAGTATTCTTCGTTTATTCACTTAACCTGCAAATTATTGAGCATTAGTGGTCTAAAGCCTTGTAGGCTGAGGGTGTTCATGCATGTCTAGAGTGAAACAAAGTTGAAGTGGTTATCTGGCTTGAACCCAACCATCATCCATTCTAATAGTTCCTAGATCAATATTGAAGATTATATGTTACCAGGCATCTCTGAGTTACAACCTAGGAGAGTTTCTTAGAGTGATAACAACTACTACTTTTCTTCTAGAGGCTCACTCTATTATCCCTTTGCGTGAAAGTATCTATTATGCATTACAATTGATATTCCATAAAGTTTACTTACTTATTGTCACCAAATTTATGTATATGTATTCTTATATGTTTATTGCAGCCAAGGCACATCTTTAATATCACAATTTTGGAAACAGACCTTATTTTCTGGTTGGGGTTTGTAGTATAAATGTTGTGAGGTCTAATTCAAACTTCATACCGAGGAGACCCCCTTCCCTATTGATGACATCAAACATTGTCAACAAAGTAATAATAAACAATCATGCATAATTCCTAGCTCTTTGGAAAGTTGGATATAGTCAAGGAACTCAAAATAGCTAGAGTTAATGTCTTTGGGGACTCTATACTAGTTATTGCTAGTTCACTAAATCTAAGATGGCAATCATCTTTGATTCCTCGGCATTATGCCAAAGGATTCTTACCTTAATCCCCTAGTTCGATTGAGTGGACTTATATAATGTTTATAGGTAATTAAACTCAATAGTTGATGAGCTTGCCAAGGAAGGATCCAATTTGAACCAAGGTGACATTGAAGTTAATTAGTATATGAGTTTCTCTCCTATACCTTAATAATGAAATGGTCCCAAGATTTATTTAAATATTATTGGGAAAGAGCTTTACACCCCCTCCATTGACATATTTTTCAATGATCATTGTGAGGAGATTGTATTTGGATTACATGACACACATTCGGGCTCATATTTCTATTGCTCATTGGTTGACCTCTCTTTTCCAGCCTCAACTTATCATGATATGCCCCAGGTGTCACATTATGGTGAAAAAATGGTGCCCACTCCTAGTTTTTTTAATGATAAGGGATCACATCTATTTATTCATTGTAAGCTCGAGTTAATGCATTCCCTCTCAGCTATAGTGACCAGTGCATCTCAAGTGAGCATGAAATTAATTCTTTTATCCTGCTATGATCTTATTTTTCCATCTTTCTACTCAAGCAAATTTCATATGGACATTTGTTTCATTTTTTTATAGGATAGCTTGTGCTAGTGTCCTGACTCTTCCCATTTATCAGCTCCTCCAAACACTTTGCTCTTTGTTACACATCATTTTGTCCCGCCTCCTGCACTTCCCTGTGACATACCCCAAAGTGCCCAAAACATTACCATTATATAGTATACTCATCCATGTATACATCTCGGATCCCTCCTAAGACTTTGTTTGGAAAATGCCTTGAGATTTCCATGAAGAAATAGCTCTTAAAACCCTAAAATGACGATCATCACTCTTATGAGGCTTAAAACAATGATGGTCGCTTATTGCACTGTACTTGCCAACAATGGCATCGCTATGTTCCCTTGCATACCTGTGATGGTCCCAAAAAGTTAATTTTCCCAAAGAGGATGAGAAGCTTCGTGATCTAGAAGCTTCCAGAGCGGCAAGCTCGAGGTTGTTTCACATAGATGAGGTTGAATCCTCTCATCTTGGCCTCTTGGTCTTATCCCTATGAGCTACCTCCTTGAGATGAGGGCCTAATCCTATCTTTGGAGAAGTCCTAACTCCCTCTCCCAGCCTATAAATTCATCTTCTCCCATTCCCAAATGGTTGGTCTATGTCTATTTGCACCCTTATGCTAAGCTTGTGCCTAGAATCTATTCATTAGACTTGGAGAAGGAGTGCTTGGAGACTTCTTGGGTTGGAATTGGATTACCACTCAAGGAGAGCCTTTCAACATCAAGTCTTTGGTTTTCAACTTCCCTTTATTTCCTAATAATATACAACTGTTGGTTCATCTTCCCAAAATATATATGTTCATGTAATATTTGGCTTGACATTCCTTAGTTACTTAAGTAGGTTGTTATTGGATTTGCTATTGATTTTTGCATGCTTTGTTGTCTCTTGATCACTTGTGCAGGTACATAAACACTAAGAGAAGCAGGAACAAGTCCATGACACAAGCGGTTCAAGGCCCTCAACAAAGGAAATCAGAATAGCATCAGAATAGGGTAGGCCATCTCTTTCGTTCTTCTTTTCAATTATAACCTAGGAATATGTATAGTTGATTGTCACTTCGGTTGCTAGACCCACTCATTGGGCTAGAGGGATCATCTCTGTCCGCAGAGAGGATTAACCTTGACAACACTCTTATATTGATTTATTTATGTGTTCAGTTGTTGGGTTTTGGTTTCTTTCTGAGTCATGGATAAGGCGAGTGGGAATTCCTCAGTGCCAGTCCATGGAGCTCAGAGTTCTCTTTATAGAAAGGAAGAAATTTTTGTTCCATTGGAAAATATTCATCTGTCTAACATAATTGATAGAATGTAATTGGATTCCTCCCAAGGCCTGATAGCCTCTATCAATAAGTTGGAAAATATGGTCGAGTGCCAAAGATGTTCCTTTGAGATATTCTTGGAGGACAAGTTGTTTTTTCATCATGCTAAAATGAAACTCTCACTTAATTAATTGAAGGAATAAATTCAACATCTTAGCTCTCGATTGGCAGCGGTGGAAGTTTCCTCCTCCTCTGCCGGTAGGATGACTCCTGAAGACACTAAGCTTGTCATCCCTTCTATGCATAAGAGGTCTCATAGCCCAAGAGGATCAGATACTAATGGATGAAGGACCTAGCGATGTATGTTGCGTTCCCTGGAGGTCAATTTTGGTTTTTTAGCTCAGTCTATATCACCTATCTTGGTTTTTAATGTGTTTTTGAAAATGTATTCTTCTGCTGGTGTCTTTTTGTAGAATATACATTGTCATCTTTTTCATTTTAGTTGGTCAGTTAGTCCAAGAGATAATAAACTTTTTTTTACTTTGTTGAATATGTGTTCATTGTCTTAGACAACATATGTAATGGATCTAGGTCCTCTCCCTATTTTTATTAATAGAAATGCTACTATCTGTTTTGCTGAAAAAGAAATAGTGTTGGTCAACATGATCTTATCAAATTACAAATTAACAGGAGTTCTAGGTTGAAAGAACCCATAACTAAGTACAATAATAATTTTGTAAGCATGTAGCCTAAGAACCTTCTAAGAAGGAAGACAAACTTTAACAACCACAACACACACACACATATATAACACAGATGATAAGTAATCCTAGCGAAATGTCTTGATGTGGCATTCACGAGCATTCAGAAAAAATTAATCCAAGGTTTTAGGATCCTTCGACCTGGAATGATGAGTTCCAAAAACCTTAATGAGAAAAAATGAAACCTAGTGGTAGTGCATTGAAGGAAAAAATTTCAATTTTTTATTTAAGGTGCTTTAATACCTGCGACAGTAGAGGAAGCATACAATTATAATTCACACTTCAATATATAAATGAATTCAATCAAATCTAACTCGAAGTAACTGTATCTATCAAAGGGAATTTTACCTAGAAGAATTTCTTGAAAGGGGGTAAAACCCAAAAAACTATTCATGATAGGAAACTTATGTTAAGAGTTAATTTTTTGAACTTGGTGAGTACCAAAAATAAATAAAAAATAAAAATAAAGGGTATATTGGTAATAAAACAAAGTAAAATAAATAAACCTTGTACACAAATTTTAATGAAAACCTATTGAATCCTCATAATGTACATAGGTCTACTATTAACCACAAGATAATATGCAAATTATCGAAATATCTTATATATAAACTTGAAATATGAGTAGAAACTGAAATAGAACAAAAAAAATTACAAGAGGGTTAGGGCTTGGTCTTAGAAACCTTATTCAAAATAAGGGAAGAAAACAAGCAAATAATGAAGCATCTGATAGCGTCAAATCAACATTTTCTGCAATCTTTTTGTACTAGAAGGCTCTGACAGGGGGATATGAGCGCCCCAACCAGGGGGCGGGGAGATCCCCTCCTATCGAAGTGTAGAAGCAGGTGAAGCCAGTGGAAAAAAAAGAATGTGCATGGCCAAGGAGTCACCCCTAATGAGGGACCTGTAATGGGATCCCAATCGAAAGCATGAATTTGCGGGCAATGCCTCCCACATGCAACCAAGAAACCCAGATTCGTGATACCCTCCAACAAACTAGAGAACTACTACAAGTACATGAAGGATCATGCCCTGATCTGAAAATTTATTCGGATTTGGCCATCAAAAAAGGACTTGATCAAGTGGATCCAGCTAAAATTGCAACCCAAAGGCCATACATATCTGAAGCTTGGAGCTCAAGGGTTTTTTATAGTAATATTTTCCAGCCTGGAGGACACGGAGAGGATTTTTGAAAATGTACCATATGTTACTACAATGCAAAGCTTTTTATGAGATATTGAGAGGAATGCTACAATCTGGATCGGGAAAAGTTTTGGAGGCCCCCATATGGGTTCGCCTCTTCGCTCTACCGGTAGATTTATGGGATCCAGAAATTCTGGAAGGGATAGGCAACTCCATTGGAAGATTCGTGAAAGTAGTTGAATCAACCCATCGAGGGAGATGTACTTTGTAGATTTTTATGTAGATTCACAAGCTCATGCAATGTACTAAATCACATTACAAGAATCTACTTCTACTTTCAACCAGCATAAGCCAATAGATCGATGAAAACAATATGAACAAGAAGAAGATAAATCAATGGCACATAACGCAACAAGTTTCTTTGGGGAAAGTCACTGCTCAAAACCCCGCCTATCTATATTGCATTAGTCAGAAATATGAGTGAAGATACAAAGCTTGTTCTCACAAGGACAATTCCACACAAGTATGCTCAACACTCTGCCTCACAAACCCACTCTTAGCCAACACTTTGTGAATTTCCATTGCCTGCCAAGACCCTATTCTCTTGCACAATTCCTAGGATGAATAACTCGTATTTAAAGGGAATTCATGCTTCTAAAACTGTGCAATCCTAATTAGGTCCTTTTCCTGATTGCATGCATGATATTTACAACTCAGTAAATCATACAAGTGATAGTACATTATCCCTGCACTCTAGTCTCAACTGGATCTTTCTCAGAACTGACATGCATGAGTTTCTGATGGGAGAATCTTCAGTTAACTGGAGTAACACTTGTGGATGCACCAGTGCACCAATTGACTGCTAATCCTCTATTAGTTCCACAAACAGTTAAAACTAGTCTAACTGGCCATAACTCAATAAATTGATTTAATCTAATTACAACTCAATAAAATCTACCTAGACCCATAAAACATAGGGAGAACATATACATGACTACAAAAATACTTCCAACTCGAAATTCCTAACATAATTAAGTTAATTAAACTTCATTAACTATTTATAAGTTGCTATGAGAATAGAATTCGATTTTAATTCTCAGTTTAATTCAAGGACAAATTAAACTGGAATTTCTTGTTACCATTTCTCAACACACTTTGCATGCATGCATCTGTGTTTACATGAATATCACTGAACCCCTCCCTGAATTTGTAGAACTGGAATATACCAAGATGAGATCTGGCAAAAGCCTCTAGATTACGAGCACATCCCTTTTCGTTGGGGCCACTACCATGGGTATGGCCACTTGTATAAATCCTTCCCATTGAATCAAATAGAACTTGAAGTTGGGTCTCAAGCCAAAGAGAAGAATTTGCTACAAGAGGATAATGAAGGTTTTCAAGAGGTATCACATAAGAAGAAAAATGTGATATAGGCCCAAACGCATTCATCAACAAATCAATGAAATCCAAAGAATCAAAATCATTTTGGGGTTCTACAGGATATGGGGGAAATTTCCAAAGCCACAGATCAGCTGAAAGAATCTACACAAGGGAGAGAACCAACCAAAACAAATTCGAAGCCAAAATGAAAAGCCCAAATGGAACCCTCGGATAAGGAAGAATAGGAGTAGCCCACAGAACTCAATATCATGGATATTGATACATCAAAGGAGGATTTGAGCATCGAAGAACAGATTTTGAAAAAAAAATCTGCATGAATGGAGGAACTTAGATGAGAGGTTCATTCTGGAGGATCAAAATAAGTTTTATCATGACACTTTCCAACAATATCAGGCGAAGCAGAGTCAAAAGCCATTGGATGTTAGAAAATTATATATTACAGAGCAATGGAACACATAAAATATATTGCAAAAATATAAACACAGAAAGCACATAAAACAAGAGAGACACAGATATATGTGGTTCACCCAATTTTGGCTACGTCCACGGGATACAGCCAGTCCTTCCTTCTATATTATCCAGCAAACTGAAGAGATACAACCTACAGCAGATCCGTTGTAATTCCCTCTTCGCTCTTACACAATCTCCTCTCTCTTTCTCACTCAAAAGACAGATCTACTTAGACGCAATAAAATTCCTTCATATATAGTGAGGGGTTTCCTTCTAGGGCAAAAAAACCCTAAATTAAACATAACTTCTACTGTCAAATCTTCGCCTAATGAACGGCCCAGATTGACTAAGAAATTACAACATTTTACAAGGCAATTTTACATCTGTTTTTAGCTTCGGGGGCACTGCCCCTGATCCCCTACCAGGAGGGGCTCCCAAAGATCGCAGCCCCCCCCCGGACCCCCCTTGTAGCATTTATGAGAAGTTTTTCCGCCACATTACGAACTAGGGTCTAATGTGGTGTAACCTATAAATAAAGAAGATAACCAGGCTCCACACCCAACAATATCCCACTTGGAGACTGATTATAGCAACTCCACTATTGCTTCATTTGCTGGACAATGACTCCACTTTGGACCTGGTTGTTTCTCATCTTCTTCGTCATACTTGTAGACCAATTGAACATGAGCAGAATCTCATTTTCTCCCTGGTTACAACTTTTGTTAACATATCTGCAAGATTCTGGCTAGTGTGTATCTTTTCCAACTTCAATTGTCCATCTTCCAATGCTAACCGTATGAAATGGTACTTGAGCTGTATATGTTTAGTCTTGGAATGAAATGCAAAGTTCTTTGCAAGATGTATGGCACTCTGACTGTCACTATATAACATGCCCAACTCATGCTTCTTACCCAATTCATCCAGAAACCTTTGTAACCAAATCATTTATTTACTAGCCTCTGTAGCAGCAACATACTCTGCTTTCGTTGTTGAGAGTGCAACAAAACTTTGCAATTTTGAAACCCAACTGACAGTTGTTCCACCTACAGTAAACACATACCTTATTATGCTCCTCTTGTTATCTCTATCACCTGCCATGTCTACATCAACATATCCCTATAGAGCAATGTTTGAACCACCAAAGCATAATGCTTGATTTGTGGTACCCCTCAAATACTTGAGAATCCATTTCACCGTCATCCAATGTTTTTTTCCTGGATTGTTCATGTACCTGCTTAAAACTCCCACTGCATGTGAAATATCAGGCCTTATGCAGACCATTGCATACATTAAGCTTCCAATTGTTGATGCATATGGAACTTTAGACATATAAGCCATTTCTTCCTGAGTCTTGGGACACATCTCCTTACTTAGATTGAAATGGCTAGCCAAAGATATACTAACTGATTTTGCATTCTGCATATTAAATATCTTCAACACCTTTTCTATATACTCACTAAAAGACAATGTTAATTTGTGATTCTTCCTGTCTCTAATTATTCTCATACCAAGGATTTGTTTTGTAGCACCCAAATCCTTCATTACAAATGAGTTTGCCAATTTTCTTTTGAGCACATTTATTTCCTGCATGTTAGAACCTACAACAAGCATGCCATCTACATACAATAACAATATAATATAGCTGTCATCATTTTTCCTTTTGAGATAAACACAATGATCAGAGTGACATCTAGTATAGCCTTGTTCAGACATAAACCTATCAAATTTTAGATACCACTACCTTGGAGCCTGTTTTAAGCCATACATGCTCTTCTTCAACCTGCACACTAGTTTCTCTTTCCCTTTTACCTCATATCCTTGTGGCTAATGCATATATATCTCTTCCTCCAAATCCCCATGGAGAAATGTCGTCTTTACATCTAACTGCTCATGATGCAAATCTTCAGCTGCTGCTAGAATTAAAATAGTTCTGATTGAAGTCATTTTAACAACAGGAGAAATTATCTCATCAAATTATATACCATTTTTATGTGCAAACCCCTTCACCACAAGTCTAGCTTTAGACCTTTTTCTACCTCCATCTTCTTCCTTCAACCTGTAAACCCATTTATTCCACAATGTTGTTTTACCTGCAGGCAACCTGACTAAGTCCCAAGTCTAGTTATGTGCTAAGGATTCCATCTCTTCTTTCATGGCTTGCTCCCACTTCTTCTTGGTTTCTACCTGCACTACTTCTTCACAAATTCTGGTTCACCAGAATCAGTCAACAATACATAATATAATGAAGGAGAGTATCGTTCAGGGGGTCTACTTATCCTGGTAGATCTTCTAACACCACTTTCAGGTGTTTGAGGTGCTAGTTTCTGTTGTGGTTGTTGTTGTTGTTATTCCTGTTGATCATTGTGATTTTCAAGAACCTTCACTTTTTCTGTGATATCATCAAGCACTATATATTCTCTATTTTCTTTTTCTTGTTTCTTTTCCTGTAGCTGATCCTTATACAAAACCTTTTCATTGAATATGACATCTCTGCTCCTAATGATTTTGTGTTTTTCATAATCATAAAAGCGATAACCAAAATCATTAACACCATATCCAATAAAGGTACATTTCTTTGATTTTGCCTCAAGATTTGTTCTATTTTCTTTATTAATGTGGATAAAGGCTTCACAACCAAAAGTATTTAAAAAATGAGTAGTTTACCTTTTTACCTGTCCATGCCTCCTTTGGAATACCACCATCCAAGGAACTTGAAGGCCCTTTGTTTATTAGATAAATAGTAGTATCTACAGCATCTGCCCAAAATTGTAAAGGCAATCCTGCATGCAATCTCATGCACCTTGCACGCTCCATGATTGTCATGTTCATCCTTTCTGACACACCATTTTCTTGTGGTGTTATTGGAACTGCCTTCTCTCTGCGAATTCCATTCTCTTAACAGTACCTATCAAACTCTTTGCTGCAATATTCACCTCCATTGCCTGATCTAAGACACTTCAAACTTTTTCTGGTCTCATTTTCAACCAAAGCTTTCCATTTCTTGAAAGTATCAAATACATCAGATTTATTTTGAATACAATAAATCCAGGTCTTTCTGGTTGCATCATCAATAAAAGTAACATAATAACGAGAGCCACTGAGAGATGATACCTGAGCAGGTCCCCATACATCTATATTCACAAGCTCTAATTTTTTGCTCTTCTTTTCTTTCCCAACTCTCAGGAATCTAACTCTCTTTTGTTTTCCATAAACACAATTCTCGCAGAATTTTAAATCAACATGCTTCAAACTTGGCAACAAATTTCTTGAGTGAAAAATCTGCATCCCCCTCTCACTCATGTGCCCAAGCCTATGAAGCCACAATGCTATATCTACTCCTGTAGAGATTAAAGCATTAACAAAATTAGAAATATCGTTGCATAAATACAATGTACCAACCTTTTCTCCTTTTGCTATTACCAAGGCTCCTTTAGTGACCTTCCAAGTTTTATCTGTAAAAGTAGTTACACAGCCTTCACCTCCCAACTGCCCTGTTGAAATTAGATTTTTCTTCAGATCTGGAACATGCCTTACCTCCTTCAATAGCCATTGATTTCCATTTTGTTGTTTTATGAAAATTGTACCCATTCCAATGATTTTACAGGGTTTATCATCACCCAATCGAAACTATCCAAAATCTCCTTGAACATAATCATGCAAATGTTTCCTATCAGGTGTGGCATGGAATGAAGCCTCTAAATCTACCACCCAGGCATCAATAATATTTTCTAATGAAAGAATCAAAGCATCTTGCAACACATCACCTGTCACATTTGCTTCATGATTGTTTTCTCGTTGCGCGTCTCCTTCTTTTCCCTTTCGAGACCTGCAGCATTTCTTCAGGTGTCCTTTCTTCCCGCATTTCCAGCACACTATCGTTGATCTGGACTTGGATCTTCCTTTCCTTGACTTACTATGATATCCTGGGCTCTTTCCTCTTTCCATATTTCTTCCCCTAGTCTCTGCAGTCAAAGCATTACCTGATGTCTCACACAAGCTTTTCCGTCGCATTTCCTTGCTAATGATTACGCAGACAACATAATCAAACTTTAAAGTACTAAATCCATAGACATAGTTATTAATGGCCATAACTAAACCATTCAAACTTTCTGGCAATGAGCACAGAAACAACAGAGCCCTAACTTCATCATCAAAAGTTACCCCTACAGAACTTAACTAACTGGTAATTGTATTAAATTCATTTAAATGATCAGCAACAGATCCACCTTCTGACATCTTCATATTAAATAAAAGCTTCATAAGAAATACCTTATTTGAGGTCAAGGGTTTTTCATATAGTTTGGCCAATGCCGACATTAAAACCTTTGTTGTCATTTCCTTTGAAATATTAAAGGCTACCAACGCCGCTAGGCACAGCCGTATTGTTCCAAGTGCCTTTCTGTCAAGAATATCCCATTTTGTGTTTGTCATACTCATCGGTTTCTTTGTCTTTCCACTCAATCGTTGGTACAGATCTTTCTGGTACAAATAATCTTCCATCTACATCTTCCATAGCTAGTAGTTTTAGCCGTTAAATTTTTCAATCCTAAACCTACCATCTTCCACCATTGCTCCCACTCGAACCAAGAACCCTTCTCTCCTACGATTTTATCAGCCAAATATACCTTCGGCTCTGATACCAGTTGTTAGAAAATTATATATTACAGAGCAATGGAACACATAAAATATATTGCAGAAATATAAACACAGAAAACACATAAAACAAGAGAGACACAGATATACGTGGTTCACCCAATTTGGGCTATGTCCACGGGAAACAGCTAGTCCTTCCTTTTATATTATCTAGCAAACTGAAGAGATACAACCTACAGCAAATCCGTTGTAATTCCCTCTTCGCTCTCACACAATCTCCTCTCTCTTTCTCACTCAGAATATAGATCTACATAGATGCAATACAATTCCCTCATATATAGCAAGGGGTTGCCTTCTAGGGAAAAAAACCCTAAATTAAACATAACTTCCATTGTCAGATCTCCGTCTAATGAATAACCCATATTGACTATGAAATTACAACATTTTACAAGGCAATTTTACATCTATTTTTAGCTTCGGGGGGGCTCCCAAATATCGTAGCGGCCACCCCTGGACCCCCCTTACAGCGTATATTTTAGGCGGCGTTGTTGCCACATTACAAACTGGGGTCCAATGTGGTGATACCTCTAAATAAAGAAGATAATCAGGCTCCACACCCAACACCGGATATCATCAGTTCCAAGTTGGGAGGCTCATAAGAACCCAAAAGTCAAAATAACGGAGGTAAGAAACGTGGAAGGAAAATTCTTTAGGAATCAATCCAAATGGGAGGAGATTCATTAGTCAATTATAGATGGTCGGTACCGCTATCAATGGGTTTACACCAAATTAACAAAGTCTCTCAATGATTTTTATCTCATGGAATGTGAGGGGCATCAACAACCGAGGTAAACAGAGATATCTGCAAGATCACCTGAAAAGGGAGAAACCCCAAATAGTGCTTCTCCAGGAAACTAAGTTTACAGGGGCAAGAATTGAAGAAATGATCAGTCGAATTCATCCCATGTACGATGTAATAACTTTAGATGCAAGGGGTAGTGCAAGGGGCATTGTCATACTCTAGAATCCTAGTGAGATCCTTTTTGACATTTGGATTAGTATACCCCGTATTTTATCTGGAATATTCAAACATATTGGGGCTAAATAATGGGTATTATTTTTGTTAGATCTTATACTTTTGTGATCCATGGTCGACAAATTATTATTATCGATAGTCTATGGCCCTCATATTCCAGGGGAGAAATAATATTTCCTCCAACATTTAGTAAAGCTTCGCACAATGACTGAGGAAAAACTTTGGCTGATTGGGGAAGATTTTAATCTCATAACCTTGCTAGAAGATAAAAAGGGAGGGATAAGAGAGCAGGAGCCAGAAATGGATCTCTTCCGAACTTGGATAACGGATTTAAAAGTAATAGATATTCCAACCATCAACGGGATATTCACATGGAACAATCGGAGAGGCGGAGCCCACAAAGTTGCCTCTAGGTTAGATAGATTCCTAGTCTCTAAAGACCTTATCAGTAAGGAAATTTTCTTCGAAGCCTCCATTCTGCCATGTTTGGGATCCGACCATTGGCCAATCCGGCTGGAAATGGACCTTAAGTTGGGCCAATGTAATCGACCCTTCAGGTTCGAGTCCTTTTGGTTATAGGACACATCATTTCTGGACAAAGGATTGGTGGACCTCTAGTACAATTAAAGGACTCAACTGTTTGCACACCTTTCAAATCCACTTGAAGGATCTTAAGAAACAGATAAAAAAAATGGAACAAATCAGAATTTGGTCACATTCAGAAAGACCAGGAAATCCTGCAAGCTCACATGCAAAAGGTACAATAACAAATGATCAACCAAGGGCATTCAGGGCCCTTAATAGTAGAAGAAGGAAAAATCCTAACTCAGATCGAGGAATGAAGAAAGCATGAGGAGCTACTTTGGAAACAAAAATCCAGGGTTCAATGGCGACGAGAAGGGGAGAGAAACACATTTCTTTCACAAAGCTATGATTCGGCATAGGCAAAACAACCGTATCTTTTCACTGCTTGATGCAGAGGGGAACCGGCTGCTACAACATGAAGACATGGAAAACCTTCTAGTTGACCATTTGCATAACCTCTCATCAGAATCGAATCAGGATAGATCAAAAGCAATCAGGTGCATTACAAGACACAGCCCACAATTGGTCAACGGAGACAAAATATGGCACTGATGAGAGCTATCATTATGGAGGAAGTTGAGGAGGTAGTAAAAGGCTTGGCAAAGAACAAAGCCCCAGGACATGATGACTTCATTGCAGAATTATTTCAAGCATCCTGACCTATTTTGGGTAAGGATATTTTGGAAGTGGTTGAAGAATCTTGGCTATCCCAGCATGTACATCCTGCTCTTAACTATACTTTTATAGCCCTGATTCCAAAAAAAAAACTCATTTTGAAGACCCTCTGGGATTCATACCTATTGATTTATGTAATGTCATATATAAAATTATCTCCACCATTATGGTTAATCGTCTTAAACCCCTTCTTCCTACCCTGATTTCTCTTGAGAAAACTTGTTTTGTCCAAGGCCGCCAAATTCTAGATGGCATTTTCACTGCCCAAGAGGCAATTCACTCTCTCAAGAGAATTAAATCAAATGGTATGATGATAAAATTGGACTTATCCAAATCCTATGACCGCCTGAGTTGGTCATTTTTTATGAACATATTGAAATCCTTTGGTTTTGACCAATGATGGATCTAATGGATTTCCTCTCTCATTTCCTCCTCAGTATTCTTGATCCTCATAAATGGTGTTAGGGTCCTATAATTTATTGGATCAATTGATCATTGAGTAATTTCTTTCATTATTTTAGATTGTAAATAATATAGCTTTCTGCAAATGATTTCCAAAAAAAACGATAGGAAAATGAAAATAAAAAATGAAAAGAGGGTATAAATACAAAAAATAGAAAAAAAGAGGAAAAGGAAAAGAAATGATAAGTGAACCCCACAAAACAATGAATAAACATGAAAGTGATGCTAGCTTAAGTGCCACTACTAGCCTTCTGGCTTTGTAAAGAATAAATTTATGAAATTGTGTGCAACTTGTTTAAAATGCCACAATCCCTTTCTACTTGAGACATACAGTTTACTCATGTTCAAGATGATTTCAATTTATGTTAATTAGGTTAGAATGAATAACTTAGTGAAACAGTTAAATCTTGGCTGAGATCAGATAGGTATAAATAGGTGAATAAAGTTAATCCAAGTGTATAATCTGGATTAATTTAGTTGATTAGATTATTTTAGTGTTTGAAATAAATACTCTTGGTCTCTTTAGAATAAAAAATTAATAGTGTTTACATGCTCAAATGCACCCTCATTTGCTTAAAAAGCATTAGAATAGGAAAATGAAGATTTTTTGATGTAATAAGTCTAAGTGGTTCATTGTCCTAAGTTTTGGACATTGGGTTATAGTTCATGCACCCAAAACATATAGTGGGGCCCTTCGATGTTAAACCTCTCCTCATTCCGCTATCTCTGATCATTCATCACATCAATCTGACAGCCCACGATAGGTTTCAGACCCCACCCCACCCGAAGTGACAACGTTTAATGGCAAGGGGGGTCCGAAAAGCGGTTTACCCAACCCCCTCCATGTTGCCACCATGTGATTTCGGATCCCCCCCCCCCCGCTCCGAAAGTTGTATTGCCATCCCGCCTTAACCCGATTTCCCATTATGTGATGCCCCAACGTCCCATCTCCGCCACCACTACCATCACGCCACCTACCCTTACCCCCATCACTCCCATTAGCAGTCCCACCCCACTCGTCCACCAATCCCGAGCTGCCACGTCTAAGACCATTGCAACCTCCATAAATTCCCTATCAGTTTGCCCGCTCCATTACAGGAATTAATGCCATGTTTAAGACTGTTAAGCCAATGGTTAAGGCCAGTTCATAGATGATAAATATGAAATTCACCTCTGATATACACCTTTACTCCCTTGCTCATTCAACATTTCTCCCAATCCTTTATGCTCTTATCTTAAACCAGCGTTTCAGTTGCTTGTAATTGATAAATTTACATAGCACTTCCACTCTAAATTACCCCCAATTATTGAACTTATTACCAATTCCTCTCGTCACATCCTTCACCTATCGGTTCTACAACTATCATGGCACCTAAAGCCGCCGTTGTAGTCAATTTGATGCTCAATCCCTCATATCTCTCTTCTATGTTCCCTCAAAGGACAAGACAGATCAACTATGTTTTGTCATCCCTTCTTGGCTACTATTCAGATGAGTGGGTAGATGAGCCTATTCTAGGGTTTCTATCCACCCTTTCTTTAGAAGAAGGACCATTAGTCACCTTTGACTATGGTCACTTCTTATCAAATGTAAGTCATGAACAATTCCTTCAATTTTTAACTGAAGGAATGTTCAAATATTCATCAATTCTCATATATATGTTTATATTTTTTCAAATAGATAAGTTTCCATTCTCAGTCCAGAAACTTGACCAACAAGGAGAGCCTCATTCTATTGTTTTCTGGACTTCCTTAGTCAGAAAACAATCACAGGAATTCAGTTTCTCAGAGTTCATAGACCAGTTTTTGTATCCAACAACTTGTTTGCTAAGTGGCCAGTAGGATCTGAGGATTAATAAGACATTCAGAAGGTTTTGCAGCTCAGTGAACGGGTTAAAATAGAGGATTGGTACCTTTACCAGTCATTTACAGAGATTATAGTGTATGGTTCAGAACTGCCACCATATAAACTGCCCAAGTATGTGCCAATGGGAATTTTTGCCTTGGAGTACATTAGGCAAATAATTCATTTTGACAATATCCATTTCGTGGCAGCCAAGAAGAAATCTCAGTTCCAGATCAAAACACAGGTAGGACCCTTTATTTGCAACAATAGAGCAGCAGGAGAGGAAGCAGACCTCCTGCTGAAATAGATGAACTTCCCTCTCAGTTTCACTTGGTCTTATGACCCCTTTGGGGTAATTTCCAAATTGAGAATGGGACAAAAAGCTACACCGTATGTGCATACTCAGAGGCCTAAAATAGAAAAGTATATGAACCAGTACACTTGGGTAGAAAATACATTGCAAGAGGCCGAGGAGTGGGTACTTTCCAAGACAACTTTAAAGACACCCATACCCAGGGAAAATCCATATAAGAGAGCAAGAGAGGATGATTCTCCCTTAGTCACTGAAGTCTCAGCTAAAGAATTCAAAATATATACTAAGAAGCTTAAAGCAGGCTCAGGCTCTAAAATAGACTTCCCATCATTGGAGGACACACAAGGCACTATTGTGCTCTCAGGTTTGAAGACTTTCAAGTTGGACAGTGGTACCACAGAGTCCCCATCTTCCTTAGTTACTAAAGAGATTCCAGCTATTGTCCCTCAAACACTAGAAACATCCACATAACAGAGACAGCTCGACATTTTTCAAAGATACAAGGAGATTAATCAGAGGAATGAGGCCATTCATGATAACATATATGCTCAGTTCAGGAAGCAATCTACCTCCATCTAGCACAGACTCATCTCATCATATGATACAGAGAAGGGAAGGATGTATATGGAATTCTTATAGGCCCAGGTCCCTCAACCAAAGTCAGCAGCAGATTTCAAACAAACCACTTTTGAATTTGAGGCAAAGGATGTCCATCCTTTGGATCAGATAGATATGCATACGAAGGCAGGAGAGATGGTATATTATATTTTTACACAGACAACTATTACTTCCTATAAGATACAACTTACTTTAAATAATGTGCGGTCTCAACTCAAATTGGAGAAAGTTTCCTCACTTGCCAAAGATACCGTAATCAAATACTTGGAGGAAATGGTGGTCAAAGCAGGCCTTGATCCAGATAATTCGAAATATATGGAGGAGATAACCAAAAAGAAGAATGTTGAAATTGTAGCAATAAAGAAGCAATTGAAGCTACCAGCAACAAAATACCCCTAGGCCAAAGAACTTGGAGAGACAGAGCTACAAAAGGAAGAGATATTGAAGCTTCTAGTGGAACAAGGTGCCCAGATCAAAGCAATGGAAGCATAAATGGAAAAATTGATGAAAGAAAAGGAACAGATTTCACAACTTGCATTTGTTCCTCTTGATACAGTTCCTATTACATCTCTACTACAAACATGTGTCCCTACAGCAACCACAGCAGCAGGAACATCATCTTCTACTGCGCTTCCCACATCAGTTGTAGATGACTTAGTTAAGCTAGCTCAATCTATGGAAAACATGTCTATACAGGAAGAAGAGATAAATAAGCTGAAGCAGGAGGTAAAGATTCTACAGGAGCATAGTACAAGGTTTGAAAATGCCTACTTGACAAAAACACAGAGGTCCCAGACATTATCCCAAAGATTGCAGAAAATGGAAAAATATTGTGCCATGGGCAATACATTGGCACAAGTAAAGGAAAATATATGGAAAAGGATCAATGAAGACATGGGGGATATCTGGCCTTCAATCAAAATAATTTTTGAACAATAGGAGCTTATTGAACGGTCGAATGAAGCAATTGAGCAGGTCAGAAAGCACCTAGGAGATAAACCAAATGAAGCCACTGAGCTTATTAAATTTCTAAATTCTAAGAACAATCAAGAATTGGAAGAGTTATAAATTGAAGACATGACTGAAACAATTTTGGAAGTCATGAAAGTGTTGACTAAAAGGAATCTGATGAGACAACTTGAAGAGAAGGGTCGAAATATGAACACAGGTATACAGATATTCTTTGCCAAGCTGGAGCCTCTCTACAAGAAAGGACTTCCAAACCTATTAGTGATTAACAACAAGCTCAACACATTGTCAGATTATAGTGAGCATATTATGAACAAGGCAAGAGACAGTTCAAAGGTTACATTCGGAAGACTTAGCATGATAGGAAAGGCTTTCCTGGAAGCATTATCATACGATCTCAACAATCAGTATGCAATTCCGAACTTGTTCATCACCCGGCTGACATTTTCCAAGTACATTGAAGTCGACAAAGTTTACAGGAAGTTGATAAAGATTAATCTCCCAAGTGAACAACATTGGGAGAAAATTTGTGAGTTACTAGAGTAAAAGGTAATTTCGGTGGCACAGCTCAGCATTACAGCACATACAGAATTTCAGCACCAAAAAGCCAGTTATTCCCTCATTTCAGTGCCACCACTTTAGACAGTTTGATTTCCCTAATTTCATTGTAATAAGTTAGCTTAATTCAATCCTATTATTTTGTAGATACATCCTCGTCATCTTGACAAGATATTTTGTAAATTAGTTATAAATACTTCAAATTTTGAAGTAATAGAGGTTGGTTTTTGTACGAAGAAACACTATTGTATATTTTCTGAAGCATCAACAGATTTTCCAAGTATATATAGAATCTCTTTCACAGGATTCATGTAGCAATTTGTTGGTGAAGTACATCTATATGTTTTATGTGTTTATACATCTCTGTTTATAGCACATATTTGTTTCAAATCTGAGTTATTCAATAGATAAATAAAGGGAAGAATTTTTTAAATCTACACTCTGCACTCGTCTACGAATAATTTCTATGTTTTCTTCTAATCTTTGAATATAGAATTCAAGTAATAATGCTCCATATTTTAAAGTGAACCTTAATCTATTCTTCTTCTCCATTTTACAAACTTTAAAGAATCCATTCGGTTTGGCTACCTTGCCTTGTGAGATCTATCTGTAGATACTATAGTTAATCTATATTTTATGTAACAGACTCCATAGCCCAATGGAAATCTAAGTTATCAACCAACCATTCAAATACAAATCAAACCCCAAACTTTATAACTAACCTAATATTCAATCAAACAAAGTTAAATCTTAAAGAGAGAGACATCTCTGAAGCTAGCAGGGCTAGACAACAGTTGTAGAATTTTCAGGGCCAGCACAGACCTTAAGGAAAAATCATTTCTTTTCATCCAAGGCAGCGCTTTTTCTCACCTGGAATTGTCTAGCTTGCTTTGGCAAGCCCAAGTGCACACATTCTATATATTTGTACTCTCCTCTTGATAATAAAATGGCTCAGTTTGACACAATTCTAGTGCAATTTTATGGGTGTTTAATTGTTGTCTAAATACTTTTGTGTTGTATGTGTATTTTGTTTTGTTTATCGATGTTATTTCCTTTTTGGAACATTACATGTGTTTTCATCTTCATTTGGTTAACATACTGGAAAGTGTGTCTTGCATTTAAAAAGGGGGGTTTCTTATTTAATTTACCACAAAAATAAGTAGTTTATTAGTTATGGAGTAAATTTTTTCTTATCCAATATTAACATCGTGTTAATTCAAAAAGAAAATGTTTACCTAACATCATTATAAAGAGAAGCATCCATTTCATAATATTAAAACTAGCATAATTAATAATCGGAAATGGGAGAGAATAGTAGGCTTAGTTTTTATTCACCAACATTTTTTGTGAATCGAAGCAACTCTCTACATACCCTGTTTCTGTCACTTGGCTATGTATGATAAATTTAAAAATTAATCATAAGCTATAAAGTGAAAACAGGAAGTTTTAAATTAAAAGAAGAACAAGAAAAAATGTCATGGCTATGGACGCTCGCTGGCAGCAGGTCAATGTTTGTGATTCAAACTAAAGGGGATATACATGCTCATAAATAGCGAAGCAATGAAAGTTTTAAAAGAGAGGCGAGGAACAAATGTGTGCAAAGATTTGGTTTGAATAAAGACTTAGGAATTTGTTTGATTTCATAACTGATTGGAAACTTTTTGTTAGTATAACTAATGAACTCCATAAATGCTCTTTCGATTTATTATGATAAGTAAAGAGGATCATGGAATGAATAACTAATCATTTTTAGATATTAAGAATTGTACCCTTAAAACTGATAAGTGAAAACGTTAAACCAAGATTAATAAGTTAAATGAGAAAATCCCAATATTTTTTATCAGAGATAACTACTTCATTCCAGTGTGTCACCATTTGTTGTTGCTGCCCGAACAACCCCCCTTTTATTTTTGAGAAAAATAAAGGGTCCCTCGAATAAAATTTTGAAGTATCGCCTTACTTTGCATTTGGATTCATATTTTTAGTGATTTTTTTTATTTTTAATTTTTTCATTTTAGAGATTTCCATCATCTTCGTCTCGTCGAGACATTTCAAACGATATCAAATTTTCCAAATTCTAACTTCCGAATCAAAAAATACACTTGTTTGAAATTTGTATTTTTAACTATTTTTTATTAATTTTTTATATTATTTTAATAATTAATTAATTAATTTTTTATTAATTATTTTTAAGTTTGGAGGTGGGGTTCATAACTCAACTCTAATTCTATGTAAACCAACCTCCCAACTTGTTTATGTTAGATCTAAGACTTTTGTGATCCATAATGTAAATATAAGTCTTTCGGATTAATCACATCGTTAGGATTTGGTCGACGTTTCGAACCAACTAATGTGGTTCATCCTCAGGACAAGGTGAGAAATCAATAGATCTGAGGGAATAAATAGTAAGGATGCATCACTGCCGTTGAAATTAGCCGTTAGGTAATTGGTTACATTGTTTAATGGATTAGTTAGAAATTCGCTGATATGTAATAAATAAATATTTATTTTCGATAGTATAAATTAATAATATTAAATTAGTTAGAAAATAGTTGTTATGTAATAAATAGATATTTCATTTCAATATTATAATTAGATTATTAATATTTATTTTAAAATTATCTACAAATAATTAGTTTCAATTATTATAATAATAATTGATTTTTCTAATATAGTTTGTTAGGTTTTCACTCATAACATTAGAAACTAGTTGTTATAAGTAATTAAATATTTTATTTTAGAGTCATAAGTTAAATATTTAATAGTAGTGTCATTTAAGAATAATTAGTTTGAATAAGGTAATTCGTTAGGGTTTGACCTATCCAAGATTGGGTTAGAGACTAACTTATAATTTAATATTATTAATTCATTTAGTAATATTATTAAGTGAGAAGGGAGGTCCAACAAGAGCGGAAAGGGAAAGGAGAGGAAAGGGAAGAAGAGTCACAATGAGAAAGTTGGAATCTAGCTTTTACTCAATTTCCAGTCATCATCCCTATTGAGGTTTTTGGGATGCCTCTCTATTTCAATTGCTTCTCTGAGTTTCCTGTGGTGGAAATGATCAACCCTAGCAATGACTTTGGATTCTTCAATGCAGACCTGGTGTTTCGATTTCACAGAATGTTCGGCAAGGGCTGATGTGCGAGAGCGATTGTGTCTAATGTCAGCCGCATGTTCACCGATTCTCTGCTTAATAGACCTACATGTCTCTCCAATGTTATTAATTTTAGGACCCAAAAAAAATTTAAACGATGGATCGCGGATCGTTATTAATTTTTATTTTAGATCAGGGTGAAGAGTTTAATTTTATTAAATCTTATAACTTCTCGTGAGCTTAGACTTATAACTCCTCCCAACCTCCATGAAATTCACTTTATTAGTGTTCTTATGTATATTATTTTAATCTCCTCTTGGGTCCCGCACCACCTCACCTCTCATTTCCATGTTTTCATTCTTATAACTCCTCCTGACCTCCATGAAATTCGCTTTATTAATGTTCATTATTTTAATTTTAATTTTATTTATCATTTTATTTTATTTATTTATTTTTATTTTAGGTCAAGGTGAAGAGTTTAATTTGATTAAATCTTGTAATTTCTCGTGACTTCAGACTTATAATTCCTCCCGAATTCCATTTAATTCGCTTTATTAATGTTCTTATGTATATTAATCTCCTCTTGGGTCCAGCGCGACCTCACCTCTCATTTACGTGTTTTCATTCTTATAACTCCTCCCAACCTCCATGAAATTCGCTTTATTAATGTTCTTATGTGTATTATTTTAATCTCCTCCTTATAACTCCTCCCGACCTCCATGAAATTTTTCTTATTAATGTTCTTATGTATATTATTTTAATCTCCTCATGGGTCCCGTGCCACCTCACCTCTCATTTCCATGTTTTCATTCTTATAACTCGATTAAATCTTATAACTTCTCGTGACCTCAAACTTATAACTCCTCCCAGCCTCCATGAAATTCGCTTTATTAATGTTCTTATGTATATTATTTTAATCTCCTCTTGGGTCCCGCGCCACCTCACCTCTCATTTCCATGTTTTCATTCTTATAACTCCTCCAGACCTCCATGAAATTCGCTTTATTAATGTTCTTATGTATATTATTTTAATCTCCTCCTTATAACTCAATTATAACTCCTCCCAACCTCCATGAAATTCACTTTATTATTGTTCTTATGTATATTATTTTAATCTCCTCTTGGGTCCCGCTCCACATCATGATCTGAACTTAAAAAGGAACGTAACAACTTATAGATATACTCTTAAACACAGAGATGCAGCAGAAAAACACTTCATTTCATTAATAGAAAAATATTGAACTATGCTTACAAACATAATGGAAATAAGATAGCTCAGGCAATGGTAGCTTATCTATGAGAAGAGATGTGGCGGCTACATGCCTCTGAACTGAGTTACAATGAGGCTCAAGGACCTTTTTATTATTGAACAATAAGAGAAAACCCTAAACAACCAAAACCCTAACCCGAGGAGATGTAACACCAAGAGTTTATGGGCCTCGTTGGGGTTAGTTGGGCAGCCAACTTCCCGGGGTCGTAACTTGGTCATATTATCTTTGTTTGATGCGTATGATACCTTGTTGGAAAGATCTCTCTCAGGGAGACAAGTACCAACGAGATTATCCTATGTAATCATCAAAGGAATTTTGCCCAAAAAAAACATCATTTAGGGCCTCAAAACAACTCCAGAAGTTTAGGACCCGAAAAACTGCCAAAAATAGTAAACTGTGCTACAATTAAGGAAACTGAAAAACTGAAAGAAACAATGGTGAGGGTCCAAGTGGAATAGGTGGGTGGCCACCAATATCCACCTGGATTAGTCCTGCCCCCTTAGGAAGAAATGGTCCCGATTGCGTTGAGTTCCTCCATGAGATGAGGAAACTTTTGTTGAACTTGATCCCTAGTGAGCCATTTTCCTCAGTGACGGAATTGTATTGCTTTGAAAACTCAATATAGTTGTATCCCCTATTGCCGAGTGTTCTTGATCTGTGTGTCCATGATCTGATCAATTGTGGCATGTTCCATGCAATCTGGGTTGAGCTCTGTTGGTGTGAGTTGTTCTACAATGTCAGATGTGTCCAACAATGGTGGAAAGTATGGCCGAAGGCGATCTACATTAAACACTGGTTGTAGACCAAAGAACAGAGGGATGTTGAGCTCAAAGGCATTGTCCCCGACGGCCCTCGCGATCGTGTATGACCCATATCAGAGCGGGTGAAGCTTGCGGTGGAGTCCAACAAGGCGCTCCTTCTACAAATGTAGCCAAACTTTGTCGCCCACCTGGAATTTGTGCGGCACTCGATGTTGATCATGGCGATGCTTATACTTAGCATTGGATCTATAAAATATATCATGCACCTATTGGAGGATGTGTTGAATGCGCTAAATGAATCTATTAGCCCTTTCAGCTTCAACCAAATCTACCTTAGTGGTTGCAAATGATATGGCCACATCAATGGGGCATAATGGTTGAAATCCCAACCCTACCTAAAAGGGGTTGTGGCATGTTGAGCTATGGAGAGATTTGTTGTAACTGTGTTGGACATAGGGGAGACTTGCATCCCATGTGCGTGGATGCTTTGAGTTGTACATGCGCAGAATGTGTACGATCATCCTCTTGACAACCTTTGTTTAGGGATGGAAAGCCGTGGATGTAGTGAGTTTTGTATCCAGCATCGACCAAAGACTTGACCAAAATGCACTCAGGAATCTGTTGTCCCGATCTGAGATAATGGACTGTGGGATCCCTAAGTGTACCCACACTCGCTCAAAGAAGAGCTTAGCAGTGGCCTCTACTGTGATACTCTTCTTGCAGGTCGCCATGATGGTTGTTGGGACAGGAAAAGGTATGATTTATCCCCATAAAATGCTTTATTTACCATTCATCCTTATCTGATTATATCTGTTTATAGATTAAAACGAGGAGAATATCACCTAAAGTTGGATGAAAGCATTTGGTGACAGAATAGGCAAATCTAGTACAAGAAACTGATTTTTTTCTATCTTTGTGTGCAGAGATGTGAACTGGGCAAAAGTCATTCAGTTGACAAAACAGCACAAGGCCATAAAAGGGAAAATCTATAACGTCTTGGGTAGACAAGGAAGTGGGATATCAGCTTGAACAATGTTATTTTATCACATGATCAGATTATGTATTGTGAAATCCTCAGGATCCCCTGATCCTAAGGATTCGCTTTTATCTAGTTACTCTTTTATGTTATATATAGGGCCGAAAGGCAATTAGAGACAGTTTAGACTTTGATAATTTGTAATTATTCTTTTTGAAAACATATACGTTGTTATCTCAGTGACTTTGTAAGTTGTTACTTGCATTAATGAAAGAAGGTTGTGTTTGATACATCTTCATATTCTGAGTTCTTATTAAGCGAAGGCTTCTGGCGACTCTGGGCCCAGTCACGAGAAGTTCTACTGCTCCCTTGTGTTATAGTTTTTATATTTTTGCTATTGATTTAATGTTTAGTCATTGATTACTTCATTTATCGTAAAGGTTTGTGATATTGATTCATGTTGTTGTTCAATTAGATTCAGAGTGAAGCTGTGTGACATACTTAAGTAGCACTTTGATTGGAATGAGTGAATTAGTGTTAATAGCAAATTGTTGTTCATTTCAAATTGATGTTATCATAAACCTTGGAGATAAAACTGATTAACTTCTACAGATTGAAATATAGATCGTTTTCTATTTAGAAATCCTTTATCGATATTTGTCGTTCAATTATGGTTTGTTGTTCAATTATCGACTATCATTCAATCGCTGATTGTTGTTCAATTACTATTTTTTTCAATTGAGAATTGCAAGTTAACTTGGGTTGCTATAGATTAACAGTTTTTTTCAATAGTTATAGTATCTTTCCTTGATTGAGTAAGTTAGCCTTAAGTCTATTTGAACAATTCCATGTGTGATTCTTATTTGCATTCAGTTTCAATTGATTTCGGAACAAGTTGCATAGAATTGCATAGTGTGTTAAGAGTATTTCTTCCATAGATAGTTCTTTCCAGAATTGTGTGAATTAAATTGAAGAATTAGTCATTAGTGTTTGCAACGATTCATCATTAGATAACCTCTATATTCACTGCATATACTATGTTGGCACTCTTGAGATAAAAAGACTTACCTCGGGTTGACAACTAATGTAGGGATTGAGATTGCCTGTAAAAAGACATCTTAGTGAGCCAACATTTTGGTGCCGTTTCCGGGGAGAGTGTTTCAAGTGATTGTTTTTATCTTTTTCTGTGAAAGAATTGGGTTTTAAAAATGGAAGGTAAGAACCTGTATACCTAGCAAGTAAAGTGCTTGCTTACTTGCCCACTTTATAGCAAAACCTTAGAGGTTAAATAGGGATTTGTTTTTATGAATGACTAGGAATAGAAAAATAGAAAAAGAGCAGAATCCTCCACCAAAACCCACAAAACCCAAAGGATCGGTGAACCTTGGGAGAACGACCTTTATAGACGAAATCGTAAGAAGAGCAAAGTCTCAAGCATCAGTAGGATTCCAGGCTATACCTGGAAAAAGTTATATTGTTATCCCTCAAGTAGCAGGCTCACCATCTACAGCTTACGCTGAGATTCAAAGCCAAGTAGGAGGATCGGAACAGAGTCTTCAAGCTACAATAAGTTTACACTCTGATCCTCTACAGGAGGGAAAATCTTGTAACTTAAGAGAAGGAAAAGGAGAAAATAGTGGGGCTACTAAAGCAAAACCACAGCTGTCTGAACAAGGATCTCCTGAGATCCCAGACCTAGGTAGTGTTGTAAAGCCAGCTCGGGTTGCTAACTCTCTGCTTACTCCAGAAGCACCCCTTTAAGTCCTCGAAGATTATTGGCACATCTTTGACCAAATGGTAGATCAACCACCCCAAGGTCAAACCTCGACATTAGAGTACCCCATAGTCGACCAGGTGGCCAATGCTCCTATGAAGGCTATTCCTCTACAGAGCATCCCAACTTTCCATGGAATGATCATAGAGGATCCTGATGCTTTCCTATTTGAGTTTGATGTCCTCTGTAGAGGGTATGACTATACCACCGACCCCCAAAAGTTAAAACTATTCCCGTCCACTCTGAAAGGGGTAGCTCTAAGATGGTTTATGGGTCTAGGTGGGCAGACTATCAATTCTTGGGATGAAATGAAAACCTCCTTCCTCAAAAGATACCAAGACTTTTGTAAAACTAGGGAACTGAAAGATGAGATTTTTAAGATGACTGCAAAAGATAATGAAACACTAGAAGAATATGTAGAACAATTTAATTATAATTTGCAGAGGTCTCCACACACTGCCCTACCAAAAGAATTCCTAAGAGTTATCTTAATTAAAGGAATGAAAGAGGAATGGGTAGAAACTCTAAACTTAATGGGAAAAGGAGATATTTCTCAGGAAGATTATGATGAAATTATTTGTTTGTGTATCAGGTGTTCGCGGGGAAGCACACGCACAACAGCAGGAAGTCAAGATCCCATGAGGAGAGGAAGCAAACCACATAGTGGAAGTGTAACACGGATGTAGATCGGTAACCTCCTGGAAGATTTTAAGACAGACATCCTACGCACTCTTACAACACAGCTAGACATCCTACAGGCTAAAAAAAAACAAGCTTTAGCATAACAAAATTTGTCCATCTTCTGCCCACGTTGTCAAAAGAAGCAAAACCAATGGGAATGCCCATTAGACATGGTTCAGACGTGCACCATCTGTACTAAATATCATGACACTGAACAATTCCCATCATTACCTAGGCTGAAAGTAGTATTCAAATAAGCAGAGGAAGAAACGAAACAGGTATATCTCATGAACCAACGTCGAAAATGGCAAGCTAAACCTACAGGTATGTCACAAGACGCACCCCAATTATTTCCTTCCTCGCAGTTTAATCAACAACAGAACCTTGGGGCGGCTTGGCAAGGCCAATCGTCCTACCCAAATTGGCAAAGCCCGCCATTCCCTATGACATCCTGACCAACACAATATTTTCCAGGAAATAATTGGTCGAAATCTCCTTTTAGTCCTGTTTGGCAAGGTAATCCCTATCAATCCCAGTGGCCTGCCTCCACCTCTCAAAATCTGAACTGGTCTACAAATTGGTAACGACCTCTGGGGATATCCAATGTACCTATGGGGATAGGCCCTCAGCCTTAACCCGCATTGTTAGCTCCTTATACATTACAGAAAAATTCTCAACCTCTTCTGCGGTCGCATTTACCAGCTCAGTCGAACCCAAATCCTAATAACAGACCAGTCCATTTGGTACAAATTATTGAAAACCCAGAGTATGAGATTGAGCAGAAAGAATGTAATGAGCTCAGATTGAGGTCAGGGCATGTCATCACCCGTGAGGAAAACAGGGACTAGCCTTCAATTGAAAATGTAACTCCACCTGTACATATTCCACCGCCTATAAATAATATTGAACCAAAGCAAGGGGAAGAAACAGATTAGCATGATGACCCTGAAAAGCTTATAGTCACTTCTCCTCCATTCCCGTTACAATCAAAGAATTGTGTGTAAGGAAGCCTGTGAGGAAGGTAAAAACCTCACCCACTATCCATGTTGTAGGAACCTTATCTGATTTACTCTTGGGAGAGGAAACTCCAATAAAGTACGAAGATCCAAGGAAACCCCATAGTAACAGTTCAGATATATGACCGCTCTTTTCCAAATACACTAGTTGATCTAGGAGCCGCCATTAACATATTAACAACAGAAACTTGTCAAGCACTTGGTATTACAGCCCTAGAACCAACCACCACTTTATTAGAACTTTCTGACCAATCGGTGGTAAGACCAAAAGGGACTTTACAAGATATCACAATTTCTGTTGACTCATGGGAATATCCAGTAGATTTCCTGGTTATAAACCCAAGGAGTCAGTTGGATGGGCATCCTCTGATTTTGGGCCGACCTTGGCTGGAAACAGTTGATGCATATATTGGTTTTCAAGAAGGTAGCATGACTACTACAAAGGGGGATGCTGTAAAAAATCTAGTGTTATATCCTCCTACTAGGCCAAGTTTTCCCATTGTAAAAATATGTAAGCAGCCACAAGCGTACGTGGAAAAGAGCATCCATTCACCACTCACAATAGTGGAGGCACTAGAATTTAAAGATCAGACTGAAGATGACATTATCAATAATTTTATAAATCAGCCAGCTAATGTGAGTAATGTACAGTGTCAGATGTTGAAAGCAATCCTTGATAACGAAGCCATGGAAGATCCCCTGAAGGATACAGATGACCAGCATATTCAAACGACTATTTTTCATAACAGCAAACCCGTTGAGATTGAGCTAGGAAAAGTTCTAAATATCAATGACAATCTGGATAGCGAACAGCAGCAGAAACTTATCCAGGTCTTACAAAAAAATAAAGGGGCTTTTTCCTAGGACTATCCTGATATGAAAGGGATAGATCCACAACTATGAACACACCACATCTATACAGAGAAGTATGCTCGACTGATACGGTAGCCTCAACGAAGGTTGAACCCACACCTCAAGGATATCAAGAAAGAGGAATTGCAGAAGCTACTGGATGTAAATTTTATTTATCCTATCTCGGACAGTAAATGGGTCTCTCCATTGGTGGTCGTCCCTAAGAAAATTGTGAAGTGGCATATTTGTGTAGACTAACAGGAGCTAAACAAGGCAACACAGAAAGATCACTTCCCCCTCCCATTCATTGATCAGGTCCTCAATACGTTGGCAAGGAAGTAGTTCTTCTACTTTTTAGACGGTTTCAGCGACTACAATCAAATTCAGATTTCCCCTGAAGACTAGGATAAAACAACCTTCACCTGTCCATGGGGCACATTCACATACAGGGTATTTCCATTTGGCTTGTGTAATGCCCCATCCACGTTCCAGCGAGCTATAATCATCATCTTTACTGACCTAATAAATGAAGGACTTGAGGTATATATGGATGACTTTACTCCACATGGGGATGACTTTGATCAAGCATTACAAATGCTACAAAAGGTCTTAGAACAATGCATTGCTACCAAGTTATGTTTAAGCAATGTCAAGTGTCACATGATGATGACCGAGGGCATGATCCTGGGACATTATATCTCCGCAATAGGAATACAAGTAGATCCAACAAAAATACAGGTAATTCTTTTACTGCCTACCCCCTGCACTCAAACAGAGGTATGTAGCTTCTTGGGATATGCAGGTTATTATCATAGGTTTATTATAAAAAAATCACAGATTGTTGCACCCTTATATGCTCTAACTGGAAATGTTGATTTCAGTTGGTCTAACAAGTGTGACACAACTTTTGCAGGTTTAAAGAAACTAGTCTCAACAGCACCAGTATTACGTGGACCAAACTGGGAGCTACCTTTCCACATCTCCACGGACGCATTAGATGTAGCTATAGGCATTATCCTCAGCCAGGAGGAGGACAAGAAACCTTATGCTATATATTATATTAGCAAAAATATCACTTCTGCAGAACTTAATTATACAATGACAGAAAAAGAATTCTTAGCTGTTATTTATGCAATAAACAAATTTAGACACTATATAACCGGCTACCAAGTCTTTTTTTACACTGATCACTCTCCCATTCGGTATTTAGCTAGTAAACCGATCACAAATGGTTGAGTAACACGGTGGCTATTGATTTTCCAAGAGTTCGATATTACCATTAAAGATCGTCCGAGGAAGGAAAACCCAGTTGCTAATTTTCTAACTCGAATCCTGAAGGTGAATGATCCACTGGGGGTAGATGACCAATTTCCGGATGAACACCTATTTGTCGTGGCAGTCAAAACGTCATGGTACGCAGATGTGGAAAATTATCTGGCAGTAGGGAAGCTACCTAAACATTTGACGACAAGACAAAGAAAACTTATTGTTCAACGCAGTACTCGGTTCTCATGGATAGGTGGATATCTTTTTCATACAGGGGCCAATATGTGTATAAACAGATGTATCCACGAGGATGAGATCCATGACATTTTGAAGGCTTGCCATGGCGAACCCTGCGGGGGACACTTCGTAGATCAAAGGACATGACATAACGTATTACAAATGGGTTATTATTGGCCCACTATTTTTAAGGATGCTAAAAAATATGCTCATGCCTGCGATAGTTGCCAAAGGATGGGCCGGCGTGGCCAATCTGATGAAATGCCTCTGCAGCCTCAATTAGTCATGGATCCCTTCAAGCGTTGGGCATTGGACTTCGTGGGTCCATTCCATCTGCCATCCAATCAGAAGGCCCGCATACTGGTAGCCACAGATTATGTGACAAAATGGGTGGAAACAGTAGATTTACCAAGAGCCACAGAGAAAGCAGTGATTAACTTCATTTTTGGGCTATTTGTGCAGTATGGATTACCGTGAGAAATGATCATAGATGGGGGAAAGAAATTCACAGGGCACAAGATTATTGCCACTCTCAGAAACCATCATATTACGCATAGGAACACTTCTCTGTATAAACCCGTAGGCAAACGGGAAATTCGAAAGCACCAATAAGGTTATAGAAGTGATTCTGACCAAGACAGTCTCAACACACCGGCGAGATTGGGCTGCTAGACTGCCATAGGCCTTGTGGGTCTATCGTACGACTTGGAGGAATACTACTGGATACTCTCCATACCAGCTTGTGTTCATTAAAGAACCAATTTTTCCAATCGAAATTGAAATAAAGACTCTAAGAACAGCCTAGGAAATGGGGCTGGATTTTAAAAAATCCCAAACCAAGCGTCTTCAGCAGATTAATGAACTAGATGAGGCTCGATTGCTTGCTTTGCAACGAACTGCAATAATTCAGCAGCAAAGGGAAAAATGGCATGATAGCCTTATCAAGAAGAAAACGTTTCAAAAAGGGGATTGGGCACTTCTGTACGATTCCAAATTCCAGGACTTCCCGGGCAAGTTGCAAACAAGATGGCTCGACCCTTATGAGATTCAAGAAGTGCATAATAATGGTACTCTTACCTTGACTACCATCGACAGATCCGGCCATTCTTTTAAGGTAAATGGGCATCGAGTGTGCCTATATCATCAACCGCTTACCAATGAGTCTTTCTGTGAGCAGGTACGCGAGGACCCCTCCATGCAAATTCTAGTTGCAAGGAATGAGGACCCAACAGCTTTTCCTTCAAAAAATTGAAATTGCCTGAGAAATTGCAAATAATGTACATACCCTTTTTAGGCATTACCATGTAAATATGAATTTTTTTAGGAAATTTCACAAAGTTTGGAAGTTTGTTTTCCCCTTTTTGTTTTTTTCATTGTTCAAACAATTGAACGCCCGTCGTTCAGTTGATTGAACAACACATTTTATTCATTTTGTTTTTTTCATTGTTCAAACAATTGAACGGCTACCATTTAATTGATTGAACAACACATTTTTCTCTTTTTTGTTTTCTCTTTTCAAACAATTGAACGACACATTTTTCTCTTTTTTGTTTTCTCTTATCAAACAATTGAACGTCTGCCATTCAATTAATTGAACAGCACATTTTCCTCTTTTTGTTTTCGTTGTTCAAATAATTGAACACTGTCATTCAATTGATTGAACAACACATTTTCCTCTTTTTTGTTTTTGTTTTTCAAAAAATTGAACGTCTATCGTTCAATTGATTGAACAACACATTTTCCTCTTTTTGTTTTGCTGTTCAAACAATTGAACGTCTGTCGTTCAATTGATTGAACAACACATTTTCCTTTTTTCTTGTTTTTTCGATGTTCAAACAATTGTCGTTCAATTGATTGAACAACACAATTTGTTTTCATTTGTTTTCGCTGTTCAAACAATTGAACGCTTGTCATTCAATTAATTGAACAACACATTTCATTTTTATTTTGTTTTCGCTGTTCAGACAATTGAACGCCTTCCATTCAATTGATCGAACAACACATTCATTTTTGTTTTTGTTTTCGCTATTAAAACAATTGAACGATTGTCGTTCAATTGATTGAACAACACATTTCATTTTTATTTTGTTTTCGTTGTTCAAACGGTTGAACGACTGTCGTTCTCTTGATTGAACAACACATTTTGTTTTTCTTGATTTCGCTGTTCAAACAATTGAATGACTGTCGTTCAATTGAATGAACAACACTTCTTGTTTTTTACTGATTTTCTCTTTTCAAAAAATTGGACGATTGTCGTTCACTTGAGTGAACAACACTTTTTGTTTCTCTTGATTTCGTTGTGCAAACGATTGGATGATTGCCGTTCAATCGATTGCACATCACTTTTTAATTTTCTATTTTGATTTCTCCGTTCAAATGATTGAATGATTGTCGTTCAATCGATTGAACAACACCTTTTAAGAAGATAAATTGTGAATTTTCCTCATTTTTTTATCATTATGCCATTTTCTCTTCTTCTTTTGTATTGCAAATAAGCACCATTTGAATTGATTTGTGCCTCCTCTAAGGAAAAACGGTAATAATAATATCATTATGACTTCTAAAGCCTTTGATGGTTATCTTTATCCATAAGCTAATACGGTGTATCTTTAGAATGACTGCCTGAACATCTTTTCTTTTGGACACATCATGAAATGATTCATTATTCTTAATCCATGTTGGCTTATGTTTATACTCCCAAATGGATAAAACTCATTGATATAATGATAAGGGGATAAGAGTATAACACTTTCATTGGCATCCTTTTACTTCTTACACCATCCCTGACTCTTAAGGAGAAAATGAGCCTCCCCTTTTTTACAATAAGAATTGCAAAAGAAAAATAAAATATGAAAATGCTTAAAACATTGTCTAAAGAGGATAGGGGGTCTCATTACAAGCCAGCCTACCATGATCATAAGGATGTAATAGGTGACATTCCAATTTGGCTACCAAACCAAGGCAATGACCTTCTTGATAATTAAATATGTCAGAAGAACAGGGGGTCTCATCACGAGCCAGCCTGATCACTTTGTTACACCCTGGTGAGTGGCACTATGGTTATCTGGTCACCATGCTAGCATAGTGGTCTCTTTATGACAAAGAAAAGAAGAATTAACTGCAAGAAGGACTCTGGCTCATTTAGGGGGTTAAAAAGCAACCCTGTCGAGGCTATGAACGCCTGCTGGCAACAGTGGCTCTGCTTGTGGTATTGGAGTATTACCTTATATTTCCATATGTCATTTAGCTCTTATCACCTATGGATTTGTTTCTAAAGAGAATTTCCATTTGAGTAGCACTTTTACAAGCCGAATAGCATGGTGACTTTAATCTATATTCATTATATTCCATATGTCCAATCATTAAATGACATTCATTAAACACATACCATCGATTATGCTGATGTGATTAATACCGCTCATGGTGAAGATCTTTGACATAATGAATTAAAAATTGTTGATTTTCAATTTGTCCAATTCACGTCTGACGACGAATATTGCTTAATTGCTTTATCGATTTGCGTGTTATTTTTTTAGATTGGTTGCCAGCATTTATTTCGCATCAATTCATTTGCTTACTTTTTGCGTGCTAAAAGGACGTGGATGCCCTTTTCTCTTTAGAAGGGGGATGGCCTGCGTATGCAAGGCACGTGTCATAGTTATGGATCACTGTGTGACAATCATTCAGATTACCTCCGGAGTACGAACCGCATGATGAGTATGAATGTGTAATAATTAGCAGGCATTTCCGATTGGATGAAGAACGGAAACCATTATGGCGAGCATGCGAACTTATGGTCGTGTGTTAAGTATGGCTAATAGGACGAATGACTTAACTAAATATGATAATAATTGTCCAAACATCGTCATTTCCCAGTTAATTGTTGTAACATACATTGTTGTTGTTCTGAATTACAGAGGTAAAACATAATTGCATACAGGTGAACCATCCTCAAGTGCAGCAGCCATGGGCAGAAGAGATATCCGAAGTGAATCTCTAGTGTTGATGGTATCGGATCAAGCTTAAGAAATCCTCGAATGCGCTGGCTGGCTGCATTATTTAAACAGATTGCAGGGATTTCATGAGGAGCTAATGCTGGAATTTCTGCAAAATGGTAGCACAGTGGTAAAAGGTATAAGCATGATGGTTTCTGAAGAATTCCTAGCCAAAGTCACTAGACTTCTGGCAGAGGGGGCGAAATGGACAGATAAATGTGTCCTTTATATAGTGCAATTGAAGTAATCCAAGACTCGGGTGAGCGACCGGTACGAACAGGGAAAGGAATTCATCCTTTGGCGTTACAGCGACTGTGGAAAGAACTGGTAGTCATCGTCCAAAGATACATTACCTACTACAGTTGACACGATGTGTAAATCCCCGACAACTAAAACTTCTAGCCATTTTAAAACAAAGAATTTTAGTTAATTTCCCTGTTACAAGATGTCGCCCGACGGGTAAGGACAGCTAAACACCCACATAGTGTAGTCAGCCATCATGGGTTAGTTAAATTAATTATCACAAATATATTGGCCCAGCAGCAATTAACATGGGACAGTATCATAAATCCTACCTTGGCTCCACCCCCAGAAAATGCGGAAACAGAGCAGCAAGGGCCAAGAACCCTAGGCCCGAAAAGAACACTAAAGAGAAAGAATTCCTCTGCACCCTTAGAACCAGTAAAGTGTAGGCGCTCTATGTGAGTGAAATCCCAGTGGCGCATCCCAATCCCAGCAGAGGAAGCTGAACCATCCCGCACCTCCTCCTAGTCCACAAGACCCCCCTTTACAAGACTATGAGGAGGAAGTGGCCAGGGTATTGGAAAACATGGGAATGTTTATCGAAGGTAGAGAACAGCCAGGGAGCATTGAAAAATAGAATTGTACCCCTGATCGGTCAGTCCCTACTGATAGCCCTGGTCATGAGAAAACCCAGCCATTTACTGATGCCATGGAGGAACAGAGGGAGTCAATTCCTTCTATGGAAACACCCCTCAAAGCCGAGGTACATGAAGGAGAAGCCAACAGAGAAGAAACTCAGACAGTAGGCACCAGTCCAGTGGACCCCCCAGCAGAAGGAAACCCTAAAGATGAAAACCTGGGAGATGCTAATCAAACTAGGTGATACTCCCTTTTCAAAGTCCCCTAAGGACGAGACGTACCGAGGAGAAGACCCTGAGAATGATAATTGTTCAAGAGATACCATTGCATTGGGATCTCCTAAAAAAGAAATACATAATAACAACGATCTAGAAGGAGAAATTCCACCATAAGACACAGTTCCAATTGGAAACATCGTTGATGCTGACATAGTACAGCCTGTATAGGAACCAAAGGATAACACAGCTAACCCACCGTCAGATGGAGGGCATAGAGTAAAGAAGTCCTACAGAGATAGGCTTAGAAAGATGCTTAGAAAGTATAGAAAATAGAAGAAAGTAATTATGCAGCTGAAACATTGGTTAAAAGAGGCAACCAGAACTAGGAAATAAAAAGTCGAAATGGAAACTGCAGGGACGCAAACAGAACAATGTTATGGGAATGATGCTGAGACTCAAACAGAGTTTCTTGTGGGCTATCCAAAATAAACCTAGAATGAGCTAGGTATGATAGAAGACATTGCCATGCAAACTGAGGACCCCTGTATCTTTTCACAAACAGATGTTGAAGAAGATGTTCGAGTTGATTGTATAATTCAAGAAGAAGTTGAATCTTTTGTGTAGACAGACCCTACGAAGACCCAGGATGGAGAGGCCCAAACAGATGAGACACCCCTTTACACCCCCTTGGTAAGAGAGGTTGTCATAAGAAAATTGCAAAATGAGCTACTGACGGTTCAACAAGAACTGGATCAAAAAAAGGAAAAGGTGGTCCCTGTTATGGCCTAAATCTACCTCAGGCTGAGAAAGGCAAGTCTAGGGTAACAACAAACCACGCTTAACCTGGTAGCTAGCCCTACCAGGTCGAGAGAGGGCTCTCTCCTTGTCAATCTCAGGAAAATATAGCAAATGAGACTTGAGATGACTAATGTAAAGACTAATTTTAGGCTAGGTATATGCTCAGAGGAGTTTGATTGAGTTTTATGTTGGTTTGCTTGATCAAAAGTGAAAGGCAGTTTTCGGTCCAGGGAATGGACTCAGTCTTGCAGAGGTTTCTGTGGGGCGAGGTAGGCAAATGCTTTAGTACTTTGAAATTAAGTGAAATGGAGAGTCTTAAGACTAGTGAGGAGTTTGAGAGGGCATGAAAGTGTCACGAGTCCTCTTCAAACAATAGAAAACATGTAAAGAACAAAACAAACCCTAGGTAGAGCACTACAACATCAATGATTTCTACCTTTATCATTGATTCATTTAGTTAAGCAGAAAAGAGAGAGATAATGGTACACATAAACACATGATAACTTGAATCACAAAAGGAAAAACAATACTAAATCACCTTGCCACAAGAATCCCACAAAATGTTGCAAACCATGGTCTATTTCCATGCCAAACTGCAAAGATGAATGTACAATAATGCTCAAAGCATTCACAAGAGTCCAACCTTGACAAATGACTAAGAAAGTACAAGATATAGCCAACAAACCACCCATGCTAGCCTTTAGGGGTCGAATCCATGAGTCTACCTTACCAGCTCAATGCACAGCGCCAGTGGCGCTGCGCATCAGAGGAAAATCCCTATGTATTGTAATTAAAAATTTGAAAATGACAAAACGTTCTCCAAACTTCTTCAAAATTGGCATGAGGCCAGCTGATCAACTACTTTGCTTAGCCAAGGAAGATTCATCCAAGATTCTAAGTTTATCTTGCTCCTTTTTGGCCATTAAGGCTCTCCTTAGCTTGGCTTTTAGTCTTCTTATTCTTGCCTTACAAATTTTGTTCTAGCCAAATAGTGATAGGCCATGTGTCGTAACATTTTCTTCTCCTTATTAGCCTTGTCAAGAAGCTTCTCAAGGTGGACATTCACTCTTTCCAACCATGATTCTCGGTCAGCCTCTATTTCTTGCTCTAGTGGAGTCAGCTTGACTTTCCTCCTTTTTGCCATCTGTCGGTTTTCCCTGATAGTTTGCAGCTCCATGATCATCTGTTTATCCTCCAATTGCTTGTTTTTTTGCTCAAGGTATTTAATAATCCACTTAGCCCTCTCAAGGTTGATGGATAAGGCATGGATATCAGCTTCTTGTTCTCTAATGACCTCCTTGAGCCTTGAGTTTTGGGAGATCAAATCAGTATCCTCCTCCTGAATCAAAACAAAGTCTCTCTCTTGACCTTTAGAAGGCCCTTCATCATGCAATGGTTTCTTTCCTCTATCCTATACCTACTCTGCTGAAGAAGAAGGCAAAGCCCCTTTCACCCCAGGTGAAGATAACATTTTCCTGTTGTCCGGTGAAGAGAACGAGACCCCTTCCACCCCTGGTGGAGATAATACTCGTTTTGCAGCTGTAAAAAGTCTTCTTGTCCCCTTTTCATAAGTGATAAACACAGGAATGTGAGCCTCTTCAGTTTTGCTTTCATGCTCTCTTTGTTGCCCGGAAGGTCCAGCTTCCTCTTGAGGTTCTGCAAACATTTGAGGTCCCTTGAAAATGTCATGGGAAATGAAGGTTTCCCATGGCACTCCCAACTGATTCAACTGATGCAAAACAACAATTTTGATGATAGCAAAGTGATATATGCTATTGAGCTGTTGTGGGTAGGGATTGCTCTTTGCAATTACAGTCATCCTCTCTATGTTTTTGCAAATGAAGTATGTTATGCTCATCATTTTACCCTAGTAAAATCCATAAGCAACCTGATATGATAAGCATAGAGTCGAGAGAACCTTCCCTCACATGTGAAGTGTTTAATGATGAGTTTCATTAATGGCACATACCGGTCCTTCAAAAACTTGAAAGGAAACACCCTGCCCAATTAGCTATGATATCTAGCTTTAATGTAGGGTTCATAGTTTTGTCCGTTGATATTTTGTCTCTTGTTCCATATTTCCCCCACATCTGGCATCTTAGTTGCTTCTGCAATAATGGCTGGTGAAAGAGTGAAGTTGATGCCAGCAAGATGTACCATATTGTCCTCCATGTTGATGACAAATTGCCTATCCAATTCATGATGATACTTAACCCTCTCTACCATCTCACAAAACTCAAAGCATGATTGGTATCTGAAACAAGTGATGGAAAGAGGAAAAGCAAGAAGTTCAGCAATACTAATAGGCTCCTCTCTAATGATCTTCCCACCCTTGTGAGGTCTCCTAGGCTATAAATTTTTGTCTCCTGCACTGTCACTTTGTGTTTCTTGCTCATAGCTTGAGTCACTGTTTCTTGCCATTGTGCTTGTTTTAGGGAAAATGATGAAATGAAGGTATGATGAAAGAGGACAATAGTGATGAGTATGAAGAGATTTTACTCTTGGGAGATGAAGTTGGGGAGTGAAGGAAATGATTTTGGGAAATTAGGGTTTAGTGAGGGATTTAGGGTTTGGTGAGGGAGATAATTGCTTTAGGGGAGTGGGGTATGGGAAAATGAGATGAATGAAGTGTATTAGGGTAAATAGAGAGTGAAAATAGGTTTGATGAAGTTTTTCTGAAGGTGGGATGAAAATTTCACAATTGGATGGCAAACAATGGAGAGAAACTAGGGTTTCATTCTTCACATGCAAGATCTATGGAAAACACCAATGTGATTTCAATTTCAACCTGAGAAGGATGAGTACTTACTTGTAGAGGGAAAATGTAGCAAATTTTGAGGTTTGTTGAGCAATTTGGCACGATTTGGGATGATTTGGAGCAAACTGGACTGATGAGCAACACATTGAGCCCAATGCGCAGCGCTAGTTCAATTTTACACTGCAGTTCTGCCTCTGATGCGCAGCGCCTGCCTGATGCACAGCGCACTGCCTCCGATGCGCAGCGCCTGCCTGATGCGCAGTGCACTGCCTCTGATGCGCAGCGCACTGCCTCTGATGTGCAGTGCCATGGCAAGTTGCCTTGAAAACAGGGTTTTTTGCTTCTTTGACTCCCAAATTGCAATTTTAGTGCTCCAAGAGTAAATTTGCATAATGAAATTACCAAGAGGACCCTTTTCACTTTAAATATGAATAACTTTAATTTTTTACTCATCTCAAACCCGCTTTTCTAATGTTAAAGTCACTTTTGGTTTTGAACTCTGTTTTTCCATTGAAATTGACTTTTCTTAATCATTTGACAAATTGATGCTTTGATGCTTGTGTTTTTGCTTGTAGTGGCTGGAGTTGGCAAGGTGACCAAGGGCAGCAATTCTGAACTTATTACATATAGTAAAATTAAAATTACATGAAATTTTAATACATAGAACATAAAAACTATGTTTTACCTCAAAACAGGGTTTTGAGGAAAAAATCACTTATTGAGTATCTCATTATTGAAATTTTGATCTTGAGACCTTATTAAACCTCCTCATGTGCCTGCTGACCATTATTGAGCTTTTACATGACTATGGTGGTAAACCCTAGACCTAATGAGAGCTAAAACCCTAAAATTGGCTTTTGCAAATGTAATGACAAAAGATGACTATAAATGACCTGAACTTGTTAAACTAGGCCAGCAGGTAAAGACCATGAGGGAAATTTTGATAATGAACCACTACCATCAGATGATCCATGATCCTAATGGAATGCAGCTGATTAGATGGGACACCTATTATGCATGTAAAAAGCGAAATTTTGATCACTGATGGAGATATGAAGATACCGACACTAACAGTCCCTCTGCATGAACATCAAGGGTTAAGGAAGAAGTTTGAAGCACTTAGCATGACTGAAGATGAGACCTTTGCTCAGTATAAGGTTGAGCAAAAGAAGGTTGAAAGATTAAAGGGTCAATTGCAAAAATCTATAGAGAAAATGGAGACTGTCTGCTCTCTTTATTCAGACACCCTATCCTGTCGAGCCCCTACCACAAATTATGCCTTATTTCTCATGGAAAGATACCTCCTGCTAAAAGTCAAGGCCACTAAGGCTGGAAAACCAGTAGAGATCAAAACCACTCCTGACTTTATCAAATCTTTCAAAGAGCACGATGAGAAGGTTCAGCGCCTCCTCTGTGAACTCTATATGCATAATTTCTTTTTAAAAGATGACAGGGACAGCCACCCTGACCCTTTTATAGGAGACATCCAATTTCAGACATTCCTCTCATTTGCTACCAACCAACTCAAGTGGGCCAAGTCTCACAACACTTTCAGAAAGCATGAGTATGGCATTGACCTATGGGTCAAAGGGGAGCCTACATAGCCATTACTCCTATCTGTCAGGCATAAACAATTTATGCAGCAAGCCGGTGTTGTAGGCAAATTGGGGCCACTCCATACCGATATTATTCAGGCCGGAAAGGAATATTTCCAAGACATTGAGGAAGAAGCCTTGTCTACATCAAGACAGAGGTGGGAAGTCTCCAATAACATTGTGAGGAATTAAGAGCCATTTGGATATTGAAACTTCCAAGCCGCCTCTTCTCATTTCTATAAATATAGTAATATGATTTTAACGATGGGCCCTGATTGGATAAGATGTCGTTACAGAACCCTAATCATATGGTATCCTCCTGATCAATACCGCAATGACTATAACTTGAAGGATCAAGAGGTAACCCAGGCTTTCGTTGTCCTTAAGCAGAAAAATGGTTTTAGGAATTACAAGGAGGAGGTATATCCTGCTTATTCCCTAACTCAGTTGCATCTAAACTACTCACTTGCACATGGACGTGCAACAAGGTAAGCTGGGGAGTATGTTGGGACAGGAAAAAGGTATGATTTCTCCCCATAAAATGCTTTATTTACCATTCATCCTTATACGATTATCTATGTTTATAGATTGAAATGAGGAAAATATCAGCTAAAGTTGGATGAAAGAATTTGGTGACAGAATAGGCAAATCTAGTACAAGAAAATGATTTTTTGCTATCCTTGTGTGCAGAGATGCAGACTGGACAAAATTCGTTCAGTTGACAGAACAACACGAGGCCATAAAAGGGAAAATATACAGCGTCTTGGGTAGACAAGGAAGTGGGAGATCAGCGCAAATAATGCTATTTTATCACATGATTAGATTATGTATTGCGAAATACTCAGGATCCCCTGATCCTGAGGATTCGCTTTTATCTAGTTACTCTTTTATGTTATATATAGGGCTAAAAGGCAATTAGAGACAGTTCAGACTTTGATAATCTGTAATTATTCTTTTTGAAAACATATACGTTGTTATCTCAGTGAATTTTTAAGCTATTACTTGCATTAATGAAAGAAGGTTGAGTTTGATACATCTTCATATTTTGTGTTCTTATTAAGCGGAGGCTACTGGCGACTCTGGGCCCAGTCACGAGAAGTTTTATTGCTCCCTTGTGTTATAGTTTTTATATTTTTCCTATTGATTTAATGTTCAGTCATTGGTTACTTCATTTATCATAAAGGTTTGTGATATTGCTTCATGTTGTTGTTCAATTAGATTCAGAGTGAAGGCGTGTGACATACTTAAGTAGCGCTTTGATTGGAATGAGTGAATTAGTGTTAATAGCATTTTGTTGTTCATTTTGAATTGATGTTATCATAGATCTTGGAGATAAGACTGATTAACTTCTACAGATTGCAATATATATCATTTGTTATTTATAAATCCCTTATCACTATTTGTCGTTGAATTGTGGTTTGTTGTTCAATTATCGATTGTCATTCAATTGTTGATTTTTGTTCAATTACTGTTGTTGTTCAATTGAGAATTGCAAGTTTACTTGGGTTGCTATAGATTAACAGTGTTTTTCAATAGTTATAGTTTCTTTCCTTGATTGAGTAAGTTAGCCTTAAGTCTATTTGAACAATTCCATGTGTGATTCTTATTTGCATTCAATTTCAATTGATTTCGGAACAAGTTGCATAGAATTGCAAAGTGTGTTAAGAGTATTTCTTCCATAGATAGTTCTTTCCAGAATTGTGTGAATTGAATTGAATAATTAGTCATTAGTGATTGCAACGATTTATCATTAGATAACTTCTAGATTCACTTCATATACTATGCTGGCACTCTTGAGATAAAAAGGCTTAGCTCGGGTTGACAACTAATGTAGGGATTGAGATTGCCTATAAAAAGACATCTTAGTGAGCCAACAATGGTCATCTTAAAGAATCTGTTGATGAACACAAAAATTCAATCGTTGTCATGCTTAGTAGAAGGAAGGCCCAACATATAATCCATGGAGACAGATTCCCGAGGCCAAATAGGAGTAGGTAGAGGAGTATACAGGCCTTTCTTCTTGATGGTTGGTTTGGCAATGGCACACGCGGTGCAGGATCTAATGTACTTCCCAACATCATGATGAAGTTTTGGCCATTAAAAATACTTCTGCAATACCTCCACAATTTTCTCTACTTCGAAATGGCCAGCGACCCGACTGCAGTGCACCTCCCAAATCATCTTGGCACACTCAATTGAAGGAACACATATGTGTCCCAAGTGGCATAAATGTGCATCCTGAAGGTGAAAGTTTGGAACTTTCTTCCCTTCAAGGAGTGTCTGGTATATGTTGTCAAATTCTAGATCGCTCTTGTAAAGATGCAGCCACCCCTCGTGCCCATAGGAGTCGAGCACAGTGATTAGCGCCATGACCGGTGGTCGTCTAAGGCAATCAGTGACATTATTGGTGTTGCCCTTCTTATACTTAATGTTCAAATGGAACTTTTGCAGATAGGTGGACCATTTCTAATTACGATTATTCTGCAACTTCCCTTGTGTCTGTATGAACTATAGAGGCTGGTGGTCTGTGTGGATGACCATTTCCTTCCCCAGAATGTCATGCTTCCATTGACGACAGGATTGCACAATGAAATACATTTATTTGTCGTAAGTGGGGTACTTTCAAACTATGTCTGAAAGTGTCTCATAGTGGTAATCCACTGGAAGCCCATGTTGAGTAAGAACTGCACCAATAGTATAGTCGGATGCATCTGTATCAATCTCAAATTGTTGTTGTAGGTCTAGTAATGTGAGCACTGGTGAAGAACAGAGGCGATTCTTCAACTTAGAGAATTCCCACTACTGGGTTTCTTACCAAAAGAACTTGTCTTTCTCTCCGCCATTGGTGACTTGACTTAAAGGCCAAGCGATATGAGAGAACCCATACACGAACCTACAGTAGAAATTGGCAAGACCCAAAAAGATGCAGAGCTTTGTTAGAGTGGTTGAGGTTGGCCAATCCTGAATGACTTGTATCTTGGATGGGTCCACATGTACACCCTAATCATCAATGATGTACCCCATATATTGAACCTGTGTCAAGCCAAAGGTACATTTCTCCAAGTTATCACACAACTTGTGTTGTCGAAGGGTTTGAAGGACCTGTCGAATATGGTGGAGGTTCTCTTCCCAACTCTGGCTGAAGATCAAGATGTCATCTAAATAAACCACCACGAATGAATTGGTGAAGGGCCACAAGATGTCCTCCATCAGTCTCATGAAGGTTGCAGGGGCGTTCGTCAATCTGAACGACATGACCAACCATTCAAAAAGGCCCTACTTGGATTTGAAGGCAATCTTCCACAAAATGAAGGGTTCGATAGGCACCTGGTGATAACCTGATTTCAAGTCAATCTTGCTGAAATATTTTACCCCCTAGAGCTGGTCTAGAAGGTCATCAATCTGTGGGATTGGGTACCTATTCCAGACAGTGATCTTTTTCAGCACCCGGCAGTCAATACAGAGCCTCCAGGTCCCATCCTTTTTTTGTACCAGTACAATCGGGCTCCCACATAGTGATGAGCTTGGCCTGATGTGCCCTTTCTATAGCAGTTCTTGAATCTAACGCTTTATCTCATCATTCTCCAGAACAGACGTTGATAGATCGGTCCATTGGGCAGCGGCACGCCCGAGGTCAGATCGATCAAGTGCTTGACCTGACAGTGCAGAGGTACCCTTGTGGGTGAAGCGAAAATGTCCCTATTCTCCTCCACGACCTTGTCCATCTATTTTTGTTGTATATAGGAGCCGTGCCTGGAAATTGTTGCCACAAATTTCTTCTTGCCTTGGGGGCGAATCATAAGGAAAATGAATTTCCTGGTCGGGGAAATTATCTTACTGCATTTCTTTGTAGTGATCAAAGAGATGGTGGTAGGCAGGGCTACCTCCGGTATCCTGTACAACTTATTAGCCAAAGTAATAATCACAAAGCAAGGCCTAGACTCATATGCAGCATGTCGCTTCCACAAGTATGGTTGTCCTAACAATACATCATAAACTTCAAGAGGAGCAACGTCACAGAATACCTCATCCATAAAGGGCTTGATCTTATAGGGAAGGCGACACTGTTGGCTAATGCGAAGATCTCGTCCTTGGTGAAGCCACCCAATGGTGTATGACTATGGATGTGTTGTAGTATTTAGGCCCAGCCGCTTCACAACTTCTGCTGGAATGAGGTTCTTTTGGCTCCCACTCTCAACAATGAACAGCAGCGGAGAATCGTTCACCCACATCTGTGAGTGCAATAGGTGTTCTCCATCCTCTGGATCTTCAGGCTCAATTTTCTGAATCTTTGTGGTGGCCACGGTGGCACTAGGATCCACATCAATGATCTACTTCCCTTTTTCAGTCCCCTTATCGGCATCTGATTCAGAGTCGGAACTTGTGTCTAATTCGGAAGCCTTCAGCTCAACCACCAGTGATTGCTTGGCTCGACACTCACTTGTATTGTGAGTGGAACTCTTATGGAACTCACACCATTTCCCGTATCCTTCTTTGTCTTCGCAGTGTTGTTCTTTACTTGCGGATTCGGCGGGTTGTCCTGGGTATCCCCGCCTTGGTTTGGTCCCTTTTTCTGTGGTTTGGGGGCACCTTTTCCTTGCTTTGGATTCGCAGATCCAAAGTCTTGCTTCTTCTGTTTAACATTCTGCTCAATCTTTACAACATACTGATACGTCATGCTAAGCGAGGAAATGTCTAGGAACTCCATATTGTCCTAGATGTACTTGTGTAGACAGTCGTGGTACTTGAGCACCAAATTCCGCTTAGTATCCTTGATACGCAACTTCGTGCAAAGGGTATGGAAAGTATTTGTGAACTCCGACACATCTTGGTCCCTTCCCTGCTGTAGCGTGGTCCACTTTATGTATTTTTCTTCATAGCTCCCGACAGGGTAATATTTTTCCTTGATGGTGTCTCGGAAAGAATTCCAAGTGGGTTCAGCTGAAAACAGTGAGGGTTCACTCTCGTCCTTTTGTTCACAGTAGGTTTCCCACCAGTCCTTGACGTGTGGGACAACTTTGAGAAGTGTAATCATAATCTTTTCCTGATTGGAAAATTCATGAACTGAAAAATATCCTTCCAATATATTTAACCATTTATCTACAGCGTCTGCATCTATGAGGCCTTCGAATATAGGAATATCAAAGTTAACTTGTACCTTAAAATGAGTGGCACCTCAAGAGTGTTTGCTCGATGAAGATGCATCACCTATGGATAGTCATCGAAGGATCTGGGCAAAGTTATCCATCATCGCATCCCTTTGTCGCTCGAGGGCTTATTCGAGTGACATTTTGAAAGGATCTCCTACTCCCTCATCTTTATTTCCTTCCGCCATGGGAGGTAGTCGGGTTTTGCGAGGCTCGTCCTGCAATGGTTCAACTAGATCAAGCCCTAACTCGTTATACCCTGACCTCGTTGGGGACATGCAAAGAAAAACAGAGAAAGAGAACACCACTCTGATACCACTGATCCGAACTTAAACAAGAATGCAACAACTTATAGATATACTGATAAACACAGAGATGAAGCAGAAAAACACTTAATTTCATTAATAGAAAAATATTGAACTATGCTTACAAACGGTAAGGAAATAAGATAGCTCAAGCGATGGTAGCTTATTTCTGAGAAAATATGTGGCAGCTACATGCCTCTGAACTGAGTTACAATGAGGCTCAAGGGCCTTTTTATTATTTAACAATAAGAGAAAACCCTAAACAACCAAAACCCTAACCTCAGGAGATGTAACACCAAGAGTTTATGGGCCCCGTTGGGTTAGTTGGGCAGCCAACTTCCCGGGGTCGTAACTTGGTCATATTATATTTGTTTGACGTGTATGATACCTCGTTGGAATCACCAAAGGAATTTTGCCAAAAAAACAACGTTTAGGGCCTCAAAACAGCTCCGGAAGTTTAGGACCCGAAAAACTGCCAAAAATAGTAAACTTTGCTACAATTAAGGAAACTGAAAAACAGAAAGAAACAATGGTGAGGGTCCAAGTGGAATAGGTGGGTGGCCACCAATATCAACCTAGATCAGTCCTCCCCCCCTTAGGAACCAATGGTCCCCATTGCGTTGAGTTACTCCATGAGATGAGGAAACTTTTGCTGAACTTGGTCCCTGGTGAGCCATTTGCCTTGGTGAAGGAGTTGGCCTGCTTTGACAACTCGATATAGTTTTATCCTTTGTTACCAAGTGTTCTTGATCTGTGTTTCCATGATCTAATCAGTTGTGGCTTGTTCCATGCAGTCTGGGTTGAGCTCTGTTGGTGTGAGTTGTTCTGCAACGTCAAATGTGCCCAACAATGGTGGAAAGTATGGCCGAAGGCGATCTACATTGAACACTGGGTGCAAACCAAGGAACAGTGGTATGTTGAGCTCGAAGGCATTGTCCCCGATGGCCTTCATGATGGTGTATGGCCCATATCAGAGCGGGCGAAGCTTGTAGTGGGGTCCAGCAAGGCGCTCCTTCTGCAAATGTAGCCAAACTTTGTCGCCCACCTGGAATTTGTGTTGCACTCAATGTTGATCATGGCAATGCTTGTACTTAGCATTTGATCTGTCCAATATATCATGGACCTCTTAGAATATGTGTTGAATGCGCTCAATGAAGCTATTAGCCCTTTCAACTTCGTACTGCACGTGAGCCGAATCTACCTACGTGGTTGCAAATGGTATGGCCACATCAATGGGGCATAATGGCTGAAATCCCAACCCTACATGGAAGGGGATGTGACCTGTTGAGTTGTGGAGAGCTCTATTGTAGCTGTGTTGGACATATGGGAGACTTTCATCCCATGTGCATGGATGCTTCGAGTTGTACATGTGCATAATGTGTACGATCATCATGTTGACAACCTCTATTTGGCCATCGGTTTGGGGATGGAATGTCGTGGACTTAGTGAGTTTTTTATCCAACATCGACTAGAGACTTGACCAAAATGTACTCAGGAATCTGTTGTCCCGATCTGAGATAATGGACTGGTGGATCCCAAAGTGTACCCACACTCGCTCAGAGAATAGCTTAGCAGTGGCCTCTCTTGTGATACTCTTCTTGCAAGCCACCATGATGGCCATCTTGGAGAATCTGTCGACGACCACAAAAATGCAATTGTTTTCGTGCTTAGTAGAAGGAAGGCCCGACATATAATCCATGGAGGCAGATTCCTAAGGCCGACTAGGATTGGGTAGAGGAGTATACAGGCCTTGCTTCTTGATGGTTGGTTTGGCAATGGCACACACAGTGCAGGATCTAATGTACTTCCCAACATCCTGACAAAGTTTCGGCCAATAAAAATACTTCTGCAATACCGCCACGGTTTTCTCTACCCCGAAATATTCAGCAACCCGACTGTAGTGCGCCTCCCAAAGCATCTTGGCATGCTCACTTGAAGTAACACATATGTGTCCCAAGTGGCATAACAATGCATCCTAAAAGTGAAAATTTGGAACATTCTTCCCTTCCAAGAGTGTCTCGTATATGTTTCTGAATTTTGGATCGCTCTTGTAAAGATGCGGCCACCTCGATGTCTCATGCCCACAAGAGTCGAGCACAATGATTAGCACCATGACCATTGGTCGAATGAGGCAATCAACGACATTATTGGTGCTACCCTTCTTATACTTAATGTTCAAATGGAACTGTTGCAGATAGGTGGACCATTTCCTTCCCCATAATGTAATGCTTCCATTGATGACAGGCATGCACAATGGAATACATTTATTTTTTGTAAGTGGGGTACTTTCGGACTGTGTCTGAAAGTGTCTCACTATGTTAAGCCACTAGATGCCCATGTTGAGTAAGAACTGCACCAATAGCATAGTCGAAGGCATATGTCTCAATCTCAAATGGTTGTTGCAGGTCTGGTAATGTGAGCACTGGTCCATAACAAAGGCGATTCTTCAACTCGGAGAATGCCCACTAGTGGGTTTCCTACCAAAATAACTTGGATTTCGCTCTGCCCTTGGTGACTTGACTTAAAGGCCAAGCGATATGACAGAACCCCAACACGAATCTATGATAGAAATTGGCAAGACCCAAAAATATACGAAGCTTTGTTAGAGTGGTTGGGGATGGTCAATCCCGCATGACTTGTATATTGGATGGGTCCACATGTACACCCTAATCATCAATGATGTACCCCAGATATTGAACCTGTTTCAGGCCAAAGGTACATTTCTCCAAGTTAGCACACAACTTGTGTTTTCGAAGGGTTTGAAGGACCTGTTGAATATGTTGCAGGTGCTCTTCCCTACTCTGGTTGAAGATCAAGATGTCATCTAAATACACCACCACGAATGCATTCGTGAATGGCCGCAAGATGTCGTCCATAAGTCTCATGAAGGTTTCAGGGGCATTCGTTAGTCCGAACGACATGACCAACCATTCAAAAAGGCCCTCCTTGGATTTGAATGCACTCTTCCACAAAACAGAGGGTTCGATAGGCACTTGGTGATAACCGGATTTCAAGTCAATCTTGCTGAAATATTTGGCCCCCTTGAGCTAGTCCAGAAGCTCATCAATCTGTGGGATTGGGTACCTATTTCGGATAGTGATCTTATTAAACGCCCAATAGTCAATACAGAGCCTCTAGGTCCCATCCTTTTTCTGTACAAGTACAATCGGGCTCCCACATCGTGATGAGATTGGCTTGATATGCCTTTTCTATAGTATCCTGAATCTACCTCTTGATCTCATCGTTCTCCAGAACAGAGCATCGATAGATCAGTCCATTGGGCAGTGGCACGCCCAGGGTCAGATCGATCGAGTGCTTGACCTAACAGTGCAGAGGTACCCCTGTTGGTGAGAAGAAAATGTCCCTATACTCCTCCACAACCTTGTCCATCTATTTTTGTTGTGTAGAGGAGCCCTGCCTAGAAGTCGTGGCCACAACCTTCTTCTTGCCTTGGGGGCGAATCATAAGGAAAATGAATTTCCTGGTCTGGGAAATGATCTTACTGCATTGCTTTGCAGTGATCAAAGAGATGGCGATAGGCGGGGCTACCTCCGGTATCCTGTATAAATTATTAGCCAAAGTAATAATCATGGAGCGAGGTTTAGACTCATATACAGCATGTCGCTTCCACAAGTATGGTTGTCCTAACAATACATCAAAAACTTCAAGAGGAGCAACATCACACAATACCTCATACGTGAAGGGCTTGATGCTATAGGGAAGGCAACACTGTTGGCTGACGCGAAGATATCGTCCTTGGTGAAGCCACCCAATGGTGTACGGTTGTGGATGTGTTGTAGTCTTTAGGCCCAGCCTTTTCACAAATTATGTTGGAATGAGGTTCTTTTGGCTCCTGCTATCGACAATGAACTGCAGTAGAGAACCCTTCACCCACATCTGTGAGTGGAAGAGGCATTCCCCATCCTCTAGATCTTCAGGCTCAATTTTATGGATCTTTGTAGTGGCCACAGTGGCATTGGGCTCCACATAATGATCTGCTTCCCTTTGTCAAGCCCTTATTGAGTTTTGATTCAGAGTCAGAACCTGCGTCTGATTCGGAATCCTTCAGCTTGGCCATCAGTGATTGCTTGGCCCGACACTCACTTGTATTGTGAGTGGATCTCTTATGGAACTCACACCATTTTCCCGTATCCTTCTTCGTCTTCGTGATGTTGTTCTTTACTTGCGGCTTCGGCAGGTTGTCTTGGGTTGCCCCGCCTTGGTTTGGTCCCTTGTTACGTGGTTTGGGGGCTCCTTTTCCTTGCTTTGGATTTGCAAATCCAAAGTCTCGCTTCTTCTGTTTAAACTTCTACTCAATCTTTATAGCGTACCGATACGCTGTGCCGAGCGAGGAAATGTCTAGTAACTCCATCTCGTCCTGGATGTACTTGTGTAGACAATCGCGGTACTTGAGCACCAAATTCCTCTTAGTATCCTTGATACCTAGCTTCGTGTGAAGGGTATGCAAAGTATTTATGAACTCAGACACATCTTGGTCCCTTCTCTTCCATAGCATGGTCCACTTTATGTATTTGTCTTCACAGCTCCCGACAGGGTAACACTGGTCCTTGATGGCGTCTCGGAAAGAATTCCAAGTGGGTACAGCTGAAAATAGAGAGGGTTCACTCTCAACCTTTTGTTCACAGTAGGTTTCCCACCAGTCCTAGACGTGTGGGACGGCTTCGAGAAGTGAAAACGTAATTTTTTCCCGATTGGAGAAGTCATGAACTAAAAAATATCCTTCCAATAGATTTAACCATTTATCTACGACATCTACATCTATGAGGCCTTCGAATATAGGAATATCGAAGTTAACTTGTACCTTAAAAGGAGTGGTGCCTCCAGAGTGGCTGCTGGATGAAGATGCATCGCCTGTGGGTAGCCGTCGAAGGGTATGGGCAAAGTTATCCATCATCATGTCCCTCTGTCGCTTGAGGGCTTCTTCGATCAAAATTTTGAAAGGATCTCATGCCCCCTCATCTTTATTTCCTTCTGTCATGGGAGGTCATCGGGTTTTGCGAAGCTGATGTTGCAATGGTTCAACCAGATCGAGCCCTAACTCCTTATACCCTGACCTCGTTGGGGACATGCAAAGAAAAATAGAGAAAGAGCAGACCGCTCTGATACCACTGATCCAAACTTAAACATGAATGAAACAACTTACAGATATACTCATAAACATAGAGATGCAGCAGAAAAACACTTCATTTCATTAATAGAAAAATATTGAACTATGCTTACAAACAGAATCGAAATAAGATAGCTCGGGCGATGGTAGCTTATATGTGAGAAGAGATGTGGCGGATACATGCCTCTGAACTGAGTTACAATGAGGCTCAATGGCCTTTTTATTATTGAACAATAAGATAAAATCCTAAACAACCAAAACCCTAACCCAAGGAGATGTAACACCAAGAGTTTATGGGCCCCGTTGGGGTTAGTTGGGCAACCAACTTCCTGAGGTCATAACTTGGTCATATTATCTCTGTTTGATGTGTATGATACCTCGTTGGAAAGATCTCTCCGAGGAATACAACTATCGACGCAATTACCTATGTAATCACTAGAGGAATTTTGCCAAAAAAAAACATCGTTTAGGTCCTCAAATCGGCTTCATAAGTTTAGGACCCGAAAAACTACCAAAAATAGTAAACTGTGCTACAATTAAGGAAATTGAAAAACTGAAAGAAACAATGGTGAGGGTCCAAGTGGAATAGGTGGGTGGCCACCAATATCCACCTAGATCACCTCACCTATCATTTCCATGTTTGCACTCTTATAACTCCTCCCGACCTCCATGAAATTCGCTTTATTAATGTTCTTATGTATATTATTTTAATATCATCCTTATAACTCCTAACGACCTCCATGAAATTCGCTTTATTAATGTTCTTATGTATATTATTTTAATCTCCTCCTTATAACTGCTCCCCACCTCCATGAAATTTGCTTTATTAATGTTCTTATGTATATTATTTTAATCTCCTCCATCAAATTCGCTTTATTAATGTTCTTATATATATTATTTTAATCTGCACCTCTCATTTCCATGTTTTCATTCTTGTAAATCCTCCCAACCTCCATGAAATTCACTTTATTAATGTTCTTATGTATATTATTTTAATCTCCTCCATGAAATTCGCTTTATTAATGTTCTTATATATTATTTGAATCTCCTTTTATTAATGTTCTTATATATTATTTGAATCTCCTTTTGGGTCTTGCCATGAAATTCGCCCTCACCTCTCATTTCCATGTTTTCCATGTTTTCATCTCACCTCTCATTTCCATGTTTTCCATGTTTTCATTCTTATAACTCCTCTTGACCTCCATGAAATTTGCTTTATTAATCTTCTTATGTATATTATTTTAATCTCCTCCTTATAACTCTTCCCCTCCATGAAATTTGCTTTATTAATGTTGTTATGTATATTATTTTAATCTCCTCCTCTCCTCCTCCATGAAATTCGCTTTATTAATGTTCTTATGTATATTATTTTAATCTCCTCCTTATAACTCCTCCCCTCCATGAAATTTGCTTTATTAATTTTGTTATGTATATTATTTTAATCTCCTCCTCTCCTCCTCCATGAAATTCGCTTTATTAATGTTCTTATGTATATTATTTTAATCTCCTCATTATAACTCCTCCCCTCCATGAAATTCACTTTATTAATGTTCTTATGTATATTATTTTAATCTCTGCCTTATAACTCCTCGACCTATTTTAATCTCTATGAAATTCACTTTATTAATGTTCTTATGTATATTATTTTAATCTCTGCCTTATAACTCCTCGACCTATTTTAATCTCTGCCTTATTAATCTCTCCCCTCCATGAAATTCACTTTATTAATGTTCTTATGTATATTATTTTAATCTCTGCCTTATAACTCCTCGACCTATTTTAATCTCTCCCCTCCATGAAATTCAATCTCTGCCTTATAACTCCTTGAACTCCATGAAATTCGCTTTATTAATGTTCTTATGTATATTATTTTAATCTCTGCCTTATAACTCCTCGACCTCCATGAAATTCGCTTTATTAATGTTCTTATGTATATTATTTTAATCTCTGCCTTATAACTCCTCGACCTCCATGAGGTTCGCTTTATTAATGTTCTTATGTATATTATTTTAATCTTCTCATGTATATTATTTTAATCTTCTCTTGGGCCACGCACCACCTCACCTCTCATTTCCATGTTTTCATTTTATTTTTGTTTTTTCCATTTACATTAAAAATTTAATCACATGTATGTCCTTCCACCATACTCATCTCATACCATGCCTTCCTCCATGTCATGCCTCCCATTCAATTCAAATAACATTATGATCATTAAACAATATAAACACCATGAAGTCAATTTCTCCCATGTATGTGGGATTTTCTTAGTGATTCGACAATTTACACTAACAATTTGACAATTTTCTCATGAACTTCTACAAGACTCCAACTTCCAGAGTAAATATCTTAAGCTGCAGGTAACGAAATCAATCCCAAGATAGATCGTTGGAAGGAGGAAATTTAAGACAGTGATATGGAATCATTTGTTTCAAAAAAAATTCAATATAAATTGCCCTGAAATGTAGTAGAAAAAGGGTTATGATTTTTTATTAAAATTGATTTTATGGGTTATTTTTTAAGAATAAAATTGGATGTTGAAACTTTTTGTTGCTCTAATCTCATCGATTCATTATCTATCTATCAAAATTGCAACAACACAAAATGATTTGGCTTAGATTTGGGGATTTGTTGCTAATTTACAGGAATCAAGTTTTCTTTTAATAATTAATTTTGATTATTTTGGATTGAGATTTTTGCTTTAAGTTTTAATATATTTTTAATAATAGATTTTGTAAATGTTTTATGCAGAATTTGTAGAAGATTGTTACCACTTGGAGCTCAAGTATTTATGGATTTGAATTACATGTGGGAAAGAAGGTTATCCAAAATCCAAGAAAACAAAAAACAAATTTTCCTGAAGCTATCAAGAAACAAACTTTTATTTATTTTATTTTATTTTTAAATTGAACTCTTTGATTATAAATAGAGGGGTTGTGGAAGAGAAGGGGGAGGTTGAACCAAAGCAGAAAGAACTGATATTATTGTGGGATCTTTCTTCTCAAATCACAGTCCCAAGAGAGTTGGAAATTGTTGCACTTTGAGACTCTGGTTTTATAATCAGTATTTTACAGTCAATTTTTGAAGACCAATCAAGTATTGATATTTGTTGAATGATGTGATCTGAGTACTGTATGATCTTTTAATTATTTAAAAGACATTGATGGTATTTTCCTCTATCGTTTTATTATTATTATTATTATTAATATTTGTTGAATGTTGGGATGTGCTTCTGTCCTTTCTTTTGAAATGCTCAAGTATATGCAGCGTTGAGTTATTTTATTCACACAAAAACTTTATTTGTTTAAGATGAGTGAATCGACATTCTTTTCTAATATTCAAAAAGATAGTTTGTTAATCTTGATCTCGTTATCGAGATATATTTATTTTTTGTCATTTAGATTAATTTCATTATATGCAAATAAACATTAAAAAGCACAAAAAATATAATCAATTTTTCATAAGCTCTTTAAAGTAGAGCCCAAAAATCTATTTAAGTGGTTGACTGGACCCATATTCCAGTCAAGGTTTTCACTAATTGAAACATTTGTAGTATTTTCTTTAAGTGCTACATTTGGGTGATTTCCCCATCCCCTGTTGTTAAGATTATTCAAGCAGATCCATTCATACACAACAGAATTGTATAGTTGTTTATATTTACTTGTAAGTATCTAGGATGATTAGATTATATTAGTTTTCTTTTAATTGGTTTTTATGTATATATTTTTGAAGTTAGATTAATATAGGAAACTGAGCCTTTGTTCCAAAGAGTATATAGCCACACCAAATAGAAAAAGGGTCTAATTGGGACCCTGATCGGGCCAATACCCACTCGTTGCAGTAGGAATTTTTCAGCCTGTCAACACCACCTAAGAGAGAAATGGAGCATGAGATCCAGCTATTGTTGGACTCCCCATTTCCAAACTTGGGCGACATAGGAAGTATGTTATAGAAGCAAGTTAGGTGAAGAAACAATTGCAAGAGATTCTAGAACAGGGTGTCATTCGACCGATTTCATCACCATGTAGGTCACCCATCATCATTGTACCAAAGAAGGATGGGACTTGGCAGATGTGTATAGGTTACAGGGCGTTGAATAAAATCATGCTCAAGAACAGATACCCTCTGCCTAGGATAGATGATCTATTGGATCGGTTACAGCAAGCTAATTACTTCCTCAATCTGGACATGAAGTTTTGATATCACAAGGTTCAAGTCAAAGAAGAAGATACTTGGAAGATTTCCTTCAAAACAAGGCAAGGTTTGTATGAGAGGTTATTCATACCATTTTTCCTACGTAATGAACCAACTACGTTTATGAGATTAATGAATGATGTATTTCTCCTTTTTATAGATTCATTTGTTTTGTCTATTGTATGATATACTGGTAAATATTGCTACCTGGGAGGAGCACATTTCACATTTGTTGCAGGTGCTAGAAACATTGAAGAAGCACTAGCTACCAGAAAATATCAAGAAGATTTTGTATAGAAGTATTTAGTGTATCTAGGGTATGTGATAGGTGGAGGAGAGTTGAAGATAGATCCTTCCAAGATGGAGGCCATCATGAAATGGCCAATGCCTACTAATGTTTCTGAGGCCAGGAGTTTCATTGGGACAAATAGTACCTGAGGAAATTCATAGCCTCTTTTTTAGCGATAGCAGTACCGCTCCACGCCATAACAACAAGTGGCAAGATTTTCCAATGGGGAAAGGGACAACATAGGGCTTTCGAGGAGCTAAAGAAGAATATTAGTCAAGCATCAGTTCTATCATTACCAAACTTGCAACGACCCTTTGAAGTGGAGACAAATGTGAGTGGGTATGTTACAGGAGTTCTCCTGATGCAATGAGGAAGACTTGTATGCTACCATTCTGAAGTATTTCATGAGGGGAATTCTTAACTACCCTACCTATGACAAGGAGCTTTATGCCATGGTGAAAGATGAGAAGAAGGGGAAGCACTATATGATGGGAAAGGATGCAATTATCCACACAGATCACCAGTCGTTACAGTACTTGCAGACCCAGAATAAGCTATAGCAGACCATGCATTACAAGTGGATGGGGTTTTTACATCAATTTCATTTGGTGATCAAGTATAAGGAGGGAAGCACAAACAAGTTGGTCGACATGCTTCCAAGGCCACCCACACTAAAGATCACAGATTTGGGGACTCTTATGCACATGAAGCCATTCACCCATGATGCATACAAAGAGAGACATATTCAGAGGACGAGGACACCAAGGAGGTGTATCAATAGTTGCGCAGTCAAGAGTCATGTGCACGATGGCGGAAACATCGTTCACTACCATCTCCAGGATGATTTACTCTTTTAGTTCGATAAGTTATGTGTGAGTGATTTCAACTAATTAGAGAAGCTCACACCTCCAAGGTTGTAGGGAACTTTGGTGTACGGAAGACCGTGGCTAACTTGTAGAGTTATGTGTATTGGCCCAAGATGCAAGAGCAGGTAGCTAGGTTCATAAGGGGATGCATGATTTTTTGTACCAACAAGCCTATCAACAGGAAACATGGTCTATATCATCCCTTACCTATACTTACTAGTCCTTGGGAAAGTATTTCCATGGACTTTCTGGGAGGTTTACCAACTATCAGGAAGGGACATGACTACCTATTCATGATAGTTGATCGGTTTACCAAGGTGTGTGTTCTTATGCCCTATAAAAAGACCATCAGCGGGAAATAAGTAGCAAACTTGTTCTTTGGACAAATTTGGGTGCACTTTGGGATACCAAGGATCGTCGTTTCAGACAGGGATGCAATATTTCTCAATGCATTCTGGACTACATTGTGGGAGAATATGGACACAAAGTTGAAGAAATCTACAACATTCCATCCAAAGACAGATGGGCAGATAGAAGTAGTCAATAGGAATTTGGTACAACTTCTAAGGGGATACAACCAAAAGTATCTGAAGACCTGGGACGAAGATATGTTATATACACAACATTCTTACAATATAATAGTCCACAATTCTACAAGAAAGTCCCCATTTAAAACTTGTTTTTGATATTTTCCACATTCACCTTTGGATATTGCCTATGGGTAGCAATGAGGATTGTGGGAAGATCTTATAAGAGATGCTTTTGAGGGATGAAAATTTTATAGAGAATATCGGGCATGTCCATATACAAGTACAAAAAACACTGTAGAAGTTGCAAGAGAAGTATAAGGCCAAGCACGATCAACACAGAACAAAGAAATCGTTCAAGGTGGGAGATAGAGAATGGCTACAGTTGAACAAGGAGAGGCTGCAAGTGCCTAGTAAGAAAACCAAGGCTCTGAGGTATGGTACCTTTAAGATACTATAAAAGGTGGGTGATAATGCATATCAACCCAATTTACCACCATATATTCACATTTACTTAGTTGTGAATGTGGAGAATTTGAAACTCTATGAGCCTTCCATGCTAGATCAGGAAGAGGAACATGTCCTACTTTCTGTGGAGGTTTTGGCACCAAATGCTCAAGCAGAGTTGACAGAAGATACAGTTTTGTAGAAGAGGTACACAACTACAAGACATGGGAAACATGACCTTTGGTGTATTGGGTTGAAGGGACAACTTCTAGGCAAATCTAAAAATGGTACATGAGAGAAGTGGAGGAAAATTTTCCTCACCTCATTCAATAGAAGCTTTTGGGGACCAAAAACCTCCCAAAACGGGGGGGTGTGATATGTATTGAATCATTATATTGTTTTTGATCGATCTCTATGCATTTAGAGTGGGAAAAGGGGAGGAATCATCTCACGAGAACATTTTTACCAATGGGACCCAGTTCGGCAAAACGGGGTCTGAAACCTGCCAAGAGCGTTTTGAGGCATCGAACGAATTTTTTGGGGGTAATAACTTGTTGTTCAAGTGTAGCACATTTTCATGCTATTCTACACATCGATATATTTCCAACAACACAGCAAGCGCGTCAATCAGAGTTTACATTCTAAATTTATGCTACTCAGAAGTTGGCCTTCATGTTTTTACCGCCATGGTTCAAGAGGATGTCGCACCAGCCCTCATTATTCATGGAAAAAGGGGCTAGCCACGTGATTTTTTTGTAAAAGACTCTAGAAGAGTCTATATTGTAACTCTGGTTAAGTGTTGATGTAGTCAAACTTAACCACTAGTAGGCTATCAGGTTGTGTCATAACCAGGTTACTAGGAGGAAGAGATATTCCATTCTTTAGAGTGCATTTGTTTCATAGCTGAGAAAAAATTGCCAAGAGGGATAGGAGGTAGAGCATATAGAGAGGATTTATGCATTGTAGTATCCCACAGGCCACAAGCCATACTTGTTTGTACTTGCAACCATATTCCCAAACAGAAAAAGAGAGTGGAGCAGCCTCACCTTCTGATTGGGTTTTCTCCCGAAAGGGTTTCCTAGAGGATATCTTGTGTCTAATGTGTTTGTGCAAGTTTTTATTTTGTCATTCTCTATTTGCATAATTTTCATTCACATGCATGTACTGATTACAGTAAAATCTACAGATCTAGAAATTTAATAAAACTATAATAGTCTAGAATTTTCAATTTTTAATATAATATTATATGATCTATTATTAAAAAATGTCTAGTGGAATATCCATGGCAGTTTACGGATCAATTCATTATAATTTTACTCATTATATTAGGAAGTTGGTTGGAACCTTTCATGGTCCCATATATATATATATATATATATATATATATATATATATATATATATATATATATATATATATATATATATATATATATATATATATATATATATATATATATATATATATATCTATATATAGGAGACCTGGCCTTAGGATCATCAAATCCTGTCGTGTACCTCGTATTCATTGTAAAATGAGGTTTCCCCCTTGAGGTGGACTATAATTATTGGTTTCTCATCATTTTTTAGGTGTAAAGTTCATATCATATTGTAAGGAGCTGAGAGTGCACTATTTCATATATCAACATAGTAGTTTAATTTTAACATAACATAGTTGTTTATTAAACTATAATTCTCTTATAAGCAAAATGAAATAGTTCATTGAACAATTTTAAAACATGGAAACTAATCCCATGTATGCACTACAAAGTAGCATATTGAAGGTCCATATGCATCTCGCAAATAAATACTATCTTTGCACATAGCATCAACAAAACAAGGAAAAGGTATCCATTATTTTGTAGATATGTAAGGCATCATATCATATCCAAAAACAAAAATTCCAACAAACTTTCTTAGAAAAATGAAATATGGCTTCATACATAAAAACAAGTCTACCTCAAACCATTGAAACAAAAATAAGGTCAACGTCTAACTAAAATGCATTCAAATAAATTTGTATTTTTAATTGCAGTGTTTCAAAGATGTGAACCAGTTGCTCAAAACTCAAATCTATTTCTTTTCATCTACATATGCTTGGAATCTATGATTGTGGTATAGATTTTGAATATCTTTAAGAAAGAGTGTCCCTGACTTTATGTAACCACTAGAGCCATAATTCTTTTCCTTGAAACCTATTCTTAGTATGTAGATAAATGTAGGGATATGGCATAAATGCATGCAATAAAATACTTAAAATAGATATGTGATCCTTGGATAGATATTGGAAGTGAAATATACAAATCAAAACTTTGATGAGCCAGATGGATATGAAATATGTAGGTCAAACATTTAGGATAAGTGCATATCAGTAATACAATGATGTGGTTTTTATAAAGCATATACATTATTGAAATTGTATTCAAATGATAAATTATAATATTCATGTAAGTAATTGTTGAAAATTAAATTTCGATGCACTACAAGCACACAATAGAAGTTTTTTATTGAAAAGTTTGCAAAATCATATTATTTTGCAAAGTTGTATTACATTATGATCTTAAAACTATTTTATGATTTGCAATACCTATGGAAATTTGATACAATATAACTTCCAACTATTTAAGTACTTTCCTAGGGTGGCAAAAAGATAAGTATCGTTCTACACTCCACCATTATCATCTACTTGTTGATTTCCTCTTTACTGGGGAGAGAAAAAGAACCTACCAAAAAGAAGAGAAACAAAACAAGTTAGAAGGATTTTCTATATTATTAATTTATGAATCAAATTAGCAATTCAAGTTTTCTTAAGCATATGTAAATTTCTCTGATATACATTTTTAATCAACCTATATGCAGTGCAATGTTGTCCTCATTTAATGTAAATTTGTTGTGGACTTGGAGATCTTGTAGCATATAAATAGTGCTTGGTTTTTTTAAGATATAGTTCATATGACATTTGTGTTAGACAAGGAACTATATTTTGCAAGATAGGTTATCTAATGGTGCATTGTATATTAGTGTTGATGATGGTTCTTATTGCATCATTTAGGGAATGTTTGAAAACAAAAGGACATTTATAGTTGCATTTTACACAATCTATTGTTGCATATGGTATTAATGTAGATGCACTAGTTGGAAGATTACAAATGACACACAAGCTCAAAAGGGGTTGACTACACATTTGTTGCCAATAATGTGCCTTCAACCTGTTTATATGATATATAATAGTTAATGTAAAAGTAACATAATATATATACGTTTTTTAATGATTTCATCTATGAAGTTTGTGGATATATGTATCTATCTATACTTACAATATTTATTGTTGTAGTTATTTTCATCAAATGTTGTATTTCCATTGTTTTGAGTCATGTTATAAATGTTGATTGTGTTGAGTGAAATACTTTTTCTTTCACGTCTCTTCTCTTTGTTATATTCTTGAACAATATTATTGAAATTTCTCCTTTATGTAAGTGTTGTTCCATTGAAGTGAAGAAATGTTCCTATGTTTCAAACAATTGGAGTTGTAATATGAAATATTATGATAGTTATGTATTGTAGTTGAAACGTATAAGCATTTAGAAGTAAAAAGTATGAACATAATTTTCATATTGTTGTTTTTTTATTATTTGAATTGCCATGTTTTATATGTAAAGTGTACTACAACCCCACTTTCATTGCAAGTGTGTTTGCAATTCCAATTATTCTAATTGGATACATATATATATTTTGTGCAAATTTTTTTATTGTTATATCTAGTATAAAATTGTATTCTTGGCACGTTGTGGGTATTGTCTCTGCAATACTTAAGTCACTTAGTGATATAACATGATCATGGTCACCACAATCATAGCTAGTTTTTGGTAGACTTTTAAAATTTGCTATGGATAATCCATTTCAAGTATGATATTTTGTTCATGTTTTTTACTAAGGTGTGCAGGAATAGTCAAGGTATTTGTAATCTATGAAATCAACATGTAAAAAATTCAATGTGATCTTTTTTTTTTGTCAAAATATGTATTATATATGACTATTACTTCTCCAATGAATATTTCCAGTTTTGCAATTGTTTAAGTCTTCAATGGATAGTATATTAGGAGTTGTAACTCTAAGCATGCCAAAAAAATGCATAAAATCAGCAACATAAGAGGCAATTTACAAATTTTCCATAACATAACAATTTAAATGCATTTTTATTAGTTAATTTTTCATATGCATACCTTTGAATTCATTCATCTTGCATCATGTTCATTCCATTGTTTGGACTTGCTATTATTTTTTGTGTACTGGAGGCAATAATTGTATAAGACATTGACATTTGAGTTAGATCATAAATATACTATAAACATATTTACTTTTCAAATGTAGTAGAAGGTTAGTTTATACATATTTACTTGTCTATTTGTTGTTGTTGTGATGATTGTGATCTTTCACTACTCATGATCTATTGTCATGTCTAGGTTTTCCCTAATTAAACATTTGAATATTTGCTATGTAAATGGAAAATTTACGTAATATACTTTAAATTGCTTCCATATTAGTATACACCATTCACTTTTCTATTTTTTTTTATATGAAAACATGTAGATTAATTATGCAACACTTGGAAGTATATTATATGTTATGTAATACATAAGTGTTAATTACAAGTGCATGATTAAGTTGTTTACTACTATGACAAGAAAGTTTGAAAATTACTAATGACTTCTCAACTTGGTATTTAATATGTGAAAAAAGGAAAAAATCATAAATTTAGTAGTTGCAAAGATGTCTAATGCATTGCAATATCTTAAGTATATGATAAGATATTAAGAACCATGTTAAACTTTTATTTTATAAGATTAAAACATAAGTTCATTTTAATAGTTACATTTTCATATACATACCTTTGATGTTGTTCATCTTGCACTGTGTTGATTACTTCATTTGGATTTAATATCATTTCTTGTGAACTAAAAATACTAATTATATATGACATTCACATTTAAACTAGATCATAAAAAAGATGAATAAGCATATTTATTTTTCAAATGTAATAGAAAGATACTATATCTATTGGGCCTAGTGGTTAAGAGCATGTGTTTCCTCCTAAGAGGTCACAGGTTCAAAACCAGAGGGGGGTAGAGTATGTATGCCTTCATAGACTTATCAGTCAAATCGTTGCGCGGAGGTGGGTCCCTTGTCCCACAAAGAAGGGGGTCTCATACACAAATTTGGTGCCTGGGTTAGTCGTGACCTTAAAATTGGATATATATATATATATATATATATATATATATATATATTGTTGTTTTTGTGGTGATTATGATCGTTCAGTTAATGTTCCATTGTCATGTCCAACTTTTCGCAAATTAAACATTTGAACATTTACTATGTAAGTGTAATGTTCCCCTTCAGGAATACATTAGAAAATCCACGAAATCTCTGATTTTACTGCTTGAGTTCACTGTGGTATTTAGACAAATAGTTGGAAGACAATGTTGTTGTAGCTATGTTTCTTTGAGTTTTGGCTCAAGTGAGTATTTAATGCTCATAAAAACGCTTTAGGAAAATACTTTGTGACAACAATATCATATTCATTTTTAGTGCAACCAAAGTAAACACCATTGATGCTTTAATAACCAACCATAAATGACCATGTTCTTCATTGATATATTACTTCAGAAATTACACAGTGACCTTTCTAAAGGCCCACGGTTGTATCATTACATTAACAAAATTAATACAAGCTTCAGTGAGCAATATATCCTGATTTTAGACGTTGCCCAATAAGAATATAAACCATAGTCTACTTCAGTGTTCGATCATTAGTGACTTGAAGCAGCTATAGGAAGATAATCGACTTCTTGGAAGGTATACTACAGCTTTGTTTTAATTCTCGTGAGTTGATTGAAATACCAACTAATACAAATGTCATTTTTTCTAAGTTTTGCTCCAAATCTAATGCCTTCATTTGCACTGCTAGAAATAAGACTGCCACATCCCAAATATAGATCAGCCTCCAAGGAATTCGAGTTGAAGAAACCTCTAAATTTTACCCCTTGTCAGTAATGAATAATAATGTGCCAAGAACCCCTAAAGATGTCAATCTCATCCTCCTCAAGCCTTAGACGAACTCAACCATTGTGCTCACATACTAGTCACCCACTAATTTGACCCTCTATATTTAAGTCACAAACCAACTCGACTTCTTTTATTTGGGCCAATTCAACCTCTGTTATAGATTGAGAAATTTGACCTTTTCCCTTGGTGATATTTTGTACCAAATTCCACACTTTTATCTCAGAAGGAAGGAATTCAAAAAAGGCAGAATTTTTCTCTCTCCTTGTGTAAAAAAAATCAAATCTTGATTTAGGAATCTAGCCTCTCCTAGACACCACAATTTATGAAGATGTACATTCAAACTCGACCTCTAGATCTAAAAGGGAATCCATCCAGAAAAGAAACTCGACCTTGGCAATCAACTTCATAAATTCGACCCTTCTTGTGACGACATAATCAAATTTTGCCTCTTCTTTGGCACTATAGTTTTTGGAGAATCCTCAGATAATTCAGTCTCCAATATTGAGCGAAAAGAACCAAAAGCCAGCAACTCGACCCTTGAAGATTACTTGGGAAATTCTAAAAATGGAACTCGATCTCTTAGTAGCACTGAATCGCTTGAATTTTTAACCTCCTGATCCAGACTTATTCAAGAATGCAATAGAATACAGATATAAACATAAACACAGAGATGCAGCAGAAATAAAACTTCATTTCATTAATATCAAAGGATTGAAATATATTTACATACACAATGGAAATAAACTAACTCAGGCAATGGTAGCTTACCTCTGAGAAGAGATGTGGTGGTTGCATGCCTCTAAACTATGTTACAATGAGGCTTGAAGACCTATTTATTATCGAGAAACAATGGAAAGCCATAAACATCCAAAAACCTAACCCTAGGATATGAAGCGCCAAAACTATGGGCCTCGTAGGGGTAAATTGGTACATCAACTTCCTGGGGTCGTAACTTTGGCATATGATCTTCGTTTGATGCGTATGATACCTCGTTAGAAGATCTATCCAAGGACTATAACTTTCAACTGCAAATGTCAATCTAAGCCTCATGTTTTCTTGTTTTCCAAAAATAAACACGTTTAGGGCCTCGAAATGGCTCTGGAAGTTCACGAACCGAAAAAACTGCCAAAAATAATAAATTATGTTATAATTAAGGAACTGAAAAACTGAAAGAAACAATGGTGGGGGTCCAAGTGGAATATACATTTGGCCATCAATATCCACTTGGATCAGTCCTCCCCCCTTAGGAAGGATTGGTCCCCAATGCGTTGAGTGCCTCCATGAGATGGGGAAATTTTGCTGAACTTGGTCCCTAGTAAGCCACTTGCCTTGTCGCAAGGGTTGGCTAGCTTTGACACCTGATACAATTGGATATTCTACTGGAAAGTGTTCTTGATCTATGTGTCCATGATCCGATCAATGGTGGCCTGGTCCATGCAATTTGGGTTTAAATCTATTGGTGTGAGTCGTTCTGCAATGTCTGATGATCTAATTTAGAATATTATTTTGTAGTGCTAAGATCTTCCTCAGATTATAAACAAAAATTCTTTCATTGTGCTTAAGGATTCATCAATTTTTGCAAGTGAAATCAAGTGTTTTTATGTTAATTTTATGAGTAATTTAACATAAATCAGAAACTAAATAGCAGCATAAACATGTACAAAACATCATCAAAAACATATTACAACAAGCACATGATAAAGGAGTTCACCCCTCCTGGGCTATGTCTCCTTGGTTCAGGTTCCAATAGCTTGGGCCTTTCTATTATGCTCAAAAGTGTAAAATTATGTGTTTATAATGCTCAAACACTTCTGAAACCTGCTCCAATTAGTCTAGAGTCCTCAAAAATGGCTATCTCACCTCTTTTTACAACCCATTTTGATGGAAAACTAAGGGATTTGTAACTTCTCCTAGTTTCCCCACTATCTGTTCCACAAAATGCTCCACATCTGGCATGATCCTACAAATTAGCCCCAAAAACATGCTAACTGGGTGAAAATTTCATTGCACGGCAGGCTATATTCTATCGGCCGACTATTATCGCAAATCAAAATCGGCAAGGACCGGTGGGCTTAAGCTTTTTGTACGCGGCGGGCGATATTGCAATAACGATGTGGCGAACCCGGTGGAAATATAAATTGGTATCTAAACTCGCATCACATCTGGAACTTATCGCTTAATCACAATTCAGCAGAGTATCAGTGGTAATCATAATGCGGGACTTGTGTGTGATTGTGATCTGCGATCCATCGCACCGCAACCTGGGTATGTTTGGGGCCGATTACTATAAATGTCTTCCCTTCGCCAATCTGCGATTGTGATTCATTGCATCGCACCTCCAGCTGATTTCTGAATGCCTTTTTGCCTGCCTTATCGCATCGCATTCTTCCCTGCTCGAGGGCTGATTTTTAACATTGATCGACCTGCAACTATGATTTGGAACATGCAGGGGCCAATGGAGGCTTGCCACTTGGCGCCTCCTCATTTGCTGAAGGGCTTTGCCACATCATCCAATCCTGCCATGTAAGCAAGTCAAATTTTAACTTTGACTTGCTCTAACTTTTGCATACGAGCTCAGATTTGAGTGTTGTTCACACCGTTAGAATTAGAATGGCGAGCTATTCGATCTGAAGCTAAGTTTAAAAAAATTCTAACACTTTTATTTTTTAGCATAATTTTGAGCACTTGATCACTCCTCCGCACTGGAAGCCTTTTGGACCCCCAAAAGGATCACTTTCAATTGTTCAACAGGTGAGGGTACAGTTCCCTCACCTTTCCAACCTCTATCCATTTGGCTTTTGAAGGAATTGTACCTTTGAGCGCACTCAAAGATAATCAATACTTCCCCTTTTTGTTGTCCTTGTTCTTCTATCAAATATAGTGTCTTGCTGAAGCACATCAAGGAATTTTGGAGAAAAGTATTCAATATAAGGAATTTGAATATTCTCTCCTCGATCTTCAATCAAAGAAGGCGCATACAACCTTAAATTTTGAACATTAACAACAACATAAATTTGCATATATGAAGGCAAATCCAACCTGAAGGCATTGTTACCAATCTTTTCCAAAATTACGAATGGACCATATCTAATTGGTTTTTTCTTTTTACCTTCTCCTTGGAGCCTCTCTTTATTAATGTGAAGCCAAACTTCATCACCAACTTGAAACTTGTGATCTTGACGATGCTTGTCGTGCCTTGCTTTGTACTTGCCTTAACTTTTCTCAAGTTGTTCTTGAACCTTTTGGTGTACCAATTGTATTTATTCAATGAACTTTCTTGCTTTTTCTATGTCGTTATGACCTTCAATAGCAACATCTTTGCCAAAAATAAAATCCAAAGGATATTTAGGCAAGTATCCCATGCATGCCTCAAATGGCGAAGTTTGAGTGGAAAAGTGCTTGGATGGGTTGTAAGCATGTTGAATATAGTGCAATTGTTCATCCCACAACTTAGGATGCTTGCTGCAATACCCACGCAGAAGATGTATCATTGTTTTGTTCACTACCTCTGTTTGACCATCTGTTTGTGGATGAAAAGTTGTACTCTTTTTCAGTTTGGTGTCCATGAATCCCCACAAGTTTGACCAAAATTCCCCACAAAGTGAGAATATCGATCACTAACAATGGATGTAGGCAATCCAAAATGCACCCAAACATTCTAAAAGAATAACTTAGCAGTTTCTACAGCTGTAACTTGCTTTTTACATGGCATCAAAATACACATTTTGCTGAACCTATCCACAACTACATACAAATAATCATGGCCTATTTTCAACAATGGAAGACCTCCAACAAAATCCATAGAAACACTCTCCCACGGTCGTGAAGGAACCGGAAGTGGTGTGTACAATCCTAACTTCCTATTGCTAGGCTTACTAATTGCACATAATGAACATCCTTTAATAAAGTGAGACACTCTTTCAAGCATACGAGGCCAATAACAATACCTCTATAGATGTGCCACCATCTTACTTACATCGAAGTGACCAGCAATAAGAGAAGTATGTGCCTCTCTTATGATGTTAACTCTTTCTCCTTACGGAATACAAAGCTTTCCAATATGGTACAACAAGTTATCATGAAAATGATAATCCAATTCCTCTACTTGGTTACCTTGACTCAAGCTTGCATAAACATCTTGAAAGTCATTATCTAATGCATATTGCTCAATATAACTTTCATGTAAAACGGAATTATGCTTGAGTAAAGTAGTTGCATTAACAATCGGCCTAGAAAGCATATTAGCAACTTTATTGTAGATACCTTTCTTATACCTGATTACCAAGTGGAATTGTTGAAGGAAACCCATCCATCAGAAGTGCCTTGATTGTTGCAACTTTGATTGAGATTGCAAGTATTGCAATGGTTGATTATCAATGTGAATGATTGTTTCCTTACCCATCAAGTAGTTTTTCCATTTTTTCACACTTTGCACCAATGCATACAATTCCTTGTCATATGTAGGATAGTTAATCATTGCACCATTAAAATTTTCCAAATGAAAACAGATAGGCTTACCATGCTGCATGAGGACTGCACCCATATCGTAGTCACTATCATCTGTCTGAATCTCAAATGGTTGTCTCAATTCTGGAAGTGCAAGTACAGGAGTTGTACTGATCTTTTCTTTCAACACGTCAAATCCCTTTTGTTGTTTGCCTCCCCACTGAAAAACCTTTTTCACGCTGGTCAACGAATGCAAAGGAGCTACTATAACAGAAAAATTAGCAATGAATTTTCTCCAATATTGGGTTGCTCCCAGAAAACTTCTTACCTCTGTAACTGTCTTGGACCTTGGCCAATTTACAATGACATCAACCTTGGAGAGATCTATTTTCAACTCACCTCCTCCAACAATATGACCCAAGTAAACTAAATAATTCTTTCCAAACTCGCACTTTGACATCTTCATATACAACTGTTCTTTTTTTAACACATCAAGTACTATTCTTACATGCATGGCATGTTCAACATGGGATTTACTGAAAATTAAGATGTCATCTAAGTAGGCTATGACAAATTCATCAAGAAATGGCCTCAACACATCATTCATCACACGCATGAATGTAGCAGAAGCATTACATAAACCAAACGGCATAACTAGCCATTCAAACAAACCCTATTTTGTTTTGAACGTTGTCTTCCAAATGTCTCCTTCAGCTATTCTAATTTGATGGTAGCCACTTCTTATGTCCAGCTTAGTAAAATATTTTTCATCTCTCAATTGATCCAGTAAATCATCTATTCAAGGCAGTGGGTAACCGTTCTTTATTGTAATTTTTTTAATGCGCAAAAATCCACACACATGTGCGATGTTCCATCCTTCTTTGGAACCAAGACAATAGGTGAACCACAAGGCGAGGAAGACGGTCTGATGATCACTTTATTTAACAACCCTTGGATTTGCGTCTTGATTTCTGTGCTTTTCATCACTGACATCCTGTACATTCCAATGTTAGGAAGAGTACAATCTTGTTGCAATTGTATATCATGTTGAATTCCTCTCTTGGGAGGTAATCCCTTTGGTTCCTGAAACATTTCATCATATTGGTTAACTACATCAACCAATTCAAATTTCAAATTTGAATCACAACCTTTAAAAGCTTCATTATCAACATCATTTTTGGGTTTGACCATGAGAAGCACAAAATTCTTGCTCGAATTCACCAGTCTTTTCATCTGCCCTGCATTAACAAGCAAAAGATTTATTTTCTTAATGTGAGCTCTCACAATATATTCTACTCCATTTCTGAATAAATTATATTTATTTTCATGTCGATAAAAGATAACTTTTTTTTCATAAAGGTACGAGCTGCCCAAAACCATGCCACATATATCTAACAACACAACATCAAGCTCCACTTCATTTATGAAATTTTCAGTAATAGCGAATCTCAGTTTACACTTTCTAGTAACCTGCAATTACGCATTGTCACATACCCATCCAAGTGGATACGGTTTATGATGTGGAACAGTTTCCAGATTTAAACTCTTGACAATGTTTTTCGAGATAAGATTGTCTTGAGAGTCACTATCAAACAACGTATCAATCTTGTTATGTTTTGAGATCACCCTTATGTGAAACAATTATATTCTCCTCTTTTCATTTGGAGTTTCATTTTGTGAGTCTGAAGAACTAGTGTTGGCAATGGATTCTTTTCCTTTTAACCCCATGGTTGTGATTTTAGTTTCATCACTCGAATTGGATCCCAAATCCTGTTGAGTGCTTGCAATTGTCTTCCGTTTTCCCTTACTGTTGTTTCTTTTTTGTTTCATTTTGGGATGAAGCTTCCAACAGTGAGTTTCATTGTGACCCTCTCTACAATAGTGTTTGCATGTAATTTTCTCTCCTTTTTTGATAGACACATCCCTTTGAAAGCTTTTTCTTTTCCCTTACTCTTAAGCGACTTTTTACTACCTTCTTCTGGGGTATTTTTCCCCCTTGCCTCAAGATGAGTGGCTTGCACACACACATCATCTAGATTATTAGGATTAAACATTAAAGATAGTATGCCTAAGGTAACTGTGTAAATCCCCTATGTACTTCAGCAAAGTGTCCTATGATTGTAAATCTACACCTGACATTAGAGACCCTTTTCTGAATTCTTGGGTGTAATCTTGCATATTTTGACATTTTAGTTGTCTAAAGTTTTGCCAATTCATGATGGAATTCTGCATATAAGATAGAGGGTGGAATTGTCTTTTAATTGCAACAATGAAATCATTCCAAGAAATTGAGATCTTATCATGTTTTTTAATCTCCTATTGGGTCTTTGATTCCCACCGTACAAGTGTTTCACCCTCCATTCTCAAGGAAGCTAACTGAATCTTTATGTCATCCTCTTGAAGGTTTTGAATCCTGCAATAGACCTCCAACTGACGAATCCAATTATCAAGCTTCTCTACATTCACTTCACCATTATATATGGGAAACTTGAATTTAACGTCAATTTTTAAAACAATTGATTTACCAGTCCCTTTTGAAGAATGATAATGAGTGTAGGTTTTAACCCCATTCAGAAATTACCTGCATACAAATTCTAAAAACAGAAAATAAACAATGGCGAGAGCATAACACATAAAACAAATATACACAGAGATTTCCCCTGGATCCCAAAACTGAGACTACCATATTGATTTTTCATTATGTTCCTTTCAATGTTACAATACATATATATACATGTCGAAGAATCCATTAACCCTGTATTAAAACATAATCGTAGTTCTCTTGACCAGATGCTAGAGAGAAAAGTTCCCCGAGGGCTTTTTGGGTTGAAACCCTAGCAGACTGAAAGTTATCTATTCAAAGAAACATGCATTCATACAGCCATTATGCTATTATAAGCAAATTCTATGATAGGGGTACGTACATTCGGTCCTACGTTTGAGAAGGCCCTTAGGGTCCAAACCCTTCTTGGAGTTCCTTTCTTCTCTTTTGTCCTGCAAAACAACCAATTCAAAGAACACAGCAGTACATGGACAAAAACTTATAAAGAAACCATCTTCATGTTATAAAGGAAGGTAGTTAGTTATGAAATCCAAACAACCATTTACATTTGAATTCTAAACATGAATATCATTAACATAAAGAAGATTCATTTCGGGAACCAAGACATGTGTTTCTTTTATTATAGACAAATAAAGTACATAAAAAGGAATATTTTCACATGAGTCACCTTCAGCAGGCTCCAAGCAAAGCTTCCTTCCGGATCTGTTCCAGCCTCAAGCCTTTAACAAACTCCTTCCATGACGGTCTCCATGATGTCATAAATGGTGGATGAACATCAACACACAAGGAAACAAAGGTTTCCTGTACAAATTGGGGGAAGTGCAGAAGGCACAAGGGACTTCAGACCTGTTCAAGGGAAAAATCTCAGCATAATAACCTTTCTCTCTCTTCTCTCCTCCTTTAGGCCTTCCCTTAGAGGTCTTTTTATACCACTCCCAAAGTAGTTTTTTAGTTAGGAGTTGGTTGGGAACAGTTGGGCCACGGGCACTAACAGGTGATCAGCAGGTAAAACCCGCGATCTCAGCCCGAAAATAAGGAGTTTTATATTTTTTTAAGTGTTTTAATACATACACGCAGGTTGGCTATACACATACCCGCGTATACACGCTTTTAACTCAGGGCAATGTCGCGTATAAGGGATAAAACATTGTTTTTTAAATTTTAGGACCAGGTCTGGAAGGAGGGGTTGCCCCAGGCCATGAGTACAGCATCACAAACCATAAGAGTGAGATTTGGAGCTATAACAGATGCCCCCTAATATATGAGGTCAGAAGGGGTACATGATGGCCGAAATATATTATGTGAGTACATGGAAAGGAAGTCTGTCAAAAACCGAGGAGGACTTCACCAAAATTCAGCCTGCCAAGCCACCAAAGGAGATCAGAAAGAAACACTGTCTGAGGCGGGCATACCCATGCTCAAAAAAAGTAAAGCATGTTCGCATATCAAGTACAAGCAGATCCACTAAGTATACAAGTATAAATGACTGAAAGATACATAATGGATCATCCGATCATAATGAACAAGTACATGTCTGAATATCACATATAAGACTGTCAATGATGTTGAAAGATGCAACGGATCACTGATATCAAAGACTGATCCCAAAAGGTACCAACTGAAGATGATGGAATAGGATGGTACTACACTGCAAACTCAGGTGCCAGCATATAGAATGTCGCCATGACTAACTGCAACATACAAAGTGGAGTGGTATCAACTAGCAGCAACAGGAGCAACTGTCAAGGGAACCAATGAATGCTGATACAACCTAAGGTCTTCACCGACCATCGTGGTACATTTCTACACCATGGGAATAAATGATCTGAAGTCGACCATGTGAGAAATCGTTTGATTACCAATCATTGATGTATACCGTTAACAAACGCGAGACTACTCACCGATAATGATAATGAGCGTCAAGTTACCCAGTACAATATAACAAGTGTGAATAAATGAGCTGGAGTCGAACACCTGTAAGAATCTATCGATCATGAGACAATGATGGTTTCCCACTCTCGATAGCGAAGGATATGCCACTAATGACTGCAAAACCCAAGGTACTGCCAAATGGACTCTAGATCTTTGCCCCAGAGCAATAAGTCAGAGTCAATAGGGAAAGATCCGCTAGAAGGAAGGCATTAAGGCATCCTTCATCAATCTAGCGCGAGTGCAACTCGTAGGCCAATAATGTGGAAGGAATCGGACAAAAAAGATATAGTAACCCAACCAAAGAACGTTTCCGACGTTCACAAGATGTGGCTAGCGCACGGCAGAAACCCTCTGAACCAACCAATAATGAAAGCTGACACAGAGGCGAGGTATCCACCGATAGGGTCAAATGGAAACCAAGGTACTACACGAATCCCAATGTGTGATAATGTAAGTTGATGTCGAACACAAGGGAAACCACTCAGTCAAAGACCCATGATACTGATCGATGTTGAGCACAAGGTAACCTATCAATAATGAAAATAGGGCCAGGGTGCAGCTCTAGGCCTGTCCTCAGAGCAAGATGTCGTCGTCCATAAGGACAAGACCCGCCAGCAAGAAGTCAATGAGGACCTTCTCAAACCGGCACGAGTAAAGGACCAATATAACTGATGTGATGATAGACATGACACTGACAACCAGGGATGGCCGATTGAAAAATGATTCAAGAGACACCGCAGAGAGGCCGACTCAGGCTAACTTCCCTTGAACAAAAGCACGACTCAATGTGACTATGTGGCAGCATATGATGACTCAATATAAGTTCGCCATGCAGGAGGCACGAACGAACCCTCCATATGATTGGAAGAGATAACCAATCGGGGGAGAACTGACTCAATAACAAGGCTATGGCGTACCTAAGTCAAACTAAATCCCACCCATACGGAGGAGACTTTGTTTTGAGTGCTTTGTTCAAGGGCGACACGACTGACTCTAGCTGCCAACAATAAATGGAAATACTGTCCCATTCCCACTCTTTTTTTGGAATATTTAATTTTTTTGTCTTTTTCTGTTAAGCTGGAAAAAGAATAAAAGAATGCTATGGTACAGTGGAAAGAACGAGTGTCGATGAAACAGATGATCTAGTTCCTGGGAAAGGAACGTTCCTATGCTCAATGCAGGGAGGTGAAAACTGGTCAGTGACACTCAAAGGTATGTTCCTTCCACGGGTAAAGGTATGTCAAGCTGCAGAAGTCAAAGGTATGCAAGGTTGATTTTGCAGACGTCATGGTCAAAAGTTGGCTTAAACACGAGTCCAAGTGAAGCCGGCTCTAGGCCAAAAGGTGCAAGTGGTCAACATGCAATGCAGTAGTACAACTCAACACAAAGGAGCCTCTAGGGTATAAGGCCAGAACGAAGCGAAGAAGCTAAGAAGAATGAGTCTTCAACGCATAAGTCATGGCGGGACTACAGAGGACTCCCGAGCCTACTCAAATCGGAGTAGCGTGGGCAACAAATGTCAGTGAGGTGCTAACTAGGATGCCCATGTAAAGGATGGCTCTACCATCGTGTCATGATTTAAAGAATCGGCGAGTGAAGATGGCTTACAAACCATAACACGATGGGATTGACCCTATGGCAGATGTATTGGCAAATGGAGGCTAGTATGCATAATGCAACGAAAAAATGATGTCCCTAACCTATATGCCAGTGAGAAAACGATACCTGCCATGACGGGTCAGCAGTCATGGAACCGTCTCGAAACTGAAAATCGTCCAAAATGTCCTAAAAAACAGACCAATCTCGACATTCCAAACTCCCAAGTTAAAAGTCACATGAGGCCAAACAAAATAAAATTTTGAAAAAAATTTACATTTTCAAAACTTATAAAAAGCATTTTGGACTCACCATTTTTACCATTTGAGTTTGAGAGCAAAATATTTGGAGCAAAAGGAGCAAACTTCCCACAGCCAGATTTAACCGTTCAAATTCATCAAAAACCTCCAGGTAACTCTTATACTTAGCTTGCAATTGATTGTGACTGGTTTTAAGATTTTTTATTGATGTTTCACCGTTGAACTTTTGTCAAAAATTTCATCGCGGCGTATACGCGAGTTGGTAATATTGAACCCACGTATACGTGGGCCCTATACGCGACTGTGTGCACAGGGACCCGCGTATACGCCGCGAACCATTTTTAAACAAAAACTAACGGTTTTAATTTGATTTTTTCTCAGGATGCCAGTCACGTGGCGTGAAAGAGAGCACGCAGCGGTAGATAATGAAGTTATGAACAGTCCAGAAGCATTAGATGCCCTACGGGGATGCGGTTTGCTTAAATTTTTCAAATTGCCAAATATGAAAGCGAACACGCGTCTGCTTGAGATGCTCATTCATTATTGGGATGTCGATGAGGAAGCCTTTATGATCGATCAGATGCTGCTTAGGGTAGAAGTGGAGGATATCTATTTTATCACGGGCCTTTCCCAAGGGGAGAGGGAGTACATTCCCGGGGCAGGACACGGAATAGCCTCACGATAGAGGACTATGTACATATATACTGCCCGGGACATCCCAAGAAAGTTGGGAACCATATTTCCATCACACATGTGGCGAGTTTATCACTTAGGATTATCTTGTTCACCATGGCTCAAGTGAACGGATCATCCTCTCTGCATCAGGCGTCACGGCTAAACATGAGCGTGGCAGTTGACTGTCTCACTACTGTGTTCGACTGGTGTACTCCTCTTCTAGCCAACATGAAGAGCCGGCTCACTTCTATCAGGAGGGGACAGACCAAGAACTTTGGATATGGGACTATCCTGTGTACTTTCTTTTTTGAGAAGGTTCCCGCACTCCACCCCAGGGTAGCAGTTTCCATCAACACCCCACGCGATCCACGCATGGGCCGGTGGGTTGATCTGATGAAACGTCTGGGGGGTGGGGAGGTCCCACGGACTGCCTTCGATGATGACTTCTTCACCTGGTGGGATCAGCAGATCATCGTCGTGGATGACTACCCCTATGCTGGGCTGGATTTCCGAGGAGATCCTGATCTAGCATTACCACCGAACGCAGCATGGGGCGAGATTGGTAAGAATTTTTTGATTTTATGATTTTTTTGGATTTTTCAAATATAATGATGCATTTTGAAAATATTTTTTGATGACATTCAAATGACTGGTATGATGATCATGTTCCAGAAATTGGGCCAGTACGACCAGATGGATTCCCGCGGCATGGACGGCGCGGTCGAGGAGCCGAAGAGGCGGCTGCTGATACAGAACAGACTCTAAACAACATCCAGCGACACTTGGCGAGACTGAGCTGCCAAGTGCCGATGGCCGTCATAGAGGACCTTCCTGAGGATATGCAGCGTCATGTGGTTGGCATGCCACGTGACTGGGTTCGCATTTTTCGGCGTGTGGCCAATGCTATAGTTACATACTTAGATGCTCATCCTGAGCCGAGGCATTAGATACGCCGGACATGATTATGGGCATTTGAGTCCCAATTTTGTATATTTTTTGGACACACATATGTACACTCGAGATGCTTTACGATATATATATATATATATATATATATATATATATATATATACAGTTTGACTTTTTGATGCTTGATTTTATTATGATGAATGATTGATGTGCCAGTCTAATGCCTGATTAGCGATAGAATCAGCTAACCAATTATGAGATCTTGGAATGTGCAAATAATTAATATAAGTAAATGATCTTTGCAACAACCTCACCCTTAAATACTAGCGATATAAAGATGGATCCCATACCCGATAAATGTTATTTAATTGAGACACTATCAATTGAGAATCAAGATACACTACCAACGAGTTAATCCCATGAGAGATTGCCTCGGATAATAAATTAATAATAGCAGTATACTTGGCCATATTGTTTGAAGCAGGATCGATGCACACGCCTCTTGATGCCATCAATTGACCAGTTGGATAATAGAGTACCCAAGCTGCGGAAGCAAGATTCCGAGTGTGTCGACTAGCACCATTGGCGAACCCAAAATAGACCAAGTCATCCATCAACACCTGCCACAGCAGACCAAAAAGTGCTGATATCAGAAAACTCTCGACGATACATGTACAAATATACATAAAGTACAAAGAAGCCATTGCCTGGCCAAAACTAAGCAAAGTACTTCTTTAGGTGGAGCTCATCAAGAGGCTCCGCCAACTTACTGGATGTTTATAGGTACGACGATCGAACCAATCAATATACTCCCTTCGGCAAATGAATGTGTTGGAGCCAAAGGGACCGTACAAACATCGCTAGTCATACTGGAGGACCGAGATTCGATTTCATGCATAGGGGAATGAAAACATGACCGACAATGTAGATCGTCCAAAGGTTGATCTACAGCCGTCATCATTGTTGGATGCTTACTTTGTTGGATGCTTACTTTGAACATTTGATTTGATGTCATTTGAAATAGATGCATTGCACACTCGTTATGAGCCGTCATCATTGTTGGATGCTTACTTTGAATATGATCGATATCCATTGCAAACAAAATGGTCTACCCTCTATTTTTCCCTTTTCATAAATAATTTCTATATTTATAAGATGTCCTTTCCAATTACAAATCATTGGCATATTTTGTATGGTATCGAAAATTATATATTGTTGCAAGAAATGCAATGCATTTTGATCAACACTCATAATTGAATTGCAAAAAGTTTGTACAATGTAAAGTTCTAAAGAAGTTACATCAAATTGTGTTGTTACTAAATAACAAATAGTACTAAAAATATTATCCCTACAATTAGATGTATTAATTCTTGTTTTGTCAAATCCATGAGTATGCGTATCATTTGTAATATGTTTCGAATGGCATTCAAGATCTTTGCACATTAGTGACAAGAAAATATCAGATGCTCCAAAATTGCATATTTATAATTTGTTGTAAACTAATTGTTCTTTATGACAACTAATATCATTTGCATCATGAAATTAAATGCAATATGGGTTTGCATTTGCATTTCTATTCAATAGCAACTATCTTGTTTTCTTTGTTAGAGACCAAATTATAATTGATATATTTGACCACTTAGTTAGCCATCATATGAAAAATGTATCTCCCCATAGTCCTATCTCATATTCGTCCAAATTTGAAGATGTAAACAATTGCATTTTGCAAAGATATGTGTCAACGTCATGTATTCAATGAAATTGACACAAAATGTCAAATTCAAGTTCATATTGATATGACTGCAATGCATCTTCAACGTCATTATTTAAACAAAACAAGAAGTGATCCATTGATCAATTTTTAAATTCAACGGATGAATAACGAAAGTGCAATGGAACTTGAAATGCATCAAACAAACAATCTCTTAGAGTATATGAAAATTCAGGTAATCTGAATATGGCACTATTATTTAATACATGGTCGATGTTGTCTTGTACAATGCATTGCTTTTTCATTTGGTATCTTTCAAAGTATATTCTTTCTGTCATTCTTCTAATTTATGTTCTTCAAAAATTATATAGGCTTATGCTATGATATTGGCTAGCTAGTAAAAACAAGACAATAGAGTTTCAAAAATGCACACCTTGTTCATTGTTTCCACTTACTTTGGATCTTCTTTATTAATATGGCTTACTCTTGAAAAGAAAAATGATAGTTAGTTTTTATGTTCATTTAATACATGTGTTGAGTTAAACAACATTAAATTGTATTTGTGTGCATCATAATTTAAAACAAAATATATATCTCCTATTGATTTTTGCAAGTTTTCAAATTGAAAAAGATGTATGCAACTTTTATGGCAAAATTTTTGCCATATAAGCATATCTGATATCATAACCAAATAGAAAGAATAAGATTAGATATAATGTCAAGAGTACTTTAGATCATTTTCATTATTGTCCACATAAATCAATACATATCTATCTGAAATAGCATAAAACTATGTTTTCATAAAACTTAGGCATGGTCAACTACAAGAAAGATTGTATTGTAGTCGAGCATATGGTTCAGTGGAGAATACATCTACCTTTTTTATTTTCTAGGAAGCTTAAGTGAAATTGATAAGTCCATATCTTCTTTTTTAATGAAATGAATCTGCTAACGATTGCTGAAAATAAATCTTATTGTGTTGGGTTACTCTGTAAGTTTATATTAATGAACTGATAGTCGTTGTGATGGTTTTTTATATATGTTGCTTGTGGTGAAAATGAGATGTATGTTTTCTGAAGTATGATGCTTAGGTTGATTTGAGCCTAATTCTCTTCTTGTTTTCTATTAGAATGGTTTATCCTTCTTAGGTCAATTACAAGATGGAACAATTGTGACGTCTCTCTATTTGAATGACAAAACTTGAAGGTTTTTTGTTGCTTAAGGAGACCTTATTTGTTCTAAACATAATCCAATATATTGGATTCTTTATGTATAAGCATTAGAAATATGAAATATGGAGTTTGTGATCATAGAGGGAGTGAGAAGAAGCTCTTTTAGTTTAGTGAGGTCAAGGACTTTGCCACAAAGTATCTCTTTGCTTTTCTTGGTGAAGTTGTTGAAATGAAAGGAATCCCTTTGAGACTCCCTTTTAGGTTAGTGAATATTTATAAGTCTTTAGAAGTCCTTGAGGCGGTTTTTAGCCTTGTCAAAAACGGTTTTGGGCCTATATAATAGGCCTAGAATTTTTATCGCAAGTTGTTGAAAATTTCAAGGATCAATCTCTATTTAGAATTTGAGGTTGTATGCCTAAATTTTCAATTTCAATAACAAAAGACTTTTTCTATATCCATATAGGCATGGTCATCAAGATATTTGACTAGGAGCTAGAAATAAAGGGGTTACTGGACATCGAGGTATTGAGAGTTCATCAAACAAAATCTATCAAAACTCCCAAATATTGATGAATTTCATCATGTCTATTGGTTGGCATAAACTATTTCCATCCTTTGTTGCTTGTGTTTTGTTAGTCCAATAAATTACAATGAGTATAATTTTTTTGAACAATTGAGTTTCAGATTCTTTGACCCTAACTGTTGCTCATATGGTCTAGGAAGGGGTTGTGACCAAGAGCTTAGCCTGCAAGGGCATATATCTAAGTAATAGGATATATGTATGTCAGTTGCAAACTGTTTATTAGGTCGAGGAAGTGTTGTGAGGGAAATTTTCCCCTATATTGTCGTTGCACCTATGGGAAATTTCCTTGAGATATCACGAAGATTTGTTGAATACTTGATGTTTTGATTTGTCAATCATTTGATCTCCCAATTGTCTGCTCTTTAATTTGAGATTTTTCTATACCAAATAATGAATTTTGAAGGTTTAAAACTCGAATTCTCAACTTTGAAGTTACTCAAGGTGTAACAATTGCATAACTCAAAAAGGTGTCAACACTCAATATTCTTAGCGGGTATCACAGAACATGTAAGACTTTTTAGTTCACAACACAAACTTATTCCATGATCCCTAATCTCTTAATACCCTAATGTTTGATTATGTGAATTTTCATAGCACGAGACAAAGAATATTTAACATTTGACAATAGTTTGGATTTGTTAGCATAGGGAAGATTGTTCAATAGTTAACATTTTAACCTTTCGATCCACCGATCCTCGATGACCTAACAACTTGATGGTTTAATAGATCGGATATCATGAGAATCCATGATTCAAAATATAATATGAATGATCACCACCATATTCCTCGGTCTCTTTAGCTCCAAATGTCTCAACATATTGGCTACCATTCAAAGCTTAAAATCTTGTTTTAATAGGAATCTCTCGATCTCCCAATCTTTTAATTTTTTGATCTCTTGATATTCTAATATTTTGATGTCTTCATTTAACATATTTTTTTCCTGGTGTCAGTTATGTGTTAGGGTATATTCAAATGATATTTAATTACATCTCTCAATACCCTGTATTTTGAAAGGTCGATTAATGGGAAAGTCGACATTTTCTTTGAATTCATTTGAAATCATTAAATTGTCATGTCCCAAGTTAAAACTATGTGTACTCAACAATTAATTCATTAGAGGTGAACTGGTATCCTACTAGATCATGTAATCTATAACTTAAATGTTTTTTAATGAAAACTTATTATACATATTTCTTTGTTAAGTCCTCGCATTCTACTCTGAAAACATTGAAAAATAGCTAGGTTATCAGTTCACATTCTAAAAGCTAATAGAATGGTCTAATAAATTAAGACGTTGGTTAACTTTTTCTTTGTCCTTCAAGAAAATTGTTTTCCATCTAATTTATGTTAATTGTTTTATTTAATTTATGTTGTAGGTTATTTTATTGTGATGTGGGTTCATATAAAACAAATGATGAAGGACAAGGGTAAATACACAATAATTGGAGAGGAAAATGAAGACAATAATCCAAATTCAACTTTTTTCTTAGATACCTCACACCAAACAAGATTGAAGAACACCACTGCGTGGAGTGAGATTTACAAATACCTCAAGGAGGAAGTTTTGATGAATAATATGAAGAGAACTAGCACAACTTTGTAGATATCAAAAGTTTATACCTAAAGAAAATTACTGCTCAACTGAGGATTCTACCCTACTATGACATGGTACAATGGGTTATTTCTCATACTGACGTTAGAACATGTACAATTAGTGGACTGATGTGGCTAGGGTGATAGGAATTTAGTCATGCCAAGATCATTGCTAGGTCACAATAGACGATAGTCTTTATTTTCCTCTCGAAGAGCAGGTGTTATGGAATTGGCACCTTTTCATTCAACCTCTGCTCTTGATACTAACAAACCTTGAAAGGGTAGTAACTAACACTTAGGGGTTTCCTATCTCATGATGTTCGCATGTTGGATTATCGGATATTGGGTATTGGGGGTTTTCAACTCTGTGATTAGACTTCACTAAAACCACCAATACTCTAAACAATAGAACCCTGAAAGTAGTGGACCATGTTAATGACATGACAGTGGAAATAAAGGAATCAAAATGCATTTGCTTGCTTAGGGGAACTAGTAACTTGTTCACCTTTCAATCAATCTACAACCTCGTGATTTTGTTTATAAATTTACTTTGTTTATGTGACCAAGCACCTATAATCTATTTCTTGTCACAAATAGCAATAACAATAGTCAGTGGTTATGTTCCCCTCCGTATCACCACTACTTGTAAACTAGTTTTTTCCTTGGATTCTTTGATTCCATCCTTTGGTCACATCGTCTAGCAAGGGATTGTAACTGAGAGCTTAGACAAAAGGTAGCTTAGCCCAAGAATACTAATATTAGAGTACCATGATATCAAGTATCGAGTGTTAAGAAGAGTTTTAACAACACCTTTCGTAAAATTTCGATATTGACATAACCCAACATGTATGTCAGTTGGTAGAGTACCTTCCATCAAATGTTGTCCCATTATCAGATTAGGAAAATGCATGTGAGCACAGTTTCTTGTGCATACCAATCTTCTCGATACACCAGTGACTCAATAGACAACAATAATAGTAGACATAGTAAGTAGTTATTGTTAGTTGATAGTTGGGTATTAGTGTATCAAGTTGTCGGTGTTGAGAAATCAAAGTACTTGAAGATTAGGGTTGATTCCTCTTACTTGAGAATTACTTGTGAGTATTTGTTGGCTTTATTACTTAATTATGTCTTCTTCATCAAGCAATTACCAAGACATAAAATGCGTGAACATCACGGGAACACAAAGAACACAAGATATACGCTCCAAGCTAGGGAAAAACCCCACAAGGGGGAAAACCCAAACAACTTCTCTTCTTATATAATCATATCAAAGTGAGACATACAAGACCCAAATACAAATACCAAGACCTCCACAAGCACCAAGTCAACCATCCTTCAAAACCTTCCTCAAACAAGTCAAAGTTCACAAAGTCAACGTTGGTCAAAGTTCACAAAGTCAACGTTGGTCAAAGTTCACCAAAATTTGGTCAAACTCAAAATTTTGGCCCTGCAACCCAGATCTAAAGTTTCGACCTACAACTTCAGCCCTATAGCTTGTAGAATTACCCCATAATTCTTGCACGTGTGGGAAAATGCTAGTAAAAAATTCAAATTCTTTCTTTCTCCTTGAATTTCTCTTTCTTCCCTAGCCTTCACACTTATTTTCTTCTTTTCTTGTTCAGAGATCAAACTTGTGTGTGTGAGTATGCAAATGACGATGAGGTATCTTCCTTTTATAGCAATTCATGAGGTCAGTTTGGACCTCTTCTAGGCCAACTTCTCTTAGCAAGTCCAACTTGGTCTTGGGGGCCAAAATGACTCTAATTTTAAACTCAAAAATAATATTTTTCTTTTGATACAAAATAGTCCAAATGGGACTTTGACACATGATAAATCATTTTCTTGACTCAATGAACCCTAAAAGCATTAATAAATTACTTAACTAGAATAATAATAATAATAATAATTTTATTTTTCTTCTTCTTTCTTTTTACAAGAAATATATTCATACAAGTACAAAGACAATTATGAAGACTAAACCTAGTTACATTTTCCAACACTTCCACTCAATAAGGGAGGTATTCATAATTACACAATGGGACATGGATACTCAAATTGAACTATTCTCGTAAGAAGAGTCGAATTGATAAGCCATCTTTAAGCATCAACATCATAACCAACATTGTCAATCTCAAAAATAGCAAGGCCTTGACTGAAAAACTCTAACTCTCCACTAGATTAGAGCACAATGTTGGGGGGCATACATATGGACATTGTTGGGTCTTGAAAATGTCATTCATTTCCATTACACTTTCACTATTATGTCCAGTATATCACCTCCATTTCACTACTATGTCACTACATTCATCCCACTTTCATTATCATTGGGCCACATTTATGTTTTTCCAAACTTTATTAATTCTTAGCCCTTTTAAGTGAATTTGTGATTAAAAATTAGAAAATAATGTGCATATGCTTATACCTAACAAGTGGGTTGAGATTGTTGACATGTGTAGGTCAAAAGGGGGCTTCTAGAATACCTTTATGTGGCACCCTAAGGCCAAATTCGAATTTGAGTGGAGAGAATCATGGGATCATGAGGATATGTGTCACATCTCCCAATTGTATTGAAACTCTAAGAAGACATGTGCCTTATCAGTTCCTGTTTTGATTAGGACTCAAGAGGTAGAGGGAGAGATTCATGGACTCTCATTAATGAGATGGCTTCTCATCTTTTTGTATAAATAGGAGATCTCTCTCCTTCATTTGTTAGATTAGAGCTTAGAGTTTAGAGTTGGTAGCTTGGAGCTTGTAGTTCTTCTTTGATGGCTTTGGAAAGCTTTAGAGAGTTTTGTTGTACTTTGTAATTTTGAAGAATTTGAATAAAGCTTTGATGTTTTCAACATGGAAGGAGATGTGAAGTAGATGTCATGGAGCACATTAGAATGTAAGGTAGAGTAGATTTTGCTTTGCAGTTTTGCTTTGATTTCATTCAAGTATGTCATTTTATTGCTTTCAAGTTTGATAGTTTAGATTTTCCATTCATGACATTTTAATTCATGCAAGTGTGTTCAACCGGTTCATTGTAGATTAGTTTTTTTCTTTACATGTTCTTGTATTTGCTTATTAGTTTTTGCTCGAGCATTTTAATATGATCTTTGCATCAAGTAGTGATATGAGATTTGCTTCTCTGCTGAACTTTAGCTTTTAAATTTCAGTTGTTATGTTTTGATTTCAGTGAGATTTGTTTGTTGCTATTAGCTAGTTTAGATATCAAGTTCTTCATGTTATTTGACGTTATCTCCGGTGCCATGGCTTAACCCGAGAAGTTAATTAGCGAGCTATCAGATTATAAGTGAAGTAATTTGATTTTGCTTTCATTAATATGCAAGTAGATAATTTGGATATCAGTTCTTCATGTTATTTGACGTTATCTCCGGTGCCATGACTTAACCCGAGAAGTTAATTGGCGAGCTATCGGATTATAAGTGAAGTAATTTGATTTTGCTTTCATTAATCTACAAGTAGGTAATTTAGATATCAATTCTTCATGTTATTTGACGTTATCTCCGGTGCCATGGCTTAACCCTAGAAGTTAATTGGTGAGCTATCGGATTATAAGTGAAGTAATTTGAGTTTGCTTTCATTAGTCTGCAATTTTTGGTTTTGAGTGCAGTAGTTTAGATTTTATTTTTGTAATTAGATGGACAACAAAGACAGTAACCTCATTTTTAGTACTTCATCTTTAGCTTGATTTACGTAGCTGCATGTTTACACTTTTGTTCAAGTTCTGATTTTATAGATAGCATGTTTTGAGATCTTTGAAGTGCTAAGTTTGGAAATTATCATAAGAAGCATAAACCTTGTCTTCAACTATACATCCACACTTGATCTTTAAAAGTATTCTTAAAACTTTAAACTAGGATTTTCATTGTATTAGAATACTTTAGGAGACCAACAAAAAAAAAACCCCAAAACAACATAAACTATAAAACAACGAAGTAAGAAAAAGGGTTAACTAAGCACATATGGTGCACCACACTTCATCAGTTTACGATAACCGAATTGATAATTTATGTAGAGAAATTTAAGACATTAAATTGACTAGACAGACACCATCACCATAGCCTCTCAAGGTACATACCCTATCTGAATGTTCACCAAGGATTTTCCTTCCAAGACTGTTCTTATCTTGGATTCCCAATCCTCAAAGAATATCGCTGCTCTTCGACTACTCTCATCTTGGATGCCCTACCTCATCCTCAAAGAGTATCAGTCCATGAGACTACTTCTATCTTGGATTCCTAATCCTCAAGAAGTATTGGTCTCATATGTTGATCCAATCCTCCATTCTCCATACCAGTGCCTTCACTAGACTTATGACAATTAGTCTTGGTCTAGTGCATGACACATGGAGAATACAGTGTCCCTCATCACTCCCTCTCAACCAGGTAGGAGATATATACAAGTTTAAGTGTGTTTCTCAAATGCTCAAGCTTCTTATTCATAAGATACTTTGTTAATATTTCAACTACTTGTTCGTTTGTGGAGATGTATTGTAGCTTCACAACCCCATCTTGTACCAAACTTTGAATATAGTGATACTTATTATTAATGTGTGATGTCCTAGCATGAAAAATTGGGTCCTTTCTTAACCTTATACAACTCTAGTTGTCACACTATATAATGGTAGGGTCCAACGGTCCTTCAAAAAAATATGATAACAACTTTCTAAGCCAAACAACTTCTCTACCAACTTCACTTGCTGCAATATATTCAACTTCAACACTACTTAATGCAACTAAATCTTATTTCTTTCTCATCCAAGAGATCATAGAAGATCCCAAGCTAAAACATCCACCAGTAGTGCTTCTTCCATCTGTCTCACTGCCCCCCCCCCCCCCCCCCCCCATCTGAATATGCATAGCCCAATAATTATATCTCATTACTAGCATATCTTAGGTAGTGATGTACATTCCCATGAAGATATCTCAAAATATGTTTAGTTGTTATCCAATGATCATGCCTTGGCTCCATCTAGAATTAACTAAGAACATTTGTTGCATGGCATATGTCTGTCTAGGTGTTCATGAGGTACATCAAGGGTCCAATCAACTGTCGGCAGCATGTAGGATCAAAAAGCCTTGATTTTGAACTTCTCAACTTTCAAATTAGTAATAATAAGAGTGGTCATCGATTTACTATCCATCATACCAAACTTCTGCAATATCTCGGTCACACATTTCCTTTGACCAAGATACATCTCACTAGGTTTTTGCCATACTTCTAATCCTAAGTAGTAGTGCATAAGCCTAAGATCCTTCATGTCAGATTCAGTTGCCAACTACTTCTTGCACTCTTCAATACGATTCTCTACACCTGTAACTAGTAAGTCATCCACATATAGTGGTATGATCACAAGTTCATTCTTAACCACCTTGATGTAGAGATTAAGATCTACATAACTTTTGACGAAACCAAGTCTTATAAGATATGCATCCATCCTTGTGTGCCATGCTCTAGGGGCTTGCTTCAAGCCATGTAGAGCCTTCTTCAACCTGTATACATGTGTCTCCTTATCATGGACCTCGAATCCTTGAGGCTTCTTTAATGTAAATTGCTTCATCAATTTTACCAATTAGAAAAGTTATTTTAGCATCCATTTGATGAATGTTTCATTCCATAGGAGCAGCCAGAGAGATAAGAGATCTAATGGTTGTATATCTTGTTTTTGGAGTAAAATTTTCTTCATAGTCGATTATTTCCTTTTGAGAAAAGCCTCTTACCACAAACCTTGCCTTATACTTATCAATGTTTCCATCCATTGCGTGTTTGATCTTGTATACCCATTTGGAAGTGACAAAAGATTTGTCTCTAGGTCTAGGAACAATTTCCTAGATATCGTTCTTCATTATAGACTAGTATTCTTACTACATAGCATTCCTCCATTCTTGATGTTCGTTTACCTTCTAAAAAGTGGTGGGTTCTACTTCAATGAGCTTATCATATAAGCTACATAACATGAATATATTTTAGGCTTCTTACTTTCTCTAAAAGCTCATTTGGTTGCTGCATGCCCTTCAAATTCCTGTAGAGTTCTCCTCAACCAAGCTGGCCTCTTACGAGTTTTTGGAATGATGACTCGCTGCATCAGTTCACTTGGTCCTTCAACTTCTTCACGATTAGTAGTAGGTTCTTGAATATTTTCATGCCTTGATATTTCTTCGAAGATGAGTTTTTCTTCCTCATCAGAATCAATAGGAATGTCCTTGGACTTTCTTTCTTTTTTCTCTGTAAAAACTAATTCTATTAAGAGGGAAGAAAAATATAGTTACAATGAGGCTGTAGCTTCAGCCGAGAACACCTGAGTTTCGTCTGGTTATCAAAACTATCCCATGTTTGGAAAACCAGTTACAATTTGCAAAAAACCATGCAGAAAGTCGAGAATACAACAGTAAAACCAGAATGAGAGCTTGAAAGAGCACCATTTGAATCATTTGAGACAACATCATATGACAGATTGCTACAGAAAACAGCAACAAAACCACAAATGCGAGAACCACAAAACTACAAGCAATATCACAGAAACCACTAACAACAGAGCCAAACTAGTCAGCAGCAAAATCTTGGGTGACACGTGGGCGATCATGTGGCATCACATAGGGAGGTCCAGGTCTAGTGGCTCCTCAATGACAGGGCACTCGTTCCCATACCAAATCTCGCCATCCTCCGCCACGCGGCCCTCCGCCCCGCCACCTGGAGGTTCCGAAACCTGAAGGGTGCCGCTCGAGCTGCCAGCAATGGCCATGGAAATTGTGGCACCGTGAGAGCTACCACCTGGTTGCCGAGTGTCGCCTGCAGCATCACCTTCCTCATGCTGCCCGCCGCGCCTTGCTGCTCTGCCTTCATCCGCCGAGAGCTGCTCTGAGCCATGTCTGCCGACAATTCTGCAGTTGTCCTGAGGTTGCTCGGTCGGGTTACGCTCCGGAGCCCTGTGTTGTTCTTCTTCTTCAGAGAAGATGATGGTAATATTGGCAGTGATAATGGGCCGGTTCAGGTTGCTCTGGAATCTGAAGTGAGTCAACTGGAAGGCATTGTGTGGATAGACTCTGCGAGGCTGGCTAAGAGGGGGAGAATTAGCCTGGGATGAATTCGGAGAGGCAGGTGGTGGTGGCTGCTCCATGCTTTGCGCAGCCTGAGATCTAGCGCGGCCTCCTCGGCTACCTCCATGGTGGCTCCTCATGCAGTGACGGACCATGGTAATGTAGCGAAGGAGAAGTGCAGGCGAATTGGGAGCTTGGATGGGCAGCAGAGAGTGCTCATAGGGGACCTGAATTGTGTTCAAAGGGCAGAGCTGAGAGAGTGAATTAAGACCGTAAGGATTCGAACAACAATTGCCTGTAACAATTCGGCTGCCAGGATTCCTGCTTGGAGCAGGCATAGACTGCAGGAGGGCGGACCGACAATGGAGTTGATGGGCTTATGCACCATGTTTAATCTAACCATCTCCTTATCTCGACCGGGGCGTTCATTTATTATGTCCTGCAGGCGGATCTACTCTCTCTTGAGGTGATTTTGCAGGTGCCTGAGCTAGGCATGGAGAATAGCGTTGGCCTGCAGCTGGCTGGGCCGAGCGCCGTCGTTCCCCTGAAGCGCCATTAATAGCCATGAAAATCACCCGCATCCGGGTGTCCTTGGACTTATTGTATGCAATGCTTTCATAAAATATAACATATATGCTTACTTCAATTCATCAATCTTCCTTGGTGTAGGCTCTATAAACTTTTGATGACGAACTATATCCAATAAAGATGTCTTTTATACCTGAAGGGTCCAAATTATTCCTTTTGTCCTTGGGAATGTAAATTTATATGGCACATCCAAATATTCAGATATGATCAATGCTTTAATTCTTTCTTGTGAACGCTTCTTATGGGGTCATGTCATTGATAATTTTATGAGGGCTTCAATTTTGTATATATATTGTTGTTACAGTTGCTTCTCCCCATAAGAACTTGGGTAGGTCTTGGTCATGCAACATGGATCTAACACATCCTTCAATTGATCGGTTCTTCCTTTCAGTCGCACCATGTTGTTGAGGATTGTAGGGAACTATTAGCTCCGTCTTAATTCCTGCTTCCTTACAAAAATCCACAAGTTCTTTGGAAGCGTGTTCTCCACCATTATCTGATCTTAGGGTCTTGATCTTTCTTTCTGTTAATTTTTCTACTTCTGCTTTGAATTCTTGAAATTTCTTAAACACTTCATCCTCCTTAGATTTGAGGATATATATCCATGTCTTTCTATAGTGACATCAATTAATGTTACACAATATTGATGACCATCAAGAGACTTGTTTTCCATAGGTCCAAAAACATCGAAGTGTATGAGATCCAAAATTTCCTTAGATCTCATATCACTGCTTGCAAAAGTTTTCTTCACATCCTTGCCAAGAGCAAATACCTTACAGACTCCTTCATTCTCTTGCTTTAGTTTAAGGATACCATTAACCATATCATTCAATGATGGCAATATATTATAATGAAGGTGACCATACCTTCTATGCCATAATTCTCAAGGGTTGATATCTAAATGCACTAGATCCCGAGGAAGAGGTGTTAGAAGTCTATACAACCTCCCCTCACAAACCTTAATAGTATTAGCATCTTCAATACTAGATCCCTTACCCCATACAATAACTTTTCCATCAACAAATGCAACCCTACCACCTTTATCTTCTACACAAGAAATAGAAAGCATGTATTTCTTCAAATTTGGAACATAGAGTATATTATCGAGATGAATGTTTCCACCGATTTCCAAATCCAAAGAAGTAGATCCAATTCCTTTAACAGAGTATTTGTTCTTATCTCCAAGTTCAATTAAATGAGAAGAGATTCCTTTTGATAAGGTTTGGAGTTGACTGCATTTCCCTGTCATATGTCTTGAGGCTCCACTGTTGATTACCCATATACTATCATCCTCAAAAGTACCTGTAAGAGCGAAAAAGAGACTTCCATCCATGACATCTTTAGATAGCTTATAGATTAACTCGATGGTGCAACCTTTGATAGTTTCAAGGAGTCTCCTAAGAGCCTTAAGACCTTTTTCATATATCTTGCCATTGTAGAGGGAGAGAGAGAATAGATAACTACTTTAAGAGTGTCTTCCAACAAGAGTGCTCAACAAGAGTGCCAACAAAGATGTGATCTTCAAACTTCCTTCCTTCACCTTAGCTCTAGTAAAATGTTGAGAAATCGATGTAGTTGTATGTTAGGGTTGATTCCTCTTACTTGTTAATTACTTGTTAGTATTTGTTCATTTTTATTACTTAATTATGTCTTCTTCATAAAGCAATTACCAAAACATAAAATACATGAAGATCACAGGAACACAAAGAACACAAGATATAGGCTCCAAGACATGGAAAAAACCCACAAGGGGGAAACCCAATCAACTTATATTCCTATAGAATCTGATCAAAGTGAGACATCCAATATCTAAATACCAAGATCAATACCTCCACAAGCACCAAGTCAACCCTCCCTTCATAACCTTCCTCAAACAAGTCAAAGTTCACAAATTCAACGTTAGTCAAACTTCACCAAATTTGGTCAAACTCATAATTTTGTCCCTACAACTCATATCTCCAATTCATACCTGCAACTTCACCTTGGTAGCTCACAAAATTACCTCATAATTCTTGCATGTGTGGGCAGAAACTAGCAAAAGATTCGAATTCTTCCTTTCTTTCTTGAATTTATCTTTCTTCCTTGGCCTCCACACTTCTCTTCTTCCTCTCTTTCTCAGAGATCGAACTTATGTATGTGAATATGCAAATGAGGATGAAGCCTCTTCCTTTTATAGCCATTCATGAGGTCAAATTGGGCCTCTTTTAGGCTGACTTCTCCTGGCAGAGTCGACTTGGTCTTGGGGATCAAAATGACTCTTTTAAACTCAAAAAAAAAAAAATTCTTTTCATACAAAATAGTCTAAATGGGACTTTGACACATGATAAATCTTCTTCTTGTATCAATGAACCATAGAAGCATGAAGAACATGCTTGACTAGAAAAATAATTATAATAATTTTCTTTTTTCTTCTATTTTCTTTTTACAAGATTTATACATTGATACAACTACAAAGACAATTATGAAGACCAAACTTAGTTACATTTTCCAACAATCAGGAGTACAACCATCACCCTCATTGAAAATATCCCAATATAGACAAAAACTAACAAGCATATAAGCTAATAGAAGTGCAAGTATGTCAATAGATATTCATTTATCAGATTGGTGGGAGAGCTCAACATTTTGACATGGTAGTGTCTAGGGAATGGTACTTTTGTATTAGGTTTCTCCTGTTGATACTAACAGACCCCAAAACAACAAAAAATGACAATTAAAATACAATGAAACAACTTTAAAGACAAATTACAACTAAATAATGTTATCCATATTCTTATTATGCACTCCATCTTGCCTACATATTTCCCAAGAGGCTATGGTGCTTGTGCCCACTGTCACCTCCTATTGTTGGATCTTTTCCCCTATAAAAAATAACAACAACAACAATCAATGGTTTTGTTCTCCTTTGTATCATTACTACTTGTAAACTAGTTCTTTTGCTTAGGCATCCTCCATCTCGAAAGTTTATCGAATGCAAAGGCTTGAACATAGCATATAATAGATTGCATTAGGTGCATATAGAGCTGGACTATTTTTGCGATACCTGAGCCACGTTTTCATAAATTTTGCAGCCACATAGGTGAAGAAATTCTACGCTTTTTTCTTTACAGATTTATTTTCCTATGTGTTTTACATCATGGAGTTACATTCCACAAATTCAAATGTTCAAGATTGTGATAACTTCAATTGATCTAGGCCTTTGTGTCTAAGATTTAGAAGACTTAAATGTTAAGAGAGGAGGAGAGAAACATATAAATCTACCACAAAACTAATCACAATAACATTGATAAAAATGAAAGAATTGAATACATCGCAAAAATATGAAGAGAGAGAGAATTAGAGAAGGAGGATTCCATTAAGAAAAAACATTACATGTCATGAAGCCAATTTTGGGACCTCTCCTTCTCAACCTTCATTCTTTCTTATTGCCTTCTTATGAGGCGTGTTGTTGATGAAGTCAACTTTAATTAGGTTTGAATTTGTCAATTACATCTATCAAGTTCCCTTTTTTATAAAAATATGCCTTTATGACATATACATATGAACTTAAACTAAAATCCTCCCTAAGATTCAGATCAATCCTCCCCCCTTATAAAATGATGGCCCCCATCATTCACCAATGCTAAAAGAGGAGGGACCCCATTATGTTCAATGTAAGACCGTAATTAAAATTTGTTGTGAGCTAATGAAGATAAGGATTTTGTGTGGTTAACCCACAACTGTGGGTTTGTGGATGACCGATAACCATGATGATTACAATGTGCCAAGTGCCACTCAAAAGAAGGGTTTTGTGTAGTTAACCCATAATTGTTGGTTTGTGGATGCCGCGTAATCGAGCTGGCAATAGCAAGATTGGAGAAGGGTTTTGTGTGGTTTACCCATAACCTTGGTTTTTTTTTCTTGGCAATGGACCTCTTGTTGCAACTATGTTGACAGCTTTTGTTATAGGTGATGAAATCAAATTCCATTGAATACCCATTTGAGGTATTGAAGAATCTTTCCATTTATATAAGATACTTGCTCTGTAATGATTTATGGGCGTTGTGGCACCTGCATAAAGTTGGTTGAATATTGTTGCTCCACGTTCCATCCATTATTGTGCTTTTGTGGTGGCCATACCAATGTGGATAAGCTATGAAGTGGCTAAAATGAGGTTTCCCAAGCTTCTAGATGCTACATGTATAATTTTTAAGCAATGGAATGGTTGTATAGATTTGCAATAATGTTGAATGTGAGAACATTGAGTGTAGAGGGCCACAAAGGATGCCAAGGGTTTGTAGGGTGACATGGATTGTTGTAGAGGTCATTGAACATCTGTGGGCAGTATGGAAACTTTTTTTTTAATGTTGTAGATTAATGGATGCACTGAATCCATGAAAGAATTGGAACACACCCCTTCCTAAGTCCCACCAAAACAAAGGTTAGAAGGAGGTGGTCACTATGTTGACTCGAGATCCAAGGTAGAATTATGGAAATGGGGTCTAAAATTTCCGCTTTCTTCTATTTCAAAACCCAAAAAAAATAGTACCATCATATTTCCCTCATTGAGACAATTCCAATGACATAATATCTGTTGCAATCTGACACCAGGATTGTAACAACCCCTGGTTGATTTTCTATGTAAATAAAATATTACCAAGGTCATAGGACACGTATTCCAAGTTGAATGTTGGGAAAAACACAATGATGGGGTATCACTGGTGATTAATTAATGGCTATAGAAATTGGCAAAGGAAAAGTGGCAATAATTGGTATTTTATTTATGAAATAAATGAAAATAGGAGAAATTGAAGGTGAAGAGACACATATTTGCACGAGAAGGAAATTAAAGGAAAATTGAAGGATAATGAAGAAAATAGAGGCCTCAATGATAAAAAGTCTCATGAGGATCAGTTGCTAACCTTTTGATAGTTTTTGGGTGGAGCTCTCTTCTATTTTCTCATACTCTCATACTCTTGCACACTAAGAGTATTCTTGGAGAATTCTTGGAGCACTTTGGCATACATTGGATTTGGAGAAAGAAGGCAAATGCAAGCAAGAGAGCACAAGGAGACATGTGGATCATCATCTACAACAATATTTATTTGCAGTTAATAGGTTGCACGTGTGACTTCCTCGTTGATTTATGGATGCATGGTACATGTATGTGATTTTATGATTATGTGTTGTCATTGGCATGGAGATTTGCTTGGATTGACAGTGGTTTTAGCGTTACCTTTCCATTTCCAGGATAACCATGATGTTGTGGTTTTTTTCCACTAGATTGTTTTCTGGTTGGTGCTCATAATTCCTTACGGGTGTGGGTTGGAATAAACACTCTAGAAGCCCTGAAACAACTTAGGTTGAGTTACTAGTCCTGGAACCTAGGTTGGGACAAACGCTCTGGATCGCTTGGTGGGTTGAGATACTAGTCCCTCTAGAGCACTGGAAGGTTGTGGGTTGAGTTGCAAGTTCTTGGAGCCCAAGACAACTTGGGTAGAGACCGATGCGGTTGGTGTTAATGATGTCCTATCATAGAGGTGGAATCACTGGTTGAGGGTTTAGGTGGTTGGCCTCTAGAAGCCCTGGTTTGGTTTTGCCTTGGTCATCCCATGAGATCGCACATTCATGCTTGGAATATGGTGTGTGGGTGATTGGATGAAAGAGATATTTGGTTCAGCCCAATCTATGGTCGGGTGGTACGTGGATTTCCCTAACATGGTTGGAATTTTCATATATTTATAAGAGTTATTCTTCTATTGTGATTCATGTAGATTTGTAGTGATTATGTTGGTGATATTATGGCTAAGTTTCCATGGTTCCTATGCTAGTTATTTGTTGGTTACATGATGTATGTTATTTATGGATCTTGTCATGAATTATTTAGCTATTGATTGTTTGATGAATGTAAGGACTAATAAGTGTTGTTGTAGCTATGTGGAAAGGGAATAGGGCCTTCTTAGTGATTCTCAAATGAATCTAGACTATTATGATCATATATGCATTCATGATCTGTAGCTTACATGGTTTCCATGTGTTTGACGAAATGTATAGTGTGTTATACGTAGTCTAGGTCAAGTTACTAACTCAAGTTTGAATGCTTAGCTTTGTTGTCATGTCTATTATGATTTAAAGTCTCAGGCAGTTATGGGCAATGGTTTGAAGGCTACCCTAGAATTGTGTTACATATCTTGGGACCGTACCCTCTGAACTGGGCAAATTGGGTCACAACCGCACTCAAGCAATGTTATGCATGCGGTTAGATGCCTTCTACTGCACCTAGGTCTTGTCATGCATGCGGTTGGGAGTCTAAGTCAATGAAAAATAGCCTCAACTCATGGTTTGGTCACCTGGGGTGGTCCTTTGACCCCTGGCCATCTTATAGTCCTGAGGGATGTTATGAGTTGTCAGTTTGTGGTCAATGTGTAGGCCCCACTTCCTTAATTGGAGCTTGGAGGTTGAGTCACCTCATAGTAACTCTTTGTCTCATGTTTACCTTGGTAGTATGATGAAATTGGGTAAATGGGGGAAGGGTGGTTATAGGGTGGTATCAGAGCTTCCAGGTTCAAACACTTAGACTGGATGGGTGAGATGAGTTTGTTATGCATGCATGTTAGTTGTCGATGTGTTTGTCATGCATGCATGTTGGTTATTTATTGTGATGATCATTGTCGCATTCTTGTGTCATCATGATGGTGTTGGTATGTTACAACGTTGGTATGATGTTGATGTTGAGATGAATGATATGTTGATTTCATTATATATACATATGTTGTGCTCATCTAGATTGATTGTGCATACGAGATAACCTCCCCTGAACTTCACTGAGGTATGTTGGATTATGTTTATATTTGGTTATCTGACATGGTATGTTTACAGGAAGTAAAAGATCAGAGGTGATAAGCAAAATTGTGGATTACAATTCACATGACTCTCCTTACAGATTAGATGAGCAACACAAAGATGAGTACTCTCTTGACATAGTGGATACTTTAAGAAGTTTAAAGGTAGAAATTAGAAGTTGTAAGGTGGCCAATGATAGGATAATTTAGTCACAGGAAAGGTTTGCCAGGGCTTAGGAAAAGCAAGCCATACTCAATACAGTGATCCTTCAGAATTTATCAGATTTACAACGACAAGGAAAACCACAGATCAATTATGAACAAGAGGAAAGGACCAATTTGGCATATAGTAGCAGGTCTCATGGATGACACAAATTAGTCAAGGATGACATGGTCAAAGGTGGTAGATGGATGGACACACCTGAAAAGAGAGGTAGTGGTTATGGGTTCTATTCTAGCTCTGGATGAGAGAGAAAGCACGGTAATCATCGTTATCATCCTTACATGAGGAATGAGAGGCAATACTTACCAGATGAACTTAAGAAAGCCAAGCCTCCTACACTTGATGGAGAGATAATGAAACCAGAAGATGCAGAAGCATGGTTGCTTAGGATGAAGAAGTTCTTCGAGCTACATGATTATACAAAGAATATGAAAGCTAAGATAGTAACTTTCAATCTCAAAGGGAAAGCAAACATCTAGTGGGAAGATGTGAAGCATGTCAAAGGCATCATGACAAAGGAGTTGAGTTGGCATGGGTTCAAAAGACTCTTCAGAAAGAAGTATTTTTCAGAGAGGTACTATGATAATAAGGCTAAGGAGTTCTACGAGTTGAAGATGGGATCTATGAAATACGAAGAGTATACGACTAATTTCTTGGGGTTGTTGAGGTATGTACCATATCTTAAGGATGAGAAGACGAAGGTTCAAAGATTTGTTAGTGGATTTCCATTAACATTTAAAGATCAGATTGAATATGATGAGCCTCAGACATTGGAGGAAGTAATTGGGAAGTTGAAACATTGTTATGAGCAGTCTAAGCGTAAATATGAGCCTAAGAAAGGTTGGAAAGGTAATGATAAGACTAAGGGAAAGTGGGATAAGAAGTGAGGAAGACCTTAGGATGCAGGTAACAAGGAGAATGCAACGTCATACAAGAAATTCCATGCAGTTAACAGAGGACAGGGATTTCAGTAGGAGGAGCAAAACAAGGGTGATGGCAAGAATCCTTTACGGCATTGGACTTGTGAAAAGAATCATTGCAGGAGAGATTGTCCACAACATCAGGGTGGCAGACCACATATTTACAGTGTTCAGGAGGCACAGGCAGTTGGGGATGTTGGATAGAGTAGTCCTCAGATTTATACAACATCGGATAATAGGCAGGCTGATCATCAGGATCTATTATCGAGATGGAAGGTAGGCTTTGTGATCAAGTTGTTTCTATTTTGATTGGCTCTGGATCTAACTATAGTTATATCAGTCCTGACCTGGTGGATAAGTGCTGGTTGAATAAATAAGTGCATGCAAAGTCTTGGTTGGTTTAGTTGGCTATAGGTACCAAGAAAAGAGTTCATCATTGGGTAAGATCTTATGCATTTGCACTGAATGATATGTCTACATCAGCGCCTCTAAATGTATTTATGTTGGGATCATATAGTATGTTCTTAGGTATGGATTGGTTGTGCATTCATAGGACTAAGGTAGATTGCTATGTCAAGGCTATTGAGTCTCTGGATGCCGATGGATAGAGGAGAATCTTGCAAGGTAAGAAGAGGCCTGCATCAGTGAGAATGGTTACAGCTATGTAGGCAAAGAGCAGTAGCAGGAAAGGGTGTGTATTGTTTGCATTTCATATTTCCAGTGACAAAGGGAAGGATGTTGAGGATGTTGAGGTCTTGAAGAGGCATTTGGTTTTGTAGTAGTTTCAGGATGTGTTCCCAACATATATTTCAGAGTTACGGCTTCATTGGGAAGTGTACTTTTCTATTGAGTTGATGTCAGGAGCAACACTAGTGTCGAAGGCACTGTACAGGATGAGCACTTCAGAATTAGTGGAATTGAAGCCGCAGCTTAAGGAAATGCTTGATAAGGGATACATTAGTCGAAGTGTGTCATATTGGGGTGCACCAATATTATTTATGAAGAAGAAGGACGATACTCTCAAGTTGTGCATTGATTACAAGCAGTTGAACAAGGTGACTATCAAGAACATGTATCCTTTGCTGCTTATTGACGATTTGTTTTATCAGCTTAAGGGAGTAGCAGTGTTCTCGAAGATTGAATTGAGATCAGGATATCATCAAGTATGCATCAAAGAAGAGGACATCTACAAGACCGCATTCCATACCAGGTATGGGCATTATGAGTTTGTAGTAGTTACTTTTGATCTTACTAATGCTTCAACTACTTTCATGTGTTTGATGAATAGTGTGTTGTGTCCTTATCTACACAAGTTTGTGATAGTATTCATTGATGACATATTGATATATTCTAAGAAAGAGGAGGAGCATGCAGAACACCTAGCGGTAGTATTAAAATTGTTGAGAGAACATCAATTGTATGCCAGAGATAAGTTCATTACTTGGGACATGTTGTTTCCAAGGAAGGTATAGCAGTGGACCCGAAAAAGATCAGAGTTATCATGGAGTGGGAAACTCCTAGGAATGTGGATGAGGTCAGATCATTCATGGGACTAGTAGGTTATTACAGGTGGTTCAACAGGAATTTCTCTGAGATTGCCTATCCTATTACACCCTTGCAGCGAAAAGGGGAGAAGTTTGAATGGACTGAGGAGTGTGCAACTAGTTTCGAGAAATTGAAGCATTTTCTTACAAATGCCCCGGTCTTGAAGATTTCATATCCAGATAAAGAGTTTGTTGTATGTACAAATTCTTGCAAGAGAGGACTTGGTGGAGTCTTGATGCAGGACGAATAGGTTGTATGCTACAATTCAAGGAAGTTGAATGAGCATGAGCAGAACTATATCACTCATGATATTGAGTTGGCAGTTATCATTCCTGCATTGAAAATGCAGAGATGCTGTCTTCTTTGCAAGAGGTTCATTTTGATGAGCGATCACAGTGGACTGGGTACTTATTTGATCAACATAATCTGAATGGCAGGCAACCTAGATGGTTGGTTAATCCTAGTGAGTTTGAATTCGAGATCAAGTACATTAAGGGAAATGAGAACATGGTTGCAGATGCTCTTAGTAGAAGAGTGACGGTGAATCACATTGCAACAGTGATTTCTTATGGGACAGGCTTGCAAGAGAGGGTCTTGCAGGCATGACAACATGATGATAGGTATCAACAGTTCAGGCACAGGTTATAGTAGCAAGGTGCAGGTGATAAGGATGAGGATTATCATCTCAAATTAGATGGTTTAGTCAGATTCATGAACAATATTTATGTACCAGATGACAGTGAGCTCAAGAAACTTATCTTGACAGAGTTTTAGGTTAAGCCATATTCGGGTCACCCGGGATATTAGAAAACATTGACAGTAGTTAAGAAAGTCTATCATTGGCCGAACTTGAAGAAATAGGTCGTTGAGTTTGTTGCAAGATGTTTGGACTATCAGTGGGTAAAAGAAAAGTGTAACCATCCAGGTGGTTTATTATAGCTGATTCTGATTCCAGAGCGGAAATGGGATGTAATTTACATGGATTTCGTAGCAGATTTGTCGAGGACATTGAAGCAACATGATTTTATCATGGTTATTGTTGACACGTTAAGTAAGGTAGCACACTTCATTGTCGTTAAGTCTACAAATTTAGCTAGTAAGATAGCTCAGATTTTTATCAGAGAGATAGTGAGATTGCAGGTGTTCCTAAGAATATTGTATCTGACGGAGATGCCAAGTTCACTTCCAAGTTTTGGAAAGAGTTGTTTCCAAGTTTGGAGACAGATTTGGCCTTCAGTACATCTTATCATCCATAGACAGATGGAAAAATAGAGATGGTTAATTGGCTTCTCAAGGACATGTTAAGGATCTATGTCATGCATCAGCAAGGGAAGTTGGAATAGTATATTCCATTGGTAGAGTTTGCTTATAATAATGGGTATCAAAAGTCCTTGAAGATGAGTCGTTTTAAGGCACTTGATGGGAAGAGTTGTAGTACTCCTATCACCTGGAGTGATCCAGTGAAAAAGGTGTTGATTGGCCCATATATGTTGGAAAAGACAGAATAGGAAATGTAGGTTATCAAAATGAATTTCAGGTATTTAAGGAGTTTTAGCTTGGGGAACATGTGTACTCGTGCATCAAGCCTAATAGGAGCTCCTTAAGGATTGGGTCATGTGCCAAGTTGGCACCTCGGTATTGTGGGCATTTTGAGATCCTTGAGAGGATTGGACCAATGGCTTACCGACTTGCACTACCTCCGACAATGAAAGTCCATGATGTTTTCCATCTTTCATTGCTTAAGAAGTATGTGCAGGATGTTGATCATGCGATTAACTGGTTTGTATTGCAGGTGGAACTAGAGGAAGAATTACAACCAGAACCACAATGCATATTAGAGCGAAAATAACTCATGCTTCGGAATAGAACAATCGAGCATGTTAAAGTGCATTGGAAGCACTTTGGGCCCAATGAAGCTACATGGGAGATGGTTGATCAGATGCGGGTTATGTATCCTTCATTATTTAATTGTTTGAGTAAAGAGTTTTTGGTATATGTATATGTATGTTGATTGTAGATACAACAATGAGTTGTGTTATAAAGCTCCAATAAGCAGTATGATTGTCATGTTTGTTATGTTGGTCATGGGTTGTAGCAGTTGTTCATTATAAATACTACATTGACCTATGTTATAAAGCTCCATGGGTAGTATGTTGTGTTTTACAGCGGTTTATTGATCATAGGTGTCATTGAAGACCGAGGACGGTGTTCCCCCAAGGGGGAGGGGTTTGTAACTATCCCTAGTTGATTTTCTATGTAAAAAAATATAACCAAGGTCATGGGACACACATTCCAAGTTGAATGTTGGGAAAAACATAGTGATGGGTATCACTAGTGATTAATTAATGGCTATGGAAATTGGTAAAGCCATTGGCAAAGGCAAAGTGACAATGATTGGCATTTCATTTATGAAATAAAGGAAAATAGGAGAAAAGGAAGGTGAAGAGACACAAATTTGCATGAGAAGGAAATTGAAGGAAAATGAAGAAAATAGAGGACTCAATGATTAAAAGGCTTATGAGGATCAGTTGCTAGCCTTTTGACAATTTTTGGGTGGAGCTCTCTTCTATTATCTCATTATTGGAGCATTCTTGGAGCACTTTGGCATACATTGGATTTGGAGAAAGAAGGCAAAGGAAAGTAGGAAAGTGCAAGGGAACAAGTGGATCAACAACTACAATTGGATTTCTTTGCAGGTAATAGGTTGCATGTGTTATTTCCTTGCTATTTATGGATGCATGGTACATGTATGTGATTTTCTAGCTATGTGTTGTCATTGGCATGGAGATTTTTCTAGATTGACAATGGTTTTAGCCTTGCCTTTCCATTTCTTGGATAGCCACAGTGTTGTGGGTTTTTTCCACTTGATTGTTTTATGATTGGTGCTCATAATTCCTTATGGTTGTGGGTTGGAACAAATGCTTTGGAAGCCCTGGAACAACTTGGGTTGAGTTACTAGTCCTGGATCGTAGGTTACAACAAATGCTCTAGAGCCCTTGGTGGGTTGAGTTACTAGTCCCTGGAGCCGGGTTGGACAAACGCTCTAGAGCCCTGCAAGGTTGTGGGTTGAGTTACTAGTTCTTGGAGCCCTGGACAACTTGGTTAGAGACTGATCTGGTTGGTGTTAGTGATGTTCGACTGTAGAGGTGGAATCAATAGTTGCGGGTTGAGGTGGTTGGCCTCTAGAAGACCTGGTTCAATTTTGTCTTGGTTATCCAATGAGATCCCACATTTATGTTTGGAATATGTTGCAGGGGTGATCGGTTGAAAGAGAGATTTGGTTCAACCCAATCTATGGTCGGGAGGTATGTGGAATTCCCTGACTTGGTTGGAATTTTCATATATTAATAAGATTTATTCTTCTATTACGATTCATGTATATTTGTAGTGATTATGTTGGTGATATTATGGTTGAGTTGCTAAGGTTCCTATGCTAGTTATTTACTGGTTATATGATGGTTACATGATGTTTGTTATTTATGGCTCTTATCGTGAATTTTTTAGCTATTGATTAGTTGATGAATGTATGGACCAATAAGTGTTGTTGTAGCTACGTGGGGAGGGCATAGGGCCTTTGATCAGGTGCTCCAAATTATGCTAAAAAATCAAAGTTGTCAGAATGGTGTGGAACCTGAATGACCGTGTAGTGTTTGTCATCCTCAATCCGATGCAACTTGTTTTGTGAGAAACAAACACTGTATGCTCCCAGAAACGCGATCTGTTATTTTTCCCAAACAGGCAAATTTGGTGTAAGAGCTGATAGGGATGTTGATTGGGCATATGTACAGCCTAGTCAGAAAAAATAATACTCCTTGGAATATTCTGTGGAATATCCTCAAAATATTCCTTGCAGGTGGCGAATCGGAAGGTGACAAGTGTTAGAATTTCATTGGTTCACGTGTTTTGGGTTTGGACCAATAAGGAGGTGACACATGGCTAAGTCGGAGGCTGCCACGTGTCCTCCTAATGGTCGATCAAAATTTTGTTGGCAAGATAGGTCGGAGGTCGGGCTCGACCTCATGACCTCCCACACAATAGAACTAACCACTCCACCTACACATTGTTTCTTAACTAACATATCGTAGGCAGGTTGACAATTAAAGAATCAGCCCCCAGCGTGTCTATATATATATATATATATATATATATATAACATCTCACTCCACCGATTGCAATATGTTCTGGATGCGATATAGATTATATTGCAATTAATAGTTTTGTTGGGTCCGCTGCTTATCGCAATTGCACATCGCCCACGATCGCATTCACAAACCATAAGACCCGCCGATTGCGATTTGCGATGGAGCTGTCAGAACCGTCACCTTAACCACCAGACCTAACCATCTTGCATGTGACCACTTGAACTTAACTGCGAGATAGGCATGGAAGTTGGTGGGACCGCCAATTTCGACGGAACTGCTAGAATTAACTCCAGATAATGAATTTAACTGGAAGTTAGCCAGATTTGGAGGAGGAAATTATGGAAATACTGGCAGAAGTCATAAATAAGGCAATTTTCGACCAAATGAGAATGAGAAAGAGGATGGGGTACCATTTTTGAGGATGTTGGACTCATTGGAGCAGGTTTCAAAAGCATTTGAGCACTATAAATACATCTTTTTACATTTTTGAGCATAATAGAGAGGCCTAAACCATTGGAAGCTGGAACAAGGAGATGTAGCCCAAGAGGGGTGAACTCCTTTATCATGTTCCTGTTGTAATGCGTTTTTGATGATGTTCTATACATGTTTATGCTACTGTTCAGTCTCTTATTTATGTTTAATTACTCATAAAATTTGCAAAATGAAAGAATTTTGTTTCTAATATGAGGAGGATCTTAGCACAACAATCTAATATTCTAAATCAGATCATTTTGGTATCAGAGCACTAGGTTTTCTTTGTGAAAGAAGGATTTAACTATTTGCAAGTTTATGTCATGCTCACAAGGTTAAAACTCAAAAGAGGAGAATGAAAGCTTGTTGAAAGCCCTGAAGTTGGGTCAAGGGGAAGGAGAGCAAGTTTGCCACAATCTTCAACACCAGTTCAGCGTCGAGTTGCAGTTGAGACTCCAGAGATCATGTCTCATGAAGGAGAACCTACAAATAGGATAGAAGATGAGAAGACCTTCATAAAGGCTTTCTTTGATATGATAGAGATGGTAAAGGTTCTCTATGAAGAGAGGAATACCAAGTTGCAAGGGGAAAGTTCCAAACCTCCCAAAGGAGAAGGCTCTTCAGGAGGAGGTAATGGAAATATACACAAACCTCCACCCTCTCCACCATCTTCTTCATCTTCTTCTTCACAAGCATCTTCACCCTCTTCCACTAACACAACCCTTACTCATACTCATCATCATACTTCAAAAGGAACTAGTAAATCACCTTTTTAAAAACTTGATGTTAAATTTGATTTGCCCATGTATAATGGTGAAGTGACTGAAGAGAAGGCTGATAATTGGATTCATCAGTTGGAGGTCTATTGCAGGATTCAAAACCTTCAATAGGATGACATAAAGATTCGGTTAGCTTCCCTGAGAATGGAGGGTGCAACATTGGTATGGTGGGAATCAAAGACCCAAGAGGAGATTAAAAAACACGGTAAGATCTCAATTTCTTGGAATGATTTCATTGTTGCAATCAAAAGACAATTCTACCCTCTAGCTTATATGCAGAAAGCCACCATGAATTGGCAGAACTTTAGACAGATTAAAGGTCAAAATGTGCAAGATTACACCCAAGAATTCATAAAAAGGTCTTTGATGTTAGGTGTAGAATTGCAATCATAGGACACATTGCTAAAGTACATAGGGGGTTTACACAGTTACCTTAGGCATACTATCTTAATGTTTAATCCTAATAATCTAGATGAAGTGTGTGTGCAAGCCACCCATCTTGAGGCAAGAGGGAAAAACACTCCAGAAGAAGGTAGTAAAAAGCCATTTAAGGGTAAAGAGAAAGAAAAGGTTTACAAGGGAAAGAAAGATGCATCCATTAAAAAGGAAGGAGAGAAAACAATATGTAAACATTGTTCCAGAGAGAGTCACGATGAAGCTCATTGTTGGAAGCTTCATCCCAAAATGAAACCAAAGAAATTCAATAACAAAGGAAAAGAAAAGACAACTGCCACCATTCAAGAGGATTTGGGATCCGATTCGGGTGACGAAACTAAAATTACAGCCATGGGGATAAAATGAAAAGAATCCATTGCTAGCACTAGTATATCAAATTGTCACACTAGTACTCCAAATGAAGAAAAAAAGATTGAATTTTTTCCTGTGAGAGTAATCTCAAAACATTAAAAAAAAAAAAAAAAAACCCCCCCCCCCCCCCCCCGACACATTTTTTTTTAACAAGAATGGATGTATTTTATTTATAGAAAATGGATGGCCGGAGCCAATCAACACTATTACATATTGCATCAACCATTAATTTTAGGCGACTCAGTCTCGACAAAGCCTGAATGGATCCATTGTCCATTTCAATGAAGAACAACTTAACTACTCTGGCTTACATAGATCCTTGGTCAAAGCGTAGAGTCCCACAAAAGAAAAAGGAGACTGCATAACCAGATCCAATATCTGGTGGGGAAGGCAAGTCCTCTATTCTGGGGAAATTTCTTAGCATCTTCATTAGCTCGTTGATTAGATGAATGAGAGCATTTGGATGGTGCGATCTAAGATCTGCTTTTGTTGTTGGAGCAGAGAATTCTGAGCGCTACCATCATGGGAAACTGCAAGTTTTATGAGTATCTTGAGTTCTCATTGTTTAGATGAATGCGTGGTGGAGTAGCACGAATTACAATTCTGTTTTTTAAGCTGAAGTAGATTCATCTCGCACGAATTAAGGTTGGAGCAGAGAAGTCTAAGCACTGCCCACATGAGAATATACAAGAAATCACATTACAATATACAATCTACAGGAATCGAGCTCTGAATATTAAGAGTTATGTCGTTGCGGTATGGTCAAGCCAAACAGGCGATGCCATCCTTTACAATGAACCAGGTCTCTGTAGATTAATTCAGTCCATAGCAACAGAGCTCCAAGACTCTTCAAAGAGTCTAAGGGATAATGCGATATCTACATTAAATGTTCTGAGTCACCAAAAACAAGTTATAGATGCCACAGAGTGTGAGCTACAAGAGTATGGAATGAAGTTTGTGCCAGATTTTTGGCACTTGTGGTAACAGCAGAACTAGGAGTCATTGCCACTAGTGACTGATATTCCTCGGGTCAAAATTATATGTTAAGGTATTGGTTGCCATTTTGAAGCTTCATTGTTCTTTGACAAGGCACCTTGGGCTAAGAGGCAACCCATGTTTTCCCTTATGTCGGCCTCCTTGTTCAGGCTTCCGAGGATGTGGTAGAATGAAGTGGTATTGAAGCTCTGCAACACTTTCCTTATTCTTTCAAGAGTTTTGTTGACCATTGGGTTATTAAGATGGTCACCTGAGTTGAGGATTTTTATCAGGATTTTTGAATCCCCAAAGGCTTGTAGGTTTATTTCTCTGCTCCCTTGGGTTAGCTGGTAGGCTTTGAGCAGTCCCATAATCTCTGCCTGGTTACTAGTGCTCAGTCCTCAGCCCTAGTTGAATCTGTCTCTTGTGTGCCCTTCGGGGGAGTAGATTACTCCACCTGCTCCTGATATCCATGGGTTTCCTTTGGAGGCTCTGTCGAAAAATATCGTAACTTTTCCCTGGTTTTTCCACCACTTTTGGAAATCTAATTCAGAGGTTCGTAGCCTCCACTCTAGGTTGGGGTGGTGCAAGGAGGGATTCTTTTTATTGCTGACATGCCTCAGGGACTCACCGAGCCAGCTGATCTCTTCAGGGAGGAGCGAATTGTCTTTCTTGTGAGGACAATTCTCATAAGTTTCCAGCAACAGTGCTTTGGCTTTGGCAGCAACTACATTGGGAGTTTGTAGTCTGTTGTTGAAGATGGCTTCATTCCTAGCTAACCACACTTCCCAGCAGATGAATTTTGGTATTGCATACCATATTTTGGCCCACATTGATTTTCTCTTCAGAGCGTGAGGGGAACGCTCTTTCCAGGAAGTGAATAGACTAACCACTGAGAGCTGCACTGGTATTTGGGCCTTGAGCCCCAACATTGCTTGAGACCATACTTCATTAGTAAAGGGGCAGTCAACGAACAGGTGATCAATTGTTTCTTGAGCCGAACAACAGAGAGGGCATCTGTGGGGTCCTATAATTCCACGCTTCTCTAAGTTATCTCCAGTGAGGACCCTTCTGTGCATGAGAATCCAGCTAAAGAAATTAATCTTTGGGAGGCCAAAGGGGTCCCATACATGCTGCCAAAGTAAAGAGGAGTGGACCTGTGGATGGTGAACTTGGAGAGATGTAAAGCCCTAAGCTGTTGAGTAAGCTCCAGTCTTACCCTAACCCCATTTGTCCCTTGAATGAAGGTGCATTGGAGCCAAACTTGATATAGCTGTTAGAAATAGGTGAAGTCGAGGAAGCAGTCTGCTAGGGAGGGGTTGGAAGGCCCAGTCAGTCCAGTTCTCCTGGGAATCCCAAGAGGAGATGTCATCTAACTTCTGAATGCCATTTCGAATAAGCCAGTCATGCAAATCTGCAATTTCAGGGGCAGATTTTAGAGGTTGATGGCCCATTATATTGTCTTCCCACAACCCAATTCTTTTTCCTTTTGCAGGGATTCTGTAGAGATAGTCTTTAAAGAAATCCTAGCCTCGATTGCATAGCTTCCATAGAGTAGTTCCTTTGTAGGTAGCTCCTTCATCCATATTGTTTATAGAGAGAGTATTTTAATTAGAACTTGACTTATCGGATGTCATTTATTTGAGAAGATTTTCCTGAGGATCTTTCCTCCCATAGCCAGATTAGCCAACCTGGGAACTCTTACTTGAAGCCCTCCTTCTCATAGGGGCCTTTTCACAATGTCCCAACTTACTAGATGAATTTTTTTTGGTTCCCCTTTCCTCCTTGCCACAAGAAGTTTCTAATCAACTTAGATAACTGTTCGGTGATCATTTTTGGAGCTAAAAGAAACGAAGCCTGATATATTGGAAGGGAGGAGAGAACATATTTTACAAGGATAAGCTTCTCGGCTGAAGTGAGCCACTGGCTGCCCCACGCAGTCATTTTTGCCTTGATTTTGCTGATAATTTCCATCTAGTGAAGGGCCTTGTTGGTTCCCAATGTTAAAGGCAAACCTAGGTACTTGAGTTTGTCCCAAGAGGCGTAGCCTGTGAAGCCCAGGGCTTGAGCAATCCGGTGAATAGTTTGCTGGTCTACTGACCAGCCATACACAATGCTTTTCCTCCTATTGACCAGAGCTCCAGATACTCTGCAGAAACTTTGGATAACTTCGTTGAAAGCCTTTGCTATTTTAATGGAGGCACCTCCCATAAGGAGAGAGTCATCGGCGAATAAGGTGTGGTTGATTGGGATTGTTCCTTTTATCGCCCTGATGCCTGGGAGAGTCCCCTTTAACTTCTCTGTTGTCAGCTTTCAACTCAATGAATCTACCATCAAAATGTACAGGAAGGGGGATAGCGGGCAACCTTGCCTTATGCCCCTAGAGGCTTTGAAGTAATTAACCGTCCTGCCATTTACTAAAGGAGCTATCCAAGGCTCTCTTATACATGCTTTAATCAATTTTATAAAATCGGAACTGAAACCAAAAGCAGAAAGAACTTGGAGGAGGAAAGAATGCCTTACTCGGTCAAAGGTGTTCGCCATGTCCAGCTTAATGAGCATACCTTGCTCTTGACGTTGTTGGCTGGAATGAATGATTTCCTACACCAGAATCACATTATCCAGGATATGCCTGCCTTTAACAAACCCACTTTGATTGGGGGAGATGAGTTTTTCCAGCAACAACTTTATTCTATTTGCTAGTAACTTGGTGAGGATTTTGTAGGACGCATTGCATAGCGATATTGGCCTAAAGCAGTCGAACGCCACCAGGTTCGCTTCTTTAGGGATTAGCGCTAGGAAAGTGGAGTTTGTGCTTCCTCCCACTTTGGATTTTTGGAGGAAGCCTTTGATCATTCAAAATAGATCGGCCTTGATGATGTCCCAACATATTCTATAAAAATGAATGGAGAACCCATTAGGTTTTGGAGCTTTGTCTAGTTCCATATTCCAGATGACATTGTTGATTTCGTCTTGGGTGAAGGGCTTAAAGATTCTTGAGTTATCCTCCTCATTAACCAGTCTTGGGACATGAGAGAGGAAGTCTTGAGATTCCTCATCAATATCCGCACCTTCTTCCTTGTACAACTGCTGGAAATGAGAGGTTGCAGCCTCTTCTAACAGAGTTGTACCTTTAAGGACATCCTCATCCGATGAGGTGATTTCAACAATGTGGTTTCTAGAAAGACGAGATCAGATTTGCTTGTGGAAGAAGGCTGAGTTTTGTCTCTAGACGCAAGCCAGAGGTTGCGCAATTTGAGCCTCAAGGATTCTTCCTCCTTTCTGAATGAGCGAAGAGTGTTGATTTGGAGTTCTTGCTCATTCTAAATTTCTGAACAAGTGATGTCTTGCTGCTCCATGTCCATTTGCAAGTCGTGCAACTACTTGGTGTTCTGCTTTCTATGCATAGTGGGGGAGTCAGAGGGATTTTTTATCCATTCTTTCAAGGCTATTTTGGTGGCCTTTAACTTTTGTTGGACCATGCCTTCTTGACTGTGTCCATAAGCCCTTCCCTGTCTGACCAGAGAGGGCTAAATCGGAAGGGGATGGGCTCCAATTTTTGTTCTTCTTCAAACAACAAAAGAATAGGCTTATGGTCTGAAGTCAGCTTTGTGAGAATTTTGGTGGAGATGATCATCTCTTTAGAGAGGAAGGAGCTCTAGAGTAGAAACCTATCCAATTGGGCCGAAATGTGCTTCGCCCCAGTTCTGTTATTTGACCAAGTGTATAGCCCTGTTTTTGGCTTAAAGTCCAATAAATCCCATTGTTGAATCAGATCTTCCACTAATGGAAGGAAGTGGTCCATACCACTGGTACCTCCTCTTTTTTCCTTTGGATCGAGGATGAGATTGAAGTCTCCAGCTAGAATTATATTCTTGGGGGAATAAGCGTCAAGAAAATCGGAAAGGGTTTAACAACAATCTTTCTTTTTTTGCGTAGAGAATAGGGATGTGAAGGTTGAAGAGGGTGAAGGTAATCTTGTTGGAAAGGTTCCGGAGATTAGTGTAGATCCAGTGTTGTGTTAGGAAGGAGCTCACAAGATGGAATTTGTCTTCCTCCCTGAGGGTGGCAAGCCCACCGCATGTGCCCCTTGCACTTACTGCTTTGTCGACTTTTGTTTTCCATTTTACTTCGTTGAGATCAAGAAGGGCATCCCCTTCTATTTTAGTCTCTTGGAGCACGAGAATCTCTGGGAATTCTGATTTCAGAAGGTTCTTCACTGATTAAGATTTTAAGGGATTCCCTAGACCTTTGAAGTTCTAAGAGACTAGTCGCATTATTTACTAGCCGAGGGGGGGGTGTCCCTCCCTTGGGTGGTTTGGTTCTAGTATTTCTACCAATGGACATCTCAATCGTGGGTTGGTTGCCTTGCATTTTTTGTCTCTCCGCTTCTTCTTCTCTTGCTTCTCTGTGGGATTTCCTCCCAACTCTTTTCAAAGGCCTCTTGATTATCTCATCTTCCGAGGATCCAGAGTTCTTTATTGTCTTTTTCCTTGTCATATCTGCATAGGATGGGGGGCTAGGGCCTCCTCTTGGGATTCCGGATTGGATAGGGCCTGTTTCCTCCTGTCTTTTATCTTCTTCCATAGTAGTGACCTGTTGTTCGTCCTCTTCATCTGCTAGATCTAGGAATTTTTCTGGTGTACTAAGAATTTCAAAGGGGTTGGTGGACATGTCTACTCTTGGAGGGACTGAGCTCCCATCCCCATGTGTTGAGGGTGGGGCACCACTCCCTGTGGGCACTCCTTTCCCTTTGGTTCTGTTGTTTTGCTTAGTTGTTGTTGATTTTTTAACCTGTGTCCATTGTTCTCCTTTCAAGTTCTCTGCCTCCTCTGATTTCTTTTTTCAATGCCTGGAAAAGTGCCCATAGCCATGGCAATGTCGGCATTTAAATGGGAGTTGCTCGTAATCTAGTACTTGAATATGAGACCAATCAGCCACCATGAGCTTTATAGCTTCAGGGAGGCCTTCCTCCAAGTCCACTTCTACACAGATTCTCACATAGTAGTATTGATCCCTCCTTTATACTTGATCGATGCATTTGCCGAGTTTATTGCCTATGGTTTCTAGAGATTTGGGATTCTAGTAGTGCAATGGTAGATGAGGCAAGCACACACAGACGAGGATACTCGAGGGCACATCCTGAGTCAGATCGAAGTCCGATGTCCATTTATTCAGGTACAAACCCTGAGGGCCCATGAAATACAGGCCATTTCTGAATATGAGATTCCTGTCCTCTATTGATTCAAATACGAAGAAAAAGAAGCCTTTGCTGACGAAATGGCTTTTGATTCCTTCCTTGATGAGAGGTCGCCAGTTCCTTTGCACCCAGGCATCTACAACTTTAGGTGAGGGCCATAGCCCGGTGAACTGCCCAATAAGCCCTCGTTCTGCTAGGTTCAGGGTAGATCTGCAGGGTTCTTCAGTCGGTAGAGCTACTGTGGGGATGGTTTCCATTATTTTGATGAACTTTTGTTGGCTTTCATTTGCTGGCCGTTTATTACATGCTGCTACCAGTTTCTGAAACACCGATAGATTAGAAGGAGGGGGAGGTTCATGATCAGGGCCCCCTCCTGGGATCAGGGCTCTGTTGTTGTGCTCAGTGGATCCCTATGCCGACAGCTCCTCACGCGCGCCTTAAACCTGTCCTCCTTCACGCATCTTTTTTTGCACGATCCGCTTGTGCAGCTGCCACCTGCTACAGATCTCCGCCCACTATTCTTGCTGTAGTCGTAACTCACCTGTCGCTAGGGTTTCTTCACGCTTCAAACACCTCATTCCCTTCGGTTTTAGCTCGCTCATTTCTTCTATATCGACACACTTTTTAATAGTGGGTCTCAAGCTAATTTGATATCCGATTACTTAGTCAAGAAACTTAATCTTGAAACCATTTTAAATCCCAAGCCATATTCGTTAGGTTGGATATGCAAGGACACAAACTTACAGGTTACAAGAAAATGTATTCTTTGGTTTACAATCACAACAAACTTCATTGACGAAGTCGAATTAGATGTTGTACCACTTGATATATCAAGAATTGTTTTGGGTAGTCGTTACCTTTATGATAGAAAAACAATCTTCTATCGTCATGAAAACAAGTACCACTTGTTCAAGGATGGTGTGGAGTATATTGTGCAAGCTCATCGTAAGAAACTAAATCTTTCATTTGTTAATGCAGGGCAAATGAAAAGACTAGTGAATTCAAGCAAGAATTTAGTGCTTCTTATGATCAAACCCAATGTTGATATTGAATATGAAGTATTTGATGGTTGTAATTCAAAATTTAAAACTGATTTGTTTGATATAGTTAACCATGAGGATGAGATGTTTCATAAAGCAAAAGGATTTCCTTCCAAGAGGAGAATCCAACATGAAATACCATTGCAGCAAAAGTGTCTTCTTCCTAACATTGACATGCACAGGATGTTAAGAATGGAAAGTGCAGAAATAACAAAACAAACCCAAGGGCTACTGAATAAAAGGATCATTCGACCTTATCCTTTACCATGTGGTGCACCCCTTGTTTTGATGCCTAAGAAGAATGGTAAGCATTTCATTGAATGGGATTCAAGAAGTGGGTTTCATCAAAGTAGAGTTGTTGAAGGAGACATATGGAAGATGACATTCAAAACCAAGCAAGGTATGTTAAATGTTTGAATGGCTTGTTATGCTTTTTGGTCATTGCCATGATCCTACTACTTTCATGCATATGAAGCAAGATGTATTGCAACCATTTCTAGACATGATAGTCTACTTGGATGACATTTTCATTTTTAGAAAATTTCATTATGAACATGTCATGTATGAGAAAGAAATACTTGATGTCTTATGTCAAGAACATTTTTTATTGAAGATGTCAAAATATATGTTGGATAAAACTTCTTTAATGAACTTGGGCCATGATATTGGAGAAGATGAACTAAAGTTAGACCTCTCCAAGATTGATGCCATTATGGATTGGTCAATGCTCAAGATAGTCATTTGGATAAGAGGTTTTTTGGGAGCATCCCAATGTTGAAGGAAAGATTTTGTTAATTTTTCTTCTATTGTAGCTCATTTGCATTCTTTGACAGTTGTGCAAAAGGTCTTCCAGTGGGGAGGCAAACAACAAGAGGAATTTGATGCTTTAAAGCAAAGATCAGTTCAACCTTTATACTTGCTCTTCTAAACTTGAAAAAGTCATTTGAATTTCAGGTTGATGTGTGTGACTATGCGATGGGCGTAGTCTTTATGCAATATGGTAAGCCCATTTCATTTCATTCATATATTTTAAGTGATGCAGTGTTTAAGTTGCAATGACAAAGGCACTTCCATTGGATGGGTTTTCTTCTACTATTCCACTCGGTCAAAAGGTATAAGAAAGGTATAAGTGACAAGTCTATTGATGTACTTTCTAGGCCTATAGTTTGTATAACTACTTTCCTCAAGCATCATGTTGTATTACATGGAAGTTATGTTTAGAAAAATATATACTTTCGAGATGTATATTCAAGCTTCAGTCAAAGGAATCAAGTAGAGGAATTTGTTTAAAATTTGCATCATAATGTGTTGTATCATCTTGGTAAGAAGGATGTTGCTACTAATAGTAACATCATACATGGACAAAGCCAAAGAGTTCATTGAACGACTCCAAATGGTACATCACACAGTGCAAGATCGGCTTGAAAAGGGCAAAGGCAAGTACCAATAAGGAGGTGACACGTGGCTCAGGCAGAAGTCGCCACGTGTCCTCCTAATGGTCAATCAAAATTTTGTTGGCAAGACAGGTTGGAGGCCGGGCACGACCCCAGGACCTCCCACATAATAGACCAAAGGACTAACCACTCCGCCTATGCATTGTTTCTTAACAACATATCGCAGGCGGGTTGACGATTAAAGAATCAACCCCCAACATATTGGGTTGTGATGTGACATCGCAATCGCAGATCGCACATTGCAGAAGTACCTTATATATATATATAGTTAATTACGATATATTCCAGATGCGATATAGATTATACTGCAGTTAATAGTTCCGTCGGGTCCGTTACTTATCGCCCATGACTACATTCACAAACCATAAGACCCGTCGATTGCAATTTGCGATGGAGTTGTCAGTATCATCGCCTTAACCACCAGACCTAACCACCTTGCATGTGACCACTTGGCCTTAACCACGAGATAAGCGGGGAAGTTGGCAGGATCGCCAATTTCAACGGAACTGCGATAATTAACTCCAGATAATGAATTTAACTGGTAGTTAGCCAGATTTGGAGGAGGAAATTGTGGAGAGAGTGGAAGAAGTCATAACTAAGGCATTTTTCGACCAAATGAGGAGGAGAAAGAGGTTGGGGTACCATTTTTGAGGATGTTGGAATCATTGGAGCAGGTTTCAAAAGCATTTGAGTATTGTAAACACGTATTTTTACACTTCTGAGCATAATGGAGAGGCCCAAGCCATTGGAAGCTAGACCAAGGAGATGTAGCCCATGAGAGGTGAACTCCTTTATCATGTTCTTGTTGTAATGTGTTTTTGATGATGTTCTGTACATATTTATGTTGTTGTTCAGTCTCTTATTTATGTTAAATTGCTCATAAAATTAACATAAAAACTGATCATTTCACTTGCAAAAATTTTATGAATCATTAAGCACATTGAAAGCATTTTGTTTCTAATTTGATGAGGATCTTAGCACCAAAATCTAATATTCTAAATCAGATCAGCCTTCTTGGTCATTCTCAGATGAATCTCAGGCTATTATGATCTAATATGCATTCATGACCTGTAATTTACATGTTTTCCATGTGTTTGACAAAATGTCTAGTGTGTTATAGGCAGTATAGGTCAAGTTTTTGACTCAAGTTTGAATTCTCAGCTTTGTTTTCATGTCTATTATGATTGTGGAAAGTCTCAGGCAATTTTGGGCAATGGTCTAGAGGTTGCCCTGGAATTGTGGCTCAAATTTCGGGACCGCACCCTCTGAACTAGGCAAATTGGGTCACAACCACATTCAAGCAGTGTTATGCATGCAGTTGGAGGCCTTCAACTGCACTCAATCCTTGTCATTCATGCAGTTGGGAGTCTATGTTAGTGAAAAAGAGCCTTAGCTCAAGGTTTTGTCACCTGCAGTGGTCCTTTGGCCCTACTTCCTTAATTGGAGATTGGAGGTCGGGTCATGTCATAGTAAGTCTTCGTCTCATGTTTACCCTAGTAGGCTGGTGAAATTGGGTAAATGTTGGACGAGTGGTTACACAAATCGACAAATATGACTAGTTGAAGTCATTACCAATTAAATAATGCCATGTCATCAGGCATGCCCCGTGGCGCCCGCATGGCTAACATAAGTCACCTGTTAGCTGCCGACTTGTTCATACCCCAAGTTACAGGTAGATCCATGTAGCCGGTTTATTCAACCCAATGGAGAACCTTGACCACACATATATGCATATGTATAAATATATTCACTTATCATGCGCAAGCACGAGCCACCCTTGCCACCTCATCCTGGGACTCCAATTTTGGGCGTTACTTTTAGGCTTTTTCATCCCAACCCGCCAGGCTGATGAGGACCGGGACAACGCGGACTTGCAGAGGGACATGGCAGCTTTAACAAAACGTTGAGTTGACGTGCGTAAACTTATGTCGACAAAGCATTACATGACAGAGACGAGAACTTTCTTATTCCATGGAGTCTGTCTCCCGGAAGGAACAAAAGCATGCTCCAAGGAATAGCTTGGGTTGACAAGGCTCTGGGATAACATGGAGGCAAAATACAAATGCCCAATAAAGACCACCGAGAGCGACCATATGATTGTTGTTCTACCTTGACACTTGAAGGAGTAGCAAGACCGGGATGACGTGCCTCGGAGGACCACAGTCACAAGTCTTGGTATCATGGGGCACAAAGCAAAGCATAACAACACTGAGGTTAAAATGCCATAATTATATCTCATAGTCGAGAAGGTGCCATTGAAGGAAACTTTGCTAAGGAACAAGGTGGTATTGTAACACTTAAGCCCGAGCAACTGTTAAACGGTATAAATGAATTCTTTCCCCGTGCTCTTATATGATCACCTTTCCCACTCCACAGTCATGATTTTCTATATACCCTAGAGCGCTATCCTTCCTGAGCTTGGATAATGAACAAGGCGTACTAGTCCATTCTGTAAGCAGTACAATAAACTGAACCTATATTTTCCTATTTATAATCACTAAAGCCCATTAGACAAAGTGCAAGTGTGTCACGACTTAGAGGCCTACGAGCGTCTCATAAAAATATTAATAAAAAAAAATCAAGCCCATCTTATCTCAGAGATCCGTTGGTCTCTGGGTCACTAATAAACATACAACAACTCATGAAAGTGAACAAAAAACATATAATTTCCAAATTCTTACAGGAAAACACATTCCACATGTATAGAGGATACCTCAGTCCCCAATCGATTCACAAGCAGGAATCACACATTTGAGCATTAAAATTAACATTGTTACAACCCTATAGCCCACACAACATTTATATAAATGGCATACATAAGAACCAATGCTCCTTAGCATTAACATGCCATTGTGCTGATGCAAATAAAATAGACAATATAATAATCACAAGCACACCATAAGATTATACTTACCTTATAAGAGTTTTGGCAATTGAGAGTGGGACTCTAACTCTCCACCCAACCATAGACAAGCTACAACCACAATTACTTGTAGCTATCACCCCCAAGTTAGATTCTGAAGCTTGAGGAGGAGTGCTTTTGTGCGCTTTTGACCAATAGAACTACTGAAATAGGAATGCCACAAGGCCACACTACCTTCATCCACTAGCTAGCCACATGACATTCAACATTTTAGGCATAATCTCTTCATGTCAGAATACCACATAATAGAGAAATTCAATTCACTATACAAGAGAAGAGGGCCATAGTAAGGAAAGTTCATTAGTGGTTAAGCTACCAATGGTAGAGAAATCACTCTCCAGGTGGTTCACCAGTGAGTCAAGCACCAAAGTTTAACCAAGGCACCTTTTGGTGGTTCTTTGATCCGAACTTAAACAGGAACGCAACAAATTACAGATATAACTCTAAATACAGAGATGCAATAGAAATAACACTTAATTTCATTAATGTCAAACACTGAAACATGCTTACAAACAAAAAGGAAATAAAACTAGCTCGGGTGATGGTAGTTTATCTCTGAGGAGAGATGTGGTGGCGACATGCCTCTGAACTGCATTACAATGAGGCTCGAAGGTCTATTTATTATTGAGAAACAATGGAAAGCAATAAACATCCAAAAACCTAACCTTAGAAGATGAAGCGCCAAAACTATGGGCTCTGTTTGGGTAAATTGGTACATCAACTTCCTGGGGTCGTAACTTTGGCATACGATCTTCGTTTGATGCGCACAATACATCATTAGAAAGATCTGTCCGAAGAATACAACTTTCAAGTGGAAAACATGAGTTATGAGTTGAACACTCTTGTTTGCCTCGGTTTTCCCAAAAAACGTCGTTTAGGGCCTCAAAATGGCTTCGGAAGTTCAGGACCCGAAAAAACTGCCAAAAATAGTAAATTGTGATACACTTAGGGAAACTAAAACTCTGACAGAGAAAATGGTGGGGGTCCAGGTGGAATAGGCGGATGGCCACCAACATCCACCTGGATCATTCTTTCATCCCTCACTAGCACCAGAGTGAATCCTTCCAATCCAATAGGTTCATCAAGCCACCAACTTCCAATGGTTTATTTAGACTAACAAGCAAGCCACTACTCTCTATGTGTGATGCTTTTTACCCAACAAGCCTCCCGTTAGAGGATTCTTCAGCTGGTGTTCTGATCCATAGATCAAAACTTAGGGATAGGAATCATTGTTCCCTCTCTTTCACTTTTTTGTTGCTCTCTTGCTACTTTTGCGTGCATATTTTTTCTTCCTATCTGTGCATGTGTGTATGCCCCCCTTGGTTGATTTTTCTCCTTATGTTGTTCAATGGCCAATCACTTGCCTCTTCACGAGGTTCTACACAACATCCTTTCTTGAACAATGCAACCCATACTGCTCTATTCATTTTTTGTCCTTATTTGCTTGATGTTAGAGGCTAAGGACACTCGGGCCTGTCCTTTTCTTGTTGTTTAACTTATTGCATAGTCAACCCATTTATGACCACTTTAGCCAACCTATGATTTCCATTTAATAGAACCAATTCCTCAAGCAATCTCCTACCTTAAGCAATGAAATTTGTGTCCCTCTCTCAACTAATTAACACAATTACAATTATTTACATTAAGAGAAATATTTACCCAGGGGATATCACAAGAATGGTCCTATTATGGTGAATGAAGGTTGAATTGTAGAAAAACATTTAGACCAACTGTGATACTTACAGTGTATGGCCCAACAAATGGACTCCAAAGGTTGCAAAAGGAGGTTGGAGATCGTTACAAAACTTTGAAACTGAAATATGCTCCAAACCCTGGTTCCCATGGAGTGGTAACTTGCTCTAACACTAATGATCCAAATCTTGGTAGCCAAGATCCAGAAGACATGAATGCTGAGAGGGCAGGAGAGAAAACATATAGATTAACCACAATACTAATCACAAGAACATTGTTAAAAATGAAAGAACTGAATACATCACAAAAATATGGAGAGAGAGAGAGAGAGGATTCCATTAAGAAGAACCATTACATGTAATGAGGCCAATTTTGGGACCTCTCCTTCCCAAATTTCATCCTCTTCTTATTGCTTTCTCAGAAGGTGTGTTATTGATGGAGTCAACTTTAATTAGGTTTGGCTCTATCAATTACATAACTATCAAGTTCCCTTTTACGTAAAAAATATGACTTTATGACTCATACAACCAAACTTAGACTATAAGCCCCCTTAAGATTTAAACCATTGACCCAATTTTCCTTCTTTTATATTTGATGATTTTTGAAGCATGGAATGTGAAGAGTGATGGATGCTAAAATCGAATGGTAATTTTGCCACAAATGACTAAATAACAATAGGATCAACATTATTGGAACAACACAATGAGTTTTGCTTCATGAAATGCGGAGGAAGTTGTTGCCCTTTAAGCAACATCCTAATGAACAACATCAGAGACAAAGGTGAAAGCAACTAAGAAAACACATCATAGTCACTATCTTGTTCGGTTTGAGGAAAGACAAGGGAGGTAGAAGATCGATGAGATATTTATTTTTCAATAGAACAACTACAAGTCTCCTTAGTCGCCAGGGATTTGAATCTCCTTATTTAGTAGATATTTGAAATTTCAAGATTAATTTCTTAATGTAAGCTATATACCAAATTGATTATCTTGTTTGTTCAATCAATTTAACAAATTTAAATTTGTTCATTGTTACAATCACTACTATATAAGATTGAAGCTTCTTTTAAATCTACCAAATGCTTGGAGAACAATAATGTGATTCGGATATTTGGAATTCTCCAGAAGATTTGCATAACTTGCTATTAAATTTCCTAGGTAAGGCCAAAGGAACTGGATGGGTTTGAATCTAGGGCATTTATCCCCTAGTTTACTGTATTCCCCCCAAGGAAAAGTTAGTGACTATCACATGCTCTAGGCAAATAACTATCGGATTCAACTCACGAAAGCCAAATAGTACCATATGCTCTAGGCAAATAGCTATTGAAATTAACTTGTAGGTATAATTGCGATTTAGTATAATATACAATTACTTACACTTTTTTTGTTGTTGCTAAATTACTAAATCACCGATACATGACTGGAAAAAATAACAAATCTTACTCTAAACTCAAGCGCAGGTTCAAAAACTACAAAGTTATTCGGGCATTATGCATTTAGAACTTTTGATTCACAAAATGATGTATCCAATGACGACTGGAACAAAATGCATAATGATAGTGATGAAGCGCTGTGACAACTATTATATTTTTGTCCTACCAATAGGCACAAAAATCACTATGTACAATACTATTAAAACAATGATCGTAGCATTCAATCCAACACTAAACTCAAAAACTCAACATTAAAAAAAATAACCTAGGTTTCAAACATTAAATTAGTAACACTTACAATATAATTAAATGCCATCTTATATTTCCAACTCAAATGTCTTCACATAGCTACATTTACAAGGCTTTGCAAGCTCATGCTATTAGCCAAAATTATTTGTAAAAATACTCTCCTCAACATGAGTGAATACTTGCCATTGTACTCTCCTCAGGTCCGTGAATCTCTGTAAACCTGCCAAAGTTTAACTAACTTCAAGCAAAGGGTGTTTTACTATCTTCAAGCAAACCATCACATAGTAAAATCCCAATCACATCTTCTATGGTCAAATGGAGGAAATGAATAGAAGTAACATGTGCGGTAGCCATGTGATCACCAACATTTAATTATATCTGCGTCAAAGGGAGATCGGGGTAGAGACGTGAAGCGAGTGGGTCGTGGAGCATGGGTGAGTGCAAATAATAGAGATTTCAGGCAGCGGCTTGAACATAACCGAATTTCAGAGAGGAGTGCAGGTAAAAGTTAACAAGTTCGACGTTTTACTGCTTACAGGTAACAGGCAGCATGAACAGGCAATGTGAACAGGTAGGCAAGCAGAGGACAAGGTTTTGTGAGCACAGTGGACAGGCAGTGTGAACAGGGTTCCGTGAGCACAGAGTAGTGAGGCAGTTAACTTATAAATAAGTAAACGTTCAGAACATGGAAAACGGTCAGAAGAGCCAAGGCATAAAGAGCAAGGAAATTTCAGATTTTGTGGAAACAAATCATTTGGGTCAAGGCAAAATTGCTTCAACAGACAAAACAGGAAGGTGGATTTGGGTAAACACAAAGCAATATGAGGGCATTTTAAGGCGTAGGATTGCTCACCTTAAATGGGGACAAATGAGAAGAAAACCGATCAAGATCAAGAAAAATAAAAATAAAATAAATAAGAGAAACAAAAATAAAGAAGAATCAATCATTTATAGTCCCACATCTACACCTCTTACTTGGTCATCAGATATATATGTCCAAGAACTGATGAAGGTCAAAACAAGGCTGGAGCTTGTGGATGTTGAAAATGCAACAAGATGATGGAGCTTAGTGAAAAGAAGTCGCCTTCACTAAGTGGGCCCGCAGGCTATTTTTGGCGCAAAATCTATTTTTAGACATATGGATCATGGTCTATGAGTTGCAGGATGCTATTTGTGGATGATTGGTCATGTTGGTAAAAAATAGATGGACTTCTATTTTTAGACATATGGGCGGAGTCTATTTTAGACTCCCAGGCTAAAAATAGAACAGTGGAATATTATTAGCTCTTAATAATATTTGGACTATAAACATTATCTTATCCTCTTGGAGCACTTCAGTTCGAGCTACGGATGTGGCACATGCAGCTGCCATAAGGAAATACGCTTTTCTTATGGGTCAGTTGAGCTATTGCATGATGGACTTCAGTTGGAACTCAAGTGATTGAGTTTGGTGGAGTTGATTGAGGAGTTGATGGAGTTGTGTTCAATTTGACTTAGTTGAACTAGTTGTCTTTAGTCTAACTGCAGAATACACTAGTGATGAGTGATGTGAATTAATTATTAATTAATTCACTAATTATTAACTCATAAAGCAACTAAAGAATACATCATTTAACTCAGTGCATGGACAGTTCAGTGGAGACAGGTGTTAGAGGTGGAGACTACTATCAGTTGTGACTATAGTTGTGCATGAGATTTGCACAATTAGTGATTGAGATTGCCAATGAGGATTGCGTAGTACAAGCCAAGGAAAATGAGCTTGGATCATTCCTATTCTTGCTTTGGATTCCGCAGTAGAGGCAGGTAGACAGTGGAGGAGATTTGAACCTGTGACTTGATTTAGATCTGAGCTAGTTTGTGTCTAGCAGGTGGAGATAGTACTGAGTACTTGTGAGGAGTATTGTACTATGTATTGTTACATGTTCTCTATCATTATAATATACAGATAGTTGGGGGTTTTCAGCTATATGCTTTCCTCGGTTACATACTATGTTAATGTGCGCATGCAATTGATGTTTCATTGTTTTTAATTCCGCAAAATTGATGATCAACATAGAGGAGGTTATGTATTATGCATGCATTCCACAATAGTGTATAATCGGGATAATCTCTGTGAATAAGTGTTATATTATTCAAAATTTCTACAGTGGAAGCCAGAGAACATGAAAGAGACCGCAAAATTTCAGAAATCACAGTTACAAACCAATGTCTAATGGAAGGTAGTAGAATTTTAAAAGAACAGGTAACAATGTTACAAGAGGCTCTAGAGACAGGGAAACAAGAATGACAAAACATGAAAGAAGTAATAACAATAAACAGAGATGTGATAATTTCTAAACAAACTCGGGTAGATACATAGGTATCTCAGCAAACAGACATTTCCAAAGAGAATGCAAAAATGAACAGTGGGAAAAAAAGTCCAAAAGAAATCAAAGCTAGAGTTGAAGACGCTAATGGTTACATAAGGATAGAGGCAGAAGAAGATGCAAGTGATCGCAAAGCACAAGAAATAGAACAAAAAGAAAGACAGGACATAAAAACAAACTTTATTATCAGGGGAATAAGAGATTATGGGAAGAATGAAAGTACTCTCAATTTGACAAGAGACTTTCTGAAAGAGAAACTACATTGGAAAGGGCAAATTTGCCAAGCAAGAAGGGTTGGGAGGATATCTGAAGAGAGGCCTTGACCCATAAAAGTCACCATGGCAAGCGTACAATAAAAACGACAGCTTTTGGGCAAAAAAAAACTCTTGAAAGGCTCATACTTCTTCCTCGATGAAGATTTAACCAAAAAACAACAAGAGGAGAGAAGGGATGAAGTGGAGAAAATTAGAACAACAAGAAATGAAGGGAAAAGGGCATGGTTGTATAATGGGAAAGTCATTATTGCAGTGTTTGGGCCTCCAGGCAAATCAGGGCAGCAAGCTGACAGTAAAGCAAAAGCAGAGAATTCAATAATAGAGATGAAAACAACAAGAGCAGCATGGACAAAAAGGGGTGAAGACTCAAATTTGAGTCTTATGTTTCAAACTGCGTAGCAATCAAATCCTACCCAGGTCTAGCTAAGTTTAGTTTGTTGGAAATGTAGAGGTTACCCTTGGAGGAGGGGACCTGGGTTAGGGCCTATTGCGGAAGGTAGAGACATAATTTGTCTCACGGAAACTCATGAGCATGATGGTTGGAAAACTCCTGTGTTTGACGGTTATTTGAAGTTGGTAGTTTGGAACAAGGTAGCAGAAAATGGCAAAGGATATGGGGGAATACTAGTTTTAGTGAAAGAAAAAGAAGGCCGTCACATTCAGTTAATTAAAGAAGATGCAAATAAACAATATTTATGGTTGAAAATATCAGAGAATGAGAATCACATAAGAATTGCAGCATGCTATTTTGCTCCTCAAGTCTCAAAAACTTACAAAAATAAGGGGCTTGACAGCAAGGATCCATATACAGCTTTAAAACGAGATATTGCCGTGTACTCTCAGCAGGAGAAGTTCTTTTAGTGGGAGATTTCAATGCTAGAACAACAAATAATCAAGCTAGCATCCTTTGTTGCAAAGACGATAACAATCCTATTTGGCTCACTGAAGAGGAGAATCCCTAATGAGGTGTTCAAAAGATGACAAAGTTAGCAATCATTTTGGAGATGAGTTGCTTACACTGTGTGGGGCTTTCAACCTAATTATTTGCAATGGTCTAGATAGATGGAAAAGTTCTTGGAACTTCACTTACAACACATACAATGGGGCAAGTGTCGTTGACTATGTCATGTGTTCACAAAGCTTAATAGAAAAGATAGATGAAGTTAGTATTGGAGAGCATATCCGGGACTTAAAATTAGACCATAACCCAATTTTTATAAGGTTATCATGGTTAGAAGAAAGGCAACATAAGCGGAAAACCCAATGCTCTCGACAATTACTATCAAGGGGCAAAATTCTTCTAACACAAGAAAATGGTACTATCTTCAAGACAATGTTAGAGAGATTAATTCAGAAAGAGAAAACTGGTTTCAAACGCTTCAGCAGCCATGAGTTAACAAATATAATCCAAAGTGCACTTGAGAAGTGCAAAAGAGCAAAAAATAGGAAATCAGAATCAAATTGCTTTCTTGTAAATGCTTGGTTTGATGAGGAATGCAAAATGGCAAGGAGAACCTTGAAAAAGGTAGGAAAAGAGAAGAGGAATGTAAAGTTATATAAGCAGATACTAAAAAGGAAAAAAGATGAGTTCATGCAAACAAGGAGAGAAGAGTTAATATATTTAAGCAAGAATAATCCAAAGCTTTTCTGGTAGGAACTGCAACCAAGGAAGAAGCAAATTGAAAATAATATTACAGCCAATCAATGGTTTGATTATGCAAGGCAACTCTATGAGAAAGAATCTGAGGCGGAGTCCCCCCCAGGATCAACACAAATTCAAAGCTCTTCACATTACAGGAGGTGGAGAATGGAATTAAGAAGCTGAAAACAGGAAAGACAAAGGACTTGGTTGAACTTCAAGCAGAGTATCTAAAATGGGGAATGAACGCTCTTGCACCGCACATCATGAAAATATTCAACAACATCATTCAGCAAGGATTCCCAAGAGACTGGACAACTAGCCTAGCAATACCCCTTTTTAAAAGTGGAGACATTAATAATCCATCCAACTATAGAACAATTATGATCAATCCTTTGTTTGCAAAGATTTTCGGCAGCATGGTAGAAGACAGAATTAGCAAGTGGGCTGAAGTAAAAGAAAAGAGAGAAAGAGGACAAGCGGGTTTTAGGCCGAAACATTCTACAGTGGATCATGGCATCACGATGAGACACATTGTTGAAAATGTTTGGGAGGACAAAGAAGAAGTATTTTGCTGTTTTGTTGACTTCAAAAAAGCATTTGACACAGTCCCTAGGGATAAGTTGTGGCGTAGAATGGAAGAACTTGAAATTCCTATGCATTATAGAGCCGCTGTCCATAGACTTTATGAATAAGTGAAAGTCAAAATTAGAACCTCAACAGGTATTTCAAAAAACTTTAGAAGTGACATTAGAGTCAAGCAAGGTTGCCTTCTATCCCCCACTCTTTTTGGTCTATATATTGATAAATTGGAAGAGTGGCTAAATCTGCAAGGTGGAGATGGTGTTCGATTGGGGGAGTTTGTGATAAAGCTTCTTTTATATGATGATGATATTGTATTGATTTCTAAATTGGCCCATGGATTGCAAATGCACTTATATGCCCTTGAGCATTTTTATAGAGCAGTGGGGATGTAAGTTAATAATAGCAAGAACAAAATAATGATTTTTTCTAATAAAAGGAAGCATAGCGAGCATACTTTCTTCTTTGAAGACAACATTCTTGAAGAAGTAAAGGAGTACAAGTACCTTGGGATTGATTTCAACAACAAACTCAATTGGGAGGACTGCAGAAAGAAGAGAATTTTAGGAGGGTGGAAAGCATTATATGCTCTTCAAAACAGATGTAGAGAGGCAGAGTTATGGGATTGAAAAACGATTAAAGTGCTTTTTGGACTCCTAGTTTGTCCAGTGATGCTAGTTTCTCCTTTGAAGACAACATTCTTGAAGTAAAGGAGTACAAGTACCTTGGGATTGATTTCAACAACAAACTCAATTGGGAGGACTGCAGAAAGAAGAGAATTTTAGGAGGGTGGAAAGCATTATATGCTCTTCAAAACAGATGTAGAGAGGCAGAGTTATGGGATTGGAAAACGATTAAAGTGCTTTTTGGACTCCTAGTTTGTCCAGTGATGCTATATGGGTGTGAATTGTGGGCTAGCAGCACTCCCATCTCAAAATGGAAACAAATTGAGAAAATCCAAAAACGCTTGATCATGAGCAAGTTCAAAATAAAAAGTTCAGTACCTTATGAGATAATGTTGAGTGAAACAGGAGCAAATTCCATTGAAGCAATTGCTATGGTGCGGCTCATAAGATACCTAAAAAGAATTGAACAAATGAGAGTAGGTAGATGGCTTAATGTTATCTTCAATGAAGGCATCAGCGAAAGAAAGAAAACATGGATGAAACAAAACTACACATGGATGCAAAAATGGGATATCTACCTCAATGTCTGTCCCACAAATAGCAAGGAGCTATAGGATTTTGTTATGGAGAAGTTTCGTAAAAAATGGGGAAAAGAGTTGGGTAGAGAGAAGAAATATTACATTGAGGAATTCAACCCTACATGTGATTTACAACAAAAAGAGTTCATTGGAGCTAACATTTCGTGGAGGGCAAAGGTTCTTATTGCTCAATTAAGGACCAACTCACATCAACTTCGGTGTGAAACAGGACGATGGAAAAGGCCTAAAGAAGATTGGGAAGAAAGGGTGTGCACATTTTGCACGTCTGGGGCTGTGGAATCGGAAAAACATTTCATTTTGGAATGTGATGCATTCAAAGACATCAGAGAAAGTTATGAGAACATGTTAGCATCAGTTTCTTGGCATTGCCTTTTTAGCAAGGAGATTATTGGAAGGTAGGTTGGATCAGCTCATCATCAATTTGAATTGGAAAAAGACTGAATTGCAAAGAGCGAAAAACATGGAACTAATGGTCTCATAGACTATTTTTAGTCTCATAAACCTTAAAATATCATTTCATTAATTACACAATAAATATTAATATATATATATTTTTAAATATACATAAGATATATTAATTACACACAACCACTAACTACTACCATTCACATTCTACAAAATAAATAATTTTTATTTATTTTAATTCTAATAAAAATATCATTTAAATTCCCGAGCATTGCTATAATCTCAAATCTTTTGGTAAAAACTAATATTTTTGTTGCGTGGTGAATTTTTTTAAACTCAAAATAAATTAATAAATAAATATTTTACACAAAAAATATTAGATTAAAGTTATAATTCACAATTGACATAAAAATTTCAAAATTATAAATAAATTAAAAACAAAACATAATTTCACTTGGGAAAAACACAAATTCATAAAATCGTCTTTACCTATTTAGTAATTTAGTGCCATTGAAGCTACTGACAAATTCTATAAAGATATCCGATCAATAAGAATGCCTTCCCCTCTCGCTGCAACTAATTTATGCTCAAAAACCTTTCATAGCCGGGGAGTCATGTGCACATGTGACCGTGTTCTCATTGCTTTTATCAAATACCTGCAGGCTCCAAATAAGGAGTAAATTTAGTCAACGTATGAAGATCGGTCAAGTGTTCTAAATCCAGAGCACAAATCACCGGTCATCCGGTCACCGAAAAGGCATCTTCAGCCGTAGTCCTGACGATCTCTCCTAGTCAACCGCGTGGGCCACATGGGGAACGGTTTCTAATCTTAACTCTTCCAATGTGACGCCAACATTAGAAAATTAAGCGGGCCTCGAGGAGCGAAATAATTTTTTTTAAGCAGATGGGCCATGAGCCTTTGACTGGACGACAGTCACCCTTTTACGTACGCACTAAAACGGTCGCCACCGCAAAACACAAATTTCCTTTCTACGCACAAACGCTGTCAGATGACGGGAATCCAAAGCTCCCGAAGGCGAAGTTTTCCGGGAGAGGGTGGTGGCCGTGGCAGTGGCAGAGAAGTTCCGTCAATAGACGGACTGAATCCGTATTGAGCACGTGAAGCGCCAGTCCGATGATATAACAGAGAGACCGTTTTAGACGGCACCGTTTTCAAACAGGTGAAAACGTCAAGAAAACAGAGACAGAGCGAGAGAGAGGTCTGGGGAGATCGACGATCTTGGCCACTGAGAAATCGCGGAAATAAATGTTCCTGCTAAAGTTAGACCCGCAGCTCTAGGGCTAAATGTCTTGACCGTTTCAGAGGGGCTATTGCGAGGTTTGCGTAATGGAGTTCGGACAGATTCAGGACGGGGGGTTTTCTGCATTTTAAGACGGTGATTCGAGGTTTTGTTTCTGAAGCATAAAATCTCTGTAGCGAAAATGAAGTCTTCTCTGAGGAAGCTGCGAGGGTTTTCACTCAGCAAACATGGAGTTAAAGAGAAACTGGGCGCGGTCTATCACAGCCAGAAGCAGCAGCAGCTGCCACCTCCGGCTTCCCTGGACGAGCTCGTTCAAGCTTCCCAGGTACCGATTTCATGGATCATTTTTCAAGTTAGGGCATGCTGTTGCGTTATTTATATTTTCAAGAAAGTTGAGCTTTTTCCTTTAAAAGAATTCGCGATAAAGAGGTTCTTGTTGCGTTTTAGAGATAGCCTGTGACGAATGATTTTCAAAAATGAAATGCGAAGCGTTAGTTCTCTTGATGAGTTCAGAATGTAGTGATTTCTTTGATAAATTGTAAAGTTAGGACAGGTTATGATATTTCAGGTTTCAAGCCTGGAAGTTGAGCTTTGCCTTAAAATGAATTGCATTTTTTTTGCCCAAAACGGTTTTCTTCGAGTTATGCAGATCGAATTTAGGCGATGATTTAATCATCTAGACAATTCTAGAGGTTTATTAAGCCCATCCTAACTTAAAAAATAGTGCATGAAATCACTACATCCTAGACTTCTAACATTTAATCCCAATGTTTTTTACACTGTGGATCTGTAAACCCGATAACAATCACTTCCGACGTAGCATTTCAATTTCTTTAAAAGCAAAGCGCGGTTCGATGCTTAAAACTTCCAATATCACAACGGCCTGTCCTAACTTTAGAGATAATCAATGAGGTATTCATTTAAAAGCAAAACTCTATGGCCGTGTGTGAAACTAAAATATCACGACAGCCTGTCCTAAGTTCATAGATAATCACTGAAGTGTTCCTTTCGAATGAAAGATTAATTTCCATGGGTAAAAGTTCAAATATCAGGATAGCCTGTCTTAACTTCACAGATAATCAATGAAGTCGCTAGATAGAAAATCCTAGAAGTTTTTGATCACAGTGGCTGAAAGAACATAACTTGTTAGGTCATTGAGATGTTGCCTTTGGCAATCGGTGACTCCAGGGCTTGATCTCGTCACCTCTGGCTGGCATGTGTAAAGGGCTATCATGCTATGTTGAGGGTTAATTGTTATGTTATTTGAAGTTTTATGCATGTAGGTTGAGCTTTACCTTCAAATGAATTATAGCATTATGTTAAAAGGGTTCTTGTTGAGTCTTTGTTGTAAACGATTTGCTAAGTTGATCAAATTTAGGGCTGTAAACATGAATCATCACGCTTCTAGATAATGCGAGAACTTTTGTGTGTTATGTAACATGTTGAAGTGCAGAACTGAGTGGTTCGTTGAGAGGTTTACTTTTGCAATTGCTGATTCTGCACAGTTTGAACTTGTGACCTCTGGCTGGCATGTGACAAGGGCTAATCGTATGACTCGCTGAACCTAAATTGAGTGAAAAATACAGCTCAAAACACTTCAAGTCAATGAGAAGCCATCTGCTCTGGAGGAATTAAATTGTCTATGAAATTTAAATGCAGAAATTTTGAGTCTTAATTAGCTTAATGTTGCTTAGGTTCCATTCCCAGAAAATGATTGGCATTAGGAAGTTTGAATCTCTTTTCATTCAACAGTGCTGTTTAGATAATATCTCAGCACAGTCGTCTTCAATATCGTTTCATGCTGCATGCTTTGATTTTTTGGGTAATTAAGATTTTATTAAAATACAACTTGTAACAAAATGAGGATAACAATGGTTTCCCCTTTTGATTCTGAGTATGTGCTATATTTTTCATTGCTTTACATCTTTCAAAAAACGAGAGGACTTTAACATCTCCTTACTTGAAATTCCTGGTTCAAACCCTTATATGTTCATATTGAATATTTTGTTGCATGTGCTGTTAATCAGGCATTAGTTTTATTCAGTTCTGAGTAAATATTGCAGCTCAAAGTACAACAAACCTAAACTTATAAAAGTTTCATTCTAACACTTTTTCATCCAACTTTTAATTTGCTATTAACAACCACTGAAAGTCGTCCCCATTCTACTAATCAGCTATAGTTAGCTTATCTTAATTATTAAGCGTAAGTTGTATCCAGTTCCAAGCAAAATGCTGCAGTTCAAAGTACAACAAATATACTAATAAAAATCATATTCTAACCTTTTGCTATCCAACACATTATCTTAAAATTTATTTCCATGAATAACCTGTGGCAGTCATTCCTAATCTAGTAAGTACTAAGCAGCTAGAGTTAGCTTATCTTAAACTACTTCTACATCATGCAATAGTCCTAGGCATTTGCCATTTTAAACACAAAGTCAAATTCTTTTTCGTTATTGAGAGTGTTTATGCTAAAGACAATAAGGGTGGCTCTTAAGTTTTTTTTGCAGGCCAGACTGCTCCCATTTATTTGCGGTATTGGAATAATTATCTTTTTCTTTGTCAGTGAAATTAACCCAGAATTGCAAGCTAAAAGCAGGAATCTCATTAATTTGACAACCCAGTATGAAGGAGATGTGTAATTGATTTTTTGCTCAACTTGGAGTTGACACGGGTCATTTTTAAAATAAAAATAAAATACTCACAAATTAAAAAAACCAATGTCAACTATAATGAAAAACAAAAATAAATATACATATTTGGTTAAGTTTTAATTACAATCATTATAAAATATCAGTAATCTCTCACTTTCACTCTCCCCTCTCTATTCTTGATATATATCACAGCCTAGACCTGTGGTATTTAAAGTTTAAACAAATATATATCAACAACAAAATATTCTTTCTCTCAACTATAACAAAATATTTTGATGATAATAAGTAACATAAGTTTATATCAACTTTATATAGAGATAAAGTAATTGAAAGTAAAAAAATCTTCTAGTATGAGAAAGATGTGTAATTCTTTTACTTTTTAAAAGTATGTCAATGTAGGCCTTAAATAAAATATTTGAATATTGACATTAAGCCTTAAATAAAATATTTGAATATTGACATTAACTAATATATTTCAATATCAACTTCATATATATGTATATTCTTCCATGCTCATGATGGAGATGATGTGTGTGTGTGTGTATACACGTGTGCGTTTGTGTGTATTTATGAGCATGGAGATGATGTGGGTGTGTGTGTATACACGTGTGCGTTTGTGTGTATTTATTGCACCAAGAGGCATTCTACAGCCCAATATGAGGGAGATGTTGCCACGTAATGTTACATTGAAAAATAATGAAATAATACTTACATTAATAAATTAAAAAAAATAGTAATAACAAAAAATTTGAATGTCGGCCATAAATAAAAGACTTCAATTTTCGCCTTAATTTTACACCAACTTTATATAGAGATAAACTAATTGAAAGTAAACAAAATTAATCTGCTTTCATTACTTAATATGGCGTTGAAGGATAGAGTGTAAATTAATGTTATTGATATTACATGATGTGTAATTCATTTTAGGATCAGTTGACATCTAATATTTAAAACAAAAATATATCAACAACAAAAAATATTTTACTATTAGCCCTGATATCTAAATTAAATAACACAATTTTATATCAACTTTATATCTAGAATTTACTATTAGCCATAAGTAAAATATTTCAATGTCCATATTAAATAACATAATTTGACAGGTAGATAGACATAACACACATAGAAATAATAATGTAACATCTAAGAAAATATCTATAACAAAAATAATATATATATATATATATAGAGAGAGAGAGAGAGAGAGAGAGAGTCCTATGGATATATGTTTTCTACTTAGGAATACAAGGAGTCATGTAAACATTTTATTTGTGTGTTGCTCAAAACCAACATTGATCCATCTTAACTATGGATATACCAAGAGCCAAGAGAAATCAAATCTTTTGAGTTGCAAACCTTTCCTTAAGTTTTGCACTCGAAAAGAGGTTTGCACCTTGAAAGATTTGATCTCTCTCGGTGCTTGGTAGATCCGGAGTTAAGATGGATCTATGTTGGTATATATACACCAATGTTATTGGACTTTGAATTGCCAATAAATCAGTGTGGTAAAATAGTGAAGAGTTTTAATCAGATTGGGAAAAAATCGGTGAATGCAATAAATATAGATATACACATATTGAATTAAAATAACATTTTTCATTGATATTCAAAAAAGCCATGTCCAAACAATGCATAATATCAATATATGTCCAAAATGTCATGAATGAATAAGTATCTCATATATATTATGAGTCCAAACATAATCCAAAGTATTGAGTCCCGACTCCTAACCAGTGACTACATAGAACTAGAAGCATCCGCTCCTAAAAGTTTACAAAACATTGCATATTAATCAATAAAAAAATAGTAACTATAAGAGTCTAAGAGTGAGAACTAAAGCAATTCCTCCCACTCATTCGTCTGTTTCACTCTCAAAATTCTTCAAGTCATCTAGCACCAGGTTTGTGTTTGCGTTCAAATTCGACAACAATGAAATTTGAAAAAAAAAATTGTCTAACCAAATATCATTGATAAAATTCGCCATTAAATTCAAATACACACACACACACACACACACACACATATATATATATATATATTTTGTTAATTTTACTAGTATGACTTTTCAATATATAAAAAGTTACAATCAACCTAAAAATATTATTCTACTTTATATTAATTTATAACCTTAATCTAAAAGTATTATTGTATTTTATATGGATTTATATATTAGAAGTTGATTTTATATATTAATTTATAACCTTAATCTAAAAGTATTATTGTATTTTATATGGATTTATATATTAGAAGTTGATTTTATATAATTGAATACACTCAGCAAAGATACAATACGACAAATTCGCGGTCGCGGGCATGGTCATAGGCACTTGTACATGCAATTTGCTAGTGTGTAATAGGCAAGTCATCTAGGTTGGGCAAAGCAAATGGCTCTCTTTGATGACTTTGTAGGTTTCGACGAGCCATACTGAGTGAAAAGTTAAAACCTTCAAATTTGTAAACCATTAAACCATAAATTTTGAACAGGGTATTCCTTTAATTGAGTAATAAAAGATTTTTTTTGCAAATTCGTAAGCAAATTTCGTTCCAATTCTAAATGAAACCAATTTTTTTCTATTCAACTGAATTTAATGGGTGAATTTTAACGAATTTGTTCGTCTTTTTTTGATATTCAGGCAATTTTGAATTTAATCATAAAGATAACCGAATGCGGTGACTATGATCACGCTTAGTTGCAGAGTAGCGAGTCATGTTAGTTTTTGTAGCATCAAAGGTGTTCTAGTCTCAAAACTTTGTGGAGAGGCTAAAACACAAGAGTTATCCATAACCCTCAAATCGATTATGGAAATTCCACCTAGAAGTGCCTCAATTAAATTATTAGTCTATTTTTAATTATTTCCTAAGTCTAAACTTCGGGAAAGGGGTTAATTAATCATAATTAATTAAGATAAGGCGTGAATCATCTAGAAACTCACACGGATCGACTCTGATATGATCTTAGCCCTTGATTAAGATTTAATCTTGGCAGTTGGAGTCCCAATAGAAACTTATAAGAAGTTGATAGGTAGATGGAGAACACACTTGTGAGAACCACAGAGAGTTCAATTTCCTTGGACAGTTCGATTTTTGCAAATAGCCAGCAGTGCTAGAAGAGTTCGAGCTTCAGTAGGGAAGTAGAGACAGTGAGGGGTAGAGACAGTGAAGCTGGAGGAAGATTTCCAAATAAGGCGAGTGTATTGTAGAGAGAAGCTGAGATTTTCTCCAGGAAGCTGCACAAAGGCAATGAAGAGGCTTCAAAGGGCAGTTCGATTTGCTGAGGAAGGAAGATGCTTTCACTTCCCGAGGTTGGGTAAAAGTTCTAGACGGCCAGAGAAGTGTTTTTCCAGTCAGGAGCAGGCATGACAACTTGACTTGTAGTTGTTTCGGGTTGAGCGTGTAGCAGACTTTGCTAGGGTGATGCAGAAGCTGCACAGGGCTAGGTGGATGACTTGCATTTTAGGGGCAGTCAAGTGCTAAGATTGCTCGGAGTGAGGGTAATTTCCCTCAGATTATTTTTGCTAGTATTTTCTCTGCAAGATTGTCAGTATTCGACATCCAGATTGTACTTAGATAAATTTCACTGCTGCATAATAAATAAAACCCTCAACTACTGCATCGATTTTCCCAAGTTCGAATTGTTGGGCAAAGGTTCGATTTTCAATTGCCGGGTGGCAGAAAATTCGTTTTTCCCATAATAGTGATTCCAACAAGAAGAGGGAGCAACAACAACTCAAATTTTCACTGAGCGCAAAGGGTTTTGCAACAATTTGCAATAACAAAATCAACGCCGGGTGGAAGAGAAGTAGCACACACTGAGGGAAAAATTTTCTCAGGGGATCTCGAGTTTCAAAGATCTAATTTTTCTAGTTGCAGATTGGCAATAGTTGTGAGCAGAATTTCTCACTCCAGAAGGGAGTGTGAGTAGCAGATCCAGCAACCAAGTAGAGTGAAAGACGGAGTTTTCAGCCAGTTCAAGATGGCCACAACTGCGCTCAGAGATTAGGATATGTTGGAGGGTGTTAGGTCCCTACAATACTAGTGATTACCCAATTACTATTGTAGTTGTATCGCTTATTAATATTGTTGTGCCCCTATTGTCCCCATATTGTTATTACTGTGCCCCATAGAATCCCTCTATTGTTATTTTTGTGCCTTTATATTATTATTGTTAGGTCGGCTGGGTTATATTGTGACTCCTTAGGTTCCTATATATAGAAAGGAGGTTTTGTCATTTGAATCATCAAGGAATCATTCATTTGTGTAATGTAAAGGAGGTTGACCCCTCGAAGAGGCTGAATTCTAAGGCGTTGATCTATCTTTTCTATCTTTTTGTGAGCTGGTTTCATAACATTTGGTATCAGAGGTTTGGATTCTAGGGTTTCGCTGCTCCAAATAGGTCATCGTGGCATTTTCACAATAACCTCTTTTTTTTTTGCGACGTTTTAGAAGCGAAAAAAACCCATTTGAGACGAAATCGCACTGAACCTTGGGTTCGAATTTCAGAGCTTTTCGCGCTATATTTGCGGAGATATGATCTGAGGAATTTGGTCTTTTTTGCAGACCCCTGAATTACATTCCAAACAGGTGACCTGGGGAAAATCGTCATAACTTTCTCTCTGAGCATCGGATTGAAATTTCGTAAGAAGGTATAGAAAGAGGACGGACTGTAGTTTCTTGTATATATTTTTCAGAGCCAAAGGTCAAAACAGGGACATGTGGCATGTCGTACAAGTTCGTTCTATTGAACTAGTCTATAATCAGGTCACTGTGGGAGATTTGGTATAACTTTTCCTTGGAGAATCCAATTTGGATCAGAGTGGTGGCACTGGAAAGAAGACACAGAGGGCTACTGCAGGTCACAATTTCAGAACTGGATGATTCGAAATTACAGAGATACATCAGAGGCAATATCGAGCTCTTACAAAGTGAGAAAAGGTGTGTAGATTTTTTAAAATTTTTGCTTAAGCTTGGTTTGAAAAATTATTTTAAAGGAATTCAAAGGGCATAGTAGAGCATTATTATCGGTAACTGATGTCTCGACGAAAGAAAATGCAAACACCTAGTAAGCAACCTGAAAGCTCTAGCATAACTCATGAAGAAGAGGAAAAAATACTACACGATATAGCAAAATTACAAGACCAAGTGCAACAAATGTCACTATCACAAAAGCTAACAGAAGCTAAGATAAATGGTGTGGAATCTAAGATAAATGGCGTGGAAGCTAAGATGAATGGCGTGGAAGCTAAGATGGATGATTTGAAGATAGATTTGATGAAAGATTTGAAGACAGACATGGCAGATTTGAAGATAGATTTGACAAATTTTCTACAAGAAATACTTACTAATGGTGAAAGGGTAGTAAAGGAAACTCATGATGCAAACAAAAGAAATGTTAATCACGCTTTCATAGACTCTAATGTTGGATCGAAGACCCACCATATTCCAAAATCGATATGAGGAAGTTTGATGGCAAGGATCCCGCAACATGGATATTACAGATGGAGCAATTTTTCGATCTCAATAATGTGAAAAACACGCAAAAGGTACGTATTGAAACTTTATATTTGGAACCAAATCAATTTGTATGGTATCAATGGCTTTGATCTCGTAAACAAATTATCACTTGGGCAATTTTTACGGAAGAATTGATAGCACATTATGAGGATACAAAAAGCAACACTTTTTTTAGCCAATTGATAAGTCTCAAACAAAAGGATTCAATAATGGAGCACATTGAGGAGTTCCAAAAATTGAACATAAGGGTAAAAAATATTCCAGAGGAGCATAGGATTGATGTGTTCATAGGGACTTTAAAGGATAATATCCAACATGATGTTCGCCTTTGGGACCCTGATTCATTAGAGAAGGCATTCAGGTTAGCAAGAAAAATGGAAAACAAAATTATGGCAACCAGGAAGCATACCACTCACAACTATAAAGATGGAAGTGTTGTTGCCCCTAGTCTTCCACAACCTATAATGTTGACACCACAACAATTGGATGAAAAAAGAGCAAAAGGACTTTGTTACAGTCGTGATAACAAATACACTAAAGGTCATAAGTGTGCTGAGAAGAAATTATTCTACATAAATTGTGAAGAGGAAGAAGAAAAGGAGCAAGAAATGTCAAAAGAAGAGGATATACTCCAGGAACAAAGCCTAGATAAAGAAGAAATGAATCTGACCATATCTTGTAATGCATTGGCGGGAATTACCACTCCTCAAACCATCAAGATAGAAGGACAAATCAAGAAGAAAAAGGTAATAGTGTTGATTGATTCAGGAAGTACCCATAATTTTATTCATTGTAAGTTAGCAAAAGAATTGAATTGCTTCTTATATCCAGCACAAGAGTGTCAAGTGATGGTTGCAAATGGAGGAACAATAAATTGCTCTGGAAAGTGCCATAATATCAAGCTATCCATGGGAGAATATGTATTGACTAGCCCAATGCTTTCCATTCCAATGGGAGGTGTTGATGTTGTATTAGGAGTCCAATGGCTACAATCCTTGGGTAGCTTTTAATTTTCAAGAACTTTTCATGAAATTTTCTGCGGAAGGAAAGGAAGTTGAATTAAGGGGTATTACAGAGAAACCTAGAAGGATAATTAGCTCTAACGATATGTCAAAACTTCTAAAAAAGGAACAAAGAGGTGTAATTGCACAATTATGTTCACTAGATGTTTCCACATCGAAATCATCTATTTCTCCAGATCTCCAAAAAGTCTTGGACAATCATTCCAAGGTATTTGAGACTCCCAAAGGTCTCCCACCTATTCGTGATTGTGATCATGCTATTCATCTGATTCCAGGAAGTGTTCCTCCAAACATCAGGTCGTACAGATATCCCTATGCCCAAAAGAGTGAAATTGAACGTATGGTTGCAGAAATGCTAGAGGCTGGTATAATTCAACCTAGTTAAAGTTCTTTCTCTGCTCCAGTAGTATTGTTGCACAAGAAGGATGGATCATGGCGCATGTGTCCGGATCATAGGGAGCTTAACAAGCTCACTATTAAAGATAAGTTTCCCATTCCTGTCATTGATGAATTACTGGATGAATTGCATGAATCAATTTACTTCACCAAGTTGGATCTTTGTTTAGGATATCATCAAATCAGAATGAAGACTGAAGACATTCCGAAAACAACATTTAGAACTCATGAGCGTCATTATGCATTTTTGGGCATGCCTTTTGGTCTTACCAATGCACCTTCTACATTTCAAGGTTTGATGAATTCCATTTTCAAACCCTTCCTTAGAAAATTTGTGTTAGTATTTTTTGATGATATATTAGTCTACAGTGAGTCTTGGAAGGATCATGTTGATAGGGTGCTACAACTATTGGAGGAGAAACAATTATATGCAAAAAGATCCAAATGTTTCTTTGGAGTATAAGAGGTGGAATATCTGGGTCATATTGTATCTCATGAAGGAGTTAAGGTAGACCCTAGCAAAATTAAAGCCATTAAGGAATGGAAAATCCCCACATCCATAAAGTATCTGCAAGGATTTCTCGGGTTGACAGGGTATTATCGCAAGTTTGTTAAGAATTATGGGAGAATAGCAGCACCTCTAACAACATTATTGAAGAAAGATGCATTTTCATGGACTCCAGAGGCAACAAAGGCCTTCGAACATCTTAAAGAGGCAATGTGCCAAGCACCGGTCTTAGCTACACCGGACTTCACAAAAACCTTTATTGTGGAATGTGATGCTTCAGGAAATGGAATTGGTGTTGTTTTAATGCAAGATGAAAGACCCATTGCTTTTGAAAGTTGTCCAATCAAGGGAAAGTTTTTACACAAAGCTATTTATGAGAATGAAATGTTGGCAATATTACATGCACTTAAGAAATGGCGACCCTACTTAATGGGAAGACACTTCAAGGTAAAAACGGATCATGATAGCCTTAAAATACTTTTTAGAACAAAGATTATCCTCTGAAGACCAACAAAAGTTGGTCACAAAGATGTTGGGTTATGACTTTGAAATCATCTACAAAAAAGGGAAGCAAAATGTGGTGGCAGATGCACTCTCAAGAAAGGATGAGGATGTGGAAACATTGTTGTGCGCCATTTCTATTATCCAACCAGATTGGATAAACAAAGCAAGGGAGAAATGGAAGAATGATGAAGAAGTGTGGGCACTTATTCGAAAGTTACAACAAGATTCCAGTACATCTGATACATTTAGCTGGCAAAATGATTCGTTATGGTACAAAGATCGCTTATACCTCTGTAAGAATTCCCAACTCAAACAAAAGATTCTTATGGAATTGCACACTTCTCCCTTAGGAGGACACTCAAGATTTTTAAAAACTTACCACAGGGTTAAGAAGGAATTTTTTTGGGATGGCCTTAAATTGGATATTCAAAAGTTTGTGGCAGAATGTTTGGTTTGCAGAGGGGCAGAGATAGTGAAGTCGGAGGAAGATTTCCAGATTCGGCAAGAGTGTATTGCAGAGAGAGGCCGAGATTTTCTCCAGGAAGCTACTCAATGGCTTCATAGGGTAGTTTGATTTGCTGAGGAAGGAAGACGTTTTCAATTCCAAAGGTCGGGCAAAAGTTCCAAGGGGCCGAAGAAGCATTTTTCTAGTCAATAGTAGGCAGGACAACTTGACTTGCAGTTGTTTCAGGCTGAGCGTTAGTAGTCTGCGCTAGCGTGATGCATAAGTTGTGTAGGGCTAGGTGGACGACTTGCATTTTAGGGGTAGTCAAGTGCAGGGATTGCTCAAAGTGAGGGTAATTTCCCTCAGATTATTTTTGCCAGTATTTTCTCTGTAGGATTGTCATTATTCGACATCCAAGTTGTACTTAGATAAGTTTCATTGCTACATAATAAATAAAACCCTTAGCTGCTGCACTGGTTTTCCCAAGTTGGGTTTTTTTCTGGGGATATTTGTCCAAACATAACTGTGTTAATTTTTACGTGTGCGCTAGAATATTTCTCAGTTTCCAACGCTATTATTTTCCACAGTTTTATTTGTGAAGGTTGTAGTGTAATTTATTTAGTATTTGCCGTAGGAAATAAATTGTAAAATCAATTAACAGTTAGAAGAATAATTTTCCAGTTGCTGCAATAGGATTTCAGAGTTGAAATTTTCACAAGTCAAACTCGCTTTAACAATGAGTCAAATTCGGTCAACACGAGTTTGACTTGTCCAGATTCAAATTGGGTCTTTTGCATGTCGAGCCGACTTGGACTCGCGAGTGCTCGCCGAGTTTGGTTACACTTATAGACACACACATATGCGTGTATATAATAATAATAATTTAATTTTAAGGTCATGGCCAAGCTAGATACCAAATTGGTGTATGAGAGGCTCTTGTTTGTGGTGCAAGAGATACTGTACCCTCTAGATTTGAACCTGTGACCTCTTAGGAGGAAACACATTTTCTTAACCATTAGGCCCACTCAAGTTGTGTATGTGTGTGTGTATATGATGATGATGATGATGATATATACTAGTGTGTTGCTCAAAATGAAGGAGATGTGTACTTCCTTACATTATATATAAAGAACCAACATAGTTCCATCTTAACCTTGAATCTATCAAGTGCAAAGAGGGATCAAATCTCTCGAGGTGCAAACCTTTTTTCAAGTTTTCACTCTAAAAGAGGTTTGCACTTCAAGGGATTTGATCCCTCTGGGTGCGATCCGGGGTTAAGATGGATTTATGCTGGTGTTAACAAAACGAGAACCTCGAGAGTTCAAAGAAAATTCAAAATATAAAATAGAAGTTGAGTTTAATAGTTCACTATCGCAGGACCAACAATTACAAAGGAAAAGACGATGAAAAATTTATAGGGAGGTTTCCCATTATTTTTTAGTCTCGTCTTTGTCTTCAATATTCAAGGAGCTATCATGACTCACATCTTCTTTAAGTATTTTTCCTTATTCCTATAGGAATTTACAGGGTAAGTTCCTTAGATAGAACACCAAAGGTGGCTCACAAACAGATCACAAATCAGTACACCAGTATTTTTGACGTGGTTAAGACCCTCAAAGAGAGAAACAGTCCACGGCCTGAGCCAACGCGGTCACTTCAGGCAATTTATCAATGTAAAAGAAATAAAATTTACATAAGCTTCTCTCTTGAATGGTCACCTTACAAATGACCCTCCACGCTCTTTAAATAGAGGTCATGGACCGATCAGGTGTTAAGCCACGGATCAAGTGTTGGTAATACTGAGGAGAGAATGAATCGTCAGATCAATTCATGTCTAGAACATATCGTGACCGTCAGATTGTAAGTTACAAAAAGTACATACTAAAGAAACACACTCTACCTAACTATACACTGTTATACTTAACTATTTCCTATTTGTCGGAATATCGTAACATCCCCCCTTAAGAACAACTTGGGATACGATTGAAGATGTACAAAGATGACACAATAGGAGAAGGAAGGAGGCATTAGAACCTATCCCCCCTTAGTGACAACTTCCTAAACTCCAACTATAAATCGAAGTTTAGTAAACTTTGCCTCTATGAGAGCCTTTGTAAATATGTTTGCAACTTGATCATCGGTTGAACAATAGTGCACTTCAAGAACATGGTCATGAATGAGCTTTCTGATGAACTGCATGTGTAGTTCAATGTGTTTGCTGCGCTGATGTTGGACTGGATCTTTGCATAGTTGAATGGCACTTTGATTATCACACCAAAGTGTAGTCAGATGCTGCTGCTGAAAACCAAACTTTGACAGGATCTGACGAAGCCACAAGGCTTTCTTACTAGCTTCAATGGTGCCAAGATAGTCTGCTTTTGCTGAAGAAAGAGAAATGGCACTGTTTCTTGCAAGCCCATGTAATAGGTCCATAACCAAGAGTGAAGACATAACTTGCAGTAGACTTCTAATCATTAGGATCACCAGCCCAATCAGAATCAGCGAAACCAACCAATAGAGGAGATGTTTCTGCATTGTAATGAATCCCAAACTGAACTGTACCTCGAACATAACAAAGTATTCTTTTAGCTGCTTTCCAATGACTTTCATGTGGGTTTTGCATAAACCGAGCAATAAGGCCAAAAAAAGGAAAGGTCAGGACATGTATGGGTCGGATACAAAAGTTTTCCAACAAGCTGACGGTATAAGGTAGCATCAACTTCAGGGGAAGTACAAGTGACTGAAAGTTTGGCAGTAGATTGAAAGGGAGAAGGGGCTGGCTTACAGTCTTCCATGTGAAAGTGGCGTAGAAGATCACAAGCATACTTACACTGGGAAAGGGAAATACCTTTTTTGGATTGGAAGACTCAAAGACCAAGAAAATATTGCAAGTGTCAGAAGTCTGTCATTTCAAACTGCTTTTTAACGCTGGACTTCACATGGTTTATAAGGTTGGGATCACTACCAGTAAGGATAAGATCATCAACATAAAGAACAAGAATGATAAGAGACTTACCCACTTTCTTGGTGTAGAAAGTATTGTTAGAATGACACCTAGAAAATCCAGTGTCTAAAAGAAAACTATCCATTTTGGCATAACAAGCCTGAGGGGCTTGCTTGAGACCATAAAGGGATTTCTTAAGCCGACATACAAGGCTGGAGTCTGTTTGTATAAAGCCATGAGGTTGTTCCATATAGATTTCTTCATGCAAGTCCCCACGCAAGAATGCGGATTTAACATCCATCTGATGGACTTCCCATTTGAAAGAGGCAACAAGGGAAAGAACAAGGCGGATAAAGTTCATTTTGGCAATAGGGGAGAAGGTTTCAGTATAGTCAATGCCTTCAACTTGTGAAAAACCCTTAGCAATAAGACGAGCTTTATGTTTATCAATTTTTCCATCTGGTCCAAACTTGGTTCTATAAACCCATTTGCATCTAACAAGTTTTCGTCCCTTTGGAAGAGGAACAAGCTCCCATGTATCATTTGCCAATATTGAACGATATTCTTCATTCATAGCTGCATCCCAGTCTGGATGGCCTGAAGCTTTTGCAAAGGTGTTAGGATCATAATTCGCTGAAGCTTCAGCCAGTAAAGAAGAGGCTTTATCAAACTAAGAACGTGTATGCCGCTGATCTGTAGGATCACTTGCAAGAGCACCTGCTGCATCCCGAGCAACACAGACACATTTTGGAAATTGAGGAGCTGAAGGAGGATCCCGAGAAGGTGGGGGATGATTGTCACCCTTGCTGTCATCATCTGAAGAAGGAATATTTTCAGAAGTAGAAGGGATAGAGAGAGGTGGCATATCCACCGAACAAGGCTTGTAGGCCGATATATTTTCAACAAACTTTACATCTCTTCTAATGATAACATTTTTGGATTTAGGTTGAAGAAGTCTATATCCTTTGACATCTTCAGAATATCCAACAAAAATACATTTTTCACTCTTAGGTTCTAAGGCTTTATGTTTCTCATCTGTAGTAGAGTGCGATTTACTATTTAATTTGCACAGTTAATTGCTTATGCCCAAAAATTAAGACTAAGTCCTTTTAGATTGAAGCATACAATTAGCCATATCCTTTAAGGTGCGATTCTTCCTTTCAGCTACACCATTTTGCTGTGGAGTATATGGAACAATATGTTGCAATTGAATTCCATGGTCAGTGCAAAAGTTGATGTATTTGTTGTTAACATATTCTCTGCCATTATCAGATCTTAACTTAAGAATTTGATGTCCAGATTGTTTCTCAACAAAGGCCTTAAAGGCCAGGAACATGTTAAAGACATCACTCTTGAGTTTTAAGAAGTATACCAAAGTGCGTCTAGAAATCATCAATGAAGGTTAAGAAATACTTGTAACCAGAGAATGAAACAACTGGAAGTGGACCACATAAATCATTATGCATAAGCTGTAAAGGGGTTGAGGCGTGCCAAGAGGCATGCTTTTCAAAACTATCTCGATGATGTTTTTCAAGTACACGTCTGGAACAAACACCATCTCTGCAAGATACCATAGGAAGACCTGTCACCATATTTTCTTTACATAGATTTTGAAGGGAGCGATAGATTAAGTGACCAAATTGCTCATGCCAAAGTTTGCTCACTTCATCATTATGAGCAACAAATACCGAGGGAAGAGTTGATGACCCAAAGTTGTTAAACTTATACAACCTTGTAGAATCATCAGCAATGCCAGTAGCTAAAATCTGTCTAGGATCTATTAGGTCTTTAATTACAACATCATGAGGTGAAAATTCAACGATTTTATCTTCACCCGAATGAGTTATCTGATATATAGATAGAAGGTTGCAGGATAAGGTAGGAATACATAATACATCATTAAATTGATGATTGTCTAGATGAATAGTTCCAGTCCCTACAACACTAAGAGATCTATCATCACCAACATATATATTTTTGGTGTTACAGTCATTTAAAAAAGAAAACATGGCTTTGTTTTTGGCCATGTGATAAGAAGCTCCAGAATCAATGAGCCACTCATGAGAATGAGAAGAAGAAGATACATTTAGTGCATAACCAGATCAAGATGCTTGACAACCACATGCAAAAAGTGCTACTCCTGAGAATGAAGTTGAAGTTGAAGAGTGCTCCAAACGGATGTTATGCTTCTTCATTGCTGCTTCCAAGACTTCCATCTTCTTAAAGCATTTGGATTCTAAGTGGCCATCACGATTACAAAAGTTGCAATGTCTATCAGTCTTCTTCCCTTTGTTTTTATTTGCCTTATCATTTTGTTGAATTGATTTTTCATTTTGAGATTGAAATTGCTTAGGACCCTTGTTTGGTTTAGGACCATTCTTTCTAGGATGTTGCTTCTTAGGATTTTTTGAATTTGGTTATTGCTGGGCTGCTAAGGCTTTTTTAAAAGAGTTTCCAGTATTAAGAAGACCAAGATGTAAGAGTTTTTCTTGTTCTCTTATTAAATAATCACAAAAGACATCAAAAGAGGGGGACTTGTAGGCTTGTCGTTGAGAAATAAAGGCTTCTCTAGTAGAATGGAAGGTGGAAACAAACACAAAGTAGGCTGGTCCTAACTTAGTAAGAATGGAATAGATAAGGCTACCATCTTCTTTTTTAACCTTAACACCTTTCAAGAGAAGTCTAAGGGTCTTGGACTTGGACAAAAAAATTCAGTGGAAGAAAAATTATTGGGATCCAACGTAAGCAACTCATTTATGAGTTGATGGTCTCTAATTTCATTTTTAATTCCGAAAAATCTATTGAGCTGTTTCATTGCTTCATCACGAGTACCAAGTTCTGCGATATGGAATCTAAGGTCTGGAGAAATAGATATCTCTATCAACCCATGTGCTTGATCTTGCTTATTTTCCCATTTGGCTATCTTATCTTCATCTTTAGGTTTAGATTTTTGGCTTGAGGCTATTCTATAAAGACCTTTACTTCTAAGTAAATCCACAATGTAGGATAGCCATTGGAAGTAGTTGGTGTTGTCAAGAATAACTAGGCATGGACTTTCCATTTTAAAATAAATTGAAGCTGTAGATGCTGAAACTAAGTGTTCCAATGGAAAGATCTTGAAAAATTAGGCCAATTAAAAAAAAACGGCTCTGAAAACGGCTTCCGATGAAGAAGTTATGGCTTTTTGAAGAAAAGTTGTTGAAGATGCCGACGAACTATGTGAATGTTGGAAAGTGAATGATAATGTTATATTTAAACCCCCCCGGCCCCTCCTTCCAAACTTAATCTAATTAGCTCACTTAAAAAACAACTTTATGTGATCCATTTTTATAAATAAGTGAAAATCACTTTTACAATGGTACTTTATGAACTATCCACTAAATTGTAAATTTTTTTTTGTAAGCTTGGTAGGACTCTCCGATTTTCGTGTTTACATGTCCATTATTTACCTCGCTATGGGAGAGGGTAGCCCAAGATTTGAACCCAAGACTTCCAGTTCGATAAGACTTCATTTCCATGGCCATTGCCACTTGAGCTACCCTTGGCAGACAAACTTAATATTTTTTTTTGTAAGCTTGGTAGAACTCTCCGATTTTCGTGTTTACATGTCCATTATTTACCCCTCTACAGGGGGAGGGTAGCACAAGATTCGAACCCAAGATCTTCGGTTCGGTGAGATTTCATTCAACGGCCATCACCACTTGAGCTACCCCAGGTGGACTCACTACATTGTAACTTAAATAAAATATAAAGTGACTTTAGAATTACAAGTGACTCACTTTTTATAATGGGTGAGAACACTTTTACATAAAGTAACTTTAAAACATAAGTTACATGTGCTTTTTGAAAAAGTAACTCAACAAAAGGAAAGACTTGAACCCAAGACTTTTATTTTCATAAAGTAACTTTGGACGAAGTGAGCTAGTTTAAAAGGTTAGTAATTTTTGGAAAAGAGGAAGAGGGGTTTTTTTTTTTGCTCACTGAAGCTTTGGTGCGTGCTTACTTGGAAAAACCCCTTCTTGCCTACAAAAAAAAAAAATAACCACATAAACCAAAACGAACACGCAAAAGTAATCTAAGCCTTACAACTTAAAGTTAGATTTGGCCGAAAACTATATATTTTTCACAACGTTTTTGGTTTTTCGAGATCACACTAAGGTGCAACGAAAAAGAGCATACGCATGAGAAAATTTCTTTCTTTTTGTTTTTGATTTGCTTAGATCTCAGAGTCGCGGAGCAAAGAACATACACAGAAATGAAAGGTATAGATCCAGTAATAAAAAAATATAGAGGACTATAAACCGAAATAAACAGAAAGATAAATAACTATAACTGCAAATAAAGACTGTATACCTCCAAATCTTAAAAATGACGTAGCTAGGGCTACCGGAAACCAAGGGCCTAGGGTTTTGCCCTGGCTGAGACCTATATCTTGTGTTCTATTGTCTTTTGTGATCTTCATATTTTATGGTAATTGCTTGATGAAGAAAGAAAACTTAATAATAATCAAAATAACATACTCACAAGTAATTATCACGTAACGTAAATCTTTAAAATTGTGAAAATTTCATTTATCGCAGCAACCAGAAATTATTCTCCTAACTGTAAATTTAATTATGTAGTTTATTTGCTACGACAAACAATGAATAAAATCACGATTGCAATTTTCACCATAAAAAATTCTGCGGAATATAAAATGTTGGAAACTGAGAAATTCTATCACACACAAAAATTTAACACGGTTGTTTTAGGACAATTGTCCTCGGAAACACCCAATGCAGGAAATCCATGCAACAAATGAGGGTTTTATTATTAGTCTTCAGCAACAAATCTGAGTACAATAATTTGGATGCTCTACTAGCAATCCAATTTGAGAAAAAAAAATTGGCAAGATTATTGTGAGAATTTTCCCTCACCGCACAAATATTTTCTGTCCCCAGAATTGCCTCCCTAGCCACACGCATATCCTTCTGCATCAACCTTTGCGAAGTGCTTGTGTAGACCCTTTGGGAATTTCACACTCCCTCTCATTGACTCTCCCGGAATTGGAATACTTCCTTTGGAAATGCTGCTGACCTCCTTTGCCACTTGCTACTCACCCTTTGGCTCTATCTTCTCTGTCGAGTCTCTGCTACTGAGAAAATCGAACTGTTTGGGAAATTGAGTATTTGCACTAGTGTATCCTTCATCTACCCATCGACTTCTTTTTATAATCCTATGTTGGACCTGCAATGACTAAGATTAAAACTTAATCAAGGGCCTAGATTAATTCCCTGTTGATCTGTGTGGGTTTTTAGAGAATTCTCACCTTGACTTAATTAATTATGATTAATTAACTAGTTTTCCTAAGTTTAGACTTAAGAAATATTAAGAAATAGGTTAATAATCTAATTAAGCCATCTCTAGGTGGAATTTCTAGAAACGATTATGGGTTATAGAGATCTCATGCATTCTAGCCCCTCCACCAAGTTTTGTGACTAGAACACATCTGATGCTACAAAAGATAACACTCCCTCTTAGCGAGGACTGTGTTTTAGTGCTACACACCCTGCTACAACACTTTGTCTCTGTATCATCCTCAATCTCGCTGCTGATGTTTGGCCATACTGCTCACCAACCACTGCACAACTCTGATGCTGCATCCATGCTACTGCTGACCCTGTTGTACTGCTGCCAACACTGTAACTCCCTCTCATATGTTGTTGCTGCAACTGCAACAACTGCAACTGAGAAGCATCCAAAATATTGTTCGTGCTACTGGAACGAATTCTCCAGCATACCCATCTGTTCTCTAAGGTGAACTTAACTCTCCCAAGAGCTTTCGTGAGTATATCTGCAACCTTCTCATCTGTGGGAACATACTGTAGGTGGACTGCTCCACGCTGCACACAATCTCTGATGAAATGACATCGAATATCTATATGTTTCAACCTGTCATGAAACACTGGATTCTCAGAGAGCTTGATGCAACTCTGATTATCACAGTAGACACTGGTTGCCTCCATCCTTTGCCTGAACAAGCTTACTAGCAGCTTTTGAAGCCATATAGCTTCGCATGTAGTTGTGCTTGCTGCCATGTACTCTACTTTTGCAGAGCTCAGTGCTACTGATTTCTGCTTCCTGATGCACCAAGAAACCATCCCCGATCTAATGCTGAAGCAGTACCCGAATGTACTTTTTCTGTCCACTGAACTGCTTCCCCGATCTGCATCTGTGAACCCACATAGTCTGACGTCATCCCTTAGGGTATATCTCAACCCATACTCGACTGTGCCGCGCACACACCTCAAAATATGCCTCGTTGCTACCCAATGTACCGTTTTCGGCTCTACCATAAACCGACTGAGGGTATTGACTGCGAAGCAAATATCTAGCCTAGTGTTGACCAGATACATGAGAGACCCAATGAGTTGTCTATACAAGGTGGGGTCGACATCCTTGTCATCTGATGCATCTATCTTCTTCTAGTTGGTGATCATGGGTGTAGACATGGGTCTACAATCCTGCATTCTGAACCTCTTCAAAATATTTGTAGCGTATCTTCCCTGCCCAAGGAAGATCACCGCATCCTTCTGCCACATTTCAATCCTAGGAAATAGTGCATCAACCCCAAATCCTTCATATCAAATTCTGCTGCCAGGTTCCTCTTGCAATCATCTATGAGCCCTGATGATCCTGTCAAAAAAAGATCATCCACATGCAATACTAGGATGAGTGGCTCACCCTCTACCATCAAATAGTAAAGGTTGGGATCTGCATCACTCTTGACGAATCCCATCTGCTACAAGTAGCTGTCAATCCGAGCATACCATGCCCTAGGAGCTTGCTTGAGTCCGTATATAGCTTTCTTTAGTCTACACACATGAGTGTGCCTCTTATGAGTCTCAAAGCCCTCTGATTGTTCTATGTACACCTCTTCCTCTATCACCCTGTTCAAGAATGTTCTCTTGACGCTCATCTAGTGAATCTACCATCCCATCTGAGCTGCTAGGGATATAACTGACCGAAGAGAAGTGTATTTGACAATTGGGGCGAAGCTCTACTCATAATCCATCCCTTCTTTCTGTGCATACCCCTTTGCCACGAACATAGCCTTGTACTTTTCAACACTACCATCTGCAACATACTTAATCTTGTAGATCCATCCAAACCTACAATTGCCCTGTCTTCAAGCCTTGACACCACCTCCCAAACATCATTCGTCATGATAGAGCTATACTCTTCTACCATGGCATCTACCCACACCTGATGCTGTGTGACCTCCTGAAAGCTGGAAGGTTCTGCAACTTGAGCCACCAATGCGTGGCACTTGTCAGGCTGTCTGCATTGTCTCTTGTTCCTAGGAGTTCCAGTAAACTCCTTTGCATCTCTCAATGTTTGACGAATCTCTTTGCTGGCTCGACCGTTAGTGGTGGAAGGTTCATTCAGTGCCTCATTGTGCCCCTGCTGCTTCGTCTACTGTGAACTCCCGGATCTCCTGCACCTGAGGAAATACTAGTACTAGTCACTGTACTTGATTCCTGTGACTGTCCTACTACCAATCCCATTTGCTGCCCCTGCTGTTGGACCAAAGGAGCTTTTGTTGGCTGATTTTGATCACCTGTAGGCATTTCACGAGATCTCCTGAAAGCTCGGTCCTCCATGAACTTCACATCTCGTCTCGCCATAATCGTTCTATTGCTAGGAATGTAGATCATGTATGCCTTTGAGGTTTTGTTGTACCAAACAAGAAACCCCTTCTCTGCAGTCTAATCCAATTTGGTGCGCTTCTCATCTGACACATGACAATAAGCGATGCTTCCGAAGATCTTGGAGTGACTAACTTCTGGCTTTTTCCCGGTGAAGACCCCTTCTGGGGTTTTCATCCCAAATGCTCTATGAGGAGTCCTTTTCTTGAATATACACTACAGTGTTACATGCCTCTGTACATAGAAACCTGGGCAAACCCTAGTCATATAACATTGCTTTTGAAGCCCCAACTATGGTTTTGTTTTTCTGCTCCCTATCCCTTTTTGTTGTGGATTGTATGGAGTTGTCCACTTTCTTTTAATGCTTTCCTTCGCACAAAAATCTGTGAAGTCTTTATCAATATACTCTCCACCATTATCTAAGCGAAGTACCTTGATCTTTTTCTCTGTCGCATTCTCCACGAGAGCTTTAAACTCTCGGAAACGATCAAAGGCCTCATCCTTGGTCTTTATGAAGTAGATCCAGGTTTTCCTGGAATGGTCATAAATGAAGGTGGCAAAATATTCGGCCCCACTGAGAGCTCTAGTGGACATCGGGCCACAAATGTCTGAGTGTATCAATCCTAACATGCCATCTACTCTGCTGTCACTTCTTGGGAATGCTGTGTTAGCATATTTCCCAAGCACACATCCTCTGCACACATCATCATGTTCCGTGCCTAGTTCTGGAACCCCTACTACTGTCTCCCTGAGCATCTTGAGTGCTCCATGGTGGGTGGAATTTCCATAAGCAATTTCTGGGTTATGGAGATCTCATACATTCTGGCCCCTCCACCAGGTTTCGTGATTAGAACACATTCGAACACATTCGATGCTACAAAAAACTAACAAAAATCCTCCTAATTTCCAAGATCCTTTCAAAGTAGGTTTGTTGAATGGAGGTCTGAAGATCATGGTATTCTTATCTGCTACATAATTCTTTCTGACATGTTATCAAAATTCATGGATTTGTTCGCTCTCTCTATCAATAGTGGTTTGTTATCGATATGACTCACACTCTGTTGAAGGCTCGCACTGTTCGGATCTATATAGGCGCACTGCACTAATGGACTCACATTCTGAAGATCTTTACAAAGCATCCTATTATGTGACTCGTTATATTGATTCATTGTAGTGCATAACTTACATTTTTGGAGCTTATTGGACTACAAATTAAAATGACAGTGGCTTGCTCCTTTGGGTGTATAATTTTGCACTCTTGACTCGGAGGTTTCGGGTGTAAGGTTTAAAATAGAGAAAATGGTATCCTTGAGATAACTAGCTCGCAACTGTGACATCATGGCTCGCTGTTACATATAGCTTGTAAACTACTCATCCGTGATTACAAAGGCTCGCTTATCTTATTATGATATCGCATAATGATCTCACCACTTCACTGTGACATTACACCATAGTTAATACAAATATATGATTCACAATATTTGAAATTCGATTACATACTTTCTTTGGATGACTCGCAAACTTAGTATGCTCTATGGTTTGACTCCCTCGCACCACTGATATTGGCCTTACTCTTTAAGTTTTGCACCTGTAGCATGTCTTTCGCTCTTAAATGAAACATGATCAGCATGACTCATATTTCATATGTGTGCTGTGAGGTTTTCACATGGATGTTAAAACACTCACATCAGTCCGTTGACTCAAGAATATACATGGTGGCATCACATTGAACAAAGACGTCATATAGTTGAGGCATCATTGCTATAATGATCTCATTCTTATATACGATGGTATCGTTCAACATGATTCTATAACAATGCCGGTGATTTGTGACATATTGGAAGAGCTCGTATCGATGGATCGGTGTGTTCATGAAATTATAGATTTTGATGAATATCATTGTAATCAATGGCCTTGCATATGAGGTATAGTTGATCTCTATGTGAGGGCTGCAAACATGTGTATCTTGATTGCTTAACAACATTATCTAGCAACGGTGTCACCACAAATTATAATGAATGAAATACTACGTAAAGCTGACCTGGAGAAGGTAATGGATAGATCTATGTATAAATTGATATATCCCTGCGATAAGAAGCTGCCTTTGATAATGTCAAAAGACCAAGTCCCTGCAAAAGAGAAAAAGGTAAAACTTGAAAGAGATACGTGTATTTTACAAATTAAGGGTTTTTGGGTTAGTTAGGGTTATGCAACATGTTTGAAGGTTGTTTGTAGTCCCTTTGACATTTAGGGTTTGTGGGATTTGAAAAGATTGTGGAGTCTTGAAGTCTATTAATAATGAACCCTATAATGGATCTTAGGAGCGAAACCCTAACTCAAATTGGTGGTTCCCTCTTATGAAGCCCTAGCACTTGATTTCTAGGGTTTGAAAATAAAATCTAGGGTATGTGGTAAAACCCTAGCAAGGGTTGAAGTGAAAGTAAAACCTAGGGCTTGAAAGTCAAAACCCTAGGAGTACATGCTTTTGCTAAAATTAAAAACCCTAATAAGGGTTAGGTCATGGGATATCTAGGGTTTGTAACCAATACCCTAGAAGCACACTTCTGAGAAATCATGGCAACCCTCATCATGCTCTTGTATTTCTATATTTTACTTGGTTGTACTTGTTGATGAAAAGTGCAGGGACATAAAGGAAGCAGGAAGAGAAGGAAAGCAATGAAAGGCAGTTCTTACGCTTGTTAACAATGATGAGCATGATGGAAAGAGGGAATTGTAAGGACCCTCAAGTAATTGATACTAACAAAACAATAAATATGCATTATTATTGCATAGATAAAAGCACTTAATAAATCAGTAAATGTTTTTTATGGCATCATTGATAGAAGCACTTAATAATAGAAAGATTGTAATTTGCCTAGTTTGCTTTGGGAAGACCATCTAGTTTTAAGAAAATGAGTAGAACAAGACCTCATTGCATTTTATTATTCATCCTGGCATCTTCCAACATCATGTTGCAGTTGCAGGTAGTCATTCTGCAAAGAAGGATCATCTAGATCTTGTAAAGAATCATCATTATGAAGATTCTTGAAGTAGCATTATGAATAGTATATATATTCCATCTAGTTGGAAATAATGTATCTAAAGGATGAATGAATGTTAATGGTCATGGTATATTAAAAGTCTTTCTTTTCTTGGAAAGGGAAACTCATCTTTAACAGGTATAAGAAGCAATCTCAGGATGACTAGATGATTACATGAAAGCAAAGGTATGCATATTTGAAGAACATATCTACAAGGAAGATATTACAAGCTTGGTAATCAAGATTTATCCTTGGGCACTCTGATGCATAATGGAAGATTCGTGTGAAGATGGATCATAAGGATGTTGATGCTATGATGAAGAAAGTCATCATGATGAGGTAAGTCTAATATTAATAATTATTATTGGTTATTTGGTTAACATATTGTTTTTTCTACCTGGAAGAATATTGCAGGAATATACGAAGAACGTTGAAGTAAGCTTAACATATTTGGCAATTATGAAGTCAAGATGTGTTCATCTTGGGATTAAAAGATAATAGTGCAAGAAGATAACCTGAAGGTCAAGTTCGTACAACAACAAGGAGATCACTTTCATAAGGAAGCTATGATCAGCTTGAAGTTTGAAGAGGATCAATGTAATGCCCTCATTGATGATGACAAAACGAAAGTGATGTGCAAGATTGATGACCTGAACCCTGTCACAAGTGTTAGAGGATGGCTCCATGATGTTCAAGAAGGTTGAAGTTCTCCGATGACATGCTAAAGGAAGAGCCTATGTAGCTACTACTACTATGATCTCCACTGAAAGAACAAAGTAGTTGATGTTGGACACATCTCCCTAGTTGAGAGGGAGCTTGGATATATTCCCTTTGTGTGTGAAGGAACGTGTATATCCTCCCTGGTTAAGAGGGAGTGATGATGGACATGATTATCTACTTCATGTGTCATGCACTAGGCTATGACTAACAACCGTACATCTAGTGAAGGCCATGAGGAGAGAATGGGGACCAAAGAATTGAGTAAGCATCTGAGATTGGTACTCCTTGAGGATAACTGTTCCTTGATGTTTGACCTTGATAATGACATACCATAAGATTGAGGCGTCGATCAAATCATGATGATGAGATGTTGTACCATAGGCAAATTAGCCGGTAAGATGGTACTTAGGGTTGGTATCTTGGCAGGTAGCCTAGTTGATACTTAGATCCTTGTTAGGGTTCGTACCTTGGGAGATGGCCTAGATGGTACCTAGATCCCTATTGGTGTCTTGGCAGGTAGCCTAGATGACATTTGGATCCTTGTTTGAGTTGGTATCTTGGCATGTAGCATAGATGACACTTGGATACTTATTGAGTTTGTATCTTGGTAGGTAACTAGATGATACGTAGAACCCTGTTAGGGTTGGTGTCTTCAGGTGGCCTAGATGACGCCTGGTGTCTTGGCAGGTAGCCTAGATGACACCTAGATCCTTGTTGGGATGGTACCTTGGTAGGTAGCCTAGATGGTACCTAAATGAGTTGATACCTTGGCAGTTAGCCTAGATGGTATCTAGATCTCTAGCATTGTATATGCTGATTGTGATACTCTTCTTAGAACATTTCAACTTGAGGTCATCCTTGTACCGTTTGTACAATTATGAATACCTCCCTAGTTAAGAGGGAGTGTTGGAAGATGTAACTAGTTTCGGTCTTCACAATTGTACCTCTATGTATTTTATGTAAAAAGAAAAAAGAAGAAAAAGAAAGAGGGAGAAAAATTATTTATCAAGCATGGGTTTCATGCTCAAAAGAATTATTATTATTATTATTTATTAGATAAGCATGTTCTTCATGCTTCTAGGTTTTGTTGAGTCAAAGGGTCAAAGTCCTATTTGGACCTCTTGAAAAAAAATGAAAAATAATTTTTATTATGTAATTTTTGGTCAAAACCCCTCTAGATGCCAAGTTGGCCTACATGACAAGTCGGCCCTTGCCCCAATGGACATGTCTGTTCGCACCCCTCTGGACAGTATAAATAGAGGATGATATGAGCTCATTTGGACACACATTCTTGAGTGATTTAGTTTATGAAATTTCGCAGAAAATATAAGGCCAAAGTCTGAGATGGAAGAAGAAGTTTTTGAGCTAGAACATGTGGAAATTCTGCCTTGGTACATTTCTTGTTGTTGGTCTCTTGATGATGATTTTGTTGAACAGAATGGAAGATTTTGACTTGGCATCTAGAGGTGGTTTTCTGTGGTCATGGGTCTTGGATGTCTCTTTTTGATCTGATTCTAGAAGAAGAGATTTTGACTGGGTTTTCCCCTAGGAGAGAAGAGGTTTTTCCCTGGCTGAGAGCATATATCTTGTGTTCTATTGTCTTCTGTGATCTTCATATTTTATGGTAATTGCTTGATGAAGAAAGAAAACATAATAATAATCATAATAGCAAACTCACAAGTAATTATCATTTAATGGAAATCTTGAAAATCCTCTCAATTTCCAACACCACCATATCATCCACACAATTTTCAATTTGAGAGCTTGTCTAGATTTGAACAATTACAAGAACATCATGATTAGACACACCTTCACCAAGCTTATGCTACATTCCTTTCATATGTGGCTTTCACATGAGCTTGAGCAAAGGCACCTCAGGGCTAGATAACAAGCAAGATACTTCCTAGAGTATGAAACCATTGATTGCATCTTCATGGTCCATGCCATTATTGAGAAGGCAATGGCACTATTCGAAACTTTTTTTCTACTCTTGTGTCCCAAGAGAGGCCTTGTTCTAGAGGTTGCATGACAATGACATCTTGAGATGTATTTAGTTGCCACTTTGAGATTAGATGAGTTAGTTCTTGATAATCTCTCCACTACCCATGGCCTCTTGGACTTCATTAAGAGTACTATATGGGACTGCTAAGCAAGGGCGCCCTCTCTCATTGACTCTTTTTAGGATCTACGTTTGATGATTGGAAACCTTACTTGGTGTGCACATACATGATGGAGATGGTTGCCTTCTACACCATGTCATGATTTTCTTGCTTCTTTTTGCCAGTGACATGGTCCTCTTAACCTCTTTGCTTGGTGGGTTGTAAAGATAACTTGATGCCCTATCCATCTTTTGTTATCTTTGATAGTTGATTGTCAACTTGAGTAGGACTAAGCTTATGATCTCTAATGTGTTGAAGCATGCTCTCTTTGACTACCACTTCCACTTCCACTTCCACTTCCACTTCTAAGGGAGGGAATTGATTACCATGGCCTACACATATTTGGGGGTCTAGTTCTCGGTGCTTCGATTTCGTTTGAGGCATGCATTTCGTCTTTAGCTTATTAAGGGACATGGATCCCTTGTCTCTCTTAAAAGAGAGTGATTTTAAGTAGGGTTGTAGGGGGGCGCCCCCGAAAAAAATTCGCTCCTTGGCTTTTTTGCAATTTTTTTCCACAAAGATGTTTCAAACACAATTTTTTTCAAGGAAACAAGAGTTTTTGAGTGGGGCAGCCCAATATTCAAGCCCATGGCCTTAGTATTGATATGCAATTCATGGTAATGTTAAATTCTTAAAGTAAAAGTGACATTCTCCTTTGTTTTTCATTTTCATCCTTTTACTGAAATTTTTAACATTACCATGAAATGAATCAGAATGTTTGAGACTGGTTTCGACCTCATTGGATTTCATTTAGAGAAAGTAGAATTTTATATCTCACTCAAAATCTAGCAGACTTAACAATTTTTCACGATTTTAGGATTGGGGGAATTGTAGTGTTTCCATTGGATTTTTTATTTAATCAAGAGGTCCAAGCCCTCTATGTACCTTGATGTTAGTGACATTGGTTGTCGAACTCCTCTATCATGATCCTATTAAAAATATACCCATCACTCAAACAAAATCTTGATTTGGCATGCTACGTTTTTTCTGTCTTATGTTAATGCTTAGAGGGTGATGTTAATGACAAAGATTCCAAGGTAGGAAATGCTTTTGATGATACATAGGTATTTGTTGTAGCATGTTTTTTTGGATTGCACTTGATTCTATTTTGGTTATGTGCACCCTTACATGCTATATAAATGAAAACTTGTAACTTGTGGACATGTGGTTGATGAAGATTATGACATCTAGATGATTGATGTTATATGGTTTAATCCATGTTTTTATGCTTTTTATATCTAATTCATCATTCTACATGCTTTTGTTGACATATATGCATCAACATATATAAAAATATATATTATATAAAAATTCGCTCCTGATTCGCTCTCGACCCAAGAGCTTTTGAAAATGTCCTTTGTTAAAATTGGCAACTCATTTGATGAAGATGATGATTGCATTAAATTCCTCTTTTTGAGAGGACCAAAATTGATATAAAGATCATCCGATTTGGACAAGCAGAAGTGTGTTTTTGAATTTATGCTCACACATGCAAATTGTTTAGGTCGGCCACATCATCATGTAGTCTAATGGACGTGACTCTTCACCTTGGGACAACTCATTTGATGAAGATGATGACTGCATTAAATTCCTCTTTTTGAAAGGACCAAAATTGATATAAAGATCATCCAATTTGGACAAGCAGAAGTGTGTTTTTGAATTTATGCCCACACATGTGCAAATTGTTCAGTTCAACCACATCATCATATAGGTTCATGAAGCCTAGTGGACGTGACTCATCACCCCCAACGAATTGTATAAATACAAGTGCCCTCTCACCTCATTTGGCATTATCATCACTCGCATTCTTCTCTCTCCTCTCATTGGTTCATACATCATTGGGCATTCTCTCTCTCTCACACGTGTGGCACAAGGAGGTCGAGTTTCTAGACAAAATTGCATGGCCGAAAATTTCAGGAGTTGACCAACATTGACTAGCACTGACTTTAGGGTTGATTGCAACTTTGACCACATAAAATTATAGCTAGTTTTCTCTCTCCTTTGACCGAATTTTGAAGCACTGTTTTGGGCTGATTTTGACCAACAAGGAAGGCCGAATTTTACTGAAGTTGATCGAGGTCAAGGAGGCAAGTTTAATAGCGGTGCTAACCATCTTTGACTTTTTGGTTAGGGATGAGTTTGACTGCAGATTTGACAGGGTTGTTTTGACTTGGATTTGGCAAGTCAATTTGACTTTTGTACTCTCTCTCTCTCTCTAATGAACATTTGATATAATAATAAGAAGAATTGATCAACTCCTTGGCATCCACCAAATATGGTGTCCTCTTGTCTTGGATTGTCTTCCACATTTTGTTTCATAGTCTATCTTCTTTTATTATCAGTGTGATTAATGGTTAATGTGATTGCTATTGGAAAACTAAATTGGAAATTGTCATTGGGCTACTAAAGGAACATTGAAGTAATTGTGCTAAGCATAGAGCATACCATTGTTAACATGGTATCAGAGCTTAGGTGAAGACAAAGCCCAAGCAAGAGAGATAAAAGCAATTACCAAGAGAGATCTGTTGGACAAGACTATTGGACTAATGGCTACTACATCTTACTTAAATCTGAGGATAAGCTCAAGGACAAATCTGACTCTCATGCATGGAAGATGACTTTGGACTTGACTTTGGAAGAGCATGATGCCATGGACTATGTGAAGGGAAGAGTGGTGGAGCTTCCTTCCAATGCACCTGTTGCTGGAAAGACTAAATTTAAGAAAGGTGAGGTCAAAGCTAAAAGAATTATCGTAGGCTCCATTCAAAAGACTTTGGTTGTCTATATTTCTGATTTGGGAACATCTAAGGAGATGTATGATAAACTAGTTGGGATGTTCAAAGTAAACAATGCAAATCAAATTCGCTTTCTCAAGAACAAGTTGAAGGACATCAAGATGGATAAAGGGGAGTCTATCCAATCCTACTTCATGAGGATCACACAAATCAAGAATGACCTTCTATCTGTCGGAGAAGTTATTGCTGACAGGGAGCTCACTCTCATTGCGCTTGGAGGTCTTCCAAGATCATGGGATGTGTTTAACACAACCATTCTCAACAATGACAGGATTCCTAGTTTCGATGAACTATTGGCTAGATGCACTCAAGAAGAGACAAGGCCTCAAATGGAAATGAGCCCATTGCCTTCTTCATTCATACTAAGAGGAAGAATAATGTGGGTCCAAGAAGACAGGGTCAAGGATTCAAGCAGGGATTCAAAGAAGGAAAAAAAGGAAGGTGCTACAATTGTAATAGGTTTGGCCATTATGCTAGAGTGTCCTCACAAGAATGATACTTTAAGGGATGATGACAACAACATCTACTACGAAAGCAATGGCAATCAAAGGAACAATATGTTCAACAATAAAGGAAAGATGAATGCTCCCACCGCTCGATATGGAAATGGTTGACCTCCCAAAAGGATGAGAAATTCCAGGTATGAGGAAAGTAATGTTGTAGAGAAACAAAATGAATTTTATCTTATTTCCACTCTATCTACTGCCTCTCCTCTGGATATGTTGGATCATTGGTTGATTGATAGTGGAGCCTTTAGGCACTTCACTCGGTACAAGGAGGCCCTCTCAAATTTGGTTGAAAAGAAGACTAATTTGGAGATCATACTTGGAGACAATGCCACCTACCCCGTGAAAGGGATAGGTACCGTCACTCTTCACTTAAATCAAGGTCAAACCATTCATCTACAAGAAGTATTGTACGTGCCTGATTTGAAGAAGAATTTGGTGTCTATTTTTTTGATGGAAGATAAAAATTTCAAGGTAGCATTCATTGATAGAAAGGTACATATTTGACAAAGAAACCCTAAAGATGCATTTACACTTGGATTTAGGGTTGAAGGTCTCTATCAAGTTGGAGGAAGTATTTTGGGAGCCTTAACTTGCGATACTTCTCTTCAATCTGAATTATTGCACTGGAGATGCTCACCTTCATTACAAAGCCTTACCTGGGGTAAGGACGGTGGTCACAGTGATGCCCAAATTCAATATGAATCATGAAGGAGTTTGTCAAGGTTGTGCAGTTGGGAAACTTACAAGGGGACCATTCCCTTCAAGTGAAACCCAAACTACTGATTATGTTCAATTGGTCCATTTTGACCTATATGGTATGTTGCCCATAACATCATTGGGAGGATACCTATACTATGCAATTTGTGTGGATGACTTCTCTCACAAAACATGGATCTATTTCTTGAAGAAGAAGGATGAAGCGTTCAAATGGTTCCGTTCATTCAAAGCCTTGGTGGAAATTCAAACAGGGAAGAAGATCAAAATATTGAGAACCGACAATGGAACCAAATTGAATCAAATGAATTCAATGACTTTTGCAAAGATGTTGGCATTAAGAGGGAGACAACCGTTCCATACACTCCTGAGCAAAATGGAGTTGCTGAAAGAAAGAATCGAACAATCATGGAAGCCACCTGTGTCATGCTCCATGATCAAGGTCTATCGAAGTTCTTATGGGGAGAAGCTGCCAACACTGCCGTATATGTTCAACATAGGAGCCCGCATCAAGCACTGGATTTCAAGACACCCGAAGAAGTTTTCACTGGTAAGAAACCTGATGTTTCTCATTTTAGAATATTTGATTGTCCCATGTTTCATGTGCCTAAAGAGAAAAGAAACAAGTTAGAAGCATTTGGGAAGAAAGGTATATTTGTGGGCTATAGTGAAAATTCAAAGGCATATAGAATCTATGTGCATGGACAACGAGATGTGGAAGTAAGCCATGATGTCACCTTTGATGAAGACACTGCCTTTGGGAAAACTAGAGATCTCTCCATTCCAAGGAAGGATAATAATGATGATGTTGCGGATAAACATGATGAACCTCTGACAAATGAGCTTATGCTCGATGTTGAAGGCCTGATGGATCCTATTGATCCACCTCCTGGTGATCCCTCTACCTCAAGGAAAAGACCTTTGTGGCTCTAAAATACTCTGGAAGATGCTGAAAGACATATTTCTCCAAGAGGGACATTCCGTGAAAGCAAGAAGCTGAATAGGTATCAAGGGTACTTAGTTGCTATGAGTACTATTGTTCAAACTGAGCCATGTATGTTCGAAGAAGTCGTAAAGCACCAAGTCTGGAAGGATGCGATGAATGAGGAATATGAATCTATCATGAAAAATGATGTTTGGGATGTGGTGCCTAGACCGAAGGACAAGTCCGTAGTCACCTCAAAATGGCTATACAAAATTAAACATGGAGTTGATGGGAGTGCTGAAAAATATAAGGCTAGGTTCGTTTCTCGAGGCTTCTTTCAAAAGGAAGGAGTGGACTATGACGAGATATTTACACCGGTTGCTCGATATACCACTATCTGATCGATTATTGCTCTCGCTGCCTCTCAAGGATGGAGCCTACACCAAATGGACGTTAAGACTGCTTTCTTGCATGGCTCCCTTAAGGAGGAAGTCTACTTGGAATAACCTCAGGGGTTCGAAGTACAAGATTGAAGGACACACGTATGCAGATTGAAGAATGCCCTCTATGGGTTGAACCAAGCCCTTAGGGCTTGGTATGAGAGGATTGATAACTATCTTATGAAGCTGGGATTTTCAAGGAGCAATGTTGATCCTAACCTATACTTCAAGGTTGAAAAGGACGTGCCTCTCATTTTGGTCCTTTATATTGATGATCTCTTTCTGACAGGTGTAGACGCTCTCATTTATCAATGCAAGAGGGAGTTGGCTTCTGAGTTCGAAATGAAAGACCTAGGTCTGATGCATTACTATCTAGGCCTGGAGGTCTAGGAAAACCCAGGTGAGATTTTCCTTTCTTAAGGAAAATACATTGTGAAATTGCTCAAGAGATGTGGGATGGTGGATTGTAAGTCTGTGTCTACTCTGATGGAACTCAACTTCTAGAAGCTATGTGGAGGTGCTGCTGGGCCCAAATTGGCAAACCCTTCCGAATATAGACAACTTGTGGGGTCCCTGATGTTCTTGGTAAACTTCCGTCCAGACATACGCTTTGCTATGAATACATTGAGTCAATTTATGGTCGAACCTCATAACATACATTAGATTGCTGCTAAGAATCTCTTGAGATATCTCTGTGGCACAATCAACTATGGATTGAGATACACTGCCAGGAATTTGAGGCTACATGGATATACTGATGCTGACTGTGTTGGCAATGTGGTGGATCGTAAGAGCATGTCTGGATGTTGCTTTTTATTGGGGTCTGCTTCAATTTCTTGGACGAGCAGGAAGAAGAAACCGATTGCTCTATAAGCACCGCTGAGGCTGAAAACATTGTTGCTAGTATGGCTTGTTGTGAAGCTGTTTGGTTGAGGAAGCTCTTTAGTGAGCTATTTGAACATGTGTCGGATACCATCGTGATCTACTGCGACACCAAAGTGGGATTCACCTTTCAGAGAATCCCATGCTCCACCACTGCTTCAAGCACATTGATATCAGGTACCACTTTATCCGGGATATGGTATAACGAGGAGCAATAAGGCTCCAACACATCAAGATTGATGAGCAGGTCGCAAACATCCTCATGAAGCCCTTGCGGAAGGTCAAATTCTTAGCCTTTCGAGAGAGACTTGGAGTCGTGGAAAGACCCTCCTATGAGGGTCTCGCTTGAGTTGGACATTGAGCTCTGGGAACTCCTGGGGGCTTGGGGTACTTCCTGGAGCTATGAGCGACCATAGGGTGAGTGGTTCACCTTCCCCTATTGGCGCATTGTGTACAGGGTGAGTTATTCACTTTCCCCTGTGATACCCCATGATGGTTGACATGTGTGCAGGGTGAGTGGTTCACCTTCCCCTACGATTGATGATACGTGTGTAGGGTGAGTGGTTCACCTTCCCCTACAATTATCATATGCATAGGATGAGTGGTTCACCTTCTCCTATGGCGTATGAGTAGGGCGAGTGGTTCACATTCTCCTATTTATGCCCCAGCGTACATCCTACAACTATAGTCCAGGACTCATGGGAAGTACCTCTCATTTGGCCAATGAGCTCTGGGAACTCCTAGGGGCTTGGGGTATTTCCTGGAGCTATGAGCGACCATAGGGTGAGTGGTTTACCTTCCCCTATGATACCCCATGATGGTTGACATGTGTGTAGGGTGAGTGGTTCACCTTCCCCTACGATTGATGACACGTGTGTAGGGTGAGTGGTTCACCTTCCCCAATGATTATCATATGCATAGGATGAGTGGTTCACCTTCTCCTATTGATGCCACAGCATACATCCTATTGATGTAGTCAGAGACTCATGGGTAGTACCTCTCATTTGCCCAATGAGTTGGGAAAAGTGGATAGGGACCATACCACTATTGATGGACACATCGTGTATTGTCGTACTCCCTATGTCTGGGATGCATGGTGCTCAACAACTTGATCTGGGATCAAGACTGACTTTTATCAGTGGAGAGTGGTAAGGTCTTGTGACTTTTTCTCGATTGATTCTTCTTCATTATTCACATTAGTGTTCAACAGAGCAGAGATTAGATGAGATATAAAGATGGTTCATGATGTCATGATGGCATGATGATCAATGATGATGCATGGATTGGTAGGTGGAATTCTCACTAGTTGAGAGGGAGTGTTAAAATTGGGAACTAGGGCCAAATTCCACCATGGGACAACTCATTTGATGAAGATGATGATTATATTAAATTCCTCTTTTCGAGAGGACCAAAATTGATATAAAGATCATCCAATATGGACAAGCAGAAGTGTGTTTTTGAATTTATGCCCACACATGTGCAAATTGTTCAGGTCGGCCACATCATCATATAGGCTCATGAAGCCCAATGGATGTGACTCTCCACCCTCAACGAATTGTATAAATACAAGTGCCCTCTCACCTCATTTGGCATTATCATCACTCACACATTCTTCTCTCTCCTTTCATTGGTTCGTACAACATTGGGCATTCCCTCTCTCTCTCACGTGTGTGGTAGAGGGAGGTCGAATTTCTGGACAGAATTGCAGGGCTGAAAATTTCAAGAGTTGACCAACTTTGACTAGTGCTCACTTCAGGGTTCACTGCAACTTTGACCGCAAAAATTACAGCTGATTTTCTCTCTCCTTTGACTGAATTTTGAAGTACAGTTTTGGGCTGATTTTGACCAACAAGGAAGCAGAATTTGACTGAAGTTGATCGAGCTTAAGGAGGCAAGTTTAACAACTGTGTTGACCCATCTTTGAATTTCTGGTTAGGGATGAGTTTGGCTGCATTTGACTGCAGATTTGACAGAGTTGTTTTGACTTGGATTTGGCAAGTCAATTTTGACTTGGATATGGCAAGTCAATTTTGACTTTTGTACTTTCTTTCTCTGTTGAACATTTGATATAATAATAAGAAGAATTGATCAAAGCCTAAAGGGTTTTCCCCACATTGGGGTTTTTCCTTAGCATCTACCAAATCTGGTGTCCTCTTGTCTTGGCTTGTCTTCTACATTTTGTTTCATGTTCTATCTACTTTTCCTGTCAATGTGATTAATGGTTAATGCGATTGCTATTGGAAAACTAAATTGGAAATTGTCATTTGGTTGCTAACTGAACATTGAAGTAATTGTGCTAAGATTAGAACATACCATTGTTAACTAAAATTAACATCCCTCCCCACTCCCGCTTCCTGCTTCTGCTCCCGCTCCCAAGCAACCTTGCTTTCAAGTGATTTATAAGATATCATGTCCAAAATGCACCTTCTTGGACATGATCATTAGAGTTCCATTCCCACACAAGGTCTAGGACCTAGCTTGCTTTAGGTTGATTAGGCTACAATGTTGAGAGTGCAAACACTTCTACTATAGTGATCTTCTTTTGCAAGTAGATGGTTTCACAGTCCATCATTAATGTAGAGTTTAGGCTTATCCTTTGTGCCTTGAGGCCATCTTCAAACTCTTGGTGACTCTGCTTCTGATAGAGATTAGTAACCTTGCTTGGCTCTTTGTTCTTCTGAGGCCATTGCCTTTACAAGTGCCCCTACACGGGTACGTTGCTAGTTTCAAAGTGAAGATTACATCCCCCTATTCTACCTCTCATGATTTCCTCCCCCCTTTGAGTGACTCTTTAGATGCTCTAGGTCACCTTCTATTGTCTAAATAGGACCTAAATGAGGTTATCAAAAAGGACATCTATAGGTAATACTATAGTGCATCTTGATCACTTGGCTTTGTATTTTGAGAATTTCTTACATATGAGATATGGCCTTATTGTTTGATATGCATATATGTGCAAACGTTGGATACATGACCTTGGGGACCCCCTTGGATAGTTTGTAGTAGGTTCTCATTGGTAGATTGAGACTAATAAACCACATCCCTTTTGTTAATAGGAATTGCTAGTGATGCTAGTTGGAGGAAACCGAGTCAAAGGAGCATCTTATCTTTGGATATCCTATCTATTATGAGATTAAGGGGGTGTTTTACTACCTTTATTGGGATTTAGGTGACCCCCTCCTTGCATTCTTTTGTTATCCACATCAAAGATGCTTAGCTATTTTGATGAGGAGGACTTTTGGACAAAGATGGACCTCCTTGGCTAAAGATCATCAAAAGGTTCACCTCTTTCTTCTCTATTTTTTGGTTTGCTTGTTGTAGCGAATGGAAGGCAAAGGACCTCCCTCATATGGATATTAGCGAGTGAGACCTTGAGTTTCCTCTTAACCAACCTCCTCAGTGGGTTGATCAACTTCTATGAGACTTTTGGAGGGTCCCCGTTCTAGATCTGGGACATACACCACTAGATTGACACATTAATTAATGCTAGTGGGTCCTAGGGTTGGACTCTTTTCGTGTAGTACTTCTCTCTTGGTTTGGTCAAGCAATTGGTCTTACATTTGGAGATTCTTCCCCCTAGCCTTGGTTGTTAGGAGTGATGAAACTCCTCGATCCAGGGCTCCTCCTAGGATTTCATAGACAAGCCCTCTTCACATTGATTGTTGAATCAGTTGAGGAGCCTTTTTCTCTCCCCCTTCATTTTGTCTTGGTTTCTAATTCTACTTCCAACACTCATTAACATCCTTTATACTTTCTATGGTTTTTTAATGCACTTATCATGTACTTATTTTAGCTATGACTTAGTTTTCTTGTTTTGCCATTGCTAAAGTAGCACTAGGATTTGATGTCTACTCTATGCAAGTTGGATGCATGACCTTGGGAGCCCCCTTGGATAGTTTGAAGTAGGTTCTCATTGGAAAAGACTAATAAACCAGATCCTTTATGTTATTAGGACTTGCTAGTGATGCTAGTTGGAAGAAACCAAGTCAAAGGAGCATCTTATCTTTGGATATCCTATCTATAATGAGATTAAGGGTATGTTTTACTACCTTTATTGGGATTTAGGCGATCCCCTCTTCGCATTTTTTTGTTATCCACATCAAAGATGGTTAGCTCTTTTCCTGTGGAGGATTTTTGGACAAACATCATAGTTCTTGCATGGACTTTCTTGGCTAAAGACCATCAAGAGGTTCACTACTTTCTTCCTTATTGGTTTGCTTGGGGTAGTGAATGGAAGGCAAAGGACCTACCACCTATGGATATTAGTGAGTGAAACCTTGAGTTTCCTCTTAACTGACCTCCTTAGTTGGTTGATTGACTTCCATGAGACTTTTGAAGGGACCCTGTTCTAGACCCCAGGACATACACCGCTAGATTGACGTACTAATTAGTGCTAGGGGGTCCTAGGGTTGGACTCTTTTCGTCTAGTACTTCTCTCTTAGTTTGGTCAAGCAATTCGTCTTCCATTTGGAGATTCTTGTCCCTAGCCTTGGTTGTTACGAGTGATGAGCCTCCTCGTTCTAGGGCTCCTCCTAGGATTGATGAGCCTCCTCGATCTAGGGCTCCTCCTAGGATTTCATAGCCAAGTCCTTTTCATATTGATTGTTGACTCAGTTGAGGAGTCTTCTTCTCTCCCCCTCTTTTGTCTTGGTTTCTAATTCTACTCCCAACACTCTTTAACATCCTTTATACTTGTTATGGTTTTTAATGCACTTATTGTGTACTTATTTTAGCTATGTACTAAGTTGTTGTTGTTGTTGTTTTTTTTTTTTTTTTTTTATCCATTGCTAAAGTAGCAGTAGGGTTTGACATCTACACTACGCAAGTTTGGGCCCCTTTGACCTACTTATTTTGGCCATTTGTTGGATATTAATAAAATTATCTCATCCAACCTATCTTATATCTAACGTTGGTTGGTTCATAGACTTACAGTTATTTTCTTCATCTGGTCAGTAAGATAGAGTAACTTCGTAGGATTTTTCTAAAACCCAGTTTTGGACTATAATCTCCATATGCTTAGAAAACATTTTGCATCATTTTGCATCTACTGGGGTGTAATCAAAGATGCTTGCACTTCTTGCCTTGGCAGGGAGGGGAACTAAAGCTTTGCATATCCCCTAATGTTGTATTGTTGTATTTCTTGGATAATATATGCCTCAGTTATTTACAAAAGAGAAAAGGAAAAAGACAAAGTATCTCAATTCAATAAAATACTTATGATGTTGCAAGTGCTTGACAAACTGTTTGCAATTTTTCATGGCATTTTTTGGAGAACTACAATCTTCACAAAAGTAAGTAAATGAAAATATAATTCTTTGACATCATCCAAAGTCTAGACCACATTGAAGGTTCTTCAATGTATACATTTGAATAGTCCGTGGTTGAAGGTAAATGATGATAAAATTTAGAACAACTACTTTACTAAAAGGAATATCTATGCTAAGACAAGTTGCTGCAACACCAATCAAGAGGAAAGGCAAACTGTTTGAATACAATAAAAAATGCTGTTTTAACGAAGTTCATTTTTCCCATTCTTATTCTCTTGTTTGCTTTTGGATTAGGGATAAACTCCATGCATATAAATTACATCACCATCCACTTTTTCCAGACTTTTGAGGTAGAAAATGGCTAAAGCTCCAAGGGATATAACCACATCTTGGCTACTGTTCTAGTCATACCATGTGAATGAAACTTGGCCTGTGTGGTTATACGCATGATTCCTATATGCAATATCCTTCAGTAGATTCTGGATGTCGTGATAAAATATATTAGTATATTTTAGATGGAGGGTGATATGTGTAATCTCATTGGCAGGAATCCATTTCTTGATACATGTGGTACTTAACCAGAAGTTTTTGAATTAAAACGAGTATGTGTCGTAATACTCTAAATTGATCTTCTATTAAGTTTGAATTTTCATTAATTTCTTTCGTTGTTGCAGGACATACAGGACATGATTGAATGTTATGAAGGTCTTATGCTTACATCAGCACGTGCTGCCAATAGTGTGTTTGGTACATCATCTACCATTCTTCAGTTGTTTCAGTCTCTGCTTTTAGTGGGTTTATAAACACATTTTTCTTATCCTGCTGATTTGCATTTAGTTCTATGGTTGAATATTTTCATTTTGTCTTCTTTGTTTCCCATTAATGCAGAAATTGATGAATATGGCTTTTCTATTAAATAACTAACAAATATAACGTGCACAAGTACAATCAGTTTTCCAATAATGAGGAAATTGTCAGAAAACAAAGTGTTTATTTTGCATAAATTGTGGATGATTTTTACAAAATTGAAGGGTCAAGAGGATGAACGGGGAGGACATTTTGTTATCCTAATTTCAGATTTGTAACTAAAACCCATATTATGGTTATAAATTATACTAGAAATTTTATTTGGACTCTGATATTTGACCAATGTCTGTTGATAAACACAGACCAAGGCCTAACCTGCCAGATCAAGAATAAGAGCCTGCTAACTTCAACCTGACTTTGGCCAATTTAGCTTCTCAATCAACATGTAAATCTATTGTTATTTTTAACAACTGGACATCATCTCTCCTGCACTTTTTCTGCTCCGAAGGCAGATAAGAGGTTTCTAGGCGTCGTATTATAATAAATAAAATAACTTGCATGTATCGTTCAATTTATAAGTTATATATACATATTGATTTAATGTAAATTCTCGTAATGATGTGAAATTTGCATAATATTTTAATTGGCATACTTTGCATACCAAAATTTACCAATTAAAAAATTATTTGACTGTGTCCAAGCTTTGACGATGTATTGGTAATTTGGTCTCTAGGCACTCTTGTTTTGTAGTAAATTCTTTGACCAAGTACTTAAACCTGAAATTTTGTGCTGAGATCTGAATTTCCCATGTTTATTTCTGTAAATCTTATAAGCCATTTATACATTGAAATTTGATATATGAAATTATTAGCTATGTTTCATAAGCTTTTAATATTTTTTAAGCATATCTTTAAAACCTAAATATTATTTGCTACCTTATCAGCACTTTTGAGCCAGATGTCAATTGGGGTTATTTCGAGTGGTTGAGCCAAATGGTTGTTATCTTTCCCACCCAGGTTCAATTCCCCGCTAGTGACATGATGAGATATAATGCCTTGAGGTATATTGTTTAATGGATTTGATGATTTATTGGTCTCTAGGCACTCTTGTTTTGTAGTAAATTATTTGACCTAGTAATTAAACCTGAAATTTTGTGCTGAGATCTGAATTTTCCATGTTTAATTCTGTAAATCTTACAAGCCATTTATAAATTGAAATTTGATATATGAAATTATTAGCTGTGTTTCATAAGCTTTTAATACTTTTTAAGCATATCTTTAAAACCTAAATATTATTTGCTACCTTATCAGCACTTTTGAGCCAGATGTCAATTGGGGTTATTTCGAGTGGTTGAGCCGAATGGTTGTAATCTTCCCCACCCAGGTTCAATTCCCCGCTAGTGACAGGATGAGATATAATGCCTTGAGGAATATTGTTGTAATGGATTTGAACCTTGTGAACTCTTCACTGAGTATACCTGTGGGCTGGGTTGGTACCAGCTACCTCACTCTAGCTCTTGGGCTTAGTGGGAGGCAGATTTCTTTCCTCGAAAAAAGAAAAGAACTTTTGAGCCAGATTCTCTCTCCCTCTCTCCCTCTCTTTGTCAAAGTTGGAAATTTTATTCCCATAGACTGTTTGCCCTTATGGATGCTTCAATAAAGTTCTATTCTATTTTCTGTCTCCCCGAGTATGTGATGTACCTCTAGTATGTTTTATATTTTAATGTGTTTGAATCAGGTATGCTCCTAGGTACTGAAAACAACTACTATAACTTATCTGAAGACATATCTTAGCCTTGAAATGTGATTCATACTTCACATGAAAGTCAAATAACTTTGTTAACTACTCTAATGTCAGATATTGCTCTAGAATTCCTCGTACTCATGGAATGCTATTGTTAACATTGGCAACTAGGGCCAAATTCCATGTGGGTCATCTTATTTATGGCAGCTGATATTTTTCTTGGATCCCTCTCATCGAGAGGTGTAGGATTGATCTAAAGATCATCCGATTCCAATAAGTATTCATGGAGTTATGGATTTATTTGTGTTATAAGACAATTCGTCAAGGTTGACCAGCAACTAAACAACACCCGCATGTGCTCAACGTTTTAGTATAAAAAGAGATGACTTGAGAGTCATTTTACACACACTTCTCTCTTTATTTCTCTCCACTTGTCTTGGGTTTTGGTGGGAGAGAAATCTAGGAGGAAGAATCCCTAGACGTTGGAGGAAAGGAGGCTGCCCTAGCCGTAGCAAAGAAGACAGGCCAACGAAACTATGGAAGGGATCTACGTTGACCTAAAGGAACTCATGGAAGAAGTTTAATGCAGCTATGGAGGAGGCCTTAACAAGTCCTAGCCGCAGTCCTTAAGAAGCCCTATCGCTGTCCTAAATCTGCCCTAACCGCAGGTCTGTTCAAGCCCTAGATGCAGGTCTATTGAGGTGTCTTGGGTGCAAGAAAGGGCAGCATATGATACTACAAGAAGACGCCGAGGCAGTGAGGGAGTTAAGGTCTGGTTCAAGGCAAGCAGCAAGGCCGAGGAGAATGGGAACCATACGCTGCTATTTTGGGCATCATTCCATGGAGGCAGCAGCTACAAGGGAAGAAGCTTGCCAAGGTGGGCCATAGTCCTTAAGGGGCTGTTTGGCTGGGTGTGTAAGGGCTGCCAGATGCCCTAACCAGTCAACACATAAGCAGCAGTGAAGGTAGCATTGGAACAACAGTGTTGTGGACAGCTAGGCATAATGTTTAATGGGACAGTTGTAAAGATGCATGGACAACAAGGCTAAATAGTGCTGCAAAGATGCATGGACAGCAAGGCTAAATAGTGTTGTAAAGATGCATGGACAACAAGGCTAAATAGTGCTGCAAAGATGCATGGACAGCAAGGCTAAATAGTGTTGCAAAGATGCATGGACAGCAAGGCTACATAGTGCTGCAAAGTCACATGGGACAGCAGCAAAGGTATAGCAAGCTGTAAGGGGACAACAGCAAGGTATAGCATGACTGGTAGGGCTAGCAACAAGCATGGACAACACAATGATGGGACAGCAATGATATAGTGCAACAACGTTTAATGGGACAATTGTAAGATGTTGGGACAACAATATGATGAGACAGAACAATATTGGGACAACAAGCATGGACAACAACAAGCACAAACAACAGTGGCAAGCATGGTGCTGCAAGCACATGAGACAGCAGTGCAGCATAAGGTGTAGTAGTCAGGAGGTCCAGCATTGTGATGATGGGTGCAGCATGGTGAAGTGTAGCATGATGACGAGATGCAGCACGATGATAGGTGAAGGAGTCACCTTGGAGAATCAGTTGAAACAACATGTTTTCAACTGATCTCTTGTATCATCTTCTTAGAAATGATCTATGCTCTCCTCTAGATAAGTCAAGTGTTGACTTCAGTTGTAAATGTACTATCTCTCTCTCTCCCTGTTGAACTATTGAAGAACATATAAGAAGAATTGATCAAGGGTTTCCCCACATTGGGGTTTGTCCCTGGCTAGCGCAACATCTTGTGTCCTCTTGTCTTGGCTTGTCTTCTGTGATTTATATTTATGTTCTATCTGCAGTTTACTTTAATGATGATGTGAATGCTAATCTGGAAAAGATGTTGAGCTAACTGTGAAAATTGAAATAATTTGCTCTAGCATAGAACATACCTAAAAAGTATCCAGTTTAGGGTTATCCATCTCTTCTTTCTGTGCACTCTGTTGGCAATATACCCGGCCGGTGGTAGGGAAGGGGATCACCATATGTGATTGGTAGATTAAGGTAGTCGGGTTTGGGGCAATGGGGTCTCGTCCGTGAGGTGGGGCATTCATCTTATTTGATCGAAACAGAATTTGAGGGCAAGGAACGTAGTGCTTGAATTAACAGCTATTTAAACATAATCCTAGAATAAAACATACAAAGAGCAAGCATCATAAATTCCAAGGAAAGTACTCTTTCCAGCCTGATTGGCTGAAGCCTACGATATGATCGCTTGAGTGCTGTCCTACTTTGTTTTAACAAAGTGAATTTCCAATCCTAGAAATTTAGATGGTTGAAAGTCCTAATTTTGTGGAAAATGTAGAAGCCTTTCACTGTGATTGAAATATCTAGAAAACATGAAGTATTTCTGTACAAAACGGCTGAGTTGCTCAGTTGTTATTCAGATCTCTTATGAGTCTCTCCAAGGGCTAAAAATTCTAGCAAATAAATGACAAATTCCTTTATGAGTGACCAAACACCCAAGGCACATTTTTTTTATGTTTGATAATGTTGCATGGAAGACCCCTATTAACTGAGTATACCTGTGGGCTGGGCTGGTACCAACAACTTCACTCTAGCTCTTGGGCTTAGTGGGAAGCAGATTTCTTTCCTCGAAAAAAGAAAAGCACTTTTGAGCCAGGTTCTCTCTCCCTCTCTCTCTCTTTGTCAAAGTTGGAAATTTTATTCCCATAGACTATTTGCCCTTATGGATGCTTCAATAAAGTTCTATTCTATTCTCTGTCTCCTCGCATATGTGATGTACTGCTAGTATGTTTTATATTTTAACGTGTTTGAATCGGGTATGCTCCTAGGTATTGAAAACAACTACTATAACTTATCTGAAGACATATCTTAGCCTTGAAATGTGATTCATATGTCACATGAAAGTCAAGTAACTTTGTTAACTACTCTAATGTCAGATATTGCTCTAGAATTCCTTGTACTGATGGAATGCTATTTAAACATAATCCTAAAATAGAACATACAAGGAGCAAGCATTATAAATTCCGAGGAAAGTACTCTTTCCAGCCTTATTTGCTGAAGCCTACGATATGATCCCCTGAGTGCTGTCCTACTTTGTTTTAACAAAGTGAATTTCCAATCCTAGAAATTTGGATGGTTGAAAGTCCTAATTTTGTGGAAAATGTAGAAGCCTTTCTGCTAATTTTAGGTATGTTCTATGCTTAGAACAATTTATTTAAATTTTCACAGTTAGCTCAATACCTTTTCCAAATTAGAAATCACGTCAGCATTAAAGTAAATTGCAGATAGAACATAAACATAGATCACAGAAGGCGAGCCAAGACAAGAGGACACAAGATGTGGTGCTAGCCAGGGATAAACCCCAATGTGGGGAAACCCTTGATCAATTCTTCTTATATGTTCTTCAATAGTTCAGCAGAGAGAGAGAGAGAGAGAGAGAGAGAGAGAGATAGTACATATACAACAGAAGTCAACACTTTGACTTATCTAAATAAGAGCATAGATCATCTCTAAGAAGATGATACATGAGGTAGCTGAACTCAGTTGAAGACATGCTGCTTCAATTGATTCTCCTAGGTGACTCCATCACCATGCTGCACCTATCATTGTGCTGCTCCTTATCATAATGCTGCACCATGCTGCACCCATCATCACTATGCTGCATCTCATCATACTTCACTAATCATGACTGTACCCATCACTGTATTGCATCATGTACCATTGCTCCACCATGAACCATTGCTGCACCATGTACTCACTGCACCAAGTATCATTGTTGTCCCAAGTACCATTACTGCACCTTGCTGCACTATGTACTTGCTGTCCCATATGCCATTGTTGCACCATGCTGTCACACTACTAGCACTGCTGTCCCACTGTTAGTGACATTGCCATTCCATGTTTGCCATACTGCTGTCCTATTGTTAATCATTGCTGCTCCTATGATATCTTGTTGTCCCATTTATGTTTGCAGCATCGTGCTTGCTGCTGTGTGCTTATTGCACCTTACCCAATATGCTTGCAGCACCATGCTCTTGCTGCTGTCCCATTGTTGTATTGTTGTACCATGTCATCATGGTAATATTGATGTACCTTCCTGAACTTTTCTATTTGCTGCATTGGAATTCTGGGCGGCCTCTAGGTTAGGTCATCAACAATCCTACCTATCTTCACACATTGTCATGCTGCTCCAACTCTGTTTGTTAGAGCACACTGCTGTAGCCTCAATGTTATCCCATAGTCAACCCCGTAAGGACTCTCCACTTATTCACTGCGACTAGGGATCTTTAGGCTTTCATTGGACAATGTGTAGAGTCTTCCTTTAAGCCTCTCCTTGCTGCAATGAATAGCCTTATATATGACCCTTCCCATGACTGTGTCTAGGGCACTCTAGAACAACAACATAGGACCTGCGTTTAGGCCTCTCCATATAGCGTCATATGCTGCCCTTTCTTGCACCCAAGACACCTCAATAGATCTACGGCCAGGGCTGGGTAGACCTGCGGTTAGGGCTGGGTAGACCTGCGGTTAGGGCTGATTAGGTCTGCCTATAAGGACGGTGAGTAGGGCCTACTCCATCGTGTTTATTTCTCCATCCTTGGACTGCAGCTAGGCTCCTTTAGGCAGCGTATAGAAGTAGGGGTCTCCTCCCTTGAATTTGATCATCCTCCTTAGGACTGCATTAGGGCATCCTCCTTAGGACTGCGTTAAGGCTTGTAGAGACCAACGTATAGGGCAGGTGTAGGCTTCCTTCTTGACTGCGTCTAAGGCTTCCTCTCTTAGATTTCTGTTCCACTAAAACCCAGAACAAGTGGAGAGAAATCAAGAGTGAAGTGTGTGTAGAAATGACTATCAAGTCACCTCTTTTTATACTAAAACGTGAAGCACATGTGTGGGTTATTTGGTTGCTGGCCGACCTTGACGAATTGTCTTATAACACAAATAAGTTCATAACTCCATGAATACTTATCGGAATCAGTTGATCTTTAGATCAATCCTACACCTCTCGATGAGAGGAGTCCAAGAAAAATATCAGCTGCCATATATAAGATGACCCACATGGAGTTTGGCCCTAGTTGCCAATTTTAACACTCCCTCTCAACTAGGGAGAACTCCATCCGCTGATCCATCTGCCAGACTGTACTATCTTTGCCAACAGTGCCCTGCACTACTTTGCTGAACAATGAAGAAGAAGAATTGATCAAGAATATCTCATACCATTCTCTACTGACTCGAAGTCAGTTCCATATGAAGAGAGTGTATCATAACACTCTTACTGATCCCAGATCAGTTCCAAAAGAGAGTGAGTTATGTCACTCTTACTGACCCGAAGTCAGTGTCATTGATCCCAAATCAATATCAAAAGAGTGTCTCAAATCACTCATACTGATCTTAGATCAGTTTCATTGATCCTAGATCAATGGAGGTTATCCTAACATAGGGAGTACAATAGATACAACGATGCGTCCATTGATAGTACTACTATGGTCCCTAACCCCATTTCCCTACTCATTGGCCAGATGAGAAGTACTTTCCATGAGTCCTAGAATGCATGGGTAGGATGCCTCGACAGGAGAACCACTCATCCTGTCCATAAGTTGCCACGGGTTATCGCAGGGGAAGGTTGAACCATTCACCCTGTACACAGCGCACCATTAGGGGAGGGTGAGTCACCTATGGTCGCTTGTTGCTCCAAGAAGTACCCCAAGCCCCCCAGAGCTCCCAGAGCTCAATGCATGCATCATGCAAGACCCTCATAAGAGGGTCTCTCAACGACTCCAAGTCATTCTCGGAAGGTCACAAATTTGACCTTTCCTCGGGGCTTTGACAGAATGTTTGCGACTTGCACATTAGTCTCAATGCGATGGAACCTTCTTGCTCATCAATGTACCATATCCTAGATAAGGTAGTATCTGATGTATATATGCTGGAGCAATCATAGAATACATGATTCCTCAATAATCGAATCCCCCTCTGGTTGACACAGAAGATCACAGTGGTATCCATCATGTACCAAACAACTCACTGAAGAGCTTCCACAACCAGGCAGCTTTACATGAGGTCATACTCGTAGCTATGTATTCGGTCTCAGCGGTGCTTATAGCAACCGACTTCTACTTCCTGCTCATCCAGGATATCGAAGCAAAACCCAAAGAGAATCAACACTCAGAAGTGCTCTTGCGATCCTCCACACTGCTTGCCCAATCAACATTCGAATAATCATGCAACTTCACATTTCCGGCAATGTATCTCAATGAGAGATTGTGCCCCGAAGATATCTCAGAAGATTCGTGGCACCACTCCAGTGAGGCTCAACCAAATGTGAGCTCAACACGCTAACTGCAAGACATATATCCGGACGAGAGTTCACTAAATACATCAATGCTAGAATGAGTTTATGAAACTCAGAGACATTTCCCAAATCAGGTCCGACATCCTTACCACATAACTTCTGAAAGTTAAGATCCATCGAGGTAGTTGCAGTTCACCATTCACAATCTAGAATCCAACTCCCTCTTACTTTTGCAAATGAGAGGGTTTGCACCTGTCAGAAAGAGGTCGCCCTCATAAGGTGCTAGTATGAGAGGTCTATCATCCACAACCTTCAAGCAACAGTTTGGATCGACTTCACTCCTAGTGAATCTCAGCTTCATCAGACAGTGATCAATCCTCTCATACTAAGCCCGGGGTGATTTGTCTCAAGCCATAGAGGGCTTTCTTCCACCTGCATACATGAGATTCCCGATCATGAATCTCAAACCCCTCGGGTTGTTCCAAACCAGTGGACCTGCTACATGAGGGGAATGGTCCCCTTGTAAGATTTTCCTTGGTTACATCTCAGACATGTACCTTCATGCTCTTTTTGAATTCAGGCATCCTTGTCACCATCTAACTCACATTGGGTAGGGCCCCATAATAAGTAGATCTTTGGTGCTATAGATGAGATGTGACAATTGACATGGTTCCAAATGGAGCATCCTGCAACTCGATACAAATTGCCAACCCTGAACTCAAAAGCATCTTTGAAAATTCCATTTTCAAACACGTACCTTTCCATTGATGAATGCCACCCTGAAACCTTTGACTTCCATTGCCGAAATGGACACCGGGTTCTTCGTGCGATTAGGTACATAAATGAGATTCTGTAAATGAATCGAGTTACCCTCATTCACTTGAGTGGTAACATTCCCAACACCCTTTCCGGGGTAGGTGGCATTGACTCCAAGTATAATCTCACGATTGTTTCCATCTCTACCAATTTAGAGAGAGCACCTTCTATCTGATGAAGTGCCTTGAAGTACTACAATCAATAAGCTAGATTCCCAAAGAGTCTGAAGGAGAGGGCCAATACAAGATAACACTTCTTTATCTTATTAGAAACAACATTTGATTCTTCATACCTGGGGTTCCTTGCTTTCTTTGAAGAGTCGTCCGTTTCCTTGATGACCTGCATTCCTTTGATTATTGAAGATGTCCCTGGAATGATTGTTATCATCATCAAGTGATGTGTCCCTACCATTCAGACACTCCTCAACATAATGGCTGAACTTATCACAAACAAAGCTTATGCCTTTCCTTCCACCCTTAGATCCGTACTTCCCATTGAAGTGATCTTTAGGTAGGCCATCAGAAGCTTCTGCTGCGCCATTCTAATAATGTTCTCTGCTTCGACTTCACCCTTGGTGAATTTGAAGAGGGATGAGGGACCCATTGAGTCTTTTGTCCTTTCCCAACTGTCTTCAGTGATTGCTCTTTCACTCTTGCTTGGGCTTTGTCTTCACCTCAGCTCTGATACCATGTTAATTTTAGGTATGTTATATGCTTAGAGCAATTTATTTCAATTTTCCTAGTTAGGTCAATATCTTTTCCAGCTTAGAAATCACATCAACATTAAAGTAAATTGCAGATAGAACATAAACATAGATCGCAGAAGACGAGCCAAGACAAGAGGACACAAGATGTGGCGCTAGCCAGGGACAAACCCCAATGTGGGAAAATCCTTGATCAATTCTTCTTATATGTTCTTCAATAGTTCAGCAGAGAGAGAGAGAGAGAGAGATAGTACAAATACAATAGAAGTCAACACTTTGACTTATCTAAATAAGAGCATAGATAATCTCTAAGAAGATGATACATGAGGTAGCTGAACTCAGTTGAAGACATGTTGCTTCAACTGATTCTCCCAGGTGACTCCATCACCATGCTGCACCTATCATTGTGCTGCTCCTCAACATCATGCTGCACCCATCATCACTATGCTTCACTAATCATGACTGTACCCATCACTGTATTGCATCATGTACCATTGCTCCACCATGAACCATTGTTGCACCATGTACTCGCTGCACCAAGTATCATTGTTGTCCCAAGTACCATTGCTGCACCATGTACTTGTTGTCCCATATGCCATTGCTGCACCATGCTATCACACTACTAGCACTGCTATCCCACTGTAGTGACGTTGCCATTCCATGTTTGCCATACTGCTGCCCTATTGTTAGTCATTGCTGCTTCTATGATATCTTGTTGTCCCATTTGTGTTTGCAACACCATGCTTGCTACTGTGTGCTTGCTGCACCTTACCCAATTTGCTTGCAGCACCATGCTCTTGCTGCTGTCCCAACGTTGCTGCTCTCCCATTGTTGTATTGTTGTACCATGTCATCATGGTAATATTGCTATACCTTCCTGAACTTTTCTATTTGCTGCATTGGAATTCTAGGCAGCCTCTAGGTTAGGCCATCAACAGTCCTACCTATCTTCACACATTGTCATGCTGCTCCAACTCTTTTTGTTAGAGCACACTGCTGTAGCCTCAATGTTATCCCACAGTCAACCCCATAAGGACTCTCCACTTATTGACTACGACTAAGGATCTTTAGGCCTTCATTGGACAACGTATAGAGTCTTCCTTTAAGCCTCTCCTTGCTACAACAAATAGCCTTATTTGAGATAACATATGACCCTTCCCATGACTGCGTCTAGGGCACTCTAGAACAACAACATAGGACCTGCGTTTAGGCCTCTCCATGTAGCGCCATACGCTGCCCTTTCTTGCATCCAAGACACCTCAATAGATCTGCGGCCAGGGCTTGAACAGACCTACGGTTAGGGTTGGGCAGACTTGCGGTTAGGGCATATTAGGTCTGCGTATAAGGATGGTGAGTAGGGCCTACTCCATCGTGTTTATTTCTCCATCCTTGGACTGCGGCTAGGCTCCTTTAGGCAACGTATAGAAGTAGGGGTCCCCTCCCTTGAATTAGATCATCCTCCTTAGGACTGCGTTAGGGCTTGTAGAGACCAGTGTATATGGCTGGTGTAGGCTTCCTTCTTGACTGTGTCTAGGGCTTCCTCTCTTAGATTTCTGTTCCACTAAAACCCAGAACAAGTGGAGAGAAATCAAAAGTGAAGCGTGTGTAGAAATGACTATCAAGTCACCTCTTTTTATACTAAAACGTGGAGCACATGTGTGGGTTATTTGGTTGCTGGCCGACCTTGACGAATTGTCTTATAACACAAATAAATTCATAACTCGATGAATACTTATCGGAATCGGATGATCTTTAGATCAATCCTACACCTCTCAATGAGAGGAGTCCAAGAAAAATATCAGCTGCCATAAATAAGATGACCCACATGGAGTTTGGCCCTAGTTTCCAATTTTAACAGTTTCATTGTGATTGAAATATCTAGAAAACATGAAGTATTTCTGTACAAAACGGCTGAGTTGCTTAGCAGTTATTCAGATCTCTTATGAGTCTCTCCAAGGGCTAAAAATTTTAGTAAATAATTGACAAATTCCTTTATGGGTGACCAAACACCCAAGGCACATTTTTTTTTTTTATGTTTGATAACGCTGCATGGAAGGCCCCTATTATACTGTACTTGGATCACCATCAGCATTTGTTATATTCTAGCTACGATACGGGGAAACGAGCACGAGTTTCTGAAACGGGAATGGGTACAAAATGTGGCCCCCCCAAATTTAAACGGGGAAACGCAATATATATATATATATATATATATATATATATATATATATATATATATATAGGGCATTTAAGAAATCTGTGCAATCATAAAGCATACATGATACATTCTAATTTATTACATTATGATTAAATTGTCAATTGTCAATGTATAAACTATAAGTCTCTAATTTACATCACATTTACTCATGAATGATCACATAATAAAAATAGCAATATCCAAAATCAGCCACAAGAAATTTCTTGTCTCGTGCTTGATTGGGAGTCTCCTCCTACATAGTCGAACGACCTTAGTGCTCTTGATTAAATACAAGTTCCATACCCTAATACCCTAGGTGCTCTTGATTATTGGGAGTCTCCCCTGCATAGAGGGCTTGGTTCTCTTAATTAAATACAAGTTCCATACCCTAGTAGATGACAAAATCCAATGGAAACATTGCAATTCCCCCCAATTCTGAAATCTTGAAAAACAGATAAATCTATTGGGTTTCGAGTGAGATTTAAAATTCTACTTTCTCCATATGAAATCCAATGAGGGCGAAACCACTCTCAAACATTCCGAGTCATTTCATTGTAATGTTAAAAATTTAAGTAAAAGTGATTCTCCTGTATCTTTGATTTTCATCCTTTTACTTTAAGAATTTAACATTACCATTACCATGAACTGCATATCAACATTAGGGCCATGGAAATGAACATTAGGCTGCCCTACTAAAAAATATCCTCTTTTTTATAACTTGAGAGAGGCATCTAGAAGCATCCAAAAGATATTTTAGTTGCCGAATAAAAAATTAGAAGCGAAAAAGAGAAAAAAGAAGAAAAGAAAACATCAAGTGTTAATTGGAAACTCTGCCGTACGGCCTGGAAACTCTTTTCGGGCTGTACTGGCCATGTTTACCCAGCGTGAAATGGGCCAGTATGACCGGAAACGAGTTTCTAGGCCTTACGGTACGAGTTTCCTTGTTTCTGGATGGAAACAGACCCTTGGGCAACATTTCCTGCAACTTAGTATTTTAGTTTTAAGCATTTTGTCTATTTCAGAAAAGCTTTGTCAAACTTTGACTTGGTGATGACTCGGCAAGACAAACATTTGGGTATGACTTGGCCGCTTGGAAAACCTGGTACCAGACCCAGACCCTGCAATTAGTCGGCCTCTAGCTCAATATAATTTGGACAATAACTCAGAATAGCTTTGCAAACTTCAACTTGGGAATGGCTTGAGAAGACTAACACTTGGGTATAACTTGGCAGCTTGGAAAACTTTGTAACGGACCCTACAATAACTTGGCCACTACTCAATTTAAATTGGAAAATAATTCAGAAAACTTGGATTAACTTGGCACTGGACTCAACAGTCAACTGAGTCATGGTCAAGTTCAGCAGGTCAGCTGACTCAGTAGCAGACTTGACAGTCAACAGTCACAGTCAAATTCTGCAGGTTAGCCTACTCAGCAATGTTCTTGGCTGGTCAGCCAATTTGTAAGACACGTGAGTCAATCATGCTGACTCAGAGACTATGATAACCTTGGTTTCAGTTAATGTCTGATGATTATTGGAAGGCTAGGGAGTCTGAACTTGGAGGAGGGTTTTTTTTTGGGATTTGTTGTTGCTCTCAAAGAAATAGAAATGCTCTGTTATTTCAAATTTTGCTGAATGTTTATTGAAAGCCATCCAATCAGACAAATGTTTTGTATTTCTATCTCATTGCTCAAGTAGCCCAGTTTTTTAGATATGTTTGCTTTTATGTTCTCTGATGTATACAGGTTTCTAGGAACTATTGAGCTAAGGTAATTGTTGTGAGATGCAGAGTTTTCAGAGGCGCTACAAGATGTGGCTACTTGTCTGTTAGAGAAGACAGCATTGAATATTGATGAGGATAGTGGTATGTTTCTTTTGAACTAATATCATGTTTTTATCAATAGCTATATGTTCCAATGTTTATTTGTAATATATGTTGTACATTGATTTTATTGTTGAACTGTTTGCTTCTTGTTCATATTTGGATTTAATTTATTCTGGGTGTTTCCCAGTTATTCGCTGGTAAATGCGAAATTCTAGATATACTTTGCCTCAAAAGTATGAAGTGTTCGTAAATAACTTTTGTTGCTGGCAAATGCAGGAAGAGTATTGTTAATGCTTGGCAAAGTTCAATATGATCTCCACAAACTCCTTGATCGTTATGTAAGGATAGAAGTGCCCACTGCTTTTTCTTGTAATCTTTGGTAGTGTAATTCAAATTTTTGCTGTACAAGTGCATGGTTGCTTATGTTTCATGGCATGGTCTTAATTAATGTATCAATTCTTGCATTTCCAATTGTGCAGCGTGCTCACATTGCACAGACGATAACAACCCCATCAGAGTCTCTTCTGAGCGAACTTAAAATTGTGGAGGTTTGTTCGTGGTGCTCTAGAACATTTATTTCATAAGGAATACATTAGAATGTGAAAGGTTTCAATGACACCATGTCTGATTCAATTTTGACAAATATAAGTTTCTAATAGTATTTCAAAACTTAAAACTGTGGTGGTTAATTTTAGGTTAAAAGTGAACCAAACCTTAAAAAAAAACGATCCATAATGCTTTACTTGGAATTGATTTTATGAAAATAATAATTATAACAGTTTTCACAAAGCTGATAGCACAAACTAGAAGCGTTTTCATTGAATTGATTTTTTGCTTATTTGTTTTAGATACCGCTTTGGTAAAAGAAAATTAGTTTTAAATTTGAAGAAAAATATTTCCCATGTGAGAGAAATAAGAAATATAAACAAAAAAATGAATTTTCAAAGTAAAATCTGTGTAACAACTTGACAAAATTTATGGCAAAACAGTAAAACTAGAGGAGATTGTATGGAAGTGAGTTTGGTTAATCTATTAGTATACTGCATTGGTACAACATAAGATAAGAGACAATAATTTTATTAATATCAAGCAAATGACAACAAATAAGTCAATGAGATTGCTAAGTACAACAGTGTGGAATTCAAAGGAGTGCAAGGGCTGCTTCTGTAAAAGCATGAAAAAAAGATCTAATGATTAGTCATGCTAAATAATATCTCTAGACTAAAGCGATGGAGCATAAAAACAAAGTGGTGTCGCAGATATGTTTTGCAAGTACTGTTGAGAACCAAAAGCAACAACAAACCTCTAGTTGGGAATACCTTGCCTAAGACAATTGGTTTTAAGAACAAGGCATTTGGACATGAGGGCTTTATGAAATACAAAGAGAAGAGGCGAATTCTCACACCATAATGAGATATGGAATGGAAATGGTATCAAAATACTTATGGAACCAAACAAAACTGAATTGCATTTCGTTCAATCGTCTACTGGTTGATATATGGGCCATGTTTGTGTTAACCCTAGATCTGCTTCCTTGAAATCTAAAGGGTTGAAGGCCAGCTTGCATCATCTTGCTGGTGATTACTGACGGATGTCAGGCATTGGTATATGAGTCAGGTTTTGGTTGATTTGCGGAGATCCAGGCACAAGGTCATCTGATTTATCTTATTTCTACTCTAGAGATGGGTTGCACAGAATTTGGTCATGTTAGAGAGATTATTTTTTTGGCATTTTGAGGCATATGTGCTTGCATGTCAGTTTTGAGCACACCTCACCTTTGGATTCCTCTTGAGAAATATAAAGAGTTTCTATTTTTAGCTGCTGCTAGACATGAGTGACAAATGGCAGCCTTGCTATGGTGACACATCACCTCTTTAGAGAATGGCGTTTGGCATCTTGTGGTGTGCACATGTATTAATGTGATTGGGACACATGCATGAAGTTAAAGTAAGATAACTGGAGCACATGCCTCAGTTAGAAGAATAGGTGGCAGTTGATGATAACCTTGGGGTTAACTGGCTTGCATGCCAAGTTGACTGAAGCATGTGTACTTAATTCATCCTCCTTTTGTGTTAACTCATCTTTCCCCTCTCATGCGAGTTTCTCTCTCATAACTCACCTTATCACTCCACTTCTCGCCACCTCACCTATGATAACTTATTTCTTAACTAGTTTGACGTTACTTTTCCTTTGAGTTCGATCTCCACACATTCATCCAAACTACCTCTCTCTCTCTCTCTCTCCCCCCCCCATTCACTCCACTCCATTTTTAGATTTCCTCTAGAACTCACATGGGGACAGCTTGAACTTGCCTAGGACGTAGTACCAACTACCAAGGCAATGATAAAAGGGAGCAAAGGCTTCATTCAAATGTGCGATTTCCTTAGCAAAGCAGCAGCATGCCACAACATTAATCTCTTTCTCCTTTCTCTCTAGCAAGTTTTCTCAGTCAGCGAGGATATATCAGTAGATTAGTTTTGTTCCTTGATGTTTGTAGTGCAAACAACTTGTTGGTCAATACAAAATACAGATATTTATGCTTTGATCTCAACTCTTATGTCTTGATATGTCTTTGATATATTCCATTTGCAGGATTTTATACACTGTTTCTTTGCCCTGTATTTTGACTGTTTAATCACCTACATGCACTTCCTTCACCCTGTCCACTCACATTCTTAGCAGCTGTTCTTTAAGAGGAGAATTTTGCCAGTAATATTCTTTCAATTCGATTTTTTCTTTGGCAGTTTAGTAGTTGTCAAAATCTGCTTTATGTTGCTGTTCACTGTATTTAAGTTTGCAGATCTGAAGGACAACTTACGGCAATCAAGGGACACTCCCCTATGACTGGCATGCACCAGTCCAACAGGAGAGGAGGATCTGTAGTGACTAGTGAAGGAAGATTTCTTCCAAAGTTTGCAGCTAGAATTTTATCATTTGAATTAACTTTGTATCATTTTTTTAGGGTGTAGTTTTGGGTGCAAACAAATTGGTGCAATTGTCAGGGACTTTCATTGTCAATCCTCAGAAATCCAAACGACAAAATTGGTAAGTATTTACAGTTGATTTATTTTAAAACTTACTTGGCGATTCCATTGTGTTAATAGGTATCATTTCAGTCTGGATCATCGGAGAATATGTTCTCACTTCTCAGTTTGATCCATCACAAAGTATCTTTCAAGGGCTAGATAATCCAGAGATTTTATTTAAAGGTGGACCAAGACCCATGCTTGGGACCCTACCAACATTTGTTATTGGTATCATTGCAGTATCCAATTCATAGGTTGCATTCCCTGTTTTCACAAATAGTATTGTCTTAAGTGCATACTTGATTGATTTATCTAAGTCGGTAAATTCCCCATTTTTCGCCATTATGGTGGCTGTTGGTCAAGTAGTTCATTTCACATTAACAGTTTATGGTCCTTAAGATTTTACACAGGTCCAAGGGCAATTGCATGCATTGCCTACATTAGATTACAGGGAGAAGTTGCCTAAGTTTACAGGGAGCAATGCTCTGACTGTTGAGGACCATCTCAACACATTCTACTAATTTATTGATGATTCGGAAATAGAACACGAAGATGTTGTTATGGAAATGTTTGTGCAAACCCTGGAAGGGGATGCACAATCTTGGTATAAGGCCTTTCCAGCCCATTCCATTGATGGATAGGAATCTTTCCAGAGACAGTTCACTGAGAAGTGGGCTCAAAAGCGGGATGCTTCTTCTCAATTTGATGCATTTGTTTCCATTTGTAGAGATGAGAACAAAACAATATCTGAACTCAATAACAAATTTATTGAAACCTATTATAGAATTCTGGCAAATGTGAATGCTGACAGTGTGTTGCTTTATTATCTCAGGGTAGTCAATGGTGCTGGATCATTTGGTTTCATACTTATGGAGGAGGCACCTAATTTAGATGCTGCTTTAGCTGTAGCAATTTAGATTGAAAGAAAATATCAACGCTGCAAGACACATCCCAACACCGTTGTTGTGCCTTTTTGATCCTGAAGGATGAAGAAATCAAGAACGACCCCCTTAAGAGTCTCTTGAACTAAAAGAAGAGAAATGGCCTATGAGTGAGGAGGTGTTGGCCAAGATTGTTGATCTAATGAGTAACTTGAGCGACAAAATGGTAAAGCTTGAGAAAGACATGCAAAAGTCACAAATCTAGCAGTATATACCAGTGAAGCACGACCCTTATAAGATCCTTCAAGTCTCGCAGGTCTTGACGAGTCATATGCCGAAACAGATCTGAAGCATAGAACCCACGCATAAGACCCTTACTCGCTCTGACTTGCATAAGACTCGTATCGGACATGCACGGACCTATATAAGACTTGTCCTGAACCCAACGCGGATTCCTTCAACAAATTTCAATTTTTTTGATTTTCCTTTTCTTCTTTGAGATCCGGTGGAGGGAAAGGGAAATTGGAGGGAAGGAAATGCTTTATAAGCACCTCCCTCCCTCTCATTTCTCATTCACTTGTCATTTGACTCATTTCTATTTCTCATTCACTGAGTGTTGAGTCTTGACTGAAGGAGCTGAGTGACTCCATTGCACAGTGAAGGAGCTCTTGTAGGAGGCTAAAGGAGGCTTCATTAGACCTAACTTCATCACAACCAGGTAGGCTTTATGAAGTTTGATTGCTTGTTTCAATTTTTTCTATTGTTTTCATTTAATTTTTTTTTGGTTTCAATTTTTTTTGAGTCTGAGCCTTGAGGCCCTATGGTTGAGTTTCTCAGCCACACACAGGCCCTGTGTGTAGCTGAGAAACTCAGCCACAGGGCCTGCGGGTTGAGAAACACCTGCCTCATAGTTACTTCAGCCTTCCGATGTTGGCATTATCTCCTCAGGGGATTATTCTAGGCGTAGTTGTGCATGAGACTCAAGATTGTTATGAGAATATGACTTATCATTTATGACATAAGTATTTGAATTTTGAACTTATCATTTATGACATAAGTATTTGAGTTTTGAACTTGCTGCCATTTTTGATTTTGATTATGGAATCATGATTCCTTTTCTTATTCACTATCTAAATTTTTTGCTTACAAAAATCGAATATATTATGTTGCACTATCATAGCTATGAGATGGTGTTATGAGTTATTGCATATATTGTGGTTTTATAACTTATGCAGATTGGAAATGTCATTAGTTTCTTTTTTGTGCTTAAAGTTTACCATATATATCTATATATTTTTTTTTTGTATTTTGTCAAGTCTTACATGGGCCGTTCCCGATTCTTATACGAGTCGCCGAGCCAATAACCAGACGAGTCATATACGAGTACGAGTTGTGCAACATTGGTATATACATGTAAATCAAAGGTAGTACCAAAATAAGAAGCCATTCCAATATGGAAAAAGGCTAGATACTCAAAAAGATCTCATACCAATTTCCAGTAATAACAATTTCGTGGATTATCCTATACCTAGTCATTATTGTAGAGTATGTAATCTCTCTTAGAATGAGGAGGGCGGATGTAGGTTTTGCCAGAACAACATACATGTTTGCTTCAAAACAAGCAAAGACTTCCCGACAACAAGAAGAACCTCTGAATATGCTCTCAGAGATGAAGGAAGGCCACCAAAGAGTTTTCTAGATTGTTGAGAGTAAAGGGTAAGTCCAAATGGTGTATTTCGTTTAATGCTAATAAGTTTGGTACATGCAAGTATAATATGAAGCCAACTAGCAGGGTGCTTTCCAAAAACCAAATGAGTGCTGCTAAAAGGGAGGAAGTTGAGGCTAGAGCTGCATGCATGGTGGCAGAGATAACAAAGACATATCACAAAAGAGGACACATTGCGGCTAATCCATTTATGAACAAAGACTCAGTAATTGCCCTTGTTTGTCACGATCCCACTGGTTTCTCGTTAGAGAGCGAATTGGCAAAAGGTAAAAATCTTAGTCCCACTACGAAATCTAATCTGCATGCTGGGCCAAAAGGAAGTTGTTAACAAGTTTGTGAATTCAGGTGACACCACTAATGTAGCCGAGGAACATCCTCTATTATATTTTGGTATTGGTAAGGCAAATGAAGATCCATCACCTTTTCATATTTCGTTGATGGTAAATGGCCTAAATTTGCACATCTATATGCTTGATTCTAGGGCATCTACAAATGTCATGACTTTAGAAATTATGAAAGAATTTTGTCTCAAATTAGCCAAACCTTACAAGAACGTGCAGTTAATGGACTTGCGTTAAGTGTAGGTGTGCAGAGTGATACAAAATTTGGAAGTGTACTTACAAGTATGCCCGAAAGATTTATAACAATGGATGTCATAGTAATTGAATATACAATTAATTGGGCATGTTGTTATCCAGAAAATGGGTTGCAGATGTTGGAGGAAGTGTACAAATGGATTGGTCATATGTTGATTTTCACATCTCCTTGGGAGTCATTTCCAGAGTTTTCTGTGAGCAGAAAATGTTGCGCCACATGGAAGATCCCAAATAATTAGATGGTGAGCCATTATACCTAGGAATTTTAGAGCATGATTTGGGTACCTGTGTGGTCATAGATGACTAGGAACAAATAGTTTCATTAGATGCATAACTTACAGAAAGTTTGTGGACCATGTACTTTAATGGAGCTTGAACTAATGTGGGTGTCAGAGCAGGGGTGTTTTTTGTCTTTTTTTTAGGTATTGAATCTAATTTGTCATTTCATCTTGAATTTAATTATACAAATGACCTTGTAGGATATGAGGCTCTGATACAGTGGGATTGGAAGAAGTAAGGACAAGGGGAATCAAATTTTTGAATTTTTTTGGGGATTTTGAGTTAATGCACATTTGTATGCTTGATTTTGGGGCATCTTGAAGCAGAAAATTTCTGATACGCAGAATAGATATATAAATATTTTATTAATAAGATGAATTTACAGATGATGATTGATTACAATGGGGTTCCTGGCTTATATACCGCCATGGACACCCTTTGGGAAAGGGCATGATCTTATGATCGTTCCCTTTCATCTAATTAAACCTAAAATTAACTAATTTTTTACATAACATTGCCTTCCTCTCGAAGGAATGCTTTGTCCTCAAAGCATAAGTAACAATGGATGTTGTTGAAGAATGATTCATTCTCCCATAAGCGTCTTCTTCGGTTAAGTCCTTCCACTTGATCAGATATTCCAAGATGATCAAGGTCTCACACTTTAAAAGGTCTTGGGTTAATCTCTCAAGTTCCGTTTTTTGGTGATGTGGATATCGGTATGGCTTGATGTTGACAGGGTCTGACCCTTCCTTGACTTCTATTTTATGCTCAAATTCCCTATTAGGTGGTATCTTCATAGGTAGGGCTTGAAATACTTTTTCATGCTTCCGCATCAGATCTTGTATCTCTGATAACTCTTCACTGGTCATATTTGCAGATAACATTTCTAATTGGTGACATTGTACTACATAAGCAGGTGCTCCTTTTCGACTCAACTTCATCATCTGAGATGATGATACAACTTGATTTTCTGGTGCCTGGAATCCGTGTAGTTTGTACTTCTGACCTCCCCATTTGAATTTTATAAATTGTACTTGATGGTTGGCGGCATAAGTACCTAAAGTTCGTAGCCATTGGATACCTAAGACTACATCTACTCCTCCTAATGGTACCGTGAAGAATGGAGACTCTAGATTAAAGTCTTGAATCTGCAAATTGACCTTATGGAATTTCCCTACCTTTTCAATCTTCTTACCATTAGCTACCATCACTTTCATGTTTGGTAAGGGAAATGAACAGATATTGAGTCTCTTTGCCACGGTTGCATCTAAAAAATTGTGTGTGCTTCAAAAGTCGACGAGAACCACTACGTTGTTCTTCTTTATGTGTCCTTTTAACTTTAAAGTCTGAGGTTGTGATATACCTGTCATAGCTGATAATGACACTTGTGGAATACTTCCATCATCTAATTCTGGTGAGAATTCTGGGGCGTCTTCTGTGTCTTCTATGTCATAATCTTCACTGTTTGAATCATTGGTTGCTTCACAATTATATAGGTTCTTTGGTTCTTTTCCTTTAGCACATCTATGTTTGGGGTCCCACTTCTCACCACAACGTTTACATTTACCCTCTTTTATCCTTTGCATTTCCACATTAGATTTTTCATCTTCACGACGATGTGGTGGAACATATCTTGTATTATTTGAGTCCACATACTGGGGTATCCTTCGTCTTGCATAAGCTTTTTCCGCTTTTGACCAAAATATTGGTTCGGATTTCTTTTCGGCTGTTTTTGCTTTTCGTCTTGCTACTTCTATAGATGTAATGTCATGCATCTCAAGTTCTGCTTGTAAATGGGTTTTGAGTCCCGAGATGTATGACTGAATTAGACGAGATTCTGATAACCCAGGTACTCGTGTTACTAAGGTCTCCCATTCTTGAGTGCATTCATCCACACTTCCTTTTTGTCGTAATTTGATGAGTTTTGAAAAGTAATTCTTCTTCCTTTACACCTTGGAATCTTTTGAAGAATGCATCTTTAAATTTTCTCCAGCTAATGACGTGTGTTGTCTTTTTCCACCACATATACCAGTTATATGCTTCTCCTTCCATTTTCATGGATGCATGCCTGAGCTTTTCGTCATCGTCATTGATGTCATATATCTCAAAGTATTCTTCTGCTTTATTTATCCATGCAACATTGTTTTTTTCGTTTCCATCGAATTTAGGCATCTCGACTTTTGCCCTTCGCTGGTATGTTGCTAATGGTTGAGTGAAAAAAGGGTGTTGATTGGTAAAGTTATCCCAGAGTTGCTTGTTTGTAAACGCTGTGTTACTCGCTTCTTGGTGGGGTGTCGCTGATTTTTTTGGGGATTCAACTTTTTCATGAGAGTCTGTTGACTTTGTTGAATCTAATGAGATGTGTTCTTGATTCTCTTCACCTTCTTTTAGTAGTTGTTCGGGTGTACAATTCGACCTTTTACACAAAATTTTCAGCATTGTTAAGACCTCTTTGATGCCTGCTTCTGTCTGAACATGGTAATTTTCCATCTTTATTTCTATTCGATTTGTCCTATCGTGAAGATTTTTGATTTCATTAGCTTGCTCCCCAAGCTTGATCTGGAATTCCTTTAATCTTTTATTTACCTCATCGTGGTTGCTATTTATCTTATGCTCTGCATCCAATAATTTTTTTTGGAAATCCGCCATTGTCATTGTCGACATTGAGCGGGTTTGCGGGGGCGTGTATTTATTTGCCAGCAAAAATATTTTTTCTCCCTCTTTTTTTTTTTAATTAGCTAAAATAAATTTTATACATATAAATTTCAATTAATTAAAATAAATTTACTTAATTAAATTAACATATATATAACTTTTAATTAATTAAATTATATATATATATATATATATATATATATACTTTTTAATTAATTTAATTAACTTTTTATATATATATATAAAACTTATAACTAAATTAAATTATGTATCAGTATTATATAACATATATATATAATTATATTATATATAGATATATATATATGTTATATATAAATAAACGTTATATATTTGATGTTATAAATATATTATATTTTATTTACTGCGGACAGTCACGTCTATTGGTGGTCATCTCCCGTTGATTATTCAAAAGAAAAACCCTAAAGCGCAGGTCACTGCAGCGCTTATTCCAATTAACCGCAGGTCCACTACACAGGATCCATGACGCAAATTTTCGGCGCTGGTTCAACGTGTCAACCGCAGAATTATTCCGTGGAGTTTATGCTACAGCTCGGTGTAGCCACGACTTGACAACCAGCGACTGGCCAGAACACGTACAACCACGAAAACGTAGCTGTTGTTTAGCCACAAAGCACCGTAACAACACCTCCAGGCAGAGCACGAATAGCCCACACGCATTGTTATTTTAGGAAAAAATCGTAGGGCCTGATGGCCAGCAAAATTTGTGGGTGTCACCAGTTTCGTGTTGGCTCCGATACCAATGACGCAGAAAATTTCTAATACGCAGAATAGATATATAAATATTTTATTAATAAGATGAATTTACAGATGATGATTGATTACAATGGGGTTCCTGGCTTATATACCGCCATGGACACCCTTTGGGAAAGGGCATGATCTTATGATCGTGCCCTTTCATATAATTAAACCTAAAATTAAATAATAACCTAAAATTAACTAATTTTTTACATAACACATCTACAATTGAAATTGTAACTAGAGTCGGTCTTCATAATGTAATTTCATCATCAAAATATATATTATATTCATTATTGTTATTATTATTTTATTTTTGGTCAAAACATGTTCTCCATGCTTATAGGGTCAAAAGAGTAAAAAAGAATTTATTATGAGTCAAACATGAATGTATTTGAGTCAAGTCCCATTTGGACTTTTGTAAAGAAAAGAAAAATATTTTTATATTGAGTCAAAGTCCACCTAAATTGTCAAGTCGACCCTACTTGGGAACAAGTCGGCTCTGGGCCTACAAGAGCAACACGTTCGACCTCCTGGACAGATATATATAGAAGACAGTTCGATTACTTTTGGAGGCAGTCACCCACTAATCATCATGTGCATCTTCTACACCCAAAAAAGGAATAATAGACCAAGAAGAGGAAGAGAGAGCTCGCACATGTGGAGGATTTTCAGTGCAAGGAGGACCGAATTTCAAAAGTTTGTTGCAGGCAGATATTTCAGGAAGACCAGTTTGACCTATTTTGGCTTTGCATGTGGATGTGACTTGGAGGAGGGTTGGACTTTGTGTTTTTGGTGGCAGTTCTAGTCTTGGTCTTAGATATCTCATTTTGATCTGCTTATATAAGAGAAAGATTGTTGTTGGGTTTTTCCTCTTGTGAGGTTTTGCCCTTGCTTGGAGCCTAATTTCTGGTGTCTCTTGTGATGAGAAATCACTAGGGCAACAAATTAGGTTTGATTTCTCTTATTTGATAATTGCTTGTGAATATATGTTGGCTTCTTATTAGTTTTATTATGTTCTCTTCATCAAACAATTACGAAAACATGAACAAGAAGATCACAAAAACACTGTGAACACAAGATATAGGCTCCAAGCTAGGGCAAAACCCCACAAGGGGGAAAATCCAACCAACTTCTCTTCTTATAGAATGAAATCAAAGTGAGAAATCCAAGACCCAAATACCAAGACCAAGACCTCCCACAAGACCGAAGTAAGTCCTCCTTCCAAACTCTTCCAACAAGTGAAAGTCAACTCAAGTCAAAGGTGGTCAACTCTTCCTCAAATCTTGTCAAACATGAAATTTTCGGACCTGCAATTACTTCAGAAATTTTCAGCCCTTGCAGCAGCTTGAAATCTTGCACGTGTGACAAAAACTAGGGCATAATTTTGTATTTGTGCCATATTTTTCTTCCTACTTGACATTTTCTCTCTCCTTTGACTTTTGCTCTTTTTCCTTGACTTCGCTAGTTTTCTCCTTCTTGGCACATAAATCGAAGTTGCTTGTGTGTATCCAAATGAGGTCGAACTACTCTTTATATATACACATCCAAGAAGTCGATTGGGTCCCTTCCAGGGCCGACTTGGTCTTGTGGGGACAAAATTGACTATTTTGACTCAAATAATTTTTTTTTCCACTTTCTTTCAAAAGTCCAAATGGGACTTGACTCCAGTACAATAGATTGACGCATGACAAATATTCTTTTGACTCAATAAACCCTAGAAGCTTGAAGAACATGCTTGACTAATAATAATAATAGTAATTTCTCTTTTCTTCTTTTTCCTTTTACATGGAAAATACAATGATACAAGTACAATGATAATTATGAAGATGGAACCTATTTGCATTTTCCGACATCTTGTCTCTTGTGCATTATGTTCTCTATGTTTTGCTCATGTGTAATTGCTTGAAGACATAACTAAACAAGTAAAAAGTAAGAAAATAATACATATTTGTCACAAGTTATTACCATGATAAGAAATTCTATCATCATTTTGAATTTCAACATGGTATCAGAGCTATGGTGATGACAAGAGCACCAATGAAGAAACCCCAAATAGGGCTAAATTTGAAAGAAATCAGAGCATAGGAAGCTAATATTTGGACATCTGAATCCAAGAAAAGAAATAGATCTGAACCTGTGGTGAGAAATTTAAACTTGTGGTAGCATTTGTGAACAATCCAAATTCGTGGAGGTGATTTGAATTGAATGTATAGAAGATCTGAATTATATGTGACAATGAAGATCAAAATTGTGTGATTGAAGATTCGAATTTTCTATGGTATGATAGAGATACAAATTGAGACAGAGTTAATGCAAATCTGAGGCACTGTTCATATGATATCCAAGCTTACTTGTGACAATTTTTATGATATCTGAGCTTGCTATAGCACTGTGATATGCGAATTTCTCTGTGGCACATTATGGTATACGAAACTCTATGTGGTACACTTTTCTATGGTCAAGAAGCTATCTGTCTGTGACATCACCTCAATATTACCCATTGTAACTTATTGAGGTAAAAAATCAAGACTTTGGAGCTGATCTCTGTGACATAACAAATTTGATGACGAATCAAGGAACTATGATATATCTCCTTAAAAGTAGAACTATGATTCGAAGAAATCCAAAGTTTGTGGAAACATATCAAGCTTCATCTCTATAATATTCAAGTGATACCCGAAATTGTTTGAGCATGGAAGAAATCAATCTATGAAAGAGTAAGTCAAATCTCTGTAATAGAACAATAACGCTTCAAGGATTGAACAAGGTTTGGAAAAGAGGCTCTCTCATAATCCCTCTAAGACACAAGTTATAAAGGCATCCAAGTTCTCTCTGAATCATGGCATCCGAATTAAAGTTGTGGCATATCTATCATATCTCTGTGATATCCAAAGTTTACTAAGACATCCGAGCCTTCTATGGCACTATGGTGATTGCTATGAACATAAATTATGTAAAAATAAACAAAAATAGATAATAAATAATAATCATAATAATATAAATATAATAATAAATAATAAGTAAATTAACTAATGGTTAGTTAGTTAATAATGAAAAGGCATGTCTTAGAGACATGCTTGTTCGTGAAAGGGTACTTACCTGGCTATATATACATGATCCTCATTGTCATTTGTACTCATCCTACATCAATTTTTTATATAATATACAATTTACATTTACTGTCCTACAATGGATGTATTTGTGTACGAAGTATTTTAATATTTACGTTGCGTATACGACTTTTGGTCGTTACATTGGTATCGGAGCTGTTCGATCCTCTGGTCGCTCAACCGCTGCACAGAGTCGTGTTGGTCGCTCAACCACTGCATAGATTCGTGTTGGTCACTCAATGATTGCACGGATTCGTGTTCTCTAATCTAGGTCTTTGACCGTCAAATTCATCAACATTGTTTTCGTTGAAGAATTTGGAGTTTCTCCATTTCGCTGTCAAGCATTTGGCCATTCAATAATAATAATAATAATAAAATTAATATATATATGGAGAGAAAATAAAAGGTCAAAAAACAAAGATTAAAAAGAAATAAAGAAAAAAATCAATTTAAAAAAAAGAAAAAAAGAAAAAAAATGTACATATAAAGATTACAATTTTTTTTTTAAAAAATAAAAATAAAAAAGGTTCTACATTATTGATAAAAAGTGCATAATAAAGATAGGAGGGAGTCTTTCCAAATATATATTTAAAACTATACGTAAGAGAAGTAAGAGAAGGAAGAGTAGATAATATTATCTTGATTCTTCATTAAGTGGTTTACAAGCTCGTGGTTATAAAATTATTGAAAATATATACAAGTACAAAGCGGGTATTATTATAAAAGGCTACATAAGGAGAAAATATCAGTTAAGAGTTTACTTAAAGTGAAGTTGAATTAAAGTTTAACGAGTTATAAGAAATTTAAAAAATAAATACAAAGGACAATAAGATATTTAAAAGAAGCCAATTGAAACAATATTTAAATATTCTTTTAAAATACAAAAGGGAGTTTTGAAATATTAAGGATAATAGGAATTTGGATTAAAAGAGTTTTGAAGAATTATATATATATATATATATATATATATATATATTAAAAAGGCACTTTTAAAGGAGGTTTGAAGTACAAAGTCCAAAGGAACTTTAAATATAATACCTTAAGTCATCTCGACAAAAAAAATGGGATCAATCATTGAAAAAAAATGATGGAGCTCAATTCTAAAATGACGAGGGAAGAAAGTTTTTCCTATAATGGTCTTTCAGTTACATATCACAGAGTAATTACATTAAAATGAAGTATCCAAGGAAGAGAAGCTAATGTCGCCATCAACCCAAGCGATGATAAAAATTATATCAACATCAACTTGGAAAATCAACTATTAATTCCAGAGCTAAGCATTGGTGTAAAGAAAAATATTTTTTGACCAAAACGAGTATAAAATTAGTGATCTACAAGTGACAATAGGTCATTATGACTACATATCTCAATTTCATGTTGTAAGGATGAATAAAAACACTGACATCATACTCGGTCAACGCTGGTTTAAGGATATAGGTACATTCATGTTAAACATAAAGAAACAAGTTTTGACGTTTCCTTATAAAGGGAAGATGGTCATGTTTCGAGACATAACAAGTAAATCAAAATCAATAAAATCTTCATTAGAAGACCTTAAGGATATCTCAGATTTGATGTTTCAAGATAACGAAAAACTATATCAAAGAAGCAAAAAGAGTTTGAAGAAGTCATCTCCAACAAAGACGAAGAAATTTTGCGCCTCTGAGATCACCAAGAAAAGCTACTCAAACAAGTCAAGAAAGCTAAAGCATCAAAGAAAGAACTCAAGGGGCTTTATTAGAACGAGAAGAAAAAAATATACGTTTAAAGAGCCTTAACCAAACATTAGTAGAACAAATCAAGTGTTTAAAAGACAAGAAGCGTGAAGGCCAAAATAAAGTTGACTAAGAGAATGAGGAATGCTCACGTCTCAAAAATCATAATCAAAATCTGCTCAAATAGAGTAAAAAACTTAAGGACGATAAGAAGTCATTGATGAATAGGTTCAAAGAACTTGTCGCAAAGGAAGGATCAAAATCTCCAAATGTAGCAGTCCAAACTAAAGAAACAAAGATCAAGACCACTAATCTCACAGTTCAGGCAAATCCAAACCTTGTTGAAGTACAAACGTACTCAGTTGTTGTCGTTCAAATAGAGGACACCCCAAATAAAAATTCAGTAGTTAAGTCAACAACAACAATGCCTGGTGGCAATCAAGACACTGTCATAAAAACATTAAAGGGAGTTCAAACAAGAAAAACTCCTTATCTACATCTGAATCACAAGAGTAGACACCTTAATCAATCTACAAATATGCATCACTCAGAACATAAACAACAAACTTATGTTACAAAGAATACTAAAGTGAGCTCAATTCAGTCTATTGATAACAATTTGTTACAAAATTCCAGTAATCAGAATATTCCACAAAAGGTTAATCTGGGATGGTCTGATCCATTCTCAGTAAGACAATTTTATATATCACTCCAAGGCTCATATCAACTTGTACCGACAAAGATGATTGTTCCAAGACAAGAAGGCATTCGTAGCAGAAAGGAGATCAAGCCTTTCTTCAACAAGCTTTGAGGACAAAGCTTTTTGAAGGAGAAGGCAATGTTATGAACATAAATTATGTAAAAATAAATAAAAATAGATAATAAATAATAATCATAATAATATAAATATAATAATAAATAATAAGTAAATTAACTAATGGTTAGTTAGTTAATAATGAAAAGGCATGTCTTAGAGACATGCTTGTTCGTGAAAGGGTACTTACTTGGCTATATATACGTGACCCTCATTGTCATTTGTACTCATCCTACATCAATTTTTTATATAATATACAATTTACATTTACCGTCTTACAATGGATGTATTTGTGTACGAAGTATTTTAATATTTACGTTGCGTATATGACTTTTGGTCGTTACAGTGATACTGTGAAAACTAGACTATTTGGGGGTCGAGTCTCCTCAAAGAACACTGCTAGTACTATCAAGGTTATCATTATTATTATATTTTAGAGATCATTATTATGTTAGCATTTGAATTTTTTCTTTACATACAAAGACTAGGTTTATGAGATCAAGAAATGTAATAAATTCCATCTCTTGTATAGAAGGTTTTTCTTGGGTTTGAGGTTAACACATTAGTGTACTTGTAGAAATTGCAATTTTTAAAGAATGGCGGGTCTTGGAGGCTTTGAACAATGAAGTATCTAGGGTTGGTAAACCCTAACAAAGATTTAAATTAGAAAACCCTAGAGACAAACCCTAGGACTAATCATTTTCCACTAACAAAAAGAATGTCAAACTCTTGGAAATGATAGATATGACATTTTTGCTAATGTGATCACAAAGATGTTGAAAATCACAATAGGACCTAGATTTTTCTCAAAAGATAAGTTCTCTGTTTTTGTTCTCCTTGTTCACTATTGCTATTGTCTTTGTACTTGTTCAATTATATTTGTTCTTTCATAGGCTTCTAATAAAGTTTGCAGATCGATCGTAAGACTGGTCAAGACTTGAAAGCAGATGAAAGAATTGAAAGAACATAGCAAAGCGTGAAGACGAATGAATGTAATTGTAGGAAGAGAGAGAGGTGTTTGAAGGTTCTCCTAGTAAGAGGGAGAGGATCAAGTGAAGGCGATTGCCTCAGTTAGAAGAGATACTCCAAGATTTTGAAGAAGCCTTATGATTAAAGAGGACCTCATACTTTGAGAAAGAAGGATTTAGAGCCGAAGAAAGTAATATTGACTTCAGAGCATTGTTTTAAAAAACGGTCGAGTTGACTCCGACTCGGCTGAGTCAGACCGAGCCAATGCCTGGCCGGGTCGGCTCAGTGGCTGAAACAGAACGGTTGGCCAGGTTGTTACCGAGCCAGTCATTGACTCGATCGACTTGGTAACAACTCGGTCGACTCGGTAATGACTCGGCTGACTCGGTAACAACTTGGTCGGCTGGGCTCTTTGACAAAAATCCTGAAGCACATTTGTCAAAAGTTGTTCCGCCTCCTACATATCAATGGTTGGGTTGTTGTTTATTACATATTTATAGTCCTAAAGTAATCTATCACTGTCAGAAAGTTTTGAAAATTACAAGGCCGAAGTATTCTTATCCTAGTGGCATGAATTAGAAAAATGAAACAATGCATTGAACCATACAATGTTTTTAAAAAAGCAAACGTTCTAGCAATGGACTAATAAATACATATTTATCTCTGATTGTTCGGGTGCTTGACCAAAATTAAATCAAGGGTTTTCAGACTTCATTAGGGGCAGAGAATTGGTATTATTGTTGTTGTAGTCTAGTGATTGTTCTTAGGCTGAGGCAGAAAAGAATCCTGGCATTGGTGGCTAAGTATGAACTTTGTATTGGATAGTGCACCGGGTGCCATTTTGATATAATGAATATATTCACGAGCCTACTTTGATCATATGTTGTCTTCTCTCTATATTCTAAAGCTTTGTGTTTGGAAACATGAATGAAAATCTTTAAAGTTATGTTTTTATAAAAAATAAATATTTAATGTATTTTTCACAATGACCAAGTCATTGAAATCAAATCGGCCGAGTCAATACCGAGTCGGAATCGACCCTCGTCCGTTTCCAAGTCGGAGTTAGAGTTTTAAAACATAAGTTCAGAGGGTGCTGGAAGCAGAAGTTGACATGAAGGATCTTACAACTTGAAGTTACTATTGATGATTGAGATCTGGTATGGTTTCCTGGAAAGATATGTAGCTGAATTCTGTGCATTACAGAGGTAAAAGATGTGGTGGCTGGTACAATCAATTTTGAAGAACTTTGGCTCCATAAAATGTTGTGATGGACTATTTGATGACACGTTGGATTCGATATGAAGATTGTTAGAAAACCAGGAAGGTCAAAGCTCGTTATGATGTGATGTAGATAGGAGTTGAGAAGCTACAATGGATCTCCACAGGACGAACAAGTAGCCGATGCATTGATGAAGTTCCTTTTCAGAGTATTTTTGGGACAACCTTAGGCTTGTGGATATCTCTTCCTTGGTTGAGAGGGAGTGAGGGTGGACACCGTGTTCTCCATGTGCCAGGACTAACAACTGCAAGCCTAGTGCATGAACACCGGTAGGGAAAATGGTGTATTGGATAAGCATTTGTGACTAATATTCTTCAAAGATCTGTACTCTGACTAGGACTAACTGTCGTAAGTCAAGTACATCAATCTAAGACAAGAATAGTCATGAGGATTGACATTTCCTGGTGTTAAGTATTGTTACAGTGGATTAGGAAATGGTCCTGTGAGGGCATACCTTAGGAAAACCTGTGCGGGGTATGTGCCTTGAGAGGCGGTCGTGTCCAAATTTATGCCTCCCAGCATTGTGCTCTGATCTAGTGGAGAGATAGAGTGTTTTTGCCTTTGCCTTAATGTTTTGACAATGTTGGCTATGATGATGTAAATCATCATTGATGTTTATCAATTAAGATCCTTCCTTATATGAATATTTCAACTTGAGAGTATCCTGTTGTGTCATTATGAATACCTCCCTAGTTAAGAGGGAGTGTTGAAATTGTAACTAGTGTTGGTCTTCATAATGTAATTTCATCATCAAAATATTTATTATATTCATTATTAATATTATTTTATTTTTGGTCAAAGCATGTTCTTCATGCTTACAGGGTCAAAAGAGTCAAAAATAGTTTATTATGAGTAAAAAAGAAATGTATTTGAGTCAAGTCCCATTTGGACTTTTGTAAACAAAAGAAAAAGAATTTTATATTTTGTCAAAGTCCACCAAAATTTTCAAGTCGGCCTGGGCCTCCAAGAGCCACCCATTTGACCTCATGGATAGATATATATAGAAGACAATTCTATCACTTTGGGAGACAATCACTCACTTTTAGGACTGACATTTTCTGGTGTCAAGTATTGTGATAGTGGATTAGGAAATGGTTCTGTGAGGACATACCTTAGGAACACTCGAGAGGGGTATGTGCCTTGAGAGGCGGTGGTGTCCAAATTTATGCTTCCCAACATTGTGCTTTGATATAGTGGAGATATAGAGCTTTTTTGCCTATGCCTTAATGTTTTGACAATGTTGTCTATGATGATGTAAATCATCATTGATGCTTATCAATCCAGATCCTTTCTTATATCAATATTTCAACTTGAGAGTATCCTGTTGTGTCATTATGAATACCTCCCTAGTTAAGAGGGGGTGTTAAAATTGTAACTAGTGTCGGTCTTCATAATGTAATTTCATCATCAAAATATTTATTATTATTATTTTATTTTTGGTCAAAGCGTGTTCTTCATGTTTATAGGGTCAAAAGAATAAAAAATAATTTATTATGAGTCAAAAAGAAATGTATTTGAGTCAAGTCCCATTTGGATTTTTGTAAAGAAAAGAAAAAAGAATTTTATATTGAGTTAAAGTCCACCAAAATTGTCAAGTCGACCCTCCTTGGGAACAAATCGAACGGGGCCTCCAAGAGCCACCCATTCGACCTCCTGGACAGATATATATAGAAGACAGTTCAATCACTTTGGGAGACACTCACTCACTAATCATCATATACATATTTTACACCCAAAAAAGGAATAATATACCAAGAAGAGGAAGAGAAAGAGGTCACACATCTGGAGGATTTTTAGTGAAAGAAGGACCAAATATTAGAAGCTTGTTGTAGGCCCGAAATTTTAGGAGTGAAATTTTAGGAAGACCAATTTGACCTATGTTGACTTTGCATGTAGAGGTGATTTGGAGGAGGGTTGGACTTCATGTTTTTGGTGGTAGTTCTAATATTGGTCATGGTCTTAGATCTTTCATTTTGATTAGATTCTATAAGAGAAGGATTGTTGTTGGGCTTTTCCCCTTGTGGGGTTTTGCCCTGGCTTGGAGCCTAATTTCTGGTGTCTCTTGTCTATTGTGTGTTATGTTCTCTATGTTTTGCTAATGTGTAATTGCTTGAAGACATAACTAAACAAGTAAAAACTAAGCAAAAGAATACATATCAATCACAAGTAATTACCATGATAAGAAACTCTATTATCTTTTTGAATTTCAATTATCTAAAAATGTATCAACTTTAGAAATTATGAAAGAATTGGGTCTATTAACCACCCAAAGTGGGTGATCCCATGTGAGAAATTTTTTTCCTATGATCTCTTCCAACCGACAGCCAACAACCCTTGGCAGCGACTAGTAGCCAATGATGATGTGCCATTCATATCTTCACCACCTGCGTTAGTCACATGTTTCCGCACCTATATGGCAAGAGAACATGTTGGAAGGTGGGATTCTGATCAAAAGGTTCTTTATTTATTTTGCATTCCAATGCTTATGTTTGTCTGTATTTGGGCATTTGACGTGGATTATGGGGTAACTTGTTAGAAACAAGGGTATTGGTTGTGATCTTGTTCCCTTACCTTAAATGGGGGGTTAATTTTCAATCATAGTCCAGTGGGACCTCCCCTAATGGCCCAACGAGTATAGGAGGGGCACTCCTCGGAAACCATGATTGAGATAGCGTAGCCCCATATCTCCCTATTCCTTACTTGCTTCTTTCCATCTTACATTACAAACCCCTATTCCACCTCCATTCTTTGGGTCAACTGACCACTGGTCCATTGGGGTTTGGCACCCACACAACCTCATGCTTAGGTAGGGCTTGGAAATTTGCTTTGAGGGTTGATGCAATTAAAAGAAATAGAATGAGCATATGATGGCCATAAGAAAAACAAAAAAAAAATCAAAATGAAAAAGATGGTTGAGACATTCAAATTAACACGCGGGCAAAAGCCAAGCATGAGCTCTACCTCCCTCATATGGCCATCACCCGATTCTTAGGCCAATGTTGCCCTATCTCATAAAAGACAAGGAACCCTTGCATGTCCCAACCCCTGATGGGCGATGAACTGCCCCATCCTTAAGGCGGTAATAACTGCTATACATCATACATAGTAGGCTCTAACCCATGAAGAATAATATAAAGAAAAAACAAGAAAAAGTAAAAGGCATAAAAGGGGTGTAAAAACAAAGGCTGAGTTGGTAACTCATCCATCTATGGTTGCTCCCTCCTCACATCTATGCACCCAGGATTAGGATACCCATCAGGTTGGTCCCTTTGACCATGGCACATGGCCGTGAAGTCTTCTCCCCTTTGTTCCATCATTATTCACATGGCTGTGAAGTCTTCTCCCCTTTGTTCCATCATTATTCACATGGCACCTATCGATTGAAGTGTGGACCAAGGACATGTCACTTCCCTTTGCGGGTTGAGAACACCTAATAGGATCGTCTATTAACCACTCCTACCTAGGGAGGTAACACCATTATGTGACCAAAGCCACAATTTTGGAAGGGAAACCTTGTATGAAGTGTTAATTTGCCCATTACTTTCAAGCTTGGTTCACTTAGATGCAATAATGATTAAATGTACCTAATGGTGAAAGTTGCAGCACTGGATATTGTGTGTAATTGACAGGTGGTTCCATCTATAGGTCTAGGCAACTTAACTGGGGTCCAGGTCCTCTAGAGGGACATATTGACACCCATAGGTGAAGCGTTGAGAGCCATGGGACTCCAGATAGTTGCAGAGCATCACTTGCATCCTTGGGCACCTCCAACACCCACAACATTCCAACACTTTGCCCCACATTGTTGACTTTTATGGGATGATGCACCTGGACCAACATGCCCCCCCTGCTAGTTTAGCACTAATTAAATGGGATGGCAAGCAATCTAGGCCCTAGACGAGGATGGTCTCACACATTGAGATGTTGGAGCACTAGCGACACCTTGAGAGCCAGCAACGTTAGAGAAGAGACAAACATTTTGACCACTTGGAGACCCATGAGACCACATTTGTGCACCAAAATCAAAATTGGAGTCCACAGATGGATTATGTTAGATATCTAGGGGCCAACACCTAAAGGTTGATTTTAGAGGGCTTCTACACACATGATGGCACCCATTTCCCTCAACGTCAGCCCTAGAAGGGCCTATGCTTGCATGACGTTAGCACCCTCTCTTATTTCACTCGCACCTGTGGAGAGTTATTATGTTTTTTCATGGTTTAGGAGGTCGGCTTATGACCCTAGGGTGTTTCTTGCACATTATTTTATGATTTTGGGGGATAATAGGCTAGTTAGGCATTCAGATTCCTCATATAAATAGAGGAACATTTCATTGTTGTATCACATCATCACTTGGATTTCGACCTCTTGACCTATTTTCGACCTTCTTCTCTTGGGATAAATTCAGATCTATAGATGCACTTTGGCATTTGGAGATATTCTTTGGAATCAATGATGGAATTTTTTTGCATGTTATCTTGTAATTACAACGCTTCTATACTAGAGAAGTCCACACTTCTACTAGTAAGTCCCCATTTGAAACTTTTTTTGAGTATTTGCCAACTTTACCTTTGGATATTGCATATGGGCAGCAAGGAGTGAGGGAGGATCTTATAGGGGTTGCCTTAGGGGCTGAAAATTTTGTTGAGAGATCACGCATATCCATATAAGGCGAGGCATGATTAACACAGAACACGAAAGTCCTTCAATGTGGGAGATAGAGTATGGTTACATTTGAACAAGGAGTGGGTATAGGTTCTTGGTAAGAAAATCAAGGCTTTGCAATATGGCCCCTTTGAGGTACTAGAAAAGGTTGGAGAGAATGCCTATGGACTCTATCTACCTCCATACAGGTGCATTTACTTAGTGGTGAATGTAGAGAATCTGAAACTCTATGAGCCTTCCATGCTAGATCCGGAAGAGGAACTGGTCCTACATTTTTTAGAGGATATGCTCAGGGGGAGTTGAGATAGGATACAATTTTGCAAAAGAGGTTCAAAACTACAAGACAAGGGAAACATGACCTTTAGCAGATCGAGTTGAAAAGAAAGCTTCTAGGCAAAGCTAAATGGTACACTCGAGAGAAGGTGTATGAAAAATTTCCTTACCTCATTCATTAGAAGCTTTCGGGGATCAAAACCCTCTGAAAATGGGGAGGTGTGATCTGGATTGGATCATTATATTATTTGTCATCCATCTCGATGCTTTCAAAGTGGAAAAAGTGGAGGTATCAACTTACATGTACCATTTTCATTGGCGGGACCCAGTTTGGAAAATTGGGTTCTGAAACTTTCTGGAAGCAGTTTGAGGCATTGAATGTTGTTCTTTGGAGATAAAACTTTTCCACTTAATGGCTGCACGTTTTAGTGATATTCTACACACAAATACCTTCCGAACAATGCAAGAATCACCTCAATTAGAGTTTGTGTGCAAAAATTATGCCACTTGAAAGTTGACTTCTTGTTTTGACCACCATAATTCAAGAGGATGCCACGTCAACCCCCATTATTCATGGAGAAAGGGGCAGCTACACAATCATGATGAAGGCTCTAAAAGAGTCGATATAGTAACTCTATTTTATAGTTGGAGTCAAACTTAACCACTAGTAGGCTATAGAGTTGTGTTATAACCGAGCCATTAGGAGGAAAAGGGGTTTCATTCTATTCAATTGCATTTTGCTTCATAGATGAGCAGAGTAGCTAAGAGTGGATAGAGAGGGAGCAAACATGGAGGAGTTGTAGCATTCCACGAGCCACAAGTCTCACTTCTTTGTACCTGCATCCATTTTTACATTAAGAGAAAGAGAGCGAAACAACCTCACCTTTCAACTGGGTTTTCTCTAGAAAGGGTTTCCCAAGTCATATCTTGTGTTAATTTGTGGTTTGTGAGTTTTATTTCTCTATTCCTTTTTTTTGCATAATTATAATTTGCATGCAATGCAATACACAATAATTTACAGATTTAGAAATTTAAGGTGAAATCAACCCTCATATTGTATATTTTGGATTTTCGAATATATTATAGTAGATTTGTTGTGACAAATTGTCAAATGGAATATTCATGGAATTTTACGGATCATACTTTTGTGGTTATTCGTTGGATATTAATATAATTATCTTATCTTATCTTTCAGAGTCTATATTTGAAACTGGATGGTTTGAGTGCTAATAGCGTTGCCCACTAGTAATAAGGCGGTCTAATAGTGACATTTGTTGATAATTTTTGATGGCTATTGTCTTATTCTCAAGCCAATCAATTACCTTGTTGGCTCTCCTATCCAGCCATTCAAACTTGCATTTCCTATGAATTTGTTGATTTTTGCCTTTCACATTATGTATCACAACTTTTGAGTTGCCTTTCCAAACATATTTTGGGTCAAGCTTTAGAGATTCAGTAATACCCATCACCAAGACTTCTATTTCATCTTGGTTGTTTGTCTTGTTTCCCAGATGTTTTTGTGTGACTACAATGGTATTCCCCTGATAATTCTGAAATACCCAGCCAACTCCTGCAAGACTTGAATTTCCTTTGGGTACCCCATCAAATTTAAACTTTATCCACTCTTCAGGAGGGGAGGGCTCCAAACTTGGTGGCAATTGTTCAAATTGCTTAAATGCTGTCCTTTATCAGAAGATTATGTATGTATTTAAAATTTTAATATATGTGTGTGCATGTAAATGTTTATAGCTTATTATATTATATAAGATTATATAACATGTTTATTATGTATGTGTGTGCACATTTTTTCTGGATAAAAAATTTCCCCTCATCTTCCCGCATATTAAGTATTCAGAGTTAGGATTCTGGTAGCTTGGTAGTGCCCTGCAAATTCCCCCATCCTTCCCCAGTTTTCTAGATAGAGGGTGGTTTATTGTGGCTGGTAACCCTGCAGGATTCAGTGGGTATGGATCCTGTGAATATATATATATATATATATATATATATATATATATATATATATATATATATATGTGTGAGTGTGCTGTAGTTTCCCATTTTGTCAAATTTTGAAAGTAACAGAGTGTTGGAAATGTACCTAGTTTCGGTCTTCATAATTGTTATCATACTCATTTCAATATGTATATCTTATGTAAAAAGCAAAAGAAGAATGAAAAATTATTATTTTAAAATTTAAAGCATGGGTTTCGTGCTTCTTATTGATGGTCTTTTAGGTAAAAGCATGTTCTTTGTGCTTCTAGGGTTTGTTAGGTCATATGATTTATAGGTCATAGTGACACATGTTGATAATTTCTGATGGCTATTGTCTTATTTTCAAGCCAATCAATTACCTTGTTGTCTGTCCTATCCAGACATTCAAAGTATGAATTTGTTGATTTTTACCTTTCACATGATGTATCACAACTTTTGAGTTGCCTTTCGGAACATATTTTCAGTCGAGCTTTAGAGATTCTGTAATACCCATCACCAAGACTTCTATTTCAGCTTGGTTGTTTGTCTTGTTTCCCAGATGTTTTTTTGAGACTACAATGGTATTCCCCTGATAATTCTGAAATACCCAGCCAACTCCTGCGAGACCTAAATTTCCTTTGGGTACCCCATCAAATTTAAACTTTATCCATTGCTTAAATGCTGTCCTTTAGCAGAAGATTATGTATGTATTTAAAAATTTAATATATGTGCGTGCATGTAAATGTTTATAGCTTAATATATTATATAATATTATATAACATGTTTATTATGTATGTGTGTCTGTGTGTGCACATTTGTTTTGGATAAAAAATTTCCCTTCACCTTCCCACATATTAAGTATTCAGTGTGAGGATTCTGGTAGCTTGGTAGTGCCCTGCAGATTCCCCCATCCTTCCCCAGTTTTTTGCAGTGTTCCACGGGGACGCGTCCCCCAGGGTGGGGTGCGCGCACCCCTCGCACCCCACGCACCCAGGACGGGGAGACTCTCGGGGGTGCGTTTCCCCACGTCCCCCTTTTGGGGAGACTCGGGGAGACGCAAGGGGGTGCGTTTCCCCAATGTGGGAGACTCGACTCCCCGAAAGGGGTACTTCTGGGCGTCCCCCCCAAAAATGGGGTTCTTCTGGGCGTCCCCCCGAAAATGGGGTTCTTCTGGGCGTCCCCCCTTCATTTTTGTCTAATTACCCTTTATAAACCAAAAAAAAAATTAAAAAAAATGAAAATTAATTTATTAAAAAAACATAAAAAATAAAAATAAACTAAATTAACAATTACAAATAAAAAATTACATGAACAAGTTAGGGTTAACTCCACTTTTCAAGTTTTCATTCTGCCGCCATTCATTATGCTCTTACCTCAACGCATTTTTTTCTTCCATCTGCTCTCACTGCGCCCACGAGAGCTTCAGCGCATCCTCACTCTTCTCCACGCAGCGGCTTGCTGTTAGCACTTAGCAGTCGTTGCCCAACAGGTGTTGGCAAAACAGAATTAGCTAAGGCTCTTGCATCCTATTTATTTAATACTGATGAAGCTCTAGTGAGGATTGACATGAGTGAATACATGGAGAAGCATGCAGTTTCAAGGCTGATTGGAGCACCACCAGGGTATGTGGGTTATGAAGAAGGGGGACAGTTGACTGAGTCTATACGTAGAAGGCCTTATGCAGTTATTCTGTTTGATGAAATTGAGAAGGCACATACAGATGCCTTCAATATTCTACTTCAGATTTTAGATGACGGAAGGGTCACTGATTCTCAGGGTCGAACTGTAAGCTTCACCAACACTGTCATTATTATGACTTCAAACATTGGTTCTCAGTACATTCTAAGTAGGCTTGATGATGAACCTGGCTCAAAAGAGGAACTGTATGAGAGAATGAAGAACAGGGTTATGGAAGTGGCTCAAACGATATTCCGCCCTGAGTTCATGAATCGCATTGATGAGTATATTGTTTTCCAACCTCTAGACCGTGAACAAATTAAGAGCATTGTAAGATTACAGGTATGTGGTTCATCTATCGTCATTCTTTTAGTGAAAACCAAAGCGAAATAGCAGAGGTTGGTCAGATATATGAGAAGTTAATTTATTTATAACTTTTTGATTTAATCATATAGAAAAAACTGTTTGGAATATATGTTAGTTTCAGTTATTATTTTGGTTTTCAATGTAAATTATAGAATGATGATTGATGAATGATAATTGATATGGATCAATGTACATTGTATTTGAATATTTAAATTTCATATTGAATTTTATTATTGAATCTTGATGAATTAGCATTATTGAACAATGAATATGAACATGAAAATTTCAAAATTATATACATATATATAAATATATAATATATATAATTAAAAATTATATTATATATACCTCGACGTCTCCCCGTCTCCCCTAAATTTCCCTAAAATTTCAGGGTTCTCCCACACGTCCCCTTTGTGCGTCTCCCCGCACCCGCGTCTCCCCGTCCCGGAGACTTGGTGGAACATTGGTTTTTTGGATAGAGGGTGGTTTATTGTGGCTGGTAACCCTGCAGGATTCAGTGTGAGTGTGCTGCAGTTTCCCTGAAAGTGATAATTTTTAAACCGGGTAACTGTTCTGGGCGACTTAGTGTTGGAAATGTAACTAGTTTCGGTCTTCGTAATTGTTATTGTACTCATTTCAATATGTATATCTTATGTAAACAACAAAAGAAGAAAGAAAAAATATTATTTTAAAGCATGGGTTTCATGCTTCTTATTGATGGTCTTCTAGGTAAAAGCACGATCTTTGTGCTTTTAGGGTTTGTCAGGTCATAGGATTTATTGTCATGAGTCAAGAGAGTCAACATCATTGAGCTCTAATGTCGTGGAGAGATAGAGCTGTTAGTCAAGGACTTGCTATGTAACAATGCTAGATGATATGATACTATACAGATGGGCTACCGATCCGACTCTTCTCATGAGAATTCTTCAGATTGAGAATATCCAAGTACCTTGTGTAGATTATGAATACCTCCCTAGTTAAGAGGGAGTGTTGAAAGATGTAATTAGGTTCGGTCTTCATAATGACGTGTAATCATGATTTTATGTAATTGATGTAAAGAATCGTGATTTTATGTAATTGATGTAAAGAAGAAAATAAAGTTATTTTGTAGTGCTTGAGTCATGGGTTTCATGTTCAAGGAATTTTATTTTAGTTGAAGCTCCCATCGTGAGTTGTTAGGCTTGGTCATCAAGTGATAAAGTGTATTAAGTCAATGTTAAAGGTTGAAGACCCATTTGGGCATGCTATACATTAAAAAAAAGAGAATTTATTCAAGTCATTGACCTTCCAAGACCTTGTCACAAACACCCCTTGAAGTCGGTTTACAAAAGGAATAAGGATGATTCCAGAAAGGCATGTCGGCCTAGGCACAAGGACAACTTGGCCTATATCACATGGACAGTCCACTATATATAGAGCAACTCAACATCGCTTGGAGAACAATTCGGTCAAGCTTCCAGGGCAAGAAGAGCAAAAAAATCACAAGAAGAGCAGCGTTATAACTAGCGAGAAGAGAAAGAGGAAGAGCGAAGATCTTTGACATTGTTTTTGGGTTATTCTCCTCGCATGTGTGACAAAAACTAGGGTTTCTGCAATAGGGTTACATTAGCCCTTGCAAAAGTCAAGTAAAAGGTCTCCAATCTAGCTCCCTTGCGGGCCGAGACCACCAAGAGAAGTCTTCAAGTAAAGTGAAGGAGGAAGCATCCCTAAACTCTCTCCATCACCTCACACGTGAGGAATTGCAGAGGTACATATTGCAGGTTAGTGGAAAGGAACTAAAATTTCAGGCTAGCTGAGACTAGTAGTGCAGGAAGGTAGTTTGACTTGTGTTGACTTGGATTGAAGAAGTAGCAGTGAGCAAGGGTCTTGTGACTTGGCCTTGGAGAGGTTGTTGTGTCAAGGGTCTTGGGATTTGTCAATTGAAGTCTCTCTAAGAAGAAGAATTCATTTGGGTTTTTCCTCCCAAGTTGGAGAGGTTTTGGCCTTGGCTGATCGCCTACATTCTGTGTCTCTTGTTTCCTTAATGTTTATGCTTTGTCAGTTGTTTGATGAAGAAGAACACTAGAATAATCTACGCAAAAGAGAAGAACCTAATCTAAAGAACTAAAAAGCATTCACAAGCAGTTATCATTAGAAGAGAAATTACTTAATCCTAATGCCCTAGATTTCTCAACCTGGTATCAGAGCTAAGGTGACAAAATCAACAAGGGACACTCAAGCATTCAAGGACCAAATCTCTAGAAAGGCATCAAAAACAGTTTGAAATCAAGATCTACCAACCCTAGGTCAAAGAAGAAGACTACACCAGAAGAAGTATTGGGATCCTCTCTCAAGTTAACATCAAAGAAATCACAAGACCCTACCTCTACTCAAATTGAAGATATCTACAAAATCAAAATATCTTGAAGTCTTCTCATCCAAAAGAAGCAAGATTAAGGACACTGTCATCATCATCTAAAATTTCTAAGACAATCTCCCTCTCTTTGGAATGAAGGATCACTTTTGAAGAAATCTATATTCATTAAGGAGAAGTGTTCACTAATCTATATCATCATCAAATTCAAGGAGGCAACAAGTGGAAGAAGCATCATCACAAGTAAGTATATTTATGTCTACATTTGAATCTGTCAAAATGTCTTTTTGCATGGAAAGCAACCAATTGGTTGGGGCTTGAAACTTTCTTGCATGGAAAAAGAGGACAAATCTAAATCTCATTGAAAATGATGTCTTGGAGCATGTTAAGGGCTCAATCACCAAACCTCCAAAGGAAGATGCTCAAGCACTTGCAAGGTTTATGAAAGGGGAAGTAAGGGATCAAAGGATTCTCATAGAATACATCAAGGATCCCCTCATTCCATAAGTATCCAAACTCGAAAGTTCAAAAGAAATATATGGCAAGCTAGTAGAGTTGTTTCCCGTAAGTACTGCATGAGAAGTTATTTCATTAAGGCAAGAACTCTACAAGCTAAAGATATGAAAAGAAGAAGGAATAGCCTCATACTTTATGAGGATATCTGAAATAAGGGATCAACTTCAAGATTTGGGAGAAATAATGTCTGACAAAGAGATGACTATAGTGGTGCTAAATGCACTACCAGAGGAATGGGGTAACTTTACTTCAAGCATTTATGGGAAGAAAGAAGCTACTCCATTCAAGGATCTATGGTCACTATGCAAGATTGAAGAACCCAGGATGAAGGCAAAAACTGAGGTATGATCAAGTGAGCAAAATCAAGCCTACGCTACAATGACAAAAAGGGAGGGAAAATTTGGAAAATCAGGTCCTCATAAAAAGAAGAAGAACATGACTAAAATTCAATGCTATGGATGCCGAGAATATGGCATTACAAGAGAGATTGTCCTATAAGATCAAGAAGGAAAATAACAAAAGGGGAGGAGAAGAAGCCCATATCACCGAAGAAGTGGAGGAAACTGAAAAGAAGAAATCCAAGAAAGAGGAAGTAAAAATTCTCTACTATGATTGAGATAGTCTTCCTCACTTAGTTCTTTCCAAGTTTTTGTTTTTCAAAGATCTCTATTGTAAAGATATGGCCATCATGAGTCACTGAGTAGCATGATAGGATGCATCATGGCATCATAAAAGCATTGAGAGCAAGAGCTCATGACATCATCATAGAGAAGCATGAAAGATAGCTGAAATAATAGTCTATGGCAGTCACCTATAGAAGGATATAGCTCTTGGTAACTTCATTAGAAGCATAAGTGGTACTTGTGAGAAGGAGGAAAAGTCATCCAGTACAAAACTCATCATACAACATTCAAAAGGAAACATTCGCTGAATGAGGATACTTAAGATCCTTTGTTGGAATCTTCACTGGAAGGTTCACCGATTAAAAGGAAGCAAGTGTTTCATCAAGTATCTCAAGTTGTGGGAATTCATGGGATGATGGAATGATGTCAAACGAAGTGAAGCAGGTCAAGGAATTGAAGTTCTTTCAATCAAGGAGGCTGCTGAAGGAAGTCTATATGACCTAAAAGAAAATGAGGTATGTATGCTTGTATTTGATAAAATACAATCATGTCATATGGTTGCAGGTAACATGAATGAATGCTCTACTTCGAGAGCATGATCAAAAGAAAAGGATCTCCTCCTTTGAAAAGATGCAAGAAGGCATGGGTCACACATTGACTAGATGAAATCAACATAATATGTCCTCATATGAAATATGAGGTGGTTGACAATAATTGTAAGAACTTTGATTGGAAGTTCTTGGGAAGGAAATGTGTGAAGAAAGACATGAAGAGATCATGAAATTTGCAACTATGGAGAAGGAAATCAACAGCCAAGGACTGGTATTTGACTATGATCTCTCCATGAAAGATATGAAGACCCTGATGAAGTCTGAAAAAGAAAGAGACCCTTGACAATATATATCTTTTGGAGATATGTCAATATGAATGCAGGATGCTAATGCAAACTGGAAGATGTCATGATGAAAGACCATCACAAAGGTAATTTTGATTTAATGTTCATTTCTTATTTTTGAACAAATATCTGGATGGGCTTATGCAGGTTTGCTAAGGGAAGAATTGTGGAAGTCTTGTACAATTGATGATCATGGGACAGGACGAAAGGTCCTTAAGAAAAACATGATATGAAGGAGGCAACATGGCATGAAGGAAGGCTAGATATGGACTAATGGATCACTTTTTGAAGAAAGGAATGATGACATGACTCATGGATGAGAATGATGGATGGTATGTGCCCTATGAAGAAGTCCCAAAAGATGTAGACTCTATGACAAAGAAGAAATTCATGACATCAAATGAAGGAGTTCTACGAGCAGTTGGTTGTCCCATGATCTCCACCTAAAGGACTGCTGGAAGCAAGTCCCTAGTTAAGAGGGAGCTTGGGTACATTCCTTTCAAAGAAATGGGTACATTCCTTCAATGGAATAGGTATGTCCTCCCTAAGCTAAGAGGGAGAGATAGACACATCATTCTTGTCTTCACTTGGGAAGACAAAATGGAAGATTGGGTAAATATCTAGCATTCGATACTCTTTGAGGATGAGCTAAGGCATCCAAGATAAGAGTAGTCGTAGAGGACCAATATTCTTTGAGGACTAGGAATCCAAGATAAGAATAGTCTTGATGGAACACACTCTGAGAACCCAGGTAGGGTATGTTCCAAGAGAGACAATGATGAGGGTGTCTATACATCATTGGTCTCCCCAGCATTGAGCTCTAATGTTGTGGAGAGATAGAGCTGTTAGTCAAGGCCTTGCTATGTAATAATGCTGGATGATATGATACTATACAGATGGGCAATCAGTCCGACTCTTCTTACGAGAATTCTTAAGATTGAGAATATCCAAGTACCTTTTGTAGATTATGAATACCTCCCTAGTTGAGAGGGAGTGTTGAAAGATGTAACTAGGTTCGGTCTTCACAATGACATGTGTAATCATGATTTTATGTAATTGATGTAAAGAAGAAAATAAAATTATTTTGTAATGCTTGAGTCATGGCTTTCATGCTCAAGGAATTTTATTTTAGTTGAAGCTCCCCTTATGAGCTATTAGGTTTGGTCATCAAGTCATAAAGTGTATTAAGTCAATGTCAAAGGTTGAAAACCCATTTGGGCATGTTATACGTTAAGAAAAAGAGAATTTATTCAAGTCATTGACCCTCCAAGACCTTGTCACAAGCACCCCTTGAAGTCGGCTTACAAAAGGAATAAGGATGATTCCAGAAAGACATGTCTGCCTAGGCACAAGGACAAGTTGACCTATATCACATGGACAATCCACTATATATCAGTGTTGTGAAAATCGCGACAAAATTGCGATAAATTCAAATTATCGCTATTTTTTCGATATGCCGATTTTATCGCGATTATTATAGGAAACTATCGTCAAAATTTTTTTTTAGCTGATTTTTATGAAATTATCGCCATAAATTTGAAATTATCGCGATAAAAACTGAAATAATTGTGGGGCTTCGCAGCAGTGAGGTTTTATAACGTTTTTTTTTGGTTTTTTTATGAGTTCATTTCGACAGTCGCGCGCGGAGGGCAGAGGAGAGATGGGAGACCAAGCTGGAGAGGGTTTGACGCTAATTCTAAGTGCTTAGAGGAGAAAATCAAGAGGAGACCATCGATTTCTCCAAAGAAATGGTATGTGGATTAATTTTTTTTTGTTTTCATTGTTTAAAAACGTTGTTTTTGTATTTTTTTCATTATTTTTGGTTGGGTAAATTGGTATGGGCACCATTTTTTTTTGTTTTCATTGTTTTTGTATTTCTTCATTGTTTTTGGTTGGGTAACTTGGTATGACTATGGGAACCAATTTTTTTTGTTTTTGTTTTCATTGTTTTTAAACATTGTTTATGTTTTATTCATTGTTTTTGCCATGTGGTTGGGTAACTTGGGTTTGGAATGGTTGTTTTAGGTTGGGTAACTTGGGTTTGCATTGTACAATGTAAAAATTAAAAATTAAAATACTAAATTGTAAATTTGTAACTTGTAATTTTGTAAATACTAAATTGTAATCCTTATTTTCCCATAGGTTCACAACTGCACCAAAACACCATTCAAGACTTCAAGTTTGCAACTTCAAAGTTCAAAAACAAACATGCCAAGGAAATTGGATCCTTTCTGGGAATATGGTGAACCTGATGCTCCGAATGATAGACTAAACTTGAGTTGCAAGTTGTGTGGCCACCCTATGTCCGGGGGGGTGTACAAGTTGAAGTTTCACCTTGCACAAATACCTAGAAAAGATGTGGGGCCTTGTACAAATACAAATCCTGAACTCATCCAAAGAGCCATGAGAGCATTGGAAAATTTAGAGCAGACTAGAGAGGCCAAAGAAGAAATCAAAAGGCAACTAAAAAGGTCAACTGAAGCAAGTGGCATTGGTTCCACTGCAGCATCAACCAATCCAATAGCTACCACATCATTTTTTGTTCCTCGAACCACACCTGGTTCACAGCCATCTATCACTTCAATGATAAAAAGAACTGAGAAAGAACAAGCTGACAAGTTGCTAGCAAAATTTCTCCTCTGGAGTGATATTCCTTTCAGCATTGTAAGGAATAATCCATTTTTCCAATCCGTTGTTGATGCTATTGCCAGTGTTGGCCCAGGGTACAAAATCCCTTCTTATCATGATTTCAGAAGTCGGATTCTTCAAAATGAAAAGCGTGACTGCACCCAAAGATTGGAGGATTTTAGGGCATCATGGGCACAAACAGGATGCATTGTTATGTCAGATGGTTGGACTGACCAAAAGGGGAGAATCCTTATAAACTTCTTGGTTAGTTGTCCCAAGGGGACTATGTTTATCAAATCTGTTGATGCATTTGCACAAATCAAAGATGCAAGAACTTTATGTGATTTGCTAGATGTGTTTATTTTGGAGATGGGTGCAGAAAATGTTGTCCAAGTCATAACGGACAATGCTGCAAATTATGTTGCTGCTGGCAGGATGCCTATGGACGGGCATTCTAGTTTATTTTGGACACCTTGTGCTGCACACTGTATTGATTTGATATTGGAGGACATAGGGAAAATTCCCTTTGTCAAAGATATTGTTGATTCATCCAAAAGCATTACAACATTTATATATAACCATACATCTGTGCTTAGCTTGATGAGAAGATTCACCAACAACAAAGAGTTGGTGCGCTCCGCCATTACACGGTTTGCCACCAGTTTCATATCTCTTCAATCCCTCTTGAATTCTATGTGGGATGTGAAGAGAATGTTTCTTTCAGAGGAGTGGCGTGTTTTGCCAATAAGCAGCAAACCAGAGGGAGAGGTCGTATGCAGACTAGTTTCATACCAGGAAGACTTCTGGGTGGGAGTGCAGGAGGTGTGCGCTGTTACTGAACCTTTGGTAAAGGTTCTTCGGTTGGTTGATGGTGAGAAGCCCGCAATAGGCTATTTGTATGAGGCCATGGACAGGGCCAAAGAAGCCATTCGGGCCTACTATGATGGTAAGGGAGATGATGGGTTTCAGAGACAACTCCTCCTATGGGGAGTGATTGATGAGCGATGGAACAACACACTCCATCGTCCCATTCATGCTGCTAGGCTTTTCCTGAACCCTGCATTTTCTTACACATGTGGGTTTGATTTTGATGTTGAGATCATGGATGGATTCTTATCCTGTCTCCAGAAGATTGTGCGATCTCCAGAATAATATATAGAGATCTCTAAACAAATTGAGACATATAGGATGGCAGGTGGCACATTTGGCTTTGACATGGCTGTCACTGATAGGACGATTAAAATGCCAGGTATTTTTTAGTTTGTAACTTTGTTTCAAATTTCATTGTCTCTTCAAATTCCATTTTTTTCTTTATGTTTATTTAAAATTTTATTTGTAATTTTGTTGTAGACGCATGGTGGCAGGGTACCCCTTCTGCAAAAGCTTGCCATTCGCATCCTCAGCCAAACATGTAGCTCCTCAGGATGTGAGCGCAACTGGAGTGTATTTGAAAAAATACACAACAAGAAGCGCAACAGCTTAACACTTAAACATTTAAAATATTGCAAATTTCCAAATAAATTTTTGAATTCATTAAACAATATTTTTTTCATAATTATTAATTATTATTTCATGGTCTTTGTACAGGTTGGAGTCCCAGCGCCTTAATGACATGGTCTATGTCTACTACAATCTTCGATTGTGGGTGAGGCAACTTGAGAAGACACCTGATGTGGAGGCCATCTCATTGGATGGGATTGACACCACTGCTGCATGGAGGGTTGAGACCGAGAGGCCTCTCATGGAGTCTGCTGATGATTGGTTAGTGCAGGATGTAGTGGAGGGGGAGGAGGAGCAGGAGGAGGAGGAGGAACAGGAGGAGGAGGTGACACCACCTGCCCGGGCTACCACTGCCACTAGTAGAGGACGTGGTCTACCTCCTATAGCTCCTACTTCTAGTTCTTCAGCTTCTAGAGCACATCAGACTCCACTGCCATCTCCACCAGCACGGGCACCAACATCTACATCTAGAGGGAAAGGGAAAGCTGTGGCATTTTCTCGCAAGAGGGGCAGAGGAAATCAATAGGATTAGACTTTAGTTATTTTCTTCATTTTATTGTATATGACATTATGACATGATAAGATACATTATCATATTTTTTGTTGATATTTTGAGGTTGAGTTGGGACTCAGTCAGTACTTACTATTCAGGACATGATTCAATGTTATGCGTGATTTTAACACTAGAAATGATATTAAACATCTTATATATTAGTTCTTTTATCATATTTATGTGTCAATGTATTTATTTTATGTTGTAGACGGTTTAGATATTAAAAAAATTGAAAAAAAATGAAAAAAATGAATATTTTTGTACCAAACGATTATTTCCCGATAATTACGATTTTTTCCGATTTTTTCCTCGCGCCGATATTATCCCGATAACGATTAATGCAACATTGCTATATAGAGCAACTCAGCATCACTTAGAGAACAACTCAGTCAAGCTTCCAAGCAAAGAGGAGCACAAAATCACAAGAAGAGCATCCTCATAACCAGCGAGAAGAAAGAGAGGAAGAGCAAAGATATTTAGCACTGTTTTTGGGTTAATCTCCTAGCAGGTGTGACAAAAATTAGGTTTTTTGCAGTAGGGTTATATAAGCCCTTGCAAAAGTCAAGTAAAAGGTCTCCAATCCAACTCCCTAGCTAGCCGAGATCACCAAGAGAAGTCTTCAAGTAAAGCAAAGGAGGAAAGCATCCCTAAACTCTCTCCATCACCTCACACGTACGAAATTGCAGAGGTACAAATTGCAGGTCTGTGGAAAGGAACCAAAATTTTAGGCTAGCTGAGACTAGTAGTGTAAGAAGGCAGTTTGACTTGTGTTGACTTGGATAGAAGAAGAAGCAGTGAGGAAGGGTCTTGTGACTCGGTCTTGGAGAGGTTATTGTGTCAAGGGTCTTGATCTTGGTATTCGTCAATTGAAGTCTCTATAAGAAGAAGAGTTCATTTGGGATTTTCCTCTCAAGTTGGAGAGGTTTTGGCCCTGGTTGATCGCCTGCATTCTGTGTCTTTTGTTTCCTTAATGCTTATGCTTTGGTAGCTGTTTGATGAAGAACACTAGAATAATATAAGCAAAAGAGAAGAACTTAATCTAAAGAAGTAAAAAACATTCACAAGCAATTATCATTACATGAGAAATCACTTAATCCTAATGCCTTAGATTTCTCAACACCTTCAACCTCATTAGTCACTAATTCGACCTCTCTCATAAGAAGTTCGATCTGAAGCTGGGAGTTAGAAGAAAGGAAGAGTGAAGGTCTAGAGGGCAAGGAGAATCCAAGAAGAAGGAAAGTTTGATTTTGGGCTCTATCTTTCTCACACGTGTGAAAACTAGGGTTTCTGCAACTTCGAAGATGGCCAAAATTGCAGATCCGAATTGCAGGAGATTAGGTTGCATGATCAAGCTACTAGAAGAGCGAATATTTAGATTTGACTTCGTTGACCTTGGGAGACATTATCGTGCTCAAAGGATGATCTCTTGAAGAGCCGCTTTATGCTAGAATTAGGGTTTTTGCAGCAGTTTGTAGATCGAAGTTGCAGTGTCAAAGTTGGGGGTCAAAGTTGAAGCTGGAAGCTAGTTGAAGCAGGATTAAGCCTCGTTTGATATGACCTAACTGGAAGGGCTTCTTGGAGGGTTGACTTGGTACTTGGAGGATGTTAAAATTGGCAACTAGGGCCAAACTCCATGTGGGTCTACTTATTCATGGCAGCTGATATTTTTCTTGGATTCCTCTTGTTGAGAGGTGTAGGATTGACCTAAAGATCATCCAATTCCGACAAGTATTCATGGAGTTATGAATTTATTTATGTTATGTGACAATTCGTCAAGGTCGGCCAACAACCAAATTACCCCCATCTATCCTCAACGTTTTACTATAAATAGAGGTGGCCTTCAAGTCATTTAGTCACTCATCTCTTGTGATTTCTTCCTCTCCACTTGTTTGGGTTTTGGTGGAAGGAGAAGTCACCAAGAGTATACGCTGCCCTAGAGGGAGTGCCCTGGCTCTACGCTGCCCTAATGTAAAAGTCCTAACGCAGACATGGAAGTGAACCTAACGTTGTCATGGAAAGAGCCCTAACCGCAGTTCCGTTTGTGCCCTAGTCACAGTTCAGATATGCCGTAACTACTAGCCTTATTCCACACTAGAAGCTGCCCTACATTCGCAATTAGAGAAGGCTCTTATATGCTGGGAAGAAGAGGTCTTTTCCGCAGTCAAATGAGGGTTCTATACAGCGAGAGGAGGATCCCTTCACGCTGTCCTAAAGGATACCTTTATACGCAACAAGGAGAAGCCTATATACGCTGCCAATGGATGCTCCAAAAGGAGCCCTAGCTGTAGTCTCTCACACAGTTAGACGCAGTCCAAAAGAGAGAATATACCCTAGCCACAGATAATAATGAGAGCTCTTCGCTGTCAATGAAGGAGCTCTATGAACACTGTCCTACTGAGGGATGATCATCACACTGACAAGGAGGCTCCTATGCAGTCATAAGAGAAGCTTTATCACAAGTATGGGGATGACCTAGGAGCAGTCACAAATTTGGATGTATGGAACATGTCTGGATACATTCTTGAAGCATGACAAGGAGCAGTGTCCTATCTCAGTATATGTATAGACAACATACCTGTAGGTGCTGTCTTTGTTGGAATTTCTAAGTCTGACACGTTAGAAACCCTCCATACACTTTACTGATTTATTCCTACCTACTTGTTCTGTTAATTAACAAGTTATTTACCATGTAAATATTGAAAATAAATACAAGTGCATGCTCAACACATTACAGATCATCAACTAAAGGAAACAAAAACAAGCACACAAATGACACTGTTATTTTTGGACTAATGTGCTTGGAAAAACCCAATGTGGGAAAACCGGTGCAACTATTTGAGGGTTTTATTATTAAGCAATTATTTTCTGAGTACACTCGGTGCCAAATTGGCTAACTCGACAGAGATAAAAAATATGGCAGCAATACCTCTCTTTGGAAACAGGTATTCAGAAAGCTTGCTCCATGAAATCCCTCTCTAGCACAATCTGAAGCTCATCGTGAGCCTCGCTGGCCTCTGCGTCAACCTGAAATCCTCTGCGTTAGCCTAATGAGGCTCTACGCAACCTCTCTGGCTCTCTGTGTCACTCCTGCAGCCTCTGCGTGAATGACGCAGGCCCTTTTGGCTCTGCGTGGCTCCCTCTGGCTCTGCGTCTGCCTCTCTCTGCTTCTGCGCTGGTCTCTCGGCACTGCCCTTGCCTCTCTGCCTCATACTCACTGCCCCTCGTTGTAACTAATCACTGATTCTATCTCTCTTAGCAAATCTTGCTCTAGAGAATAGAATGTCTGATTATTCTGGTGTATTCTCCAAGTGACCCTCAAGCCTCCTCTTATACTTTTCTCGTTGACAAATCAATAGCTGAGATTAAGTCCCTAATCGACGGCTAATATTAGATCTGGCTTGATCCATGTCTTTTGGACCATTCTAACACAGTTTTATATTAATTCACATTAATATTTTAATTTCCCTAAGTTTAGACTTCGAGACTCCATTAAAAATATTAATTATTTTAATATCTCCCAAACTATTTAGAATCTACCCAAACCCTTTCTGGGTATTGGAGATCTCATGTGCCCTAACCTCTCCACCAAATTTCATGGCTAGAGCACATCCGATGCTACCCCAAATCAACACTCCCTCTTAGCGAGGACTGTGCTCTAGCAATACTCCTTACTGAGTATCACCCTGATCATCTAGCATCGGTCCCTGTGCTGATGCTAGGCTTGTTGCCCATCATCCTCTACACTGCTGCATCCTGTACTGCTGCCCATAGCTCTGCCACTGCCATTGCTGCATCTGTACGACAACTCCCTCTGCATCTGTGCTGTTGCCCATGGCCCTGCCACTGCCACTGTTGCATCTGCACTGCATCTCCTCTCATCATGCTACATCATGCTGCCCATAGCACTACCACTGCTAACTGCTGCACTGCAACTCAGTTACTGAGAAGTAACTGATCTCCCAACTCTGACCTCTCTGTTAAGCTAGAGTACTCCTGATGCTAAAGCTCCCTCTGCCTCTGACAAGTGCTCCCTCTGTGACCTCTGCGCTGTTGCAACAAATCCCTGCATCTCGCACCGTTGCACACTTCTCTGTGCCATCCTACACTGGTGCAGCACTCTTGTGCCTCTCGCATTGTTGCAGCCTGCTAGCCTCGCACTGTCTTGAGAATTCTGCACTATAGCTCTCTCTGCCGCTTCATCCGCATTCGTCTCTACCCACATCCGCCAGTCCTGCTACTCCTTTTCGGGGCTCCCGTAGCATGGTCTAATCCAACAGACTGGGTACCTCGAGGATCCTGCCCCTCATCCCTTGTAGTCCGTTTGACTACAGCTTGATGTCTCCCCACTTCTGCTCAAGTGGCGTGTGTGCACTCATGGCACAATCATCGTCTGTCTCCACTTCCTTCTCTGCCCTTGCTGGCACTGCCTTGGTCTCGGAGGTCTCTTCCTTGTTCTTCTTCCTTGGACACTGGGTCGCATAATGACCCAACTCCCTACAGTGGAAGCATTTGATCTTGGAGAGGTCCTTCTTCCGTTTCTCTTGCTTTGCCTCAAATGCTAGGGCAACATCCTCCTCCTCCTCGACTCTAATCCCCTTGCCACTGCTTCCCGCTTTGCTTAGTCTTTTGATCTCTTCTTGGCGAAGAGCCGCCCACATTTCCTCCCAATGTGGAAGGGTCGCTCTTCCCAGTATCCTTTGGAAAAATACCTCCCAGTCTTCTGAGACTGCCTTCAGGGTTGTTCTCACCATCAATTCCTGATCCAGCGTGGCCCCTATGGAAGTCAGCAAATCCCGGATCTCATTCAGTCGACAGGTGAAGGTGTCGATCGGTTCTTCCTTCTTCATCTGGTATGACCGCAACTGATTTTCGAGTAACATCCTTCTCTGCACAGAAGTATGCTGGTACAATTTCTTTAGGGCCTCCCATATCTCATTTGCTGTTTCCTTCTTGACAATGTGTGGTACTACATGGTCCTTGACCCCGTCAAGGATGATGCTCCTGGCCCTCGCCATTGCCTCCTTGTACTTGTCGTTATTAGCTAGGTCAACTAGAATCACTATCGTCCTCAAGGCGAAGTGGTTGATACGATTTCTGTCAAGTATGGATAAGATTTTGGCCTTCCAGACTGCGAAGTTTGAGGCTCTGTCTAGTTTGTCTTGGTCTCTTACTCCGTGTAGTGCCATGCTGCTCTTCTACTTCCCTCCTGGAAGTTCTCGATGTGACTCTCTCTGAGCCTTGATTCCCCTCCTGGAAACCCTTCTGTCGATGTCGAGATGCCCCCTACTCTGATCGTCTATGCAACTACACCACTGATTTGGATTTCTTGGCTAGAAAACCTCGGTAGCAACTCCCTCCTCCCTGGCCTTGCCCTATTAGGCAATGTTCTGACTACAGTACCCCACCAACTCCACTCTGTAACTTACATGCAACCTCCTAAATGCCAACAACCTGAAGGTGAGATCTCCTAGGTTTTGCTAAGTCCCGACACCGACAAACTAGCTCCCTCAGCCAATTGTGTCAGCCCTCTTGGCCTCTGCGTGGCTCTGCATGAGCCTGTCTTTGCCTCCTTCAACCTCTGCATAACCTCTTCTTGGCTTGAACTTGATGACGCAGGCACTGCATCACCCCTTCCTTGCTGCTTTGCTGCTAGGAACAACTTTTGTCACTCGGAACAACTGTTTTCTGCTGCTGCTGCTCTGCTCTGTTGATGTCCTCAATTCTCTTGTGATCTGCAACCACGCTCTAATACCATGTTGGAGTTTCTAAGTCTGACACGTTAGAAACCCTCCGTGCACTTTATTGATTTATTCCTACCTACTTGTTCTGTTAATTAACAAGTTATTTACCATGTAAATACTGAAAATAGATACAAGTGCATGCTCAAAAACATTACAAATCATCAACTGAAGGAAACAGAAACAAGCACACAAATGACGCCGTTATTTTTGGACTAATGTCCCTGGAAAAACCCAATGCGGGAAAATCGATGCAGCTATCTGAGGGTTTTATTATTAAGCAGTTATTTTCTAAGTACACTGGGTGCCAAACTGGCTAACCCGATAGAGATAAAAAATCTGGCAGCAATACCTCTCTTCGGAAACAGGTATTCGGATAGCCTGCTCCACGAAATCCCTCTCTAGCACAATTTGAAGCTCAGCATCAACCTTGCTAGCCTCTGCGTCAGCCTGAAACCCATTGCGTCAACCTGCTGAGGCTCTGCGCAACTTCTCTGGCTCTTTATGCCACTCCTGCAACCTCTGCGTGGATGACGCAGGCCCTTCTGGCTCTATGCAGTCTCTGCTGCCTCTACGTGGCTCCCCTCTGGCTCTGCGTTTTCCTCTCTCTGTTTCTACGCTGGTCTCTCGGCACTGTCCTTGCCTCTCTGCCTCGTACTCACTGCCCCTCGCTGCAACTGATCACTGACTCTATCTCTCTTAGCAAACCCCATTCTAGAGAATAGAATGACTCATCACTCTGGTGTATTCGCCAAGTGACCCTCAAGCCTCTTATACTTTTCTCGTTGACAAATCAACGACTGAGATTAAGTCCCTAATCAACAGCTAAATTAGATATGGCTTTATCCATGTCTTTTGGACCATTCTAACATAGTTTTATATTAATTCCTCATCAAATGGATGGAGCAGAAGACCTTAAGACCTGTAACAAGAAGTAGAACAGTCTTGGCATATCTACAGTCTTGGGTGTAGGATCCCGGTGACTAGGTGTAGTCATAGAAGGAGCCTAGACAACATGGGATCTTACAATGGTGCAGCCTCAAAGTGAAGGTCAAAGAAGTTTGTCTAGGATGAGCTGTTCAAGGGTCAAGTTAGTTGGGTGATGTGTGTAGACTTAACTTGCTGCTGAGCTAGGCCGCAGGCCATAGCCAACATCATAGAGTATTAAGGGTTGCACAAATCAGTGTGACAGTGCTGGAACCTCTCTTGGACCACCGCAACATTTGAAGGCCTGTTGTTGATTGTATTAAGGATGGATTGAAGTTTGATACAACATGAAAGTGCAACATGGTGCAACATAGTGAGAAGTGCAGCATAGTACAACATAGTGATGATGAAGTGTAGCATGATGGGTGCAACACAGTGATGATGGATGCAGTATGATGAGTGCAGCACAACGATGGGAATCACCTGTGTTTAGATCTGCTACCTCATGTGTCATCTTCTTGGAGAAGATCTGTGCTCTTATTTTGACAAGTCAAAATGTTGACTTCTGATGTATATGTACTATCTCTCTCTCTGCTGAACTATTGAAGAACATAAGAAGAATTGATCAAGGGTTTCCCCACATTGGGGTTTGTCCCTGGCTGACGCCACATCTTGTGTCCTCTTGTCTTGGCTTGTCTTTTGCGTTTTATGTGATTTATGTTTATGTTCTATTTGCATTTTACTATCATGCTAAATGTGATTGCTTATCTAGAATTGATATTGAGCTAATATGGAAAATTGAAGTAAATTTTCTCTCAGCATAGAACATACCTAAATAGCAGAGGAGGACTTGGTCTAGGGTTTGGGTCTTGGTTGTCTCATTTGAAGCAGATTCTATAAGAAGAGGAGATTTTTCTGGGTTTTCCCCTTGGAGGGGTTTTGCCCTAGCTTGGAGCCTAATTGTTGTGTCCACTGTCTTTACTATTTTGCTCTTGATAATTGTTTGGTGAAGAAGAACTAATAAAGAAAACATAAGAAGATAAAGAAAATTCACAAGCAATTATTAAGGTTAAGGAAAATCTGAATATAATAGCTGCCATATTGCATTTTCCAACACTTAGAGTGTGATGCAATTTTTGGATAATGTGGCCTTATCTCCTCACTTTAATAGACTAGATAATTGTGAGCACATTTTCTCTTATTGAAAGGTTCATTACAGTTCTATAATTCTGCAAATGGGCCTTGTATTTAAAATTTTCTATTGGATCAGTTCTCTAAGGCAAAAGACTACCATAAAATATGCAATGAAGATACAATCTTGCCATGTTTACCTTTGCAAGATAAGATGCGACTGCTCCAGAAAATTAAAGGACAGGATTGCTTCCGCTGTTGTAATATTTATTACTGTGGTCAAACATAGTTTCCTTTTCCTAAAATATTGAAAATGGTGTTTTGAAATCTGTACCTATGTGTGGCGCAAGTTTTGGATAATAACTGTTCTATAATTCTGGAAAAGGGCCTTGTAAAAGTTGTTTTGTTGGTTCAGCTCTCCAATGCAAAACACTGCCATAAAATATGCAATGCAGATATAATCTTGCCATGTTTAATTTTATGAAATAGTTTGAAGCTGTTCCAGAAAATTAAAGCACAGATTGCTTCTATCTGTCGATCTTCTATATTGCATTCAGACTGATATTGCTTTCCAAATTTATGTTTGATGCTGTTCCTGAAAGTTTCACATCTTGAGATGTTACCTGTTTCTGCAACTGGTTCTAATGGTTAGAGGTTTAGATCGTGATTATATTGAGAGAAGCCCAGTGCTCGACAGCCCGAGGTGAGGGACTTGTCCTTGTGTTTTCCTGTGTAACACTAATAAAATAAATTGACAGAAAAGGTTGGCATCTTTTATTTGGTTAAATTAGCATAATTTAAAATAAATCTTGCATATTAGTTATCTTACCTTATTTAAACAACTATAAATGAATAAGCATAGATCCATCTTAACCTTGGACCTACTACATGTCGAGAGGGATTAAAAAAGACGAGGTGCAAGTCATTGTTTCTTAAAAAGTATTTGGGGCTGCAAATCCGTTGAGGTTTGCACAAGTTTTTCGATTCCTCTTGATGCTTAAGATATGGGGTTATGATTGATCTGTGCTAGTGACCTCCCTTTTTGTCTAAAATTCTCACCAATCTAACCTGACGCAGCCATCTGATTAGTTTCAGGTAATTTATGTTACAGTCTTCTTGTCCTATTTTTTACCTGGCCTACCTGGAGATATGTTGTACTAGTTATATATTCCAACTAAAGATTTTCTCTTATGTATTTATCTATTGTTTGTGGATTGATTCTATTTGGCTGAATGCTTACAACAGCAATCTATAATAATAATAGAGAAGTATATTTAAGATTATGCCCTGACATGTGGTGCATCTATTTTTGCAGGAAATGAGAGAGCAGTGCGAAGAGAAAAGGTTAGAAGGTGGTTTATTGTGCTTAATCAATCTCGATTTTCTGTAGTAATTGTACAAAATACTTTTGGTCATGAATGCAATTTTTTGTTTTCTGTAATTCAGAAAGGCGTACGAGTCAATGAGGGCAGAGGGAGTAAAAGTTAAGTCCAAAACTGGTAAAGGGGAAACTGTTTCATCTCAAACATTGCAGTCGGCTAAAGATGATTATGACCAACAAGCAACATTCCTTGCTTGCCGCTTAATGTCATTAAAGCAAGGAATGCCCCGTAGTCTTCTAACTCAGGCTGCCCGCCACTATACATCCCAGGTTTCTATCTTAAATTGATGCCCCATAGGATCTTGCTTTCTCTTTTTGTTTTGTAAGATCAATATAGTTGAATGGTTCATCGATCCTTTTGTCCTGTGCAACAGTTGCATTTGTTTAAGAAGGGACTTGCTTCTCTAGAGGCCCTTGAACCTCATGTCAAAGAGATTGCTGAGCAGTATCATATTGATTATCAACTTGGTGAGCTTGAGGAAGATGATGGTGAAGTAAGTTTTGAATTTTCACAAAATGATCATGAATACGATGAATCTAGCAGCTCTGACAGTTCAATGCAGGTAAATTGTATTCCTACATATTTTCTGATAAACGAGTGATTCAATTAAATTGTAGTTTAAGCTATGCTGTTTGTTTTATTTCTAATATGAAATGTTCCACCAAGTTTCCGCGACATGGAAACGTGGGAACGGGGATACGCACAAGAGGGACGTATATAAGCAACCCCAAAATTTAGGGAATTTTCGGGGAAACGGGGGGGCATCAAAGTCATACAAATTATAAAATTATAAATTATTAAAAATTTATAATATAAAAATAAAAAAGTAAAATCCCAAAAATATGTCAATAACTAAATAGAAAATCTTAATAATTATGAAATGTACATCTAAAGACTAAATATGATCATCATTACATATTAGACTATTATCATTTATGAATTATCAATGATCATTTGACATTTCTGCATTGTAAATCTAAAAGTAAATTACTAAATTGAATCCATCATTTGACATTATGCAATGTTCCATCTAAATTCATCATTTGGCATGATGCAAGGTACATCTAAATTAAATTAATAAATTCATCATTTGACAATTGAAATTATGCAATGCACATCAAATTTTCAAAAACGATAAAAAGTAAATTCATCATATGACAATGACATTATGTTGAAGTCTAAAATAGCCATAGAATACTAAACTAAAAGTAAACATAGAAATCACTGAGCAATGAAATACTAGTAAATTTCTCAAAAAGTACTAAATAATATTTATAAATATTAAGTTTTGATATATTTTTTTTTGTTATTTTTAAAATTTTAATATAATATAATTTATTTATTTATTTTTAAATAAATTCAAGTTTTGACAAATTTTAAGTTTTAATATAGTTTGATTTTTTTTTGTTTTTTGTTTTTAATTTTTCATATATTTAAATCTGTATTTTTTTAAAAATTTTAATGTTTAAAAAAATTATTAGACAAAAAAATGGGGCGTCCCCCTTGCATCCCCCTGACGTCCCCCTCGCGTACCCCCTGCAAAGGAGTTGCGTTTCGTCGCTGTAAAAACGTCCCCCTGAGTTTCCCCAAAAAGGGGATGTGGGGGAAACATTTCCCCATCCCCGGAGCGCGCGGGAGCATCGGGGCGTGTCCCCCACCCCGGGGGACGTGTCCCGTGGAACAATGCTAATATGATGCTTTGAACATTTTTTTTGTAATGCACTTCTGGGGAGACACATTGGGCACTTCCCCTAAATCTGAGGATTGTACCCTGGGTAAACTGGATTCTGTAGAATGTAGAGATTTTGTAACACTACTCATTAATAGCTCAACATGTCACTTCTGGGAATTGCACTGGGTAGGAAGGATAACACTCCCCTCAACCACCAGGGCTACACCCAATTGACATATCATGCTGTGAACATGTTTCAACTTCCTCTGAAAAGACTAGCTTCTGTTTACAAACTTTGTACATATAATGGTGTTTTTTACGGCCTCTAGAATGGCAATTAATAAATAATTTGCCATTCTTCAGTAGCAGTTTTATTTTAGCATATCTTTGTTATAGGTCATATCCCAGTAGGGATTTTCTATTCGACAACTTCTGTACAGTTTATGACCTTGTCTTCATGGGCCGTACTTGAATGATCTTTATGAAATGTGAGCTTTGGATTGGCCTTCTTTCAATTCATTTATTGACTGTTTTTGGGATTACTTCTTCCAAGTTACTTTCTGATCATGATTGTATAATTCCGAACTGGTCTCACAATTTAAAGACTTTGTAGTTCTATATATAATGATTCTAACCTTTTGCATGCGATGGATATTATCTTCTTAATCTGGTTATCAGGCTTTGGATTTGGTTCTAATTGTATTTTTGTAACATAATTTTGTGATGCAGTTGGATAGATCAGATTCTTCGGTGTATGTAGAACCTTCCCAGTCACAGGTGCTTCTACAACCCCTTCACCACAAATAGGCGATATACTGAAAATTCAAAACTCACTCAAAAATGATGTAAACTGAAATAGGTCCAAGATTAGTATAACTTCTTATTCAAGAGATAGACAAAAATTGTAGTTATTATTGTAGCTGGCGTTCTATATGGTCATAGCTGGTCCAACTTTGTTGTCAAGAATCGTATATGTGAGATTTCCATAGGTTCTCTTGTGTATTACAGATATAGAAATTGGTTTTTATAAGAGAACTATGACTAAGGACAAATACTCTGCCTGGCTCTGAAAATGCTTCTTTCTATATACCACTTCTCATTGAAAGGAGAAATTGGTAACCCTTAAAGCGATGAGAAAAGCCATGCATTCCTGTCGGATATTTACACACTTGTTTTCTTTTAATAAGTTTTGCTATGTATGCCTTTTTTTTTCAATTAGAAAATGGAGACTTGAAGGTTATGCTTTATTGGTGTATTAAGCAAAATATTATTCCTTGATAAGTCGAACAAGACAGAAGTGTCTGAGAGTTCAAACTCCGAGTATGTGTTTTTGATATGGTTAATACCATTCAGCTGACAGTAAATTTCTTGTTTTAGCTATTGTTTATATATATATATATATATTTGTTTCGAAAATGCTTCATGTATTGCTTCAGAAAACAAATAAGCAATCAGAATTCAAAGTAACATCATGCAGACCACAAGGGTGCCAGGGAAGTCCCAGACTACAAAAGCTACAGAGGTCAGCTCACGAGTTTGATCCCTACAGGGAGGGACTCAACATCATGAAATGGTGCAGAGAGATGAACTCTTATGAGAAGAGCCAATTCTTGCTTAAAGCTCCTCAAATCCCAAAGAATAAGGGGACGAGGAACCCTATTGAATGTAACATTACAACGATTTCTCCACATGCCCTACCTACCATGTAGGCCTTATGTAATCTATTGGCCTATGATATCATTAATAGCACACTTTACATTTGTCATTACCTAACTAGAGACATCGGACTAGTAAAGGAGGTGCATCATAGTCTTGCAGGTAAATAACAAAAGAGCAGTCACTTGAGCAAGGAAAACGAACCATATCACTTGCCGAGTTGGGCCTGTAAAGCATGCATCAAATCAAACCTTCAGCTTGAGAACCGCACCCCTAGATATGTGTAAGTTATGGTGAGTTGAATTTATTCACTCGGAAGTAGAAGTGGTAATCAAATAGAGATTTCTTTTGGACATATTGAATCATGAGTAGTTCTACTAGGTTAACTGTCCACTCTTTAAGATCATAGAAACTACTTAAATGGTCAATCTATCCTTGTGTTATGAAACCAACTCACAAAAAGATAGAAAAGATAGATCAACGGCTTAGAATTCAGCTTCTTCGAGGGGGAAATCTCCTTTACATTACATAAATGAACAATTCTTAGATGATACAAATGACAAAACCTCCTTTCTATATATAGGAGTCTAAGGAGTCACAATATAACCTAGTCGACCTAACAATAATAATATAAAGCCACAAAATTAACAATAGAGGGATTCTATGGGGCACAATAATAACAATATGGGGACAATAGGGGCACAACAATATTAATAAGGGATACAACTATGATAGTAATGGGGTAATCACTAGTATTATAGGGACCTAACATGCTCTTCTCCTTAAAAAAAGTGTTGTCCTCAATGCTTGAGTAGTTCTGGATGCTTCTGTATAAAATTCTCATCCTCGCATGTGGAATCTTCAGTGGATAAGTTCTTCCACTTGATGAGATACTCCGAAATTGATCGATTTTGTAGTTGTCGAGTTCTTGTCTTTGTGACTGCTTCCGGTTCCAATATAATTTTTCCTTCCTCGTCAAGTTCTGGCAATATTGTTTTAACTGGGAGCTTGTCGCCTATAACCTTCTTTAAACATGAAACATGGAAAACTGGGTGCACTCGAGAAGCTGCAGGAAACTCCAATTTGTATGCCATAGTACCAATCTTTTGCAACACCTTGTACGAACCATAATACTTTGGTGATAATTTATTATCCTTCTTAGCTTGTTTGAGGGACATTTGTTTATATGGTTGTAGCCCTAGGAATACCCAATCACCTACATGAAAACTTCTTTCGCTGCTACGTTGATCTGCTTGTTGTTTCATTCTATTCTGTGCCAACACGAGGTTATCCTTTAAGAGTTGGAGGACTTGTTGATGTTCAATGTGATGTTCCACTGCTTGAACCTTAGAATTTTCTCTTAAATATGATGTGATGGATGGTGGCTGATATCCATAAAGTGCCATAAATGGGGTCATTTTTGTTGCTGTATGGAAGGATGTGTTATACCACCATTCAGCCAGAGGCAACCATTTGACCCATTGTGTCTGTTTATCAGAGACAAAACAACGAAGATATCCTTCCAAACATTTGTTTACTATCTCAGTTTGCCTATCAGATTGAGGATGATAAGATGAGCTATGAGCTAACTGAGTACCAAGACAAGAAAATAATTCTGTCCAAAAATTTCTAGTGAAGATGGGATCTCTGTCACTTACAATAATCTTTGGATTTCCATGTAGCTTTTGAATTGTTTCTATAAATGCAGTAGAAACTGTACTGGCTTTAAATGGATGTGATAATGCACAAAAGTGTGCATACTTGTAAGTCTGTCAACTACCACCATGATGACACTCTTTCCCTTAGACTTGGGTAAACCTGTGATAAAATCTATTGAAACCTCTTCCCAACATTGGTTTGGAATGGATAAAGGTTGTAATAGACCCGAGGTCTTAATTGTTTCAACTTTATTTTGTTGGCAAACCAAACATTCCGCCACAAACTTTTGAATATCTGATTTAAGGCCATCCCCAAAATATTCCTTCTTAACCCTGTGGTAAGTTTTTAAAAATCTTGAGTGCCCTCCTAAGGGAGAAGTGTGCAATTCCATAAGAATCTTTTGTTTGAGTTGGGAATTCTTACAGAGGTATAAGCGATCTTTGTACCATAATGAATCATTTTTCCAGCTAAATGTATCAGATGTACTGGAATCTTGTTGTAACTTTCGAATAAGTGCCCACACTTCTTTATCATTCTTCCATTCCTCCCTTGCTTCGTTTATCCAATCTGGTTGGATAATAGAAATGGCGCACAACAATGCTTCCACATCCTCATCCTTTCTTGAGAGTGCATCTGCCGCCACATTTTGCTTCCCTTTTTTGTAGATGATTTCAAAGTCATAACCCAACATCTTTGTGACCCACTTTTGTTGCTCTTCAGAGGATAATCTTTGTTCTAAACAGTATTTAAGGCTATCATGATCCGTTTTTACCATGAAGTGTCTTCCCCTTAGGGTCGCCATTTCTTAAGTGCATGTAGTATTGCCAACATTTCCTTCTCATAAATAGCTTTGTGTAAAAACTTTCCCTTGATTGGACGACTTTCAAAAGCAATGGGTCTTTCATCTTGCATTAAAACAACACCAATTCCATTTCTTGAACCATCACATTCCACAATATAGGTTTTCGTGAAGTTCGGTGTAGCTAAAACCGGTGTTTGGCACATTGCCTCTTTAAGATGTACGAAGGCCTTTGTTGCTTCTGGAGTCCATGAAAATGCATCTTTCTTCAATAATGTTGTTAAAGGTGCTGCTATTCTCCCATAATTCTTAACAAACTTGCGATAATACCTTGTCAACTCGAGAAATCCTCGCAGATGCTTTATGGATGTGGGGATTTTGCATTCCTTAATGGCTTTAATTTTGCTAGGGTCTACCTCAACTCCTTCATGAGATACAATATGACGAAGATATTCCACCTCTTGTACTCCAAAGAAACATTTGGATCTTTTTGCATATAATTGTTTCTCCTCCAATAGTTGTAGCACCATGTCAACATGTTCAACATCATCCTTCCAAGACTTGTTGTAGATTAGTATATCATCAAAAATACTAACACAAATTTTTTAAGGAAGGGTTTGAAAATGGAATTCATCAAACCTTGAAATGTAGAAGGTGCATTGGTAAGGCCAAAAGGCATGACCAAAAATTCATAATGACCCTCATGAGTTCTAAATGCTGTTTTTGGAATGTCTTCAGTCTTCATTCTGATTTGATGATATCCTGAACGAAGATCCATTTTGGTGAAGTAAATTGATCCATGCAATTCATCCAGTAATTCATCAATGACAGGAATGGGAAACTTATCTTTAATAGTGAGTTTGTTGAGTTACCTATAATTCAGACTCGTGCCATGATCCATCCTTCTTGTGCACCAATACTACTGGAGCAGAGAAAGAACTTTGACTAGGTTGAATTATACCAGCCTCTAGCATTTCTGCAACCATACGTTCAATTTCACTCTTTTGGGCATAGGGATATCTGTACGACCTGATGTTTGGAGGAACACTTCCTGGAATCAGAGGAATAGCATGATCATGATCACGAATAGGTGGGAGACTTTTGGGAGTCTCAAATACCTTGGAATGATTGTCTAAGACTTTTTGCAGATCTGGAGAAATATATGATTCCGATGTGGAAACATCTAGCGAACAGAATTGTGCAATTACACCTCTTTGTTCCTTTTTTAGAAGCTTTGTCATACCGTTAGAGTTGATTATCTTTCCCGGTTTCCCTGCAGTACCCCTTAATTCAACTTCCTTTCCTTTTGCATAAAATTTCATGAAAAATCCTTGAAAATGAAAAGATATTGTACCCAAGGATTGTAGCCATTGGACTCCTAGTACAACATCAACACCTCTCATTGGAATGGAAAGCATTGGGCTAGTCAATACATATTCTCCCATGGATAGCTTGATAGTATGGCACTTTCCAGAGCAATTTATCGTTCCTACATTTGCAACCATCACTTGACACTCTGGTGCTAGATATATGAAGCAATTCAATTCTTTGGCTACCTTACAATGAATAAAATTGTGGGTACTTTCTGAATCAATCAACACTATTACCTTTTTCTTCTTGATTTGTTCTTCTATATTGATGGTTGGAGGAGTGGTAATTCCAGCCAATGCATTACAAGATATGGTCGGATTCATTTCTTCTTTATCTAGGCTTTGTTCCTGGAGTATATTCTCTTCTTTTGACCTTTCTTGCTCCTTTTCTTCTTCCTCTTCACAATCTATGTAGAATAATTTCTTCTCAGCACACTTATGACCTTTAGTGTATATGCTATCAAAACTGTAACAAAGCCCTTTTGCTCTTTTTTTTTGCAATTGTTGTGGTGTCAACCTTATAGGTTGTGGAAGACTAGGGGCAACAACACTTCGATCTTTATAGTTGTGAGTGGTATGCTTCCTGGCTGCCATAATTTTGTTTTCCATTTTCCTTGCTAACTTGAATGCCTTCTCTAATGAATTAGGTTCCCAAAGGCAAACATCATGTTGGATATTATCCTTTAAAGTCCCTCTGAACACATCAATCCTATGGTCCTCTGGAATATTTTTTACCCTTATGTTCAATTTTTGGAACTCCTCAATGTGCTCCATTATTGAACCCTTTTGTTTGAGACTTATCAATTGACTAAAAAAAGTGTTGCTTTTTGTATCTTCATAATGTGCTGTCAATTCTTCTGTAAAAATTGCCCAAGTGATAATTTGTTTATGAGAGCAAAGCCATTGATACCATACAAACTGATTTGGTTCCAAATATAAAGTTGCAATATGTACCTTTTGTGTGTTTTACACATTATTGAGATCAAAAAATTGCTCCATCTGTAATATCCATGTTGCGGGATCCTTGCCATCAAACTTCCTCATATCGATTTTTGGAATATGGTGGGTTTTCGATCCAACATTAGAGTCTATGAAATCATGATTAAAATTTCTTTTGTTCTCATCATGAGTTTCTTTTACCACCCTTTCACCATTAGTAAGCATTTCTTGTAGAAACTTTGTCAAATCTGTCTTCAAATCTTCCATGCCTGTCTTCAAATATTCCATCTTAGCTTCTACGCCTTTCCTTAAACCATCCATCTTAGCTTCTACATATTTCTTTAAACCATCCATCTTAGATTCTGTTGCTTTTTGTGCAAGTGACACTTGTTTCGCTTGGTCTCGTAATTTTCATGTTGCATTTTTTCCTCTTCTTCATGAGTCATACTAGAGCTTTCAAGTTGCCTACTAGGTGTTTGCATTTTCTTTCCTCGGGGCATCAATTATCGATAATAATACTTTACTATGCCCTTTGAATTCCTTCAAACTAATTTTTCAAACCAAGCTTATTCAAAAATTTAAAAAAAACTACACACCTTTTTTCACTTTGTAGGAGCTTGATATTGAATCTGATGTATCTCTGTAATTTCGGATCTAGTTCTGAAATTGCGACCTGTGGTAGCCCTCTGCATCCTGTTTCCAATGTCACCAGTCTGATCCAAATTGGATTCTCCAGGGAAGAGTTATGCCAAATCTCCCACAGTGACCTGATTATAGACTAGTTCAGTAGAGCGAAATTCTACGACGTGCCACGAGTCACTATTTTGACCTTTGGCTCTGAAAAATATATACAAGAAACTACAGTCCGTCCTCTTTCTGTACCTTTTTACGAAATTTCAATCCGATGCTCAGAGAGAAAGTTATGACGATTTTCCGTAGGTCACCTGTTTGGAATGTAATTCATGAGTCTGCACAAAGACCAACTTCCTTAGATCATATCTCCTCAAATATAGTGCGAAAAGCTCTTAAATTCGGACCCGAGGTTCAGTGCGATTTCGTCTGAAATGGGTTTTTTTTTTAGCTTCTGAAACATCGCAGTAAAAAAAGTTATAGCAAAAATGCCACGATGGCCTATTTGGAGCAGCAAAACCCTAGAATCCAAAGCTCTAATACCAAATGTTATGAAACCAGCTCACAAAAAGATAGAAAAGATAGATCAACGCCTTAGAATTCAGTTCTTCGAGGGGGCAACCTCCTTTACATTACATAAATGAACAATTCTTGGATGATACAAATGACAAAACCTCCTTTCTATATAGGAGTCTAAGGAGTCACAATATAACCCAACCGACCTAAAAATAATAATATAAAACCACAAAAATAACAATAGAGGGATTCTATGGGGCACAATAATAACAATATGGGGACAATAGGGGCACAACAATATTAATAAGGGATACAACTATGATGGTAACACCCTCTCTCTCTCTCTCTCACAAGTTCTTCTCCCTGAATTTTTTTGACTTTGAGCCTCGAAGCCGCATCTCTTGGGAGGATAAGCGAGTTCATCATCAAGGAACTCTTTCATTGTAATTTTGTAAAAAGAAGCATTGCAAATATTTTCTCATTTCCATCTTGAATTTTGAGGAAGGGTATTCCTCTTTGAAACCCTTTGTTGTAAAACCCTCCTCAAGATCTAAAACTCTCATTTCCTTACAAGAGTGTTTCTCTTTAAATAATAACATTTTTTATTTTATTTTATTTATTTATTTATTTATCTTGAGGGATCTTGGGGATTTCCCCTTGGCATCTCGGTCTCCTCATTTTGAAGGAGGATCTTTAGGTAGTTAGTCACTGACTTTCTCTTTTGCTTTGCTAGATCAATTTCTTGCTCATTTAATCATCTAATTGCTAGATCTAATCTCTAATTTTCATTTTTCGTTTGGGCTAGTTAGCACATTGAAGTACATTAATTTCCATAGCTGATTTACTAGCATAGATCTGATCTATTTATAGCTGATATAACTCATCGTATTGCTGGTAGATCACTCATCTCATTTTTCACTTCATTGTCTAATTAGTTTGCATTTCACATCTAATAATTTTTGGTAAGTGTGACATTGTAATTAAGCTATAATCGACACTATAAATTCATAAATAATCCTATCATCAAGCACTTATTCTAACTTCATATCTCATCTACATTTTGCAATTTGTTTCTTTAAAATTTATTGGTTCTAACTTCATAGAAGGACCGGTTAGGGCCAAAACTTCGCCACATTGCCTTCCTGACCGGGTTTTTCAGCTGGTTCTAACCGGTGGCCTTGTTGACCGGTCAGTTAGATCGGTTAGTTAGGCCAGTTTTAAAAACACTGATTGTAACACACGTCTTGGGGCATCTATTGTAACACATGTATTGGGGCATTCTAGTATGGATCACATGTTGAATTGGATAATAGATCCTTTTAGGTTGTATTCTTGTTCCTGTATTTCACGTTGGTGGTTATTGTTTGTCCCTAATCCAGTGTGACCTTCCTTGAGGATTTTCTTCAAACTATTTATGAGGGGCACAAATAAGAGGCACTGATTGATGTTGCATGTCCATGATAACCCATACTTAACACTTTCCACCTCTCCCTTGTATCTCTATCCCATCTTCGAATTGATATATTTGTTCCTTGTTTTCCTCATCCTTGAGTAGGAGCTCGAAAACTTTGCCTTGAGGTTGATGCAATAGAAAAAAAGGAAAAACCATGTGCCACAATGATTAAATGCAAAAGATTGGGACAGATAAATGAAAGTGCATAGACAAAAACCTATCTTGAGCTCTACTCCCTTCATTAGTTTTCTACCAGTTCCTGTCTAATGCATGAGTTATCAAAATGAAAGGAATTTTGAATATCTCGACCCCGATGAACATTGAAATGCTTCATCTTAGAAGGGTTAGTGAATTAATGAAAGCTTGTAACCCAAGCTATGTGAGAAAATGAAAATCAATGAAGAAAAAGGAACAAGAGGGGTGGTAAAAATAGGCCAAGGAAAGGGGTAGCTTAGGCCCCATGATTGCTCCCTCATTATATCATAATGCTCAAGGATGATGAAATTTCATGGTTGGTCCAAGCATTGTGGTGTACTCCATGAAGTAAAACCCTACCATGTCATTGATCACTTGCACCTACTGATTGATGGGTTGGCCTAGGAACTGTTCCTCCCGTTAGGGTTGGAAGCACCTAATAGGGCCTTTTGATAACCCTCCTATATCTAAGCATTTTAACTAGTTTACAAATCGTTTGCTAAGAAAACATTTGAAGATGATGCTTATGTGAAGCACTTTGATGCCTTTTCTGTTAGATATGGTTCATTTTGAGATGCTCTTACGGTTTTTGCACCTTTGATGTGATGTGACGCCAACCTCAGTTGACTTTACCCACAGTATGCATATAAAATGCATAATCTATTATGTCCTAGGAATTTTAATTTCCCTGCCTAGTCAAACCTTCATAAATTAAGGCTTTAGGCTTCTTAATTAAACCTCACGCGGAAACATTTCATGTGTTGAACCCAAAATTTAAACTTTAATAACTCTTTAATTGGAAACTTATACACCCTTCCTAAACTTTGGTTAATTCTTAAACCCATGCGTATTAACCATACCCTCTTGACTCTGGTCTCAGCTTAACCCAACATTAACGACACCATGGTCTCAGACTTGGTTAAACTCGACTTAACCTTTTAATTCATTAATGCCGCTTTATTTCTATTATAACTCTCCTATAATAGAAATATACCATAAACCACTTAACCTTACCTCTCCGCCTTTCCACGACCTTTGCACATTTACCGATGCTCACCTTATCGCGTTGAACGTCCACTGTTGGTTTCACTCCACCAGATCAACGACTATCGCACGATCTGTAGCTTTAATCCATTCACCCGCCGGAACTCAAATAAACTTAACCTATGTTGATAAACACATCGTGTCCGCTTAGCGTGTTAACTTGCGCGCACTTTTCCACGCGATTACTGCCCGATCCATCAACCAACAGACGATCTTGATCATCGGAACTCAACGAGGATTTAATCTCGTTGTATAAAAGCTCATCGCGTCCGATTTCCAAATAAAGTCCCGTGCTTGTTTGCACGCGATATGCGTCCGATCACCCTTTCAACGGACGGTTCGATCACCTCCGAGCTTCAATTGGATTAAGTTATGGTTCATATCTTCATCGGGTCCGTGTTTCAATTACCACTTAGGGTTTTGTGGCTGCGAGAGAAACAACTTCCTGCGTACGAAAACTGCTCCGTCCTTCTGCCAACACGTGGCTTAATCTCTGCCGCTCATCTTCTTGACTCCATTCTACACGACTTAATCCTGGCCGCTTATCACAAACAATCTTGTCCGTTGATCCAGCTGATCCAACGACTCCTGTGCACGTTTACTTCATTCCTTCGTGCCTTTACTTTCTTCGCCTTTACGTGGTTTCTCAAGGTCCTTCTATGGTTTCGGGTTTCTCCAAGGTTTCTGGTCTTTGGTTGTTCTGCAACACAACTCCTTCTTGGACTTACTCTGCGTACTCTTAAACATTGCCACTCTTGAACTTCACGTTGATCCTTTAATCGGATTCAACGATCCAACACGATCCTTCATCCTCACTTCTTCTCTGTGTTCTGCTCAAACTCCGCCAGCATACATATAATATGTAGAAACTTTAATTCACGCACAATTCACAACTCCATTAATCAATACACCCCGCACAACTTAGGAATTGAATTCTCTGTATTGATAAATAAATATTTACATAAAGAGTCTCTCTCTCTGGCCTAATTTTCTAATTAGTGGTCTCTGTTCTTCTACTCGTAAGCTTAACTGAATCTCTAACTCACTAACTACTTCTCTAACTACTGACTGACTAACTCCCTCTAAGCCTTTTAGGCTTACATTTAGACAAGAAGGTTCTGTTGAACTGATTCTAGTTCAGATCCTTAATCTGTTGAACTAACTCATGAATATACTCTAAGTCCACTTTTAACTCCTACTTATCCCTAAGAATCCTCTCTAGCCCCTCGAATCATGAGATCAATAAGAGTTACAATTGATTTCCAACTCTCTCATCATCATTAATCACTCATGTTCTCCTACACTTGAGAGCATTTACAAATATCCTCACACTTATCTAATTAATTCCTACTTTAACCACTCAAAACATTAATAATTACATACATAGGAATCCAACTTCCTTGAAAACACAAGACTCCATATGTTTACAAAATACAATGACAGTTTTGAGCCAATGCTTCTGCATTAGACTCCCAAAGTAGAAAACATTCATGATCTCCTGATCATTTGTCTTCATATGTTGATAGAAGCCTCCAGGGTCCCAAACTTTAGTTTGTAGTTGTCTTAATGCTCTGCACCTTTGCTGCTGTTGTATGTCAGCTGTCTTTTGTTTCATCTTCCTCTCCTTGTCAATTAGTTTCAAGTTCCGATTGATCATTCTTCTTGTTGCTGTCAATCTCCTCCATATGGACCGCTTCATCATTAATTGCCATAACTCTTCAATCTCCATCTCCAGCACAGCCTTGGGCTGGTCCGTACTCTGCCACTTACTGCTACCTCTTTCTCTTTGTTTCAGTTTGTTGCTGCTGTCCTCTAACTCTTCAAACTGCTGTTCATTATCTTCTCTTTGAAGTTGTCAGATTCTTACTACCACCCTTTCATCCTTACCCTCTTTCATGATGATCTCTTTTTGCATTGAATCCTAACTTTCGAGCATTCTTTCCAACAATTGAACATCTCTGTTCCATGGATTAAACTTTTCCATAGAATCCTCTTCTTCCATCTTTATTTCGCTGCTCATCTGTGCTAAATTTTCTTCAGCATCTGCAACTAAACCTACACTCATAAAACAATTGTTAAAATAAAAATCATAAGGCTTCTGTGCCTTTTCTTCCTTTGGCAACACCTCAATATGCTGCTCTGATTTTTCCTCCTCTATCAGCACATCAGTGTGCTGACTCAACTTCTCTAAAGTACTCTCAAGACTAGTTAGTCTCCCTCCACATCATCTGCTCTAGTGATGTCTTTCTACTCTTTTCCACTGTAGTGAGCTCCTTCCTCTGCAATCACACTGTCATACTCTGAATTTTCCAACAAATCCTCCAACAATTCAATTTCTCTGTGACACTTCATAAGTACTTCATCATTACTTATGATTGCTGCATTTATACACAAATTATCAGTTTGAAAATTACAAGTTTCAATAGTCTCAACTGTTGTTTCACATATTAGCTCTTCAGACTGAATTTCATCTCCTTTCACAAGAAATTATTGCTGTGTTGTCACAGCTTCAAACATCAGTGTATTACTAAATTTGTTCTGCTGCAATAATTCACTGCTTTTCTCATTCAAGAGACATTCTCCATCATTCTTTACTTCAGAATTTTTATCTTCCGAAAGATACTCTTCCATACTTTTGACAACTTCAAAAGATTGCTCATCCTCTGCAAAACCTGTAATCCCATCAAAGTTATTAGATTCAACAATATAAGCTTTTACATCCTCCTGCTGATTTGCATTTGTCCAACAATTTAGAAAATCATCAATAATTCCTTCTTCTTCACCCAAAAGTTCACCCTGTTTTGTTTCACAAATGGAAACTTCCATTTCCAACTCAGCTTCTCTGAGTTTTTCCATCATCCACTTCACCTGCCTCTGTTGTAGCCTTCTCTGTAACTTAGACCACTTCACTGGCTTTTTCTTCAAGACCCAACCTAGTCTTTGGTTTTCCTCAAGTATCATCCTTAATATATCAAGTTGTTCCTTTATCTTTGTAATCTCCTTGTCAAGCTCCTCTTGATTCATTCTCTTTCCATTTGCCTTGACATCCTCTTTCTTCACTCTATGGCTTTTCTTTGAACCTCTACAATGACTATCAATAGTCATCTTCTTCTCCATCTCTATGAGTTCCTCACTCACTATGAGCTGCACAAGTCTTTGCAATAGCAAGTCCTCCCTGCTGCATGATACCTCACTAAGCTTCTCTCCTCTGAGGTTAGTCTTTTGGCATCTCTCTGGTTCTCTCCTATGGAACCATATGAGCCCTCCAGGCTCTAGAGTTCAACTCATCTGCACTTTTGAGAACACAACTGTCCTCTTGTATTTCATACACAAATGAAATACTAGGTTCTGCCACTCTCTCTTAGAAACCTTTACTGGCTTCCCTCATCATTGCTCTTCAGGCTGTGATCTTCTTGTTGAGATGCTTCACTAATTACTGTTCCCTGCATATCAATGTTATTCAAACCATAGATCATTCCCAAGCTTTCAAAAGCTTGCTGCTCAGCCTCCTTCTGAGAACACTCTTGTCCTCTCTGTCCAACCTTCAGTTGGATTCTTCAGGTTCACTGTCACTATTTTCTAGTCTTCCATTCACTTTGTTCTTTAGAACGCATGCAACTTTCCTTGTCTGTTTGCTTCTATCAATCTTTACTCTGTCTTTAAGCTGCAAAACTCAAACCAAAGTTTGATTTCACAAGTAGTCTCCATCCACTCTTCACATTTGAGTGAATCTCAATTTTCCTCAAGAAAAAAAACATCATTGTGCTTTCTTTATGCTTCTGCAATCTCTTCTTAAGAGTATCACTTACTCTCATCTTATGTCATGCCTTCTACTTATCAGATTCAAATACCTGATCTCCTCTTTACAATCACATCTTTTAAACATAACTTTGTTCTAAATTCTTCTCAAAGAACTTTTATACACAGAATCTCCTTATTTTGCTCTGATAGCAAATGATGCTAGCCTAAGCTGACTTTACCCACAGTATGCATATAAAATGCATAATCTATTATGTCCCAGGAATTTTAATTTCCCTGCCTATTCAAACCTTCATAAATTAAGGCTTTAGGCTTCTTAACTAAACTTCATGCAGAAACATTTCATGTGATTAACCCAAAGTCTAAACTTTAATAACTCTTTAATTAGAACCTTATACATGCTTCCTAAACTTTGGTTAATTCTTAAACCTGCGCGTATTAGCCATACCCTCATGACTCTGGTCTTGGCTTAACCCAATTTTAACCATACCATGGTCTGAGACTGGGTTAAACTCGACTTAACCTTTTAATTCATTAATCCCACTTTATTTCTATTATAACTCTCCTATAATAGAAATATACCATAAACCACTTAACCTTATCTCTCCGCCTTTCCATGACCTTTGCACATTTATCGATGCTCACCTTATCGTGTTCAACCTCCATCGTTGATTTCACTCCACCAGATCAACGACTATCGCGCGATCTCCAGATTTAATCCATTCACCTGCCGGAACTCAAATAAACTTAACCTGCGTTGATAAACACATTGGGTCTGCTCAATGTGTTAACTTGCACGCACTTTTCCGTGCGATTACCGTCTGATCCGTCAACCAACGGACGATCCTGATCACCGAAACTCAACAAGGATTTAATCTCGTTGTATAAAAGCTCATCACGTCCGATTTCCAATTAAGTCCCGTGCTTGTTTGCACATGATATGCGTCCTATCACCCTTTCAACGGATGGTTCGATCACCTTCGGGCTTCAAGTGGATTAAGTTATGGTTCATAACTTCATCGGGTTCGTTTTTCAATTACCACTTAGGGTTTTGTGGCCGCGCGAGAAACAACTTCCTGCATATGAAAACCGCTCCGTCCTTTTGCCGACACATGGCTTAATCTCCGCCGCTCATCTTCTTGACTCCATTCTACGCTACTTAATCCTGGCCGCTTATCGCAAACAATCTCGTCCATTGATCTAGCTGATCCAACGGCTCCTGTGCACGTTTACTTCATTCCTTCGTGCCTTTACTTTCTTCGCCTTTATGTGGTTTCTCAAGGTTCTTCTGTGGTTTCGGGTTTCTCTAGGGTTTTTGGTCTTTGGTTGTTCTGCAACACAACTCCCTCTTGGACTTACTCCGCGTACTCTCAAACACTGTCACTCCTGAACTTCATGTTGATCCTTCAATCGGATTCAACGATCCAACATGATCCTTCATCCTCACTTCTTCTCTGTGTTCTACTCGAGCTCCACCTGCATACATATACCATGCAGAAACTCTAATTCACACACAATTCACAACTCCATTAATCAATACACCCCACACAACTCAGGAATCAAATTCTCTGTATTGATAAATAAATATTTACATAAACAGTCTCTCTCGCTGGCCTGATTTTCTAATCAGTGGCCTCTGTTCTTCTGCCCGTAGGCTTAACTAACTCTCTAACTCACTAACCACTTCTCTAACTATTGACTGACTAACTCCCTCTAAGCCTTTTAGGCATACATTTATACAAAAAGGTTCTGTTGAACTAATTCTAGTTCAGATCCTTAATCTGCTGAACTAACTCTTGAATATCCTCTAAGTCCACTTTTAACTCCTACTTATCCCTAAGAATCCTCTCTAGCTCCTCGAATCATGAGACCAATAAGAGTTACAATTGATTTCCAACTCTCTCATCATCATTAATCACTCATGTTCTCCTACACTTGAGAGCATATACAAATATCCTCACACTTATCTAATTAATTCCTACTTTAATCACTCAAAACATTAATAGTTACATACATAGGAATCCAACTTCCTTGAAAACACAAGACTCCATATGTCTACAAAATACAATGATAGTTCTGAGCCAATGCTCCTGCATCATGATCTCACTTGATTATGTGAGTATGTTTCAAATGTCTTCTCCAGGGTACACTTTCCATCCCTTGAAGGGTTGTGTGATGACCATAATGGGCACCAAAACCAAGAATGTGTTTGACATTGTTTATGACACTCTCTTCTCCCTCCAAAATTTGAAATGTTGCACATTTGAGCTTAGACTTTACTTAGAGAGTTGATGTACCCCAATGACCATAGGATGCCCCCAGGCTAGCATTACACCTTTGTGATGGATGTTGCCTTTTTTCTGAGCTGATTTGATGATAATGATGACTTGAGATCCCTTTGGAGGGGATGGTACACTTTACCCAAAGCTAGGACCTTTTTCCGAATTTTTTCAACCTATCTTCAAAAAGTTGATTTTCAAAAGATTGAAAAGAGGATTGATCATATTCAAAAAATCGAAGAGAGAATTTATTCTCTTCAAAAAAGTGAAGAGACTATTGATGGGATAAATGAATAAGACACATTCCACGAGTTAGATATATAAACAAGAGTGAACTTAATGGCCGGATACAAAATCAATTACTTTAGATGATGATGTCATGTCCTAGACTTATGATGTCCTCTTCATGTGGCTGGGGTTGATGACGTGGGCATGATTCAGGCTAACGTCTTGTTCAGGGAGCCATTGCTTGACGATTGAACATCTTTGATGAGGAGACGTGGCTTTTGTTGAGGGGCTTCTTTTTGACTCATTGATGGCATATTTTGATGGAGATATGTACTTTTAAAGGATGATGTCATTCTTGGAGGCCTTTTTGCTCACACATGTGGGTTAAAAAGCGACTTATTTTTATGTTTTATCATTGAGATAGTTATCTTTGAGGCTTGCTTGTGACCTACTTAACTAGTATTATGAGCTACTTAACTAGTAGTCACATATTTTATTATTTTTAGGGCCTTTGGTCAATTATTTGACTAAATCGACTTGGTTTCCCTCATATTTTTTCCCATGAGAGATATTCTTTATGTTCCATATGAAGAATATACATGTCTTGTTCCTCGAGGGACTGCTCATACTCAACAAGAAGGCTTGAAGCCATTACAACAATGCTTATCATGTCACTTGCGAGAATTGAACTTGGGTGGGGAGGATATCAATCATTCCACTCAACCACCTATGATAAATCTAATTGATTGGTTGCCTTAATATAAATAGAGGGAAGTTGATTTAGAGTTGGATCATCTAGTAACACACACATTCACACATTTGGAGAAGAGTGCACACTAGTTGTCTCTTATTTGTTGGTGACTATGTAACATTGATTGAGCAAATTATCTTGGGGAGGATATTGTGACTGGAAGGAATTTTCTATTGGATGTGATTCTATGGTGATTTTGTGCAAGTTTATTGTAAGCTCCTTCCATCTTGTAATTTTTGTAGAATTAGGGTTTCACTGAAATTTTCACCAAGTGTGTTGAATCTTTTATAGCTCTATCATCTCCTTTTGCGAGATTATCATCATGGTTCCATTGACGAACCTTCTTATTTTTGAAAAAAAAATTGTATTTCATGAAATAGAAATATACATTTTACTCACATTGCACATGGGTCACCAGCTAAAACACTGGGATTGACCTTCAGAGCCAGAAAGATAGAGACTTATTTGGGTTTACATCTTTCTTTCCTTGAGCAAAGAACTATCTCCAAAATTTGCTATCACTTCCTATCTCAATCTTTTTTATAAAGCCAAGAGACTTTGGAAAGTGATTATACCATGATGAGATAGGTCTATATAGTGACTTCTATAAGGAGAAGGACATGTCTTGGACCAATCGGTCCTCAAAGTACTCATGGATGAGAAAAGCCCTGGCTTAAAGAGAGAGGGATTCCTTGGAAAGCTCGTCAACAGAAGCATTTAACTCTCTATAGATATGAGAAAAAAAGAGGAATCCTTGATCTGACGGAGAATAGACTAGAGCCTGAAATTTTGGATTTGTGCTTTATTGCTTGCCTAGACTATCACTAGCTTTGAGTCAGCCATAACTTGCAACTTTGGAAAGCCATTTTTTGGAGCTTTGAAGAGCAGAGTCCACAAAGCCACAAACTTAGTTTTCATATTTGAACCATGACGTGGAGCATGTTTAATTAGGAAATAATGGGATTATGATAGGTGGAGGACTACCCCAACCCAACATCCCTGAGAGTGCTCTTCAGTGGACCCATCAAAAAATCCCCATGGAATGCCCAAATGTAACCTAAGTCACCAGGTTCGTGTTTGAGTTCGAGTTCGGTGACCATGAAATTCGAATAAAGTTCGACAACTAAAATTTTGTCGATAAAGTTTGACATAAAATTCAACATATAGAAATTCAAAAAAAATGTATATATATATATATATATATATATATATATATATATATATAAAATCAATTTAAAGTCAAATTCAAATAAATTTTTGGCTTAGCAAGAGAACAGAGGCTAAATTTTCAAAAAATGAAATGCAATTTATTACTCTTTCAACAGTGAAAACTTGAAAATCTATTCCTATTATCTATTAGATTGTGTATTGAAAAAAATATTTCAAACTATTAAATTTTTAATCCTTCATAGTTTTAAAATATATACACCACACTTATAACTTAAATGATAAATTTAAACATTTATTTATGAAAAAAACTTAAATGATAAATTTAAACATTTATTTATGAAAAAATGTATTAATAGATTTAAATGAAAAATGTCAAAAACGTGTTCAAACTAAAACGAATATCTATGGATGCCGTCACTCTACCAACTTCGTCTTCATCTGATCTGACAATTTTCATTATTTAATGAGAGTTTCTTTCCTAACCTCTTATGTCATATTAACCTTAGACACGAGGACATCAGAATTGTTATGCGGAAGCACAGAGTTATTTAGGATTTTATGTTAGAAGCCTAGCTAGCAACAACTATATAAAGAATCAAAACAGCGTGGTAGGGTAAGGATGAATCTGCAGACTCATCATCAACTAAAATATGAAAAATTGCACGCAAGCGTTTACTTGGATAACGGCCAATAGATTTAAGGAGAATAGACAATTACGTAACTACAATGAAATATTTTTATTTTTACATCAAAATAGAAACATAGATGCAACTGTGTTGAAATCATTCGGATTCAGACCGACTATGCTTAAAATCATTCTGATTCTCAAAGCAATACGACAAGACTCTACATGTTTGAAAACACGACCAAATATAAAAAAAGAGCATGGTTAGAGAAGGAGAAGCCTGTTGACTGGTAGGTCTTAATTTGCACAGAAACCCTAATTTATTTCACCTTTTATTACTTATCGTACACGACTGCAATTAGTTATCGTGTTACAAGATTTTAACTATGTGCTACGGGCAGACTGTTTGTGAAACCCGCAAGGCTGCAATTAGTTGTATAGCTACAAGTTTTTAACTATGTGCCACCTGCAGAGTACTATATAAGGCATTCCATTTACAATTGTGTACATGCAACTGAAGAAACATAGATCTGCATACTGTCAAGAAAGAAATTATTAGTGTTAGAGTTGGCCATAAAATCTGAAAATGGATCCTCAAGGAGCTCCTGGGGGACCAGGAGGCAGGAGTGGTCTTGGTCCTCGTTTAAGTTTTAACCCGGCGAACAATGAAACTTGCGGGCTGCAGGCAATTTGCTAAAACGTGCGAAAAAACGAACTTAAACAAACTTTTTCGAACCTAAAACGAATTTCATCGAACCCTAAACGAATTTGTTTGGCAAAAAATTTGAATTCGTGATGAAATTCGAGTTTGCCATAAAATTCGGCGAACTCTAACGAATAAATTCGTTTTCGATTAAAATTCGCCGAATTTCAAACTTGTTCGTTGAAATTCGCCGAATCTGGTGACTAAGAATGTAACTATGGAATGATTAGGCTTCGAAACCTGGCATCCCTGGGATCAATCTTATTGTTAGACACCTAATCCTTTGGGATTATGGTGAATTGTAAATAGTTGTAAATATGAAACTGAAACGTCATTGGGCAAACCAACAACCCACGTAAGGAAGAACTGTTTCTCGTTTGTAATAAATTCGTGTCTCTCATTCGTGAATAATACATTAAAGTTTTTGAGTGAGCCTCAATCTAACACTTATATTCCTTAGTAAGGTTCACTACTTGCTTGGCTATGAGATTGTAGGGAACAACTTGTCTTGGAGAATCATCAGATTCCTGGCCCACTAAATAAAATAGACCAAAAACAGAGGAAGAGAACCATAACAAAATGGGGAGGATTAAATCAGGCATGAATGGACATAGGCCTCCATGCTAAGCCCTTCCCACATAGTGGAGAAACCAAATTTCAAATTTAGAGTTGCCCACACTTGCGAAGTGAAGGCATAGGAGATGACTAAATGATGAAGAGACTCAGACTCACCTTTACATAGAGGAAACTGACTAGGTCCAAATCAACCTCTTTTAAGCATATTTGTAAATCTTAATAGCTTGTGACAAAGAGCCAAAGAAAAGGGAAATTTTTGTTGTAATTGGGGCATGTATTTTCCACAGGTGTTACCACAACCACTTGCACTGTTCTTGAAAGCTAGACGCACAACAAGCCTTATGGGCCAACTTTGTAGTGAAATCACTTGTAGTTGGGTTTTTTTTTGCCAACTCAAGGGAGTCTTCCACCTTACGATTGATATGAATGAAACCTAAGACCAACTATCAACATAAGAATGCCATTCTCGAGCCAATCCTTCCTCTAAGCGGATTTGATCTTTGGATAGTCAACTATTCCTTCTAAACATAGAAGGATCGTAGGATTGAATGTTCCAAAGAGAATAAAGACCTTTCTCTTACAAACTGTTAATTAAATTTTGAGATAACTAGAAATTTTCACCTGCCCCTATCCATGGGTCTTTCTTGATCATCACTTAATTTCCATTTGCAGATCTTCCATGCGGTCCAATGACCAATCACAGAGAAAGAATCCACAAAGGATTTCCAAACTCTAGATCCATTTTTGGTTGACTTCTTGGGCAAGCAAAATCATTGTACGATTGACAACCCCTCGAAATATTTAGAGCACATAACTCTATCCTATAAGGTCTAGATGAAGGTTAATCTCCAAAGGTTCCTTAGTGACCAATGCTTTGTTGAAATGAAAGATATTTTTTATTCCCCATCATCTCAGGCATTTTGACCGAGCAATCTTGCACCATTTCATTAGAGGAATCCCTTCATTTTTTTATTTTCCAAACCAAAGGAATCTAAAATTGGCTTTTTGGATTTTGATAAGGATTTCTTTCAACACTTTAAAAATTGATGTCTAGTACAATGGGATATTTTCTAAAATGGATTTTAACAAGAAGCTGACCTCCCCTGGAAAACCATCTTTGAGGCCATATCGAGATTCTAGCTTCAATTTTCTTGAACAACCAAAGCCAATTTTCAAATCAATAGGAGTTGGGATTCACATAAAAACCAAGATATTTCAAACCCTCTTCAATCTTACTCTATGGCAGTTGATTAGAGAGTTCCAACACAAGTTGAAGATCTTCCTCTAGGAAATGGAAAAGGAGACAAGACTTGCATGCATTCACTTCCATACCTATGACCATGCAGTAAGAATCCAAAATTTGTTTTAATTTTGTAAATTCTAGTTGGGAAATTGCACCGAACAAAGAGTAGATCATCAACAAACAAAAGGTGTGTAATAGATTTCACTATTGACAACTTAACACCCTTTATGCCCCCTTTTGGTTTCACTTCTGACATCAACTTACTTAAGCCTTTTGCAATTAAAAGCAATGTTTTAAAACTTCGACTCGGATTCCGACTCGGTTGAGGATCGACTCCGACTCCGACTCGGTATTGACTTGGCTGGCTCGATTTCAATGACTCGGTCGTTGTAAAAAATACATTAAATATTTATTTTTTTAATAAAAAAAGCATAATTTTAAAGATTTTAAACATAATTTTAAAGATTTTCATTCATGTTTCCAAACACACAGCATTATAATATAGATGGAAGACAACAAAACAAAGATTCATAACAAAAAGCACATAACCGAGGAGGTTAGAAATGGCCTCTACAACAAAAGTAAATTGTGACCAGACTCCAGTACTACTGGCTAGTAGCTACTGCCAGAGGAGCCAAGATCATGTCAATCAATCTCTGGATCATCATCAGAGTCAGACAGGGGGCCCCATGGCTCCTCCTCCTCCTCATCATCTCCAACTGCAACTGTAGAAGTGGTACCACTAGCAGGCTGTGCAACAGATGCAAGCTGAGATAGAGAAGATATGCAGTTGCACTTCTATCATGACTGAGCAGAGGAAGCGCCTGCAACTGGAGTCCTTGCTGGTTGCGAGACTGAGGCCGGTAGTATAGGTGGATCGGGGTCTGCATTCAACTGAACATCATGTTCAACTGATGCCTCGATATCTAAATCTAAATCAAGATCCTCATCAGGATCAAACTCTGCTGGATGACTCTCCACTACCCAATCTGATGTTGGATCAATGTCTTCCAACACAATGGGATCTGAATCAGGTCTTTTGTTCAGCAATTGGTTTCCTTTGAGCCAGAGGTTGTATTGGACATAGACTAGATCATTTAACCGTTTTTGATCCAAACAGTTTCTCTTCTTTGTGTGAATCCTCTGAAAGATAGACCAATTGCGCTCACACCCAGTAGCACTGCAAGTTTGACTGAAAATACGAATTGCAAACTTCTGCAATTCAGGACAATGGCCACCAAAGCCTCCCACCATTGTGCTGCAAAAAACATAGGAGTGTAATGAGTTAGCTCAACAAAATTACAAATTATATCCAACTTTTAGATTATAAACGATTTAACAAAATTAAAAAAAAAGAAGTAAAACTATTAAGAATTTGAAAATTGAAATTTTTGTTTACCTGGCTCATCTGCTTCTCTTGCAATCTTTGCCAGGTTCTTCCCAAAGGTACCCGAGGCATTGCTGAAGGTCGTGACCTGTCGGTGTATCTCCAGCTGATCAGACTCCAATGGGATCATGCGATCAATGCAGTCAATTAGTCCATCTCTGACCTCCCCTCTCAAAGCTCTTGACTCCTTAGCTTTATAATGATACCGTGGGTTCAAAAAATATCTAGCTGCATGTATAGGGCGATGGAGTTGATTGTTCCATATTTCATCAATGATTGCCCAAATGGGTCCATACTTAGCCACTATCCTTGTATGCCCTCTTTATTTGCTCCTTTGCTTGATCCATAGCCTCATAAATGAAGCCGATAGCCAACCTTTCCCCATCCACCAACCGCAACACCTTAACTAGTGGCTCAGCAAGCTTCACAATCTCTGCTGCCTTTCTCCAAAAAGTTTCTTCATTAACTTTCTTTTTCAATTCTTTGCCTTTCGGCTTGTTAGACCAATTGCTTTGATTCCATTCATCAATAGAAAACATCTTTTGCAAGTTTCTATTTTGGGAAAGCCTAGATTGCAATGTCAAAAAATGAGTAGCAAATCTAGTGATGGCAGGCCTAATAATATCCCTGCCCCCAGTGTGTTTCCTCATGAGGCTCAAAATCAATGAATGATTGTAGATAAATTTTGTTATGCTTTTGGCATGATCTACAGTGTTTTTGACCCAATCTATTTTTCCAATATCCTCAAGCATGAGGTCTATGCAATGTGCAGCACATGGGTTCCAAAAGATGGTCTTGTGTTTTTCCTCTAACAGTTTACTAGCAAGAACATAGTTAGAGGCATTATCTGTGATGACTTGAACAACATTAGCCACCCCCACCTCCTCAACAACCTGATCCAATAGCTGAAACAACAATTGCCCATCTTTTACCTTATCAGATGCATCAACTGATTTTAAAAACATGGTTCCCCGTGGGCAGAAGATAAGAAAGTTTATGATGGTACGGTTTCTTTGGTCAGTCCATCCATCTGACATGATGGTACATCCTGTTTTTGCCCATGAGTCCTTGAAATCTTTCAAATACTCATTAATGGAGTCAATTTCTTTCTGCAAACGATACCCCTTAGCTCATGCATAGTAGGGCCTTTGAAGCCTTTTCTAGTAGCATGTATGGCATCAAACATAGGCTCATAGTATGGTGAACGGGAAGCATTGAAGGGGATATCAGCATAATACCACCATCTAGCTATTTACTCACAAGCAGTCTCCCTCAATTCTTTCTTCCAATGGTCATCTAAAGTGGGTTGCATTTGACTTTTACTAGCTTGAGGACCATGTGCATCTGATGGAGAGGAGGGAGTGAAATAACTTTTGATAGTCATATCACCCTTTTTCATTCTACCCTTTCCCTTATCTTGAACAGAACCAAAAGAGGGAGGAACATATCGGAAAGGGTTGGATGCATCAGTATGAGGGATAGAGGAAGAACCCTCAAAATCATAATGGGGGTTGGTAGCCATCATTTTTTGTATCTCCCTCTTCCTCCCAATTTCAACCTCTAACTCTCTTTGCCTAGCCTTATCTTCTTTAAACTTCTCAAAGTTGGCTAACAATTGCTTCCTAATCTCCCCAATTTCTGGTGAGGTACATGGAGTAATTTGGCCCCTAATCCCTGCCAAGTGTTGTTTTAGCCTATTAATGCCCCCAGGACCTTCCTTAATTTTCCTTTGGGAAAATTTGCAATGCATTTCACTATCAACCATTTCAACATATGCCCAAGCAGGATCTCTCGCTCTAGGTGCCATTTTTTGACTAGGAAATGAAAGCAAACAATTTAAAAATGAAAAGAAAAACATTGATTCAATGCTCATTTCTTTTACAAAAAACACTCTCTAGGCTTTCTAGATATGCATCTAAAATTTAATAAGCAAAAACAGATTTGTAGAAGTGAAAAAATACCTCTAGGCACAAACTGCCTCCTCAAGCTTGCTCCAAGAATCAACTCCTCAATGCTGCTCCAAATGGCTGCCCAAGAAGCTCCTCACTCCAGCTACAATGCTTGCCCAAGACTCCTCACTGCTGCTCCAAAAACAAACTCAAGAACTGCTCACTAACTCTCACTGAAGTTCTCACTCAAATGCATGAGATGGCTGTGAGAGAATGAGAGCATTTGAGTGGGTTAAATAGGGTTTGGGAGAGGGGAATGGACCCCAAATAGCACTTAACCAATTTAGAAAACACCTTGGAGTCCCCAACAATTAGTTAAATGTTAAAAAGTTTAAAAAAATTAGAAAAATTGTTGTTTTTTGGGTGACTGGCCGGATTCAATGACTTGGCCGAGTAGATGCAGAAACGGTCGGGTTGACCTAGTCATGACTGACTCGGTCGAGTCATGAAATAACTCCCGAACTGGTATTTCTGCCGGGTCATAAAATTTTTTGGTGGCTCGGATCAACTCGGCTGAGTCGGATCCGACTCGGCCGAATTTTAAAACAGTGATTAAAAGTAATAGGAAGGGAGATAAATAACAACTTTGTCTATAAGACCATTAGAGGACCGAAAGGAGGGGGAAGGAGATCCATTGATCAGAATAGGAAATGATGCACTAGAAATACAATCCATAATCCAATTCGCCATCTAAGATCGCATACCTATTTGTAGGAGTGCCGATCAGATGAAGACCCATCAAACCTTGTCATCGGCCTTTGAAAGATGCAATTTTATAATTATTGAGGGAAAATTGTGTGTCTTGATCGAGTGCATGGCCTCTTGAGCAAACAAGACAACGCCATGAATTTGTCATTGAAAGAGGAATAAAAATTGCGCTTTAGAGATAAAATCAATAAACAGAGGGTTGAATCTATTAGCAATTATTTTTGAGATGATCATAGAGATTACATCACAACATGAAATAGGGCAAAAGTCTTCAAGGGAAGAGGCATCTTGTTTCTTTGGGATAAGAGCCAGATGTGTTGTGTTGAAGCCTCCTAGAATCTTGTTGGTTTTCTGTGATTCTAAAACTATTCTAAGAAGATCGTCCTTTATAAGCTCTTAAAATCCTTGATAAAATTCAAGCGAAAGTCTACCTGGTCATGAGCTTTTGCTTTTCCGCATCGAGAATAGGGTTGAACAATGTTTCGCTTTCGAGACTTGTTTCATAAGCTCATCATTCCTCTCATTTGACAAAACTCGTGGGAACAAATTTAAGACCTCTAGGATTAGTCTTTGACAATAAAGCTATGAAATATTCTTTGCTAGCTTCTGCTTTAACATTAATGGAGGAGGCCTAGGAACCATCCCTTTTTTTCAAAATTTCCAAATAGTGTTCATGCTACAATGATAATTGGCATATTTTTGGAAGAATTTAGCATTATTATCACCTTTAAAGATCCATATTGCTCTACTTTTCAAGCGCCATATGGGTTCTTCTTTAGCTAACAAGTCTTTTCTTATGGCCAAGAGGGAGCTTAAAGAGGCTTCACTCTCATCCGAGAGGGTAAACAATCAATTATCCACAAGAAGATCCTTAAGCTTTTGCTTTGTCTCCAACAAGAGCACCTATGACTTGAGTTTGAAGTTATAAGCCCACGGGATTGAAGGCGCTTTAATTCGCTTAAGATTATCTATCTTTTTTTATCACCGAGTCCTATAAGGAGCTACTAAAAGGAACCCAAGAAGACGTTACCAGGCTTAGATATTTTTCTTTCGCAAGCCAATTTGGGGAGGATTTAAAAGGAGATGGGGGATTACTCTTTGGTGAATCCAGTTTCAACAGAATAGGCATATAGGTCAAAATACCTCCTACCTCCTACCTCTACATTCTAGTACCCATCAATTAATGCTTTCGATATCACAAATTAGTCTAGCCTTTTAGCCACACTAGCTTTCATGTTGCGCCCATTTTTCCATTTGGCGACTAATCTGGAGGGGGCAAGATCCACCAGTTGTAAAGATATAAAAAAATGCTTGAAGAAACCCTTCAGAGGATATCGGTGAGGATGGCTTCTCTAGACGTCCTTGAGAGCTCTGGTCATATTTACGTCTTCCTGTAACAACACCTTGGGTTCTGAGGCATTTAAATTCTATAAGGTTTCCTGGTTCCCTCTCTAAAGGAGTTGCGGGGTCTGAACTAACCTTGTAATAAAAGACAAGCCTCTCGTACACTTATGAATATGTGAAGATATTTATGCGAAGTCTGAGCTCCCTTTGTGGGTGATCCAAGCTTGTTTTTGATACGAATTATCCTATGTTGTCCATATCCTAAGACATGGTCTAAATCCATAAATCAAGTCCGGGCCCCTTTGTGATACCTTATTATCCAAATTATTGACAAGAATGAGGAAGGTTCGGAGTTTGTGCACAAGTCTTATTTTTCAAAAGATCCGTGTTAATCCAAAATTGTTTATCTCCGTGGAAGGAGTCAAGATAGATCCATTTTGTGGAAGGAGACCGAGCTAGATCGAAGTTGTTGAAGCTGAAAGAAAGCCCCAAGTCTGTAGAAGACTAATGTTTGAGGTAGGATTCAAGAAGAGTAAAGGTTAAGAGGGAGTTGCCATGATCTCAAAAGATAAGTATCTTGTGTTTCTTTTCCTGTTTTAGTCATTACTGATATTGGATTGTTTATGGCTTGTAAACCCTAGGTAGGGTTTGGAGAATAAAAATCTAAGGCTTATGGACCAAATCCTAGAACTGAGTATGACTGCTTGAAAGAAGAAATACTAACTTCTTAATAATGTGGATGATGTGGACTTCCTGATGATGATGTGGGTGAGGTCAATTTCTTGATGATGATATTGAATTCTTAATGATGTGGATTTCTTGATGATGATATGGACTCCTTGATGATATGGATTTCTTGATGATATTGATTTCTTGATGATGATATGGAATTCTCGATGATGTGGATTTCTTAATGATGATATGGACTCCTTGATGACATGGATAAATGTGGACTCCTTGATGATGATGATGTGGACGAAATTAACTCCTTGATGAGTTGAATGAGGTTGATTGGACCGAAGAAGACTAAGATCAAGAGGGAGTTGACACACTCTCAACATATAAGTACTTGGTTGACTGTTTCTATCATTGTTTCATTACGAGTCTCTTGTCTTTGTATGTCTTGCTTGGTTGTATTTGTTTTTCCATGGCTTCCTAGCGAGGATTGTAGGTACATGATGAAGTATGTCAAGACTATGGCAATTGTTGAAAAGATGGAAGAACAAAGTGGAAATAAGACTTGTGATTGGATGGACTTAGAGGGAGTAGACAAGATCAAGCATGCTTTGACTTCCAAGATGAAGTTGGCTAGATGTCTTGAAGAATGATCCAAATCAGCTGAAGTCGAGCTTGTAATTTTTTTGCTATTGATGATATGTCTCTTATAAGGATTGAGGTCCTCTTCGTTCAGTATAAGAGGAGTTGATTGAAGAATTGTAAGATTGGAAGTATGTTGCGAGCCTGGTAAAATCCTTGCTGATATAGTGACATGATGGGTTGTGAATCCATGGACACTTGCTTGAGGAAAATTTGAAGAAGCAACAAGACTTTGTTGATGATTTGATAAATCCTTTTGATTGGGCTGTTGAACCACTTGATGCATGAAATTGCTTACTGGATGTATTAAAGAAAGGACGAGCGCTTTTGGGTGCTATGTTGATTTGAATAACATGGATGATCCTGTTGTATTTAGCTCGTTTGAAGCTATCACTGATTTGTGAAGAAGGTTGCTGATGTTTGCTTCTGTGAGAAGCTACTTATTGTTTGCTGGATTCGACTATGGCACACTTTTCTACTGATGAAGCAGGTTGCAGATGTTTGCTTTTGTGAGAAGCCACTTATTATCTGTTGAATTAGACTATGAGTAGGTCGCTGATATTTGCTTCTGTGAGAAGCCACTTGTTGTCTGCTGGATTCAATCATGGTTGCTGATGTTTGCTTCTCTAAGAAGCCCCAACTGAAGCTGGATGCTGTTGTTTGCTGAAATATTTGATAAAGTGCTGAAATCCACCATGGCTACTTCTTTGCTATTGAGTAGGTTGTTGATGTTTATGTGAGAAACTTGGAATGGATGAGAATCCCGTTGGAGAGGGAACATTGATTATATAACATCATGAATCTTCCTTAGGCTGTGTGCCGAGGCCCGTGAGACCTATGTATTGGTCGGTAAGATTGCCACCCCCTTGGGCTATGGGTCAGGAGACAAGTGAGTCTGGTCTGGGAACTTGGTTCTAAGGCACTGACTTTGTGATCTCTCCCTAAGGTTGTGCGCTGGGTGACCTATGGATTGGTTGGGGAGATTGAGCTCGAGTTCTCTCCCTTAGGTTGTGGGCCGAGAGACTGTATAGTTGAGGATTGAGATAGGGATTCCTCCCTTAGGTTGTGGGCCGAGAGACATTGTTTGTGGTTCGGGTCGGACGATCGATTTAGCCTCATTGAGTAATTGGATGTTATGTATCTTTCCTTATGTTGGGACTAATTATCTCTCCCTTAGGTTGTGGCCCGGGAGACTTGTGGATTTGTCGGGGAGATTGATCTTGAGAAAGAGAATGAAAAAGTACCTCCTTGGCTAAGAGGGACTGTTGGAAAATATGGTAGCCATGGTCGATATTTTCATCATAAAGAAATTGAAAAAAATGAATTTAAAATATGCTTCCTTAAATACGTCAAGTCGGCCTCCGTTTTGTACAAGTTGGTTGGGCCCCTAAGAGGCACCCATTCAACCCTCGTTTGAAGTCTATATAATGGAGAGCCTTCCTCCTCAGTTGGCACATCGATAGATGTCTTGATTATCTGATCCAATGAAGTTAGGAGTAGAAGGAGGGGGCTCGAAATCTGAACAAGGGCTTGGCACTTGGCTTGGCGTTTCTCTTGTTCTTGGTTATTAGTTTATCTCTTATCTTGATGTTGTTTTCGATGTATTGATGAACTATGAACTCTCTCTCTCTCTCTCATAGGGAAAGACTTTTATGGGTTTTCCCCTTGTGGGTTTTTCCCAAGCCTCAGGCCTAATTTCTGTGTCTCTTGTCTCATGGTTATCTTCTATTGCTCTTTCATGTTTATTGGCTGATATTTTGTTAACTGCCTAATGATATTGAATCAATGTTGCGTGGAATTAATGCAAATTAAATCATTGGAAGTAGTTATCATGCTGAAGAAAATTGTTCTAGCTTGTGCCCTAGAAAAATCAACAAACATCACCTTCCTCCAAAATTTTGACTGTTGACCACAAATTGTATCTTTACATGGAGAGACTTTGATGACTTTTGCTAGACTCCAAGGGAGAGAACCCTTTTGTGGGGGATGGAGCCCCTGATATCAAGGACGAAACAACATGAGGGAAAATCTCTTGCTAACAACTAGGAAATTTGGGTGATGAACATCTTGAAGATGAAGGAAGAGGGGAAGGGAAAGGGGAGACCATAGAAAGAAAGGGTGATACATAAGTCTCTGTGGGGACAAAAGGAACTGGAAGGGCAAGGGAGGAAAAAAGAGCTTGAGATCATCAACTTCATTAGAATTTTGCAAGAGGAGGAGAGATTAACATACTAGATTGGAAAGCTATGGGCACCATGCCTAGCTTTGTTTGAGTTTCTGCATTGGAGAAAGACCTTGGCCTACACCTTTCAAGAGGACACTTTGTCGGACTTGTGAAATCCTTAGGCGTAAAATCCTACTCCCCTTCCTTGAATACACTAGGTTTCGGGTGCCAACATCTTTTAAACAAGTCAAATTTGGTCGAAGAGGCTGAAATTTGGCCTTCTGTTACTTTTGGTCAATTGAAGTCCAGGGGTTGAATTTTGGCCTTATTGCTCCCCAAAAAAATTTGGTCAAATTGCCTAGTTTGACCTGCAATCAAATCCAATCAACAAGTGCAGTCAACCTCTAGTATTTTGCTTCAAAGATTCAGTCAATATCAGGTCAAAGATGCCCAAAATATGCCTAAAATATTCATCTACCAATCAGTCAAAGATTTCAATGCAAAGTAGCTAAAATATGTGTCAAAATTGGCAACTAGGGCCAAATTCCACTATTGGACAACTCATTTGATGGAGATAATTATTGCATTAAATTCCTCTTTTCAAGAGTACCAAAATCGACCTAAAAGATCATCAAATTTGGACAAGCAGTAATGTGTTTTTGAATTTATGCCCACACATGTGCAAATTGTCAAGGTCGGCCACATCATCAGCCCAATGGATGTGTCACTCTGCCCTCAACGACTTGTATAAATATAAGTGACCTTTCACCTCATTTGGCATAATCATCACTCACATTCTTCTCTCCTTCCCTCATTGGTCCGTACAACTATTGGGCATACCTTTTTCTCTCACACGTGGTAAGTAGGATGGATTTCAGACAGAATTACAGGGCTGAAAATTTTAGATTTTCCTGCAGTTTGACTAGTGTTGACCAACATTGAATTTGAATTTTTAGGCAGATTTTGACCTTGATCTTTTGGGAGGATCTCTATCTCAGCAGGCCACATTTATTGGCACAAAAAATGAGGCTCTCTTTGACTTTGACTGTGTTGACTTCAGACCTACAACTAGGTTTTCTGCAACAGATTTGACTTTGACTTTGACTGAGTTTAAGGAGGAATAATTGGATTGTTTTCATGGGATCTTGACCAGCTGATTAGGTTGCATTTGACCAAGGTTGACCGAGCTCTTTCGTGGACTGTTTGCTGCTGCACCATTGACTGGTTAGCGCTGATTTGACTGCTGTTGAGTGAGAACAACATTGCAGATTTTGACAGGGCTGTTTTGGACATCTATTGGCAAGTCAATTTTGACTTTTGTACTCTCTTTCTCCGCTGAACATTTGATATAATGATAAGAAGAATTGATCAAAGGGTTTTCCCCATTTCGGGGTTTTTCCCTGGTATCCACCAAATCTGGTGTTCTCTTGTCTTGGCTTGTTTTATGTATTTTGTTATTTTATGTTAAACCTATCGTTACAATCAATGTAATTAATGGTTAATGTGATTGCTGTTGGAAACTAAATTGGAAATTGTCATTGGGCTTGTTAAAGGATATTGAAGTAATTGTGCTAATCATAGAACATACTATTGTTGTCTAAAATTAACATGGTATCAGAGCCCAGGTTAAGACAAAGCCCAAGCAAGAGAGAGAAAAGCAATCACTAAGAGAGATTTGTTGGACAAGACTATTGATCAAGCTTCAATGGCTTCTACATCTTACTTCAAAACTGAAGATAAGCTCAAAGACAAATCTGACTATCATGCATGGAAGATGACTTTGGACGTGACTTTTGAAGAACATGATGCAATGGACTATGTGCAGTGAAAAGTGGTGGAACCTCCTTCAAATGCACATGTTGTTGCGAAGATGAAGTATAAGAAAGGTGAGATAAAAGCTAATGAAATTATCATAGACTCCTTTCAAAAGCATTTGGCTGCCTACATTTCTGATTTGGGAACATCTAAGGAGATGTATGATACGATGGTTGGGATGTTCAAAGTGAACAATGCAAGTCAAATCCTCTATCTTAAGAACAAGTTGAAATGCATCAAGATGGATAAAGGGGAGTCTATCCAATCCTACTTCATGAGAATAACACAAATCAAGAATGACCTACTATATATTGGAGAAGTTATTGCTGACAAAGAGATTACTCTCATTGCACTTGGAGGTCTTCCAAGATATGGGATGTGTTTAACACCGCCATTCTCAACAATGACAGGATATTTGGTTTCGATGAATTAATGGCTCATTCACTCAAGAGGAGACGAGGATGATGGAGAGAGACAAGCCCTCGAATGGAAATGGACCTACTGCTTCTCCGCTCATACAAAGAGGAAAAATAACGCTGGTCCAAGGAGACGGGGTCAAGGATTCAACAAGGGATTCAAAGAAGGAAGGAAAAGAAGGTGCTACAATTGCAACAGGTTCGGCCACTATGCTAGAGAGTGTCCTCACAAGAAGAATTCTCTCCAAGGGATGATGACAACAACAACCACTATAATTTCAAAGGCAATGAAAATCAAAGGAACAAAAGGTTCGACAACAAAGGAAAGAGGAATGCTCCCGCTGCTCGAAATGGAAATGGTTGACCTCCCAAGAGGTCAAGAAATGCTAGGTGTGGTGAAAGTAATGTTGTTGAAAAGCAAAATGAATTTTATCTTATTTCCGCTCTATCTACTACCTCTCCTCCAAATACCTTGTGTCATTGGTTGATTGATATTGAAGCCTCAAGGCCCTTCACTAGGTACAAGGTGGCCCTCTCAAATTTGGTTGAAAAGAAGATTAATTTGGAGATCATACTTGGAGATAATGCCACCTACCTCTTGAAAGGGATAGCTATTGTCACTCTTCACTTGAATCAAGGTCAAACAATTCATCTACATGAAGTGTTGCATGTGCTCGATATGACGAAGAACCTGGTGTCTATATCTGCGATGGAAGATAAAGGCTTCAAGGTAACATTCATTGATGGAAAGGTATGTATTTGGTAAATAAACCCTAAACATGCATTCACTCTTGGATTTAGGGTTGATGGTCTCTATCAAGTTGGAGGAAGTCCTTTTGGAGCTTTGGCTAGCGATACTTCTCTTCAATTTGAGCTATGGCACCAAAGACTTGCCCACTTACATTACAAAGCCTTACCTAGGGTAAAGAAGATGGTCACAAGTATGCCTGAGTTCAATATGAACCATAAATATGTTTGTCAGGGTTGTGCAACTGGGAAACTTACAAAGGGACCATTCCCTTCTAGTGAAAGCAAGACTACCGATATTCTTGAATTGATCTATTATGACCTATCTGGTATATTGCCTGTAACATCATTGGGAGGATACTTATACTACACAATCTTTGTGGATGACTTTTCACGCAAAACATGGATCTATTTCTTAAAGAAGAAGGATGAAGAGTTCAAATGGTTCCGTTCTTTCAAAGCATTGGTAGAAAGTCAAATAGGGAAGAAGATCAAGATATTGAATACTGACAATGGAACCGAATATGAATCAAATGAATTCAATGACTTTTGCAAAGAGGTTGGCATTAAAAGGGCGAAAATTGTTTCATACACTCCTGAGCAAAATGGAGTTGCTGAAAGGAAGAATCCAACAATCATAGAAGCCACCCATGCCATGCTCCATGATCAAGGTCTACCGAAGTTCTTATGGGGCCAACACTGTCGTGTTTGTTCAAAATAGGAGCCCGCATCAAGCCATTGGATTTCAAGACACCCGAGGCTATTTTCATGGTAAGAAACATGATGTTTCTCATTTTAGAATATTTTGTTGTCTCGTGTATTTTCATGTGCCTAAAGAGAAAACAAACAAGTTGGAAGCATCTGGGAAGAAAGGTATATTTGTTGGCTACAGTGAAAATTCAAAGGCATATAGAATCTATGTTCTTGGTCAAAGAGATGTGGAAGTAAATCGTGATGTCACCTTTGATGAAGATATTGCCCTTGGGAAAGGCAGAGATCTCCCAATCCTAAGGAAGGACGATGATAATGTTGCGGAAAAATAGGATGAACCTCTGACAGATGAGCGTATGTCCGATGTTGAAGGTCCGATGGATCCCATTGATCTACCTCTTGGTGATTCCTTTACCTCATGGAAATGACCCATATGGCTCAAAGATACTCTTGAAAATGCTGAAAGACATACTGCTCCAAGAGGGACATTTCGTGAAAGTAAGAAGCCGAACAGGTATCAAGGGTACTTCGCTGCTATGAGTACTATTGTCCAAGCTGAACCATGCACATTCGAAGAAGTTGTAAAACATCAAGTATGGAAGAATGCGATGAATGAGGAATATGAATCGATCATGAAGAATAATGTCTGGGACGTGGTGCCTAGACCGAAGGATAAGTCTGTAGTCACTTGAAAATGGCTTTACAAAATTAAACATGGAGCTGATGGGAGTGCTGGAAAATATAAGGCCAAGTTCGTTGCTCAAGGCTTCTTTCAAAAGGAAGGAGTGGACTATGATGAGATATTTGCACCGGTTGCCAGATATACCACTATCCGATTGAATCGATCATGAAGAATATGTCTGGGACGTGGTGCCTAGATCCCAAGGATAAGTCCGTAGTCACCTCAAAATGGGTTTACAAAATTAAACATGGAGCTGATGGGAGTGTTGAAAAATATAAGGCCAAGTTCGTTGCCCAAGGCTTCTCTCAAAAGGAAGGAGTGGACTATGACGAGATATTTGCACCGATTGCCCGATATACCATTATTCGATTTATTGTTGCTCTCGTTGACACTCAAAGATGGAGCCTACATCAAATGGATGTTAACACTGGTTTCTTGCATGGATCGTTGAAGGAGGAAGTCTACTTGGAACAACCTCACGGGGTCGAAGTACAAGATCGAAGGACACGTGTATGCAGGTTGAAGAAAGACCTCTATGGGTTGAAGCAAGCCCCTAGGGCTTGGTACATAGTTGCAGGAAGCGCCCCCCCCGGATCCTAGGCCGGAATCGCGTCCCGTACGGAAGCGTTCCGGAAGCGCGATTCCAAAATTTTAATGCGCTTCCTGGGATTCGGGTAAGGATTTTAGAGAGCAGTTTCAGTGATATGACTGAGATTATGAAATCATTACAAAAAGGCTTGAGAATTTGAAATCATTATATGGTTGTGATTATGAAATTTTATGATCCTTACTATGTTCGTCCTTATCCATACAATGCCATCATAGTGGTTTGACGGGAGCCGGCCCACCATGCGATAAACGGGCGACGGAATATTGCATCCTTGTCGTCCCCTCGAATTGTATAGACCTGTAGCCCACATGTTGTATAAATCCACAAGACGGTCAGATCTCCACGATTTTAGTTTATTTCGGTAACTTTGTCACGGGTTATCCCTTCCTACTTTACTATTTACACAAATACCCTTTTTCAAATTAACTTTATACAATTCCCATATTTTAACTTTACACAATTCCCGTATTTTAGTGCAATCACAAAGTCGAGAAGGTTCATGTTCTGCATTACAAAACCTTAAAAAGTCTGCGTCATCGTACTATTGACCACGAATCATATCATTTTTTCTGTCCTAATTTTTGACATTGCCTACTACTTGAGCCTAATAAAAAAGGTATTTACAATAATATGGGGCATTGCAAAATACTTGTGTCTACACAGCCTTTGTTCTTAAATTCAATTGTCAGGCTTTGAAATTCAAATTAATGAATATTTTATTTTAGATAAAGAAATTTAAAAAATATTATGTGAATTATCATTTTTTTAAATATGTTTATGGAAGAATGTAGAAATAAGAAATATTCTTATTAATTAATGGTCTAATTTCACACAAGAATCTTTTATACATAAATTTTTATAATAATATTGATGACAACTTAACCATATTAATAAATGTATTGATATATCAATCACATACACCAACATATTAATAAATATGGTTAATATAAGTAAATAGGTATTTATGATATAGGTTTAATATTAATGTTGATGTTAATAAATATATAATTATTATAATAATTATTATTATATTATAATAATATGATAATATTATTGATATTATCAATAATGTAATAAACCCAAGGGAATAATATTAAAAAAATATATATATATAGCAGACGCTTCCGCGGACGCTTCGCTTCCTAGATTTTTGGAAAATGACGCTTCCGCTTCGCTCCCGCTTCGTGCAACATTGGCTTGGTATGAGGGTATTGATAGCTATCTTATGGAGTTGGGATTTACAAGGAGCTATGTTGATCCCAACCTATACTTCAACGTTGAAAAGGATATGCCTCTCATTTTGGTCCTTTATGTTGATGATCTCTTTTCGACAAGTGCCGACCCTCTCATTTATCAATGCAAGAGGGAGTTGATTTCTGAGTTTGAGATGAAGGACCTAGGATTGATGCACTATTTCCTAGGTTTGGAGTTTTGGCAAAAGCCAGGTGAGATTTTCGTTTCTCAAGGAAAATACATTGTAAGGCTACTAGAGAGATGTGGGATGGTGGATTGCAAGTCTGTGTGTACTTTGATGGAACTTAACTTCAAGAAGCTATGTGGAAGTGCTGCTAGGCCCGAATTGGCAAACCCTTTCGAATATAGACAACTTGTGGGGGCCTTGGTGTTCTTGGTAAACTCCCGACCAGACATATGCTTCACTATGAAAACGTTGAGTCAATTTATGGTTGAGCCACATCACATACATTGGATTGATGCTAAGAATCTCTTGAGATATCTTCGTGGCACAATCAACTATGGACTAAGATACACTACCAGGCATTTGAGGCTACATGGATATACTGACGCTGACTGGGTTGGCAGTGTGGTGGATTGAAAGAGCATATCAGGATGTTGCTTCTCATTGGGGTTTGCTTCGATTTCTTGGATGAGTAGGAAGCAGAAATCAGCTGCTCTAAGCACTGTCGAGGCCAAATACATTGCAGCTAATATGGCTTGTTGTGAAGCTATTTGGTTGAGAGCTAATATGGCCTGTTGTGAAGCTATTTGGTTGAGGAAGCTGTTCAGTTAGCTATTTGAGGATGTGTTGGATACAACCGTGATCTATTGCGACAACCAAAGTGTGATTTGCCTTTCGGAGAATTCGGTGTTCCATGATCGTTCCAATCACATTGATATCAGGTACCACTTTATTCGGGATATGGTACAACGGGGAACAATAAGGCTACAACACATCAGGACTAATGAGCAGATTGCTGACATTCTCACAAAGCCCTTGGGGAATGTCAAATTCTTAGCTTTCCGAGAGAGACTTGGAGTCGTGGAAGGACCCTCCCATGAGGGTCTCGCTTGAGTTGGACATTTAGCTTTGGGAGCTCCAGGGGGCTTGGGTTACTTCTTGGAGCTATGAGCGACCATAGGTTGAGTGGTTCACCTTCCCCTGTAGGTGAGCTATGTACAGGGTGAGTGGTTCACCTTCCTCTACGATTGATGAGATATGCATAGGATGAGTGGTTCACCTTCTCCTATGGCATACGAGCAGGATAAGTGGGTCACCTTCCTGTGGATGCCCCATCCTACCCATGTAGTTCGGGACTCATGGGAAGTACCTCTCATTTGGCGAATGAGTTGGGAAAAGTTCATAGGTATCATAGCACTACAGATGGACGTATCATGTAATGACGTACTCCCTATGTCTAGAATGCATGATGTTCAAAAAATTGATCATTCAAGATCAAATTTGATTGGGGTTCTACCCCTGGACTGACTTTTGTCAGTGGAGAGTGACAAGGTCTTTGTGACTCACTCTCGATCAATTATTTTTCATTATTACATCATTGTTCAATAGAGATGAGATTAGATGCAGAGATGGTACATGACAACAGGATGGCATGATGATTGATGATGACAGATGGATTGGCAGGGGGAATTCTCCCTAGTTGAGAGGGAGTGTTAAAATTGGCAACTAGGGCCAAATAACACTATTGGATAACTTATTTGATGGAGATAATTATTACATTGAATTTCTCTTTTTGAGAGCACCAAAATTGACCTAAAAGATCATCAAATTTGGACAAGCAGTAATGTGTTTTTGAATTTATGCCCACACATGTGCAAATTGTCAAGGTCGGCCACATCATCATGTAGGCTTGGGAAACCTAATGGACATGTCACTCCACCCTCAAAGACTTGTATAAATATAAGTGACCTCTCACCTCATTTGGCATCATCACCACTCACACATTCTTCTCTCTCCATCTCTCATTGGTTCTAACAACTATTGAGCATACCTTTTTCTCTCACACGTGTTGCAAGGAGAACGAATTTCAGATAGAATTACAGGGCCAAAAATTTCAGATTTTCCTGCAGTTTGACTAGTGCTGACCAATGTTGACTTTGACTCTCCAGGTAGATTTTGACTTCGATCTTTTGGGAGGATCTCTATCTCAGTAGGCCACATATATTGGCACAAAAACTGAGGCTTTTTGTTGACTTCAGACCTACAACAAGGGTTTCTGCAGCAGATTTGACTTTGACTTTGAGCGAGTTTAAGGAGGAATTTTAGGACTGTTTTGAAGGCATATTGGCTAGTTGATCAGGCCGCATTTGACCAAGGTTGACCGATCTCTTTTGTGGACTGTTTGTTGCTACACCATTCATTGGTTAGGGCTGATTTGATTGCTGTTGACTGAGAACAACATTGCAGATTTTGATAGGGTTGTTTTGGACATCTATTGGCAAGTGCATTTTGACATTTGTACTCTCTGTTCCTCTGCTGAACATTTGATATAATAATAAGAAGAATTGATCAAAGGGATTTCCCCATCTTGGGGTTTTTCCCTGGCGTCTACCAAATCTGGTGTTCTCTTGTCTTGGTTTGTCTTTTGCATTTTGTTATTTCATGTTCTATCTACAGTTATTGTCAATGTGATTAATGGATAATGTGATTGCTATTGGAAATTGTCATTGGGCTGCTAAAGAACATTGAAGTAATTGTACTAAGCATAGAGCATACCATTGTTAACTAAAATTAACAATTTGCCAAGGTCAAATCTGGTCAAACAGATATAATACAGTAAACCTTCGCTGGTCAAAGAGGCTTTTTCGTCCTTTGCATGTGTGAATAGAAATTGTCTTTGTTGTGATTCGAGTTGATAAAGTGATGATCAAATGAGGACAATTTCTTTATATATATGAGTTCAATGAAGTGCAATTAGCCCAAGGGTAAAACCTATTTAAGTGGTGGGGTTGACCTATCCACATGGAGCCTACGTGAACCTTAAAGTAAAATAAAGTTTTTCCTTTTGACTTGTTGACTTTAAATACTGACCATAGCTACAATATTTCAGCACTTCGTAGATTTGGCATGAGTTGAGGAGGTGTAGTCTACCATGCTCCAACTTATGATCTAGTCTAAATGGATGGTCTTGTAGGCCATTGTGTAGAAAATTTTGTGTCTTGTAACCCACCTTGGTTTTGATTTTTTTTGCATAACAACATTAATGCCCACATACCATGGTTAATTGCTGATATTTAAACTTGAATACAAATTGTAATTAAAACCCTAAAAGGCTACCACTACTTCTCACTTTCACTTTCAACTGATAAAAAATTTCACAAGCATGCACCTAAATTTTGGACACTGATATTTTTGGTCTATCACAAACCTTGGGAAAATCCAGAAGGAGAAACTAGTTAGAAGAGGGATTTTATTTTGCTCTTCTCAAAGATTTTATTACAATATTAATTACACAAGATTACTTGTCTCTTGCCTTGAAACTCGGGCCAACTTCCTAGAATTTCGTGCCACTATCTGGAAACCCATGCCACTGTCCAACAATTACTGCCCTTGGAATTTGTGCCACATTCAAACTTTCTAGCCTTTAAACACGTGCCACTGTTTAGGACACATACCTTGAATTTTGTGCCTATTAGTCCAAAAATCCCTCCTCGGATTTCGTGCCTTAGATTGTTAATTTATGCCCTCAAAATCTGCGCTGTCGCAAACTCGAAATTCGTGTTGATATTGCCTAGAAAACCACACTGTCAAACCCAACTTTTCTGCCTCATAATGTGTGTCGTGTCTCCTTGATTTCGGCTTGTCGACTCACATTAATTGCACTATCGCTGCCTCCAACTCATTGCTAGAATCTCTGTCCTTTTCCTTGCTATTCGTGCCACTATCCTAGCTTAGGAATTCAAGCCACTGTGTTGCTTTATCCTTGCTGTAAATTGGTTTCTCCGTCATCAGACTTCTACTATCTCAACCTTCACTTCTTCTCCTCTCCTTCCTCCTCTTCTATTCTCCAACACTACACATGAAGAATGAGCTCTCCTCTTGCCTTTTTCCCCGTTTTAGTCTCCATAATGATGAGAGGCGCTATTCCTAAGATCAAGGGTTGAGATTAGATCTCATCTTTTCTTGATCAAGGGTGGGGATCTAATCTCACAATGACCCCCTCTTTTGTCTCCCACTTCATTAGTGAGCTCCCCTAGTCAGTTTAATAACTTTATGTACCATGTACGTTTTTCTCATAAAGTCACTTTAATATTATAAAGTACGATGTACTTTTAGTACAATGTACTTTTAGTACCTCATAAAGTGTCTAAAAGTCACATGAATTCAATAATCACATAAAGTCACACTAAAATGTGGGTTCACATGTTTTCATAGGCCAAAGGAAAAAAACACTAGGAAACACCTCCTTGGTACCTTTTTCTCAACACTCCCTCTTACTGAGGAAGGTGTTTGTCATCACTCCCATTTGCTCTTTGAAATATGTTGAAGAATGTAACTAGTGTTAGTCTTCATAATTATACATGTCAATTTTATTATTATTATTAAAGAAAATTATTAAAGCATGGGTTTCATGCTTAGGTCAATGTTTTCTAGGCCAAAGCCTCCATTGAAGGCTTCTATGTTTTGTCTTGAGTCAATAGAGTCATTGGCATTTTTATTAGACCCTTCTTGGGCTTTTGTATCATGTAAATAATTATTTTTAAGTCAAAAAGGTCATTTGTCACCTCCACACCAAGTCGTCCTTGTTCTCATGAAGTCAACCTACATTAGGACTATTCGACACAACATTAGGCTATATATAGAGAGGCAACTTGAACTATTTGGCACACTCACTCATCAAGTTCGATCTACAAGAAAAAGAAGCAGAAAAGAAGAGTGAAGTCGCTGGAGAAGGAAGAAAGAAGCTGGGAAAACCTAAAACAAGTTCTTGGTCTATCTATCGCTCAAATGTGCGAAGTTTCTAGGTAGTTGTTGGGGTCGAAAAACTGAATCTACAAGGAGGAAGGACTGACTTGGTGATTGGAGGAGGTCTTTGTCTAGGTTTAAAGAGTCTTGGATTGTCTCATCTTGATTTGAATCTACTAGTGGAAGAGTTGGACTGGGTTTTCTCCTTAGAGGGGTTTTTCCCTGGCTAAGTGTTTACATCTTATGTCTCTTGTTCTTGTGGTCTTCATATACATCTAATTTGGTAAGAAAGATAAACTAATAAAGAAATAAATGAAGCCAACATAATTCACAAGTAATTATCAAGAAAGAGGAATCAAACCCTAATTCCTATAAGCATTGATTTCTCAACATGGGATCAAAGCTAAGGTGGAAGAAGGTTGAAGATCACTTTGTTGGCTATCATTTGAAGAAGGGAAAGCAATCTTGGAAGGAAATGTTACTCCATCTATGTCAAGCTCTTTGAAGATGGGTCTCAATATCATGAAAATTGCAGGACGCTGGATTGGAAGGAACATCTACAATCTAAGAGAATCAAAAGTGAAGTATTCTTGGCTGCACTTACAGGTACACTTGATGATGACAACACATGGATCATTGATAGTGGAGCCTCAAGACATATGATGGGAAAAAGTGGACAATTTCATACTCTATCAAGGGAACCATCATCACATGCAGTGGAGCTAGGAGACAAACAACAACTATACAGTCAAGGGCCGTGGATCTACATCATTGAAGCTGGGAAGTGGAGCAAAGCTACACCTCAAGACCCAAGTTTGAAAAAGAATTTACTTTCCATTTCTTGTTTAGAAGATAAAGGAGATAGGGTTTCTTTTGTGGATGGAAAATTTTTGGTTTGGGGAAGGATTCAAGTGTTGAAAAGGCAAAGGTTGTTGGAATTCGTGAAGGAAGACTATATAGGGTTATAATACCATCTCCTGAAGCCCTAGTTCACATGGAGATCAACCCAATTGAACTTTGGCATAGAATAAATGGGCATATTCATTACAAGTTAATACCCTCTCTTAGTCAAATGGTAAAAGGCATCCCGAACATCAAGGAAGATGTGCTTTGGGAAAGAATACAAGGAAACCTTTTGCAAGCAGTGATACAAGGTCTAAGGAGATATTACATCTCATTCATTCTGATGTGTGTGGTCCAATGTATAACAAATCTCTTGGAGGCCATCTTTACTATGCGACCTTAATTGATGATTACTTTAGAAATACATGGCTCTATCTTCTCAATACAAAGGACTAAGTATTTCAAAAGTTCAAGGAATTTAGGTTTGAAGTTGAGACCTTAACTGAAAGAAAGATAAAGACTTTGATATCCGACAATGGAGGGGAATACACTTCAAAAGAACTAATTGCATATTGTAAAGAAGTAGGTATTAAGAGGGAGCTCATTGTTCCCTACAACCTCGAGCAAAATGGTGTAGCGGAAAGGAAGAATAGAATCGTTGAAGAATGCATAAGAAGTTAGAACTATGATATTTGATCAAGATCTATCAAAATTTCTATGGGGAGAAGCTTCCATGATAACAATATATATAAAAATTAGAAGTCCTCATAGAATCCTTGATAATATGACACCGAAAGAAGCATTCACGCGGAAGAAGTCATGTGTAGACCATCTTTGAATCTTTTGGGTGTCTCACATACATCCATGTTCCAAAAGGCAAGCGAAAGAAGTTGGATTCTACAAGTATAAAAGATATCTTTGTTGGCTATACCCTTTCGTCAAAGGCTTATAGAATTTACATCAAGGAAGGAAGATAAATCGAAGTTAGCAGGGATGCTATATTTGATGAAAACCATGCCTACAAAAGATCCAATGATATACCAATCAAATCCGATGAAGAACATGTACTGCTATTTGAAGAAGAAGTGCATCATGACAAGGCACCTACAAACTAGGAAGAAGAAGAAGAAGGACCAAGTGAGCATATTCAACCTATAATCATTTGTGAAACAAAGAAGAGTAAAAATTGGTTAAAAGCAACACTTGAAGATGCCGAAGTACATGGAACAACCAAAGGAACTTTTAGAGAAAGAAAAAGACCGAAGAGATACTCAGGGTATGCATCATACTGCATACATGACAAAGTCAATTGAAGCAGAACCACCTATCTTTGAAGAAGCCGCTCATCAAGAACAGTGGAAGAAGGTGATGTAGGAAGAATATCAATCCATCATGAAGAATGGGGTTTGGGAAATCGTTCCTAGACAAAGTGACAAATTTGTTGTCACTTCCAAATGTATTTACAAAATCAAATATGCCATAGATGTAAGCATAGATAAATACAAAGCTAGATTTGTTGCAAGAGGTTTCTCACAAAAGGAAGGAATAGATTATGAAGAAACCTTTGCTCCTTCTGCCAGGTATACTACTCTTAGATCGTTGGTTTCACTAGCTGCTACTATGGGATGGAATATCCATCAAATGGATGTCAAAACATCATTTCCAAATGGAACCATTGATGAAGAAGTATATATTGATCAACCAGAAGGCTTTGAGATAAATAGCAGGGATACACATGTTTGCAGACTCAAGAAAGCTCTATATGGCTTGAATCAAGCTCCAAGGGATTGGTATGCAAGAATGGATGCATATCTCTTAGGGATTGGGTTCGTCAAAAGTTTTGCAGATGCAAGCCTCTACATCAAGATAGTGAAGGATGAACCAATCATTATACTACTATATGTGGATGATTTGTTTATTACAGGTGTGGAGCACAAAATTATAGAATGCAAGAAAATGCTAGTAGCAAAATTTGAAATGAAAGATTTGAGACTCATGCATTATTACTTGGGCTTGGAAGTTTGGCAGAAACACGATGAGATATATCTTGGTCAAGGTAAGTACATAATCAAGATGTTACAAAAGTTCGGTATGATGGATTCCAAGCCTATGACTACTCCCTTGATCACAAATCTCAAGAAGTTAAGAAGCTCCAACTTTAGTCTCGTTGATCCTACAAGCTATCGTAAGTTGGTGGGCTCTTTAATGTACTAGGTGAATATGAGACTTGATATATGTTTTGCTGTAAAAGTTCTTAGTCAATTTCAGTTGGAGCCTCATGATGACCATTGGATAGCTGCCAAGCATATCTTGAGATATCTACGTGGTACAATTTATCACTACTCGAAGTATGATGGAAAGGAGGTTAAGTTAACAAGTTTTACCGATTCCAATTGGGGTGGCAGTGAGATTGATGGAAGAAGCTCTACCAATGGCTGTTTTAGTCTGGGATCTGCAATGATTTCATGGATGAGTAGAAAACAAGATCTCTCTCTCATGCCCCGGTTTAGAAGATCGAAGTTCTTTTGTTGATGCCGTAGCCAGTTGCTGCATGTTGCTGTTGCCACATCAAAGTATAGGTCGAACTTTCTATTTCTGGGTGTTGCTGCCTCTAGAAGTTGTATTGGGCCAAGATCGAAGTTTCTAAGTGAAGATCAAAGTCTTTCAGTGAAGACCGAAGTCTCTAAATCAAGGTTGAAGTTGCTAGGTCGAAGAAAGTGCTGCTATTGTTGTTGCTGCTGCTAGGTCAAGTAGGATCATCTGCAAGAGAAGAAGAAGGCTGAATTGGTGTAGAGGAAAGTTTGTGTCAAGGTTTAGAGTCTTGAATATCTCAAGAAAATTATTGAAGGAAGAATTACTGACTGGGTTTTCCCCTAAAGAGGGGTTTTGCCCTGGTTGTGAGCCTACATTTGCGTCCATTGATTTATGTGTTATTGCTTTGGTAATTGCTTGATGAACTAAAAGAAAGAAGACATAAAGAAACATAATAAGAAACCAAGAACATCACAAGTAATTATCAAGTATAAGAAAACCTTTCTTCCTTTCTGATTTTGTAACAATAAAGTCATTGTCATTTTTATTAGACCCTTCTTGGGCTTTTGTATCATGTAAAAATATTTTTTTTTGAGTCAAAACAATCATTTGTCACCTCCACACCAAGTTGGCCTTGTCCTCATGAAGCCAACCTACATTAGGGCTATTCGACCCAGCAGAAAGGCTATATATAGAGAGGCAACTCGACCTATTTGGCACACACACTCATCAAGTTCGATCTACAAGAAGAAGAAGCAGAAAAGAAGAGCGAAGTAGCTGGAGAAGGAAGAAAGAAGCTGGGAAGACCTAAAACAAGTTCTTGGGCTATCAATCTCTCACTCGTGCGAAGTTTCTAGGCAGTTGTTGGGGCTGAAATTCTGAATCTACTGCAGGTCCTAAATTCTGTAGTTTGGGGAAGAAAATCTATTGCTGGGGGCTGAAATTCTTTATTGTAGCTACTACTGGGAAGCAGTCACTTGGAGACTTTGACATGGATCATCTACAAGGAGGAAGGGCTGACTTGGTGATTGGAGGAGGTCTTTGTCTAGGTTTAAAGGGTCTTGGAGTTTCTCATATTGATTTGAATCTACTAGTGGAAGAGTTGGACTGGGTTTTCACCTTGGGCGGGTTTTGCCCTGGTTGAGTGCCAACATTTTGTGTATCTTGTTGTTTTGGTCTCCATATACATCTCCTTTGGTAATTACTTTGATGAAAGATAAACTAATAAAGAAGTAAAAGAAGGCAACATAATTCACAAGTAATCATCAAGAAAGAGGAATCAAACCCTAATTCCTATAAGCATTGATTTGTCAACAAAATAGATATACTTGCCCCTTGGCAATTATTTGGTGAGAATATCTACAACTTGTTCATCAGTGTATATATACTCTATCTTCATTGTTACTCTCTGAACACAATCCCAAATGAAGTGGTATTTGATCTCAATATGCTTTAACCTGTCATGAAATACTAGATTATCCATGAGTTTAATACAATTCTGATTATCATAGCAAATCGTAGTTGGTCTCATTCGCTAACCAAATAAGCCATGCAACAACTTGCAATGCCAAATAACTTCACAACTAGCCTGACTAGTTGCAATGTACTCAACCTCTGTGGAACTCAGTGCCATTGATCCTTGTTTCCTATTGAACCACGACACCACTGTTGAAACCAACATGAAACAATATCTAGATGTACTCTTCCTTTCACTAGCACTACCTACCCAATCTGAGTGTACAACCTATCAACTTGACTACATCCCCCAGATATAGTTTAGTTCATAATCCATGGCACCTTGTAGGTACCATAACACATGTTTCGCAACTACCCAATGCACCCTCCCAATCTCCATCATGATGTGACTCAACGTGTTGACTGCGAAACAAATATCTGGCCTAGTGTTGACCCGATACATCAACGACCCGATCAATTGATGATATAAAGTGGGGCCTACCAACTCAGAATCATAAGCTTGTAGCTTCTTCCAGTTGGTAATCATCGGAGTGGCCATAGACCTATAGTGCTCCATACGAAATCTCCTCAGTGTGTCTCCTGCTTACTTGCCTTGGCCCAAGAAGATATGGCTATCCTCCTGCAAACCTCCAACCCCAGAAAATCGAGTATCCGTCCTATGTCAGTCATCCCAAACTCTGAAGGAATATCTCTCTTGTAGTGCTCAATGGGTCTCTCCTCTCCTGTAATAAACAAATCATCCACATACTAAACAAGAATGCCTGGATTATCACAAACCACAATGCAATATAGGTTCGGATCTACATCACTCTTCTGGAAACCCATATGCTTCAAGTGGGAATCAATCGTACCATGCTCTTGGTGCCTGATTCAGACCATATAAGGCTCTGGTAGGCTAAAACATGAACTTGTAGAGTCTCCCATGATGGACTCCAATCACTCTAGCATAAGTGATACTGGATCCCTTGGGATACATAACCACATGTCCACCTCGGAACACCACAACATATCCCCTGACCTCAATACTGGATATTGAAATCAATTTCTTCTTCAGCCCTGGAACATAGAGGACCTCTGTCATTTTTAAGGGAGGCAATGACTCCCTCTAAATGGATACAATCCCTACACTTGTAGCTTTGACCTTGGAGTTGTTTCCGAGCAACACTTCCTAATCTACATCATGCTTTGTAAGACTTATAAAGTGCTTTCTAACTCTGGTCATATGGTAGGAAGTTCCACTGTCGACAAACCAAATACTCGAAGATGTAACACTAGTGGTAAGACTCACCACCAAAGCAAAGTCTTCTGTCAAATTTGGTGGAAAACTCATCCACCTCGACTGATGCTGCTACACCCTTCTTCTTCACATCTTGTTGGGATACTAAGAGGCATAGTGACCCATGTTCTGACAAGCAAAGCATCTCACTTTTCTCATATCCTTCTCCTTTTCCTTCTGTTTTCCCTTTTGCTCGGCCCCACTAGAAGACCCCTTCTTGGCCTTCTTCTTGCCCTTAGCTGCGAGGGCAACATTCTCCTCATCATCAACCCCGCCATGCTGACTGCCACTCTTGGCACTCCTCCTGGTCTCCTCTTGGATGAAGTTATCCCACATCCTCCTCTAGTCAAGAAGATGCTCTCTAGCAACAATGCCATCTATGAATCCATCCCACTTCTTGGGAAAACCATTCAGTGCCGTCTTGACCAACTGGTCATCAAGGATAACCTCTCCCACTGCAACCAACTTATTTCTCACTTGTGTGATCTTGGTAAGGTATGAGGTCACTGTGTCTGTCTTGTTATCTTGGTGTTTTTTAATTTCTCACGTAACACCATCTTCCTGTTCTCATTGGTGCTCAGTTAAAGTGTTATCGGGGAGTCCCACATCTCATAGGAAAATTTCTTCCCTGACACATGAGGTATAAGGTGGTCTTTAATTGCATCTAGAAGGATCCTCTTAGCCTTCACATTGCACTTGTTGAATTCTGCTAACAGAACAAGATCTGTAGGTGGTTGTACCGCATTGTCTACAATATCCTACAACTCAAACTCCTCAAGCAACAAGATTACCGTCTCCTTCCAGGGACCAAAATTTTCAGCGCCACTCAACTTATCCTCCACCCTCGAACCAGTAGCCATCTGACCCTCTCAACCAACACAACTTGCTGATAGTGAAAATGAGCAAACAACTTCCATCTCAACCACTAATCTCTGGTATATTGGCTGGTTTATGCTTGGTGATCACTTTTATCAGCCATAGGTTCACTTGGTGCTTTGATATCATGTAGAAAATTTTGTGTCCGGTAGCCCACCCTGGTTTCAATTTGTTTTGCATAACAAATTTAATACCAACATCCGTTGGTTAATTGCTGATATTCAAACTTGAATACAAATTGCATTTAAGACACTAAAAGCATACCACTACTTTTAACTTTCACTTTCAGTTGATAAAAAATTTCACAAGCATGCACATAAAATTTGGACACTGATATTTTTGGTCAATCATAGACCCTAGAAAAGCCTCGAAGGGAAAACCAATTAGAAGAGGGATTTTGTTTTGCATTTCCCAAAGAATTTATTACAACATTAATTACGTAGGGGTACTTATCTCTCGAAACTCTGGCCAACTTCTAGGAATTTGGTGCTTGTTTGGAAAAACGGGCCACTGTCTAGCAATCATTGCCCTGGGAATTTGTGCCATAGTAAAACTTTCCAGCCTTGAAATGCATGCCATTCTTTAGCACAAAAACCTCGAATTTCGTGCCTATTAGTGTAGGAAATCCCTCGGATTTTGTGCCTTGGACTAATAATTTATGCCCTCGAAATCTGCGCTGTAGCAACCCTGAAATTCGTGCTGATACTGCCTAGAAAACCACTGTCAGACCCAATTTGCTTGCCTCATAATGTGTGTTATTTCTCTGCTAATAGGTGGTTGTCATTGATGTCAACCCAAGCAGAACTAGGATATGCCCCATGTTTTGTCGCTCAAAATGAAATTGCATTTCATGGAGTTTCATGTTAAGAACATTCTTATTGGATTCTCTTCGTCGAGATGTTTCTGGTGGTATGTGGCACGCCATGTAGTTCTTTGAAGTTAAAGACCCCAATGAGTGAGCAAACAACCCAAGGGGTGGTGACATGGCACTCCTTCATTGGTTGTTTGTCATTAGACATCATGCATAAGGGTTCTTTATCATGCTTTGTGGAGCAGTCGCCTTGAGGAGGGCATCACATGTGTTTTACACCCATAAGAAGTGTCCATCAATTAGAAAAAGGAGGAACCCAAATCCATTAACCTTAAGGGCAAAGGACTTTCTTGCTTGGGCTACAGTACAGGTGGCCACCATCCCTAGAAGCGTTTAGCAATGATTGCTAACGCTCAGAAAGGGATCTGAACAGATAGAGGTTGAGAAGCCAGAGAGCCCGAGAAGGTGAAATGAACAGACAGTGCAGATTGGCTTTAAAAGCCACAGACAGAGAGCAAACAGGGGCAAGCAGTGCTGAGACAGAGCAATAGAGACAGAGAGTCAGTGAGGAGAGTCTGTGTACTCAGAAGAGCCTTGGGGGATCCAGGTAAAGCCTTATTGTTTTGTATCTGTTGTGTGAGGTTCAAATTGAGCTCACTGTTGTAAAACTCTGTCTTGAATACATAATAGAGAGGTCACCACTGAAGGCTGGACCAGGAGATGTAGCCTAGGAGTGTTGGGTGAACTCCTTATTAAACTTGCTGTGTTTATGTGTTGTCTATTATGTTTCTTTTACTGCTTCATTGTCTTACATATTTCGCAATCTTATCGATCCATTGCACAAAGTAACATAGGCAAATCCATGCACGAGTTTGTAATACCTTAATAATTGTTTAAGATCATATATCAGATCAACTGGTATTAGAGCTTTAGGTTTGCTAAGGTTAGACAAGCTTGTGCTGGATTGTTGAATGCTAACTAGGTCAAAGCTCAAATTAGGAGAAGGAGAACTGGTTGAGACTAACCCAGAAATAGGGAGAGTTTATCTTAGGAGGAAAATGGCAGAAGAAATTCCCTTGGAATCAGACTCTCAATTCATGGATAGTTTCATGACCATGAGAGCCATGGTAGAAGAGATGTATCGAGAAATTAAGAAAGATCGAAGTGAAGATACTTCAACCTCCAAACAAGACAAAGGAACAGAGGAACCTTTTCTAGATGGCCATTCAGAAGGCAAAGGGAAAGGGAAAGAGCCTCCTCTATCAACACCTTCTAGCCCTTTGATTAAATTAGATGTAAAATTTGATTTGCCAATATATGATGGAGAATTAAATGCAGAAAAGCTAGATAACTGGATTAGACAGATTGATGTATATTGCAAGGTGCAAAACATCGATTCAGAAAGGAGAAAGATTCAGCTGGCCAACCTTCGCCTTGGAGGAACTGCCCTAGTGTGGTGGGAAGGCAGGACACAAGCTGATTTGAAGAAGCATGGTAAAATTCTTTCTACCTGGAGTGAATTTGTTTCTGCCATTAAAAAACAATTCTATCCACTAGCTTATATGCAACAAGCAATGATGAGTTGGCAAACTCTTCGCCAGCTAAAGGGCCAAAGTGTACAAAGCTATACCCAAGAATTTAGAAAAAGAGCTTTAATTCTAGGCATTTCTCTAGACTCTCCTGAAACTTTGCTGAAGTATATAGGCGGTCTACATAGCTATTTGAGGCACACCATTCTCATGTTTAACTCTACTAGCATAGATGAGGTATTTGTTCAGGCTACACATCTGGAGGCTAGAGGCAAGAATGCGAACCCAGAGATTGGGGGATCATCAAAACCCACTGCAAGCAAGAACAAGGAAAAGAGGAAGCAGAAATGGAAAGAGAGGAAGGAAAACACTGTACAGAAAGACAAACCTTCATGCACTTACTGCAAGAAGGATGGTCATGATGATGAACGCTGCTGGTCTTTACATTCGGAGTTGAAACCCAAGAAGTTCGATGGCAAGAAGAAGAAGACTGCTGCTGCTATTCAGAAAGATTTGGGGTCAGACTCAGGTGATGAAACAACAATCACAGCCACATGTATAAAAGGTAAAAATTCTGAAGCATCTACTAGTAATTTTGCACAATTTATTGATAATGAAGAAAATGAGAGGAAAAGACACGAGCTTTTTCATATTAGAGTTATTTCCAAGCATCAAAAGATTGATACTTTATTTGATAGTGGTTCACAAGTAAACTTGATTTTTGAAGCAATTGTAAAGAAGTTGGGACTACTAACCACACCTCACAAGAAGCCATATCCATTAGGATGGGTATGTGATAAAGCAAAACTACAAGTGACTAGACAATGTAAACTTAGGTTTGCTTTTGGGTCAACTTTTGTAGATGAGGTTGAAATAGATATAGTTCCCTTGGATATATGTGGTATTGTTTTAGGAAGTCTTTACTTGTATGATAGAAATGCCATTCTCTATAGAACTGAAAATAAGTGTCAACTCACAAAAGATGGAATAGAATATATTGTAAGAGCTCATCAACTCAAAAATAGCTACACTCTCATTAACTCAGGGTAGATGAAAAGAATTGTAAATTCATGCAAGCAATTTTTACTAATGGTTGTAAAGGAAAAGACACCTGATAAAACCAATGCATTTGAAGGCTATGATGCTAAACAGAAAGCTGATTTAGAAAAAGTTGTTTCAGAATATGATATCCTATTTCAAGAACCTAAAGGTCTGCCACCCAAAAGGGAAATTGTACATGATATTCATTTGTAGCAAGATGCTCCATTGCCTAACATCGGAATGTACAGGTTATCTGCTTTAGGGAATGCAGAGATCAAGAAGCAGGTACAGTAGCTGCTCGACAAAGGGTTCATAAGGCCAAGCACATCACCATGCGGATCTCCAATGGTATTGGTGAGAAAGAAAGATGGTTCATGGAGGATGTGCATTGATTACAGAGCACTGAATAAAATACCGATCAAGAATCGTTATCCCCTTCCTCGCATAGATGATCTATTAGATTAGCTGAAAGAAGTTGTTTACTTTTCCAATTTGGACTTGCGTAGTGACTACCATTAGGTCAGAGTTGCAGAACAAGATGCATGGAAGACTGCTTTCAAAACAAAGCAAGGTTGTATGAATGGCTGGTTATGCCTTTTGGCTTAACTAATGCTCCTGCCACTTTTATGAGAGTAATGAATGATGTACTCAAGCCTTTTGTTGATGATTTTGTAATTGTATATTTAGATGACATTCTTGTTTTCAGTGAAACATGGGAAGAGCATTTGAAGCATGTAAAGCAGACTCTAGATGTTTTGAAAAAAGAAAATCTCTATGTTAAATTATCAAAATGTGAATTTGGCAAAACATCTTTGAATTATTTGGGTCATATTGTAGGGGGTGGTGAATTGAAAATAGATCCCTCTAAGGTTGGAGTCATTGTAAACTGACCTAAACCCAAATCTGCTACAGAAGTTAGGAGCTTCCTAGGAGCAACACAATATTGGAGAAAGTTTATTGCTTACTTTTACTTGATTGCAGCTCCCTTACATGCTTTAACAGGATTGAACAATGTGTTTGAGTGGGGATGCAAACATTAGAAAGCCTTCGACATCTTGAAAGAAAAGATTAGTACAACACCAGTACTAGCATTTGCCAGATCTTCAAAGACCATTTGAGATTGAAACGGATGCCAGTGACTATGCCATGGGAGCAGTGTTGATGCAACATGGTAAACCCATATGTTATCATTCTGAGACATTTAATTCTGCAGTAGTTAATTATCCCACCTATGATAAAGAATTGTATGCATTAGTACAGAGTGTGAAAAAGTGGAAACATTACCTATTGGGCAAAGAAACAATTATACATACTGATCATCAATCACTTAAATATTTACACTCACAAACTAAATTGCAGCTATCAAGACACTATAGGTGGATGGGTTTTCTACAACAGTTTCATCTTGTCATCAGATATAAGAAAGGCATACACAATAAGGTTGTAGAAATGTTATCCAGACCAATCATAAATGCAACTACTATACTTGAGCATAATTCAGCATTGCATGAAAGCTACATTGAACAATATGCTCAAGATGTAGATTTTAAGGATGTATATGCAACTTTAAGTCATGGAAAACAAGTAGAAGAATTGGATTATCATGTTAAGGACCAACTCTTGTATCATTTGGGAAAGTTATGCATTCCTCAAACTGAAATAGTGAAGATAATTCGAGAAGCACAAACTTCTCTAACATCAGGTCATTTTGGTGTAAGTAAAACAGTTGCAAAGATTCTGTTATTGGCCAAGAATGCATGAAACAATTTCTAGATATATTAAAGGGTGTACCAGGTGTGCTAGAAGCAAGCTCAGCAATAGAAAACTAGGCTTGTACACTCCACTTCCAGTTCCTTCTCATCCTTGGGAAAGTGTTTCCATGGACTTTGTTGGGGGATTGCCAAAGTCTAGAAAAGGTTATGACTATTTATATGTTATTGTGGACATGTTTAGCAAAATGTGTATTTTAATACCTTGTAACAAGCAGATTACAGTTGAACAAACAACAAAGTTGTTCTTTCAGCATGTATGGGTTCATTTTGGGTTACCCACTTCTATTGTCTCTGATCGAGATTCTCGATTTGTTGGGAAGTTTTGGTCAAGTCTATGGGAGTTGATGGACACCAGACTGAAGAAGAGCACAACCTTCCATCCAGAAACAGATGGCCAAACAGAGGTGGTCAACAGGACAGTGATCTAGTTGCTCAGGGGCTATTGCAGCAAGCATCCCAAGCTTTGGGATGAACATTTGTGTTATGTGCAACATGCTTACAACCGTGCTAAACATTCTTCTACACAAAGATCTCCTTTTGAGACTTGTTTTGGTTTTATACCAAGGTCTCCCTTGGATTTTGTCTTTAGTAAAGACATAACAGTTGATGGACACAGTGATGTGGACAAAGCAACCAAGTTCATTGAACAGATCCAAGAAATTCACCAGGCAGTGTAGGAACAATTGGAAAAGAGCCAAGCCAAGTACAAGGCAAGGCATGATAAGCATCGAATTGAGCATAGCTTCCAAGTTGGTGATCAAGTTTGGCTGTACATCAACAAGGACAAAATGCAAGGTGAAGGTAAGAAGCTGAAGCCAATAAGGTATGGGCCTTTCAAGATACTTGAGAAAATTGGTGAGAATGCTTTTCACCTTGATTTTCCAGCTTACATGCACATCTATTCAGTAGTTAATGCAGAGAACTTGAGACTATTTGAACCTTCATTGATTGAAGATCCCAAAGAGCAAAGTCAGTTGCCTTCTATTGATGATCTGTTGCCTGGATATCTCAATGAGTTGCAGGAAGATACAGTTTTGGACAGGAAGGTGAGAAATACGCACGAGGGGATGTTGAGTACCTCAGAATTGGACTCAAACGTTCAAAACCAAGCAGTGCAAGATGGATAGAGATTGGATAAGTGAGGAAGCTGTATCCTCACTTGATTGATGCTTAAAAATCAACTTTTGGTGGTCCAAAAGCCTTTTCAGTGGGAAGGCATGATCCAAATGGATCCTAGAAAACCCTCTAAGCCTTCAAAGTTTTCAAACACTCGAAACTATCACATCATCAGAACTTGTTAAAAAGTCGGATTACACTATTGGGAGGCAAAAACATGAGAAATCAGTGAGAACAGGTTTATCGGAGGCTTAAAGCAACTTTGCATAGGAGCCGTCAGATTTGGTTGATCAACGGTCCAGATCCAATCAACAAATCGCAATCGGCGATGGCAAGCGGAGGCAATCGGGGGCTATCACATGACAGTTGCGATTGCGATCAGCGCAGATCAATGAGGACCATCGATCAAGCGCGCAGATCGATGGCCCATGTTAACGCGTGATATCGCAATCGGCAAATACAAAGGAGCGATTACAATTGGCCCGGGGCATGTGCGATATGCGATTGCGATCGATCGCATTGCAATATCGCATCAGAACATTACAATGGAGCAGGACCGATAGCCGGACCCGATAAAGATTATAAACGATGTTTGATATGATTTGAGATCCGGAAAACAGGGTTTTCCTTTGTAAATCGCATTTTCGTTGAATAAACGAAAAACCAAAGAAAAAGCGTTGATGCGATATTACAGACCCGAAAGGGTTTATTAACACTGTTATATATGATTTCAAGTCTGATAAAGCCATTTTTCTGTTTTTTCAATGTTTTTAATGTATTTTTAATACAAAGGGAAATCACGATATGAGCGGGATTTCGGGTGGGCCAAAGGTGGTAAATGGTTTGGGTTGGGCTCTGCCCGATCCCATACAGTGGCTGCCACGTGTCCAGGCTAAGGAGAGAGAAAACCACCCTCATCGGGCGGTTAACTCCCGTATGAAAGAGCCACCCAAAATGGATCTCAACCGTTGGATCAAGACCTCTCATATCAATGGTGGAGATGCGGTAAGCGATGTAAAGGTAGACCCGATAGGAGTTATAAGGCAGAATGTATAATAGTTCAAATCCGAAAAGCGACAGTTTGGTGGAGTTTCACAGTTTTGAATGTATTTCTCTGTGTAAACAGAGAATGGTTATTTCAGGGATTTCAAAGGCCCGATGACCATTCCGTTACAGTACAGGTGGCCACCATCCCTGGAAGCATTTAGCAATGATTGCTAACGCTCAAAAAGGGATCTGAACGGACAGAGGTTGAGAAGCCAGAGAGCCCGAGAAGGTGAAATGAACAGACAGTGCAGATTGGCTTTAAAAGCCACAGACAAAGAGCAAACAGGGGCAAGCAGTGCTAAGACAGAGCAATAGAGACAGAGAGTCAGTGAGGAGAGTCTGTGTACTCAGAAGAGACTTGGGGGATCCAAGTAAAGCCTTATTGTTTTGTATCTGTTGTGTGAGGCTCAAATTGAGCTCATTGTTGTAAAACTCTGTTTTGAAGACATAATAGAGAGGTCACCACTGAAGGTTGGACCAGGAGATGTAGCCCAGGAGTGTTGGGTGAACTCCTTATTAAACTTGCTTTGTTTATTTGTTGTATATTATGTTTCTTTTACTGCTTCATTGTCTACGTATTTCGCAATCTTTATCGATCCATTGCACAAAGTAACATAGGCAAATCCCTGCACACGAGTCTGTAATACCTTAATAATTGTTTAAGATCATATATCAGATCATAACTTCATTATAATAATCCTACCATATAATAATCCTATCCATTACAAACTATCATGACATATCCATTACCTTACCATACAATAATCCTATCCATCCCTACATATTTTATAAGCATTTTGATTGAGAAATAAGGACTCAATGTTTTTCCCTTAATTTTTTTTTTGGTTGACCTATATGAACTATACAAAGGTTAATGTCATAATGATAATAATTTGATTTTTAAAAAATGACCTATCCTATGGTCATTTTAAAAACAAATTAAAGAAATAAGTAATAAAATGGCAAACCTAAAGTATGACATACCATTCTACATTCCACATTTATCCTACTCCATTAACTTCATCATAATAATCCTACCATACAATAATCCTATCCATTACAAACTATCATGACATATCCATTACCTTACCATACAATAATCCTATCCATCCCTACATATTTTATAAGTATTTTGATTGAGAAATAAGGACTCAATGTTTTTCCCTTTTTTTTTTTTGGTTGACCTATACAAACTATACAAAGGTTAATGTCATAATGATAATAATTTAATTTTTAAAAAATGACCTATCCTGTGGTCATTTTAAAAACAAATTAAAAAAACAAGTAATAAAATGGCAAACCTAAAGTATGACATAAGGAGCACAATATTGTAAAATGCATGATTGTAAAAGCATAAGGTATATGCCTAACTTGCTAAGTCACTTGACACGGGGATTCGGGATTCGTGGTGTCGGATTCAGACACGTTGACCCCCCGGAACAGGACACATAGGATTCGTTATATATTATTTTATTAATATATATATATATATATATATATATATAGATATATATATATATTAAAAATTAGATATTTCTTACACAAATTTTAATTAATGATACAAATTTATTGATTTCAAACATAGATCTTCATCTATAGCTATTAGCATGCATAGTACATACAAAATTCAAACAAATGTTAGTGGTACTGGTCACATAAATGATAAATCTATTAAAAATTTAAATCATGATTCATAATTCATAACTGAAAGACAACTTACAACTACAAGATAGTAAGATAAACACACTGACAACTGTAGTTTTCTCATTAAGTCATCAAATCAAAATGTGTTACATAGGTAGTGCTGGTGCAATGCCAATGGCAAATAGAAATAGAAAATATAAAACAACTACAGGTATACAAGCCTCAAGGCATCAATCAACATCAGAATCAGCATCACTGTCCTCATCATCATGGTCCCCACTGCTCTCCTCTGCATCCTCCTCCTCCCCTATATCCATAGAGGCCTCTACATTTGCTGGTGTGGAGGTTGACCCCTCTAAGTCATCAAATCTAACAGGCTCTAGCACTGGATCATTGAGATCCATGTTGGCCAATGCCAACTCAACAATGGTGTCTAAACCCATATCATCAGGAAAGACATCCCACATCTTTGTCTTTCCTCTCAACCACTCTTCCCTTTGCCTGTAAATAAGACGAAGGTTGGTGTGCACATACACCATTGTCTCTACCCTGGATGCTCAAGCCTGCTCTTCTTCACACTATACAAATTCCCATATGTGCTCCGATTCGTCTCGCAACAAGAGGATGAAGTCACCTAAGAGAGGAGCCTCATGGGTAACTGCTGAAGAGGAGGGCTTGTTGCCCCATGATTTTCCCACCAAGAATAGGGCTTCTTAGCCCCCTGTCTCTAATCACATCATAACCTCCAAATCGACCACTGCGAGTGGAAAACTCTGCAAAGGCATCCTCCACCTCAGGAAGCAATGCACTATCCTGATAAATCCGCCTGAATGCCTCTTTCCTCCCCTGTGAGATTTCACCATCGATGTGAGGAGGGAATCTGCTGGAAGGTCCACCATTCAGCCACTCATGGCTGTAGTATTTGGGGTTCAATGAGTGAGCCAAACAATGTAAAGGTGTACAATTCTTGTCCCATCTGCTGACAAGAATATCATGTATGGCATCACAGAAGGCCTCTGGTGATGTCTCATACTCGGGGCACTCACTTTGTAGAATAATGCTCCTCACAGACTCAATCATGGAATCCCATCCCTCATAAACCTCTCCTAGGATGGGTTTGTCTGTATCTGGAACTCGAAGCAAAGAAATGATAGGGTCCATGATCCGAATAATTAGATCTACCCTCTCCCACCAAGCATCATCTAGCACTGTGTCCTTCACTCTTTTAGAGGCTACCTGATCTGTCTTTCTCCAAAAAAATCAAAACTCAGAAATAACCATGGACCCAAGAGTAGTCTTGACCTCCCTCAACCTCTTCAACATCATGAATGAAGATGCAAACCGTGTATTAGCAATCTTCAACAATGATAGATTGCTGTACTCCTTGTAGATAGTGAGGGAATTAAAGAATTTGTATGATTTTGCACAAAGTTACAGATATGTCTTGCATCCTCAATAATGCTTCCAATCCAAAGCACATTAGAAGCAATGGATTTCAGTGCTAAGTTCAATGAATGGACAATGCAAGGTGTCCAAAACACTTGTGGATATTTTGCTTCCACAATCATGCCAACAATCTTGCAAACAGGTGCATTATCTGTAATGATTTGCACACAAGAATCAACACCTACATCTTCAATAACTTTAATAAATAACTCACCCATAAATTGTGCATCTTTGTATTCGCCAAGTGTATCCACTGCTTTCATGAAAACTGGACCACTCAAGGAAGACACCATGAAGTTGATGATTGGGTGTCGCACTGGATCTGTCCATCCATCATAAACAATGCTAACCCTAGATGTTGGCCATGATGCTAAGTTCAATGAATGGACAATGCAAGGTGTCCAAAACACTTGTGGATATTTAGCTTCCACAATCATGCCAGCAACCTTGCAAACAGGTGCATTATCTGTAATGATTTGCACACAAGAATCAACACCTACATCTTCAATAACTTTAATAAATAACTCACCCATAAATTGTGCATCTTTGTATTCGCCAAGTGTATCCACTGCTTTCATGAAAACTGGACCACTCAAGGAAGACACCATGAAGTTGATGATTGGGTGTCGCACTGGATCTGTCCATCCATCAGAAACAATGCTAACCCTAGATGTTGGCCATGATGCTACAATAGGCTCAAGCATTTTTTGCACCTCTTTTTTTGCCTTCGTCAACAATGTGGTTCTCAGCTTCTCTGACCCAGGAGGCACATACCCTGCTGGAGCCCCTTGAGTTAGAGCTCGGCACATCTCAATAAATAGAGGTGAATGTGCAACATTAAATGATATGAAGTTTTGATAGAAGAAGAAGGCAACGGTGAGATCAAGCTCTTCCTATCTCTCTTTTTGGAAAATCTTGTCCATTGGACCAAGTGCTCTTCTTTTTGATGCTTGTCCCCCAGTAGAAGTAGAACTCTCAAATGGAAATTTGGTGGTGGCTTTCCTCAAAAATGGAAGGGGGTCTTCATTCTTGGGTTTTTTTGATTTTGAAGCCACATGTTCCATACCAACATTGGCCTCCTTTTCCAATTCTTTTCTCTTTTGTGAAGAAACAACTCTACAAGCTCCAATCCCACAACCAGGTAAAGCCAACAAATGTGATTTCACACGGTAATATGTGCTTTTGAAAGAAATGTTACAAAAGTTGCATTTCCATTGCACATTGCCTCCTCCCTTTCCCTTGGTGTTTGGCCCATCCTCTCTTGTGACATATTTCCACAATGGATATTTATCATTGTCTTTAGGTCCTCTTCCCTCAACATTACTTGTAGGAGACTCTGATGATATTGGGGGAGGAGGGGCATTTTTACCCATGACATTCTTGCCTTTCCTTTGCCCCCCAACTGCTACCTTTGATTGAGCCATGAATACTGTAAAAGAAATGAACAAAGCATGCACAAATTTGTAAACAAAAAATCATATACAAACTGCTGTAAGGAATGCAAAAAAAATGGAGGTGAAATGCACTTACCTGGTGGTTGATTCTCCTTGCTGAATGCTCTACTCCCTTAACTCCTTGCTATAAACCCTTCTCCACTTGCCAACAACTCACAAAACACTTGCCAAATGAAAATATGCGTGGCTGTAATGAGCAAATACGCCCTTTTCATACCCGCGCAGGTCACTTTTTGAGCCTAGCGAGTCCTGGAAAACAGGACACGATTCCCAAAATCGTGACACGTAGTTGGATTCGACGTGTCAAAAAAGGACACGACGTGTCATGGGTTTTGGACACGAATCTGGAGAGAATCGCGTCTGACACGATGGATTCGGGATTCGTGGGGCCTATAGGACGAATCCGGTTTCATAGTGCCTAAGATATATGCCTAAGGTATATGCAAAGGAATGAAATCAAAACATGAAAATGGAAAGACATAAACAAATGTGGGCATATGGAATAATGAAGGCAACCATGAATGGAGATGATATGGTGCAGCAGTGATTAGACATGCCTATACACCATGGAGCCAGGAGAATGCAACCACGAGGACACAGTCATGGGAGGTACAGTATGCAGGTTAGAAGGTAAGTTGGCATATTAAACGATCAAACGAGTTCAAATACTGAGCGAAGCTCTGTATTACATTTTTTAAACTGAGACTTGTATTACGAAGTTCTTTCACCATCACGACTCGATTTAAGCTTAAGGGAAAGGATGATAATGTTGTGTAGACAAATGCACACATTCAACACTCCGTGAAAGAAGCCAGAACTAAAAAAAACGCAGAGAAAAGTGTTAAAAGAGAGAAGCCAGAGCTAAGAAAGAGCAGTCTAGAAATAAACAAGGAAATTGTGGAGAAATAAGGAGGTTAGGCATTGGTTTTAATGTTGAGTTGAAGAATGAGTCCTCTGTTCGCCGAGTGGATTGAAATGCGTAGGAGAATTAGGTAAGGATCGATTGTCGATTCCAGATTTTTCCGAGTCTTGAACAGATTTAGTGGTTAAGTAAACTCAGGATTGTTTTAACAAGTGTCGCATGGAATTCCAATTACAAACCGGGTCTCTGTCACTATTTAAAAACATTGCCACCTTTAAGCCCAAGCTGTGCCTCCATTCAAAACGATTCTGCCACCTGTGAGAAGAGTGAATCATTGGCAAAGATTCAACAGGAGTCCTAATCGAATTTTCGTTGTGTCAACACATGAAAAGTTATTAACTCAGAGTCATCACAAGACCACTCCGAGATCAAGTATCTTCATTAAATTTCGAAATCTCTCCATGTAGATTCAATGTATGAAACAGTGAGCATATCTTTTATATACAGTAAACATAATTTTCATACACTGTGAGTACATTTTTGTGAAGAATACTATGCACAGTGAACACGTGAAAGGATTTTCGGAGAAGAAAGTTAGAGCATGAATTCATGAGCAATGTAAAACGATTTTTCTCTCCATCTTTTACACAATGATTTTTTTTTAAAAGGGACAGAGAACTTGTTTTTCTTTCAAAGCAGAGAATGATAATTTTTAGAATTTGACAAAACAGAGATCAAAAACATGGATTGTAGAGCAATACAAACACTTTTCAAAATGTTTTTATGATCTTTGCATGAAAAGAATTTGTTTTGACAAGAAGATTATTCATCTTTGCAGCAGAATTGAGGAAGTTGAGAAAGATTCGAGCAAGGGAATCATTTTGTTTTTGTTCAAAAGATCAGGTAAGCCAAAATTACTTGAATAAGAAGGCAAAAACATATATATGCATGTGATTTTGTTTATAATGAGGATGTTGACTGTACAAGGGTACATAAATTGGTATACAGAGAACATGTCCACCAGATTAGAGCCAAGTGAATTCAAGGTAGAAAATTGGGGAAAAGAGACCATAGAGAAGCTATATCAGGCAAGGTTGATAGGATTCCTTCAGAAGTTCAAAGGGCATAATGACAAGATAACAAAAGAGTTCATAAACAATTATAGTCAAGGTCAAACAACAGTGGGTAACCTATCTATTCCACTAAGCCCATAATTCATTTCCGAAGCTCTAGATCTTCCATTAGAAGGTGAAGAATACCAAAAAGGCTTGCATTTTAAAGACAAAGGGCGGACTTTCTTTTTGGAAAAACATAGAAAAGGATCATTTGATAGGACAAGAGGCATTCCAAGGGATTGGTTGAATGAACCTTGGGCAGAGTTAGTGTTAATCATTCAAAGGTACTTTACATGTGATAACAGGTTCAATATAGTTTACCTCTACCATATTAGATTACTTCAGCGTATCAAAGGAGAATAAAAAATCAATCTACCCTTCTTCTTCTCTAAAAACTTGATCAAAATGATAGAGAGTGTGAAGAGTAAAACTGAAGCCAAGGAAACACACATCTACCATCAGGGGTTTATTAGAATACTGGTAGAACATCAAATAAAAAGTAAAGGTCTGGCATGGAAGGAATTTTTAGCCCATCATCAGATTGAAGAACAAAAAGTAGAGGAGAAATTTGAACCAATACATAAGATGAGAAGCATAATGAATTCTCCCTTGAACATGAGGACTAGGTCCAAGAAACAACAAGACAATATCATGAAAAAAGTCATATACAATTTAGAGCAGTCCTTGGGTATTGAATCGAGGAACTGAGAGTAGTAGTAAGATGAGTCCTAATATCTGTAATCATCCTGGAAATTAGGTTCCCACAAGCCGGTCCCTAGTCTCATGTGTAGTAACGATCTACGTTTCATGTTGTTCGAGGGGTGATGGGAGGGGAGGGGAGGGAGGTGCGGCGGTGCGCTGTCTCTCTCTGGTGATGTTCCCATCAGGGTATGGCAAAGGGATGAGAGGTTAGAGCTAGGGGGTGGTACTCCCTGGCTTTAGGAAGGAATGTGCTGTGCTGAAGTCTAAAAAAATTTAAGCCAAGGATGGAGGGCTTGGGTGTGAGAGGAAACCTTGAAATTATAATTAGGATGGGAGAAATCTTTTCTATCTATTCCTAGGAGGCCTAGGAGGAAAAGCCAAGATGAAACAAGTAGTAAGGGAAAGGATCTTGAAGCGAAAATTGTTGAACCTCCTCCCACTACAAAAGAAATTGATGAAATCATTGAGAAAATACAAAAGGAAGCATATGAGGAACCTCAAGAGAGGGATTTATACCTTGAAAATGTTGAGGTAGGAGTTATCTTATCACTATCATTTGCCAAAGACATAAAAGAAGAAGAAAGAGAGCTGCACCTCAAGAAAATCAAAGAGTTAACAGAGGAGTTGGAAGATAGCAAAATTTTAGAAAGACATTTGGAAAAGGAAAAGAAGATGTACAGGAAAAACAACAAGAAGATAATCAAAGAGAATAAAGAGTTGACCAAGAAGGTTAACAAACTTGAAACTAAAAACTCCCTCATAGCTAAACAACGTTACAGATGGCTGCAAGAGAAAAACACATGGCAATATAAGTATGAAAGACAGAAAGTCAAGACCACCATCTATAAGGAAGGGAAGTGTGAAGACATTGATTATATTTTACAAGCTGCACAGGCAGAGGCTTCAGGATTAAGGTCAGCAGAGACATCATCACTCAGAAGGTCAAAAAGGAGAAAGCAAACATGAGGACATGCTTTCACATCAGCAAGGGGGAGATGTTGGCCCTCATTTTTTATCAAATTTTGCTTATTAAAATACACATAATTTCCATCATTTTCAACCATATACCATCCATATACACCTTATTTTGACCAATTTATGCATATATAGGTATATAAATTATGTTTTTCAATTTTTAGGTATTTTTGCAAAACTTGGGTTTTTAGTGTATTTTTGGACAGAACTTAAAATTCTTGTAATGGCTCCATTGAAGTCATACTTGCAAGACAATTGTGCACGAGTTGAGCATAGATATGGAGAGCTTGGGAACCAAGGATGGACGTGTACCTATTGATTCGGTCAAACCAAGCTAGAACAGGCCTAGTCAACTCTAGTCAAACATGACTTGATATTTAGAAAATCCCTAGGAAATAGGCCAAATTTAGTATTTTTTGGGATTTTCCAAATTTTGTGTAACTGGATGGATAGATTCGACCAAGATAGATGGGATTAGGATAGAGATGACTGTTAGAGACATTTTAGTCAAGTTTGTTTATTATTTCTCTAATTAAGCCAAGACTATTGAAGGCTTGAGCATGTAGAATTTTATGTATTCTGATTTTGAGACTCTTTGAAGGCTGAAAGTTAATTGAAGAACCTGTTTCATTTCATTTTCTATTCATGCTTGAGTGAGTAACTGAGTTTGCTGTAGCTGAGATCTCTTCAAGTGTGCAAGGCAAGGGTGGAGGGCCCCCACACCAAGCTAAGTGCACTTCTTCGTTAATTTGGCATAATTTTTATAAATTAGTTTTTGCTTCAGATTTATTTAGATGTATGAAGATTTATTATGATTGTTGAATGAATATTGATTCAATTCTAATCTGCATATGAAGGGACAAACAAGAATTCAAGTTAAATTCTCCTTTTATTTGATTATGCGCTATAATTGAAATTCATTCTCATTTCCTTGTTGAGTTATTTCTGAATTCTAGTTTCAATGCAACAATAATAATGATGGAATAAGATTGTAAGGAAGGACAATCTGGACCTCCTTAGTTAGGAGCCACTTCTCTCTACATTTTATGCATCATAAACTATTATTAATCAGTTAATTTTTGTTTCTCTTCATAAAAATAATATTGTAGGAAAAGACAACCTGGATCTTCTTAGTTAGGAGCCTCTTTCCTCATTTACTGCATATTGAATTAGAAACTATTAAGTTAGATTTTATATTTGTAATATGCATTTCCATCAATCTTTATATTTCATCTTCTAAAATTGACTGCAACTAAAATCCTTATGCTTTGGACATGCTTCCAAGCTTACAAGCTTGGATTGATAATTAAATACTTGTGTTAATTTGCATAATAAATTGACCAAACAATGAGCTAGCTGGTGGCTGTTGGATGAGGACCATCTTGGAGAAAAAATTCTCCTAGGGATATCACCCACAAAATGGTGGGTAACACGGTCTAGTGGTGTATTTCTGAGCACAACAACACATCCTCCTGAGCAACGAAGAGGCCTAATTAATCTACTCAAATTTGTGACAACGGAAGTATTAGTCCCATTCACTGTGTGCGTGATCAAGGTATACCAGTGTTGTCTAACAGAGATAGGTCCTATATATATATACCTGTTCGGTGTTAATGAAGCCGACATAACAACAATTGAAGGGTCTTGAATGGAAGCTATTCAAAGAAAATTCTTGTGCGTTGATACATGGTAAGGGTTTCTCAAGAACAATGATGCCACTGTTAATGATAAGAAATAAGCAGCTTGCTGATGCAGTAAGCAAGGATAGATATTAAAACCTTTATTGAAGTCACCTTGCAATTGAATGGCTTATAACAATGCTACCATTATTTATTAGGCTCGACATTCTTCAACAAGGATATCATTCTTTTAGTCATCAGATCAACAAGGTCTCATCATCCAAGGAGCAGTAAAGTGTTTACAACAGTGCTATTTGTCAATTTAGTGCTACTTGTTGAAGCAACAATTTTGGAAGAAAGGGTATTTCAATATCAAGCATTCACTACAGTGGCATCAAACACATAATGAGAAGGATTGCAACCTATGTTAAATTGAGAAACACTCCTTCAGAAGTTTTTGCAGTACCACTATAGTAACAACATATGTCAAGAAACTTGGGCAAAGCAGGTCATCAATCTCTACAATAGCAAAGGCAAGATTTCATCATTAACAATTCAGAGACAATCTACAATTGTACGGTTGTAAGTTACTAAATTCAGAGTCTTGTGAAATATTGTAAAGGCATCATTGTATAGGGAATTGTGGGAGTTATTTGGTCCTCGGGTTGTTTGGTCAATTGAAGAAAAATCATTGTATATCATTGTAAGTGGACCATTGTCTCTGGTACGGGAGTCCACAAATATTGTATTAAATTTTGACTATTTCAGGGTGGTAGGTTGGTGCTAGGGATGTGGTTAAAGTCACGTTCAGGTAGGAGCCTGAAAACACTTCAGGTTGGTAGGGTGGTGCTAGGTCAAATTAGAGCTTGCTAGGGTGTTGGAGTATCCTTTCAACTGACTGCTAATAAAACTAGGACATTGGGGCGTCCTTCTAGTGGGAGTGGGAGAAGAATGCTTTTCTAGAGTTCGAGGGATTTCTAGCTTTCTTTTTAGTTGGAGATGAAGATTTAAAGAACTTATTAGAAAAGTGTTCAATGGTTTTTGTCCCGAAGGGGGATTTCCACCTAAAAATATTTGTGTTCGCTGTTTATTGTTTATTTATGGTTTTTGGATATTGTTGAAGATTAACTAATGCTCTGAAAAGATTAATAAGTTATTGATTGCTAAGAAATACTGATTCACCCCCCTCGTAATATTTCCAACAATCTCCTTGATTTTTGCGTTGTCAACCCCACATTAAATGTGCTATAGCTTCCTCAAACTCAATTCTGTAACCTTTTCCCTTTCTTGTTTTTCATGCCATTGTCCCAACTTAAGAATTCGAGCCATTGTTTTGCTTTCTCCTTGCTGTAAATTGGTCTCTCCTTCAACAAACTTCTGCTATCTCATCTTTCACTTCTCCTCTCCTCCTCTTCTCTTCTCCAACACTAACATGAAGAATGAGCTCCCCTCTTCCCTGTTTCCTCATTTTTAGTCTTCATAATGATAAGAAGCTCTATCCCTAAGATCAAGGGTTGAGATTAGATGTCAGCTTCTCTTAATCGAGGGTGGAGATCTAATCTCACATTGACCCCCTCATATGTCTCCTCCTTTATTAATGAGCCCCCATAGTCACTTTAATAACTTTTATGTACCATGTACTTTTTTCTAATAAAGTCACTTTAAAAACATAGTCATTTTAATATTATAATGTACAATGTACTTTTAGTACCGTACAAAGTGACTAAAAGTCACATGACTTTAATAATCACATAAAGTCACACTAAAAAGTGGGTTCACATGTTTTCCTAGGCCAGAGGCAAAAATCACTAGGAAACACCTACTTGGTACCTTTTTCTCAACACAGGTTGAGTATGGGGCATATACGTTACATTGAATAAAATTTTCAGAGTCATCTTCTTCCTCTAAAGATTGTGCACATTGGGGGAATGTGCTTTTGGATGGAATAAGTATCCTTACCTACCTCTTTATTCTTCTAGGGAGATTGTTCCCGTTGCCCTTTTTAGGTTTAGACAACCCTAGGCCTCATAGGCCACTTCCTTTTTATAAGCCATTAACATTTCTATAAAGTGACTCTCTCTTTTCAACCATTATTTTTAGATGTCCCCAAGGATGGTTTCATTGTTTGTCTTGGGTCTTGATTATATTTGATGCTATTGGGTGCATAACTTCAAGGCCCACTCTGTCGATTATGGGTTTGCTCTGGCCATTTGTGGATTGATATAGATCACCACATCCCATGATTAACGAGGATATGCTAGTTTTCCATCTCTTGGAGATTGAGTATTAGGGCTCTTGTTTTTTGGATGTCCCATATACTATGGATTTGGGGGATATTCCATTTCTAGTTCTGGGTTTTGGGTTGTCTCTATGTACTCTCATGTTATATCATTCTTAGCTAACACCTAGTAATCTAGAACTTATCAACAAGAAACTCTAAACACAAAGAACATCCCTTGTTGTTAGGAGTGAGGTGTGAGCCTCCCTAAATAAATCACTCACCTTAGATCTTCCTACTCCTTTAGTCAATGCAATTTTCTTTCACTAGACCATTGACGAGCGACAATTCGACAATTGGAGGCTTTGTTAGGGTCATTACTTCTTTCATTTAGCCTATCTCTGCTACTAAAGGTGATGCTCCATAGTTTTTGAGCTTAGTGGTGGCAATGTAGTGAGACAATGAACCTCAACTTACCTAACAATGGACTTCCACCTTGAGGAGACCTCAATTTTGGACCCACTCCTTGTAGAGTTTGGTCCTTTGGGTTCGGTTAAGCAATTGATTTTTCATTGTGATCTTATTCCTCTCAAACTTCTCTCAAGAGCTCCTATTAGGATTGTATAATTAGACCCCCTAGCGCCGAGGACTCCATAGATGATGTCATCATGTTGTTTATAAATTCCTTCACAGTGATATTTAAAGACAAGGATACTTCTTCTCCCTCTAGATTTATATTTTTTAATGCTAATATTGAGTTAGGGCCTTGTACTTCCTAGGGTTTCTCTTAGATTTTCTTCTCTCTCTTTTATCATCATGTGTATCTCTTCTTTTTTGGATAAACATTTTTAGCATTCAAGGAATTTTTAACATGTATCCCATAGAGAGTTAGGGATTGAAGTGCTTGATGCTACTTTTTGAACATTTAGAAAATAGAACTACATCAAATGATCAAAGACACGAGATAAAATTATAGACCAAAACCATAGTTCATAGTATGTACATATTGATATGGATAATCAGAACATAAACTCATGAGTCAAAAGTTCTATGGTTTCCTCATTCAATGCCATCAAAATGTATTATGTAGATAAGATGAAAGTTGAATCTCAAAACATGATACTAGTAAGTATTATATTATAGATGGAATGCCATTGGAAAAGACAAAATGGGGTAGATTTGTAGAAGAAATCTCACGGGCTATGTCTCACCGACTTGCATGTCATAGTCATAATCGAAATCTTTGCCAACCTAGTCAAATGGTGAATTCTTGGTTCAAACACATGTAATAACAATTTTTTAACCCTAAAAGTTTGTTTTAGCACCTGAAGTGTTGGACATGTGACCCCTGCTGTTCAACACACATCAGATACATGTTTGTTGTTTAGCACTGTATATGATAATGATGTGCATTGCATGTGTTGAACCCACTTATGCCTTGTATCCATGTGTTGGATGCATGGGTATGATACACTGTGGAAAGGTTGTTGGGGGGGGGGGGGGTGGCTGGTTCCCATTAACCTCTTTCTTGGTCATTTGTGGACGTAAATGACCTTATCTTATCTTCTCTTACCTACCTCATATTGAGGGTCTTCAACCATGTTGAAGTAACCTTTTACTACCTGTGATATTTTTACCAAGTTTGTGGGAAAGCCATCACCACAATTTTTCCTTGTAAAATTACCCACATACACCTTTGGCATGGGGAAACTGCATGTCTTATTGTTATGAATAAAATATATATAAAAGTAATACAAATGATATAAATAATAATAATCATGAATAATGATTAATTAACTAACAATTAGTACTGTAGAGGCATGTTCCTAAGGACATGGCCGTTCATGAAGGGGTACCTACCTAGGTATATATAAGGGACCCTTTGTTGTAATCAAATCATATTTAATATCAATTCTTTTATACACTATTCATTTTATATATTTCTATCTTCAATGGAAGTCTTCATATTTCAAGTCTTCTAAATATTCCCCTGCATATACGAATTTTGTTCATTACATTGGTATTAGAGCCAACTTTGATCCAGCCTTTGGCTATCAACCCTTCTTCAATCTTGTTTCCGTTGTGATTGAAGCATTTCGTTACACAAAGTTTGGAGCTTCTCCATTTTGCAGGTTTCATTGTTAAGCCTTTGGCCATATAAAGAAAAAAAGAAAAAGGATTCTATTTGAACATTAAAAAAAAAATCCAACACTGGTTTAGTTATAAAGAGAAAAGAAAAAAAACAACAACAAAGAAGTTATTTTAAAAAAAATATAAAAAAGGTTATTGAAAATAATTTAAAAAATATAAATTATTATATACATATTAAGAAAGGAGGATTATATATATATATATAACCATTTAGAAAAGAAAAGAGAAACAAAAAATAGAAATTAAAAAATTAAAAGAACAAATGAAAAGAAGAGGTCACAACCCGACAGCTGCTGGAGTTGTTGCACGCAGAGCCTGCACAACCACTGCCAACCATCACCCAATCGATCGCTGCCATCAAGCTGAATGATCGTTTGCAGCCATCACTGCAAATCCTTCTGACAACAATACGCCACTGCAAATCAGTCTGACAACAATCCACACCATCATCGCTACAACAACATTTTCCATCGCCATTCAATTGACCGACTATGCAACCTAGTCCTTCGTTCTCCAACCGCCATTTCCATCCCCTTTGCTTGAGCCGTCGCCCGATTTGTAACAACCATTACATGTTTGTTCATTAATTTGTCAAGAATCGAAGATATGCTTTTTTTCATCATTGTGTCAAAGATTTGTGAGTGGATTTATTCTCGAATGATACCAGACTATCTCGCTGAATACACTGCCACCATTCTCTACCAACCACAATGTTATTATTGAGGTTAAAAGTGGATTACTTTTAAAGTTTAAGGTAATTAAAAATAACCACAATCACAAGTTCAACAGAAGGAAGATTCTCTTGTAAAGGTGGCATGATCTCATGTTATGGATTATGTACATTAAAAGGGTATATTCATGGAAAAATATATTAATACCATTATCAACGAGAATCATCAGCAAAATTACATTAATGCTAATTTAGTAACTCTGTTATTAATTTCAAGATCACATATAATCGAGAATAAAGTGTTGAGAAATCAATGCTAGTAGAATTAGGGTTTGATTTCTCTTTCTTGATAATTACTTGTGAATTATGTTGGCTTCTTTTACTTCTTTATTATATTATCTTTCATCAAGTAATTACCAAATTGTGTGTGTGTAAGAACAAGAGTCACAAGATGTAGGAACTTTGCAAGGGGAAAACCCCTATCTAGGGATAAACCCAGTCAAACTTCTTCCTTCAATAGTTAAGACGGGATAATCCAAGACTCTTCAACCTAGACATAGACTTCCTCCAGCCACCAAGTCAACCCTTCCTTCCGGCAACTTCAATCTAGATCTTCAACCCTGTAGCAACAACACTTCGACCCAACAAATCCAGAATTTCGACCTTCCCAACAGCAGAACTTCCACCCATCTAAATCCAGAACTTTGACCTTCCCTACAGTAGAACTTTGACCTGACAAAATCTAGAACTTAGACCTTCCTAGCAACAAAACTTCGACCCAACAAATAGTCCAGTAACTTCGTATAAAAGAGAGAGAGAGATAGCCCAAAAACTTCTATTTGCAATCCTTCCTTCTTCTCCTTGAACTTCACATTTTTCTGCACTTCCTTCTTGTGTATCGAACTTGTTGAGTTGGTGTGCAAATAGATCGAACTACACTTGTATATATAGCCTCTTCTGTGGGTCGAATTGTCCTCTTGTAGGCTGACTTCATCAGGTAAGGGCCGACTTGGTGTGGAGGTGACAAATTACATATTTGACTCAATAATAATTCTTTTTACATGATTCAAAAGCCCAAGAAGGGTCTCATTAAATGGACAATGACTCTAATGACTCAATATAAAACCTAGAAGTCCTCAATGGGGACTTTGACCTATAAAATAATGGCCAAGCATGAAACCCATGCTTTCATAAGTCATTGTAATAATAATTTTTCTTTTTTTTTCTTTTTTATTCTTTGATAAATAGATTTCATAATGACTCAAATATGAAGGCCGAACCTAGTTACATTCTTCAACATAAAGAAGCCTCTTATTTTGAAGAAGAATATAAAATTAAAAACTTGCAAGTAATAATTGATGAATATGAGTATGCATCTCAATTTGGCGTAGCAAATATGCTTACAGAAGAGATTGACATAATTTTTGGGGTACTTGGTTTAAAGAATTGGGTATGTTTTCTTTTTAAACTTGGAGAAAAAATTTCTGATGTTCCCTTATAAGAAGAAGATGATAACATTCCAAGACATGTCAATGAAGTGATAATCGATAATGCCTTCATTAGAAGAGTTTAAGGATATTTCAAAATTGACTTCAAGAAAATTAAATAACAATATCAAAGAAGCAAAAGGAGCTTGAAGAAGTCGTATCCAATAAAAACGAAGAAAATTCTCCTTTCAACAATCATAGTCTGAAACTGCTTGTACAAGTCAGAAAATGTAAAACTCAGAAGCACAAATTAGAACAAGAAAGGGGAGGTTTCGAAAAGAAACTCAATGAAAGTCTATCAGAGAAAGAAGAAGAAAATCTGTGCTTAAAAATTCTTAATCAAAAGTTATTAGTTAATCAGAGATTTAAATAATGAGAAACTTGAGCATCAAAAAGAGATTGAATTAGAAGATGAAGAACTTTCATGTTTAAAAAATCATAACCAAAATCTGCTTACTCAGATTAAGAAACTTAAAGATGATAAGAAATCATCGAAGAACAAATTCGAAGAACTTATCGCAAAAGAAACATCAAAATCTTTAGACATAGCAGTCCAAGTTGAAGAAAAGGGAACAAACACAAACCCCATTAATATCGCAGTTCAGACAAATCCAAAACCAGTTGAAGTAAAACATATTCAGATGTTGCAACTCAGACGATGAAAATTCCAAGTGAAGATTTTGTAATCAGCTCAACAACATCAGTACCTGAAGTAAGTTTGAAAGTTGCCACACACAAGATAATGGAAAGTCAAACTAGAATAACTCCTTATCGACATCCAAATCACAAGAGAAGATGTCTCAATCAGTGTGCATATTTGTATCACTCAGAACATAAACAACAAACTTATGTTTTGAAGAATATTGAAGTTTGAACAATTTAGTCTTGTGATAACAATTCATTGCAAGTTTCCAGTAACCACAAGATTCCACAGAAGATTGATCTAGGATGTTTAGATCCCTTCTCAGTTCAACAATTTTATTTGTCACTCAGAGGATCCTATCATTTTGTATCATCAAATATGACAACTCGAAGAATTTTGAAAGATGCGAATATATTACGAAGCAAATAAGCAAATGACATGCCTTATTAGCAATAAGCTTTGAGGACAAAGCTTTTCTAAAGAGGAAGGCAATGTTATGAATAAAATATATATAAAACTAATACAATTGATATAAATAATAATAATCATGAATAATGATTAATTAACTAATAATTAGTATTGAAGAGACATGTCTCGAAGGACATGGCTGTTGGTGAAGGGGTACTTACTGAGATATATATAAGGGACCCTCAGTTGTAATCAAATCATATCTCATATCAGTGCATTTATACTCTATTCAATATATATATATATATATATATATATATCCTCGATGGAACTCTCTATATTTCACATCATCTGAATATTCTGTTTGAATATTCCGTTGCATATACGAACTTTGTTCATTACACTTATTATTTTACTTTTAAAAATAGGTGATGCCTTCTACCTTCCTTGTGATTGGAGCAACATTGAAAGGCATCTCTGAAGAAAATTTAGGGAAGTTATAAGCTTCAAACGAAACCACTTTTCTTCTTTAAGATTAGAATTTCAATTATCCAAAGCATTTTTATATTGTAGCCCTTAGATATACCAGCTAACAATTTTCATCCATAAATTTTGGTTTTAGTTTCTACCCCTTTGTTAGCTATGCTTCTTTCTCTTAGAATTTTGGTACTGTTCATTGATAATAGTGTTGCGGGGGAGCGCCCCACCCCCTCGATCCCGCTCTGGGTGGGAGCGGGTCGGGAGCGTGCTCCCTAAAAATAAAATGCTCCCTGCGGGAGCGTTTAGCCTTTTTTGTAATTTTTTTTTGCAGTAATGTTCCAAATGCAATTTTTTTCAAAGAAACAAATAATTTTGAGTGGGGCAACTTAATGATCAAGCCTATGGCCCTAGTATTGATATGCGATTCATTTTCATCCTTTTACTTAAATTTTTAACATTACCATGAAATGACTCAGGATGTTTGAGAGTGGTTCCAACCTCATTGGATTTCTTATGGAGAAAGTAGAATTTTAGATTTCATTCAAAATTCCGCAGACTTATTAGTTTTTCAGGATTTCAGGATTGCAATGTTTCCATTGAATTTTGTCATGTATTAGGGTATGGAACTCGTATTTAATCAAGAGCACCAATCCCTCTATGTACCTTGATGTTAGTGACATTGGTTGTTGAACTCTTCTATCATGACCCTCCTAAAAATGTACGCATCACTCAAACAAAATCTTGACTTGACATGCTATGCTTTTTCTATCTTATGTTAATGCTTAGAGGGTGATGTTAATGACAAATATCCCTATACAGATACAGAGGTAATGACAAAGATACCTCTGGATATTAATGCTTAGAGGGTGATATTAATGACAAAGATCCTGATTTTCCAACAAGACTAAAAAAAATAGACATTTCTCGTGGTGGCAAGAGGCCCAAGCATAAGCAATAGATAATAGATTTACTTGTATTTTCTAGCTTCTAGTAGTTTTTATAACTATTGACTCTTTCATATTTATTATGATATTTTTCTAAACAATATATGACAATTTAAGTTTGAAGTTGGCAATTATAACTCATTAGTAATGAATTATGAATATGATGCTTCATGAAAGTTGAAAGTTGTTTCATTTCATTTTATAACATTTCATTTCATGTTAGATATTATTTGTTGTAATGGTTACACTTATCTTACAAGTACAACTTTGGTGATCAATGATGATAAATGTTATATATTGAATTTTGAAAGCTTGAAACCAATGTTGCACGAAGCGAGAGCGAAGCGGAAGCGGAAGCGTCATTTTCCAAAAATCTAGGAAGCGAAGCGTCCGCGGAAGCGTCTGCTATATATATATATTTATATTTTTTTGCATTTATACTCAAAACAAACATCCCAAATACCAAATTAATTGTAGAAGACATGAAAACATGCATATTTTTGCGTAAATCAAGATAGATATGGCATCCATGATTCCATTGTAGTTACTAGTATGTACAACAATCATCTATATTCTAGCTATTACAAACATACATCAAATTTTTAAGCATATTATAAAACATAAAACATTTAAGCATATTATAAAACATAAAACATAGAGCATATTATGATTTATCTAGCAAGTGAGCAACTGTCAACATTTGTCATGTCCAAAATTCAAATAATAATGTTTACAAAATATGTCACTTGGTCACCGCCAAGCCAAAAAGGTTCAAAATTCAAATTCACAAGTCTACAAGTCTAATGAGTAATCTATGACAAAAAGTAGTAGATTGTGAATATATCTACTAATCTCTCCTCCTTCCACCACGAATAGAACGTGGTGGCGGGCCTCCACGTGTTGGCAATGAAGAAGATGGTGCCTGTGTAAGTCGTGGCACTGAAACTGATGAAGAAGAACCCCCTGCTGTTGGTGTTGAACCATGGAACCTAGGAACCAAGGGACCAGATGGGGGTGGGGGTGGTGGCATATCAACACAGTCATCATCATCCTAGAATCGCTCAAAAAATTCATGCAAAAAAAAAACACTAGTTAACAAAAAAATTAAAAACATGAATTAGAGAAATGCTTTATAAGGGAAAATTGGAAAATTCATACCACAATGGACATACCTGGATAAGAGCATCCTCTAATTGCTCTAGTCGCAACACTCCATCCTCCAAATTGGGCTCCTCTGGATTCTTGTCCCAAATCAACAAGTCTTTATTAGACTTTGCATCTTCACAGTAATGGGACAACAATCGCAAGTTGTAATGAACATAAACCAAGCTCTCTGCCCGGTCTAAACTCAACCTGTTCCTTTTAACACTGTGGATGAAAGAATAAGAGCTCCAACACCTCTCTGCAGAAGAAGTGTTTACCACCTGTGATAGCACCCGCAATGCCAAACTCTGTAGAAGTGGAGTACCCCCTCCATGCATGTTCCACCACTCAAGAGCAGAAAAAGTCTCTCGATCTTTAATTGCATGCATGCTCCCAAATGGACCAGTGTTGAGCGTATAGTTGCTCACCTGTCTCCGTACCAATGCAGCGTCCTCCTCATCAGGGATTAATTTACTCAATGCAGCCATATATTTTTGGTGAACCTCTTGATCTTGGTGTGGTTTTCTCCTGCATCCCCCCCCAGGTGCTGGTGTTGAAAGCCATGATGGATGATAGTATTTAGGTGTCAAAACATATGCTAATGCATGCAATGGAATATTTAGCATTTCCCATCGGTTTTGCACCTCTACACGAATATAATTGTACAAGGTGGTATCTCTAGGCTCAACAATGTCTTTAATCTGCCCCAACATGCTATCCATTTGCTCATACACCTCCCCAATTACTGGTCGATCTGAATCTGTGAACTTGATCATGTAATAAATTGGTTTGGTGAATTGCAAAACATATTTAACCTGTGACCAAAAGTAACTGTCAAGAACAGTGTCCTTGACTGCATTAGCACCATCTGTGTCAGTGTTAATTTCATCCCATGTTTCAGCACACACCAGATTAGTTAAAGCTTGTCTCACCTTCACTAGCCGCCTAAAGGTGAGGTAATAACTAGCAAATCTTGTCTTTGCAATTTTAAGCAATTGCAACTTGGAGTAAGTGCCATAGAAGTAGTTTACCCTTGTATGCCCTGTGATGAATTTAATGAGCTGCTTCCCTTTCCTGTAAACCTCAGCAATCCACCCACATTCTTTGTGTTTCACAATATCATGCATCAAAAGGTTCAATGTGTGAACCAGGCACCCAGACCAAAAGATGTGTGGATGAGTACGCTCAATAATTTTTCCTGCTGCCTTACAATTTGCTGCATTATCTGTGATCACTTGAACCACATTATTCGGACCAACATCTTTGATTGATTTCAATAGGAGATCTGCAATGTTTTGTGCAGATGCAGTGATGGAGGAGGAGTCATGACATGCAATAAATACTGCACCACTAGAAGAAACACCAAGAACATTTATCAAATGTTGGTTTCTAATATTTGTCCACCCATCTGATACAATGGATACCCCAGAATCTACCCACTCATTTGTAAAACGTGTCAAAGCTCTTTGAACCTTAGCTTTTTCTCTTTCTAATAACACTGTTCTAGCTTTCTCATAGTTGGGGGCCTTGTATCCTTTTGGGGCTTCATTGATGGCCTTTACCATTTCATGCCAATAGGGAGAGCGAAGCACATTGAATGGTACACCGCAAGCACAAAGAAAACAGACTATCTTTCCATCCACATCATCCCTCCCAGCAACATTAAGGAAATCCCCTATTGTTCTTCTACCTCCAGAGCTTGCAGAAGTACCATGAGGAGATGAGCAACTACCAAATTTAGAGGTTGCACTTGATTCATAATGAGTTTTTTGTTTTTTGTTTTTTTGTTGTGCAGCCATCTCTATTTGGATGTATTTTCTTCTTTCTTCAGTTGAAATGTTTGGGCAAATTTGTACCCCCACAGAACCCTTTTTTTCATCACTGTCCAGCACCCCACAAAGGTGCCTCCTCAGACGGGTATATGAACCACAATATGGTTTTCCTCCATGACAACCATGAGGGCACACAAATTTGTAAGATCCACCACCCTTTCCCCCATCAAGTTTGGTCACATAGTTCCACAAGGGTGTTGATGTAGTTTTCCCATCTTGTGTTTCAGTGTCCCCTTCAAGTTCATCCCCTTCCTCTTCAAACCCTTCCTCCTCATCATACATTGGGTCACTACTATTAGGACCATCACCAATGTCCTCTTCTGTTTCTTCCCTTCTATTCCTCACCCTTGCCATCATTAAAACCAAGAGTGGAATGATACATAGAAGCCAAAAGAACACCATCTTGGAATATGGATATAGGTGGTGGACAACGGCAACCTGTAAATAAAGGAGCAAGTAGAAACAATGGGAAAGAGTAGGAGAGGGAGGAGAAAAATACAAATTTTTTTTCAAAAAAACAAGGGAGTTTGGGGTTTGAACTTACCTCTTTAGCTCTTGTAGATGAAGTCCTCCAAGCTCTTGCTCCAAGCTCCTCCTCCTTCTCCTAGCTCCTCCTTCTTCACTCCTCCAAGCTCTCCTCTCTTCTCCTCTCCTTTCCTCTCTTCTCTTCTCCTCTCCTCTCTTCTCTTCTCCAACTCTCATAAACTCAAAGTGAGAAAATGAGGAATGAATGGGGGCTTTATTCTTTTCATTCCTCACCTTAACCTCACCCTAACCCACCCCCTTAAGGTTGAGTTAACTTAACTTTAAAAAAAATTAAAAAAAAATTTGTTTTTCTCCCTTGGGCGCGCCCCTTTCCGCCGAAGCGTACGGAAGCGTGCGCTTCACGCACGCTTCCTGCTCCGAAGCGCCACGCTTCGGCGGCCCGAAGCGCCGTACGAAGCGCGCTTCGGAGCCGGCGCTTCGGAAATTCCAGGAAGCGCAAAAAAATTTACGAATCGCGCTTCCGAATTTCCAAAGCGCGCTTCGGAAGGCGCTTCGTACGGCGCTTCCGTACGGGGCGCGCTTCGGAGCTTCGGAGCGGGGGGGGGGGGGGGGGGGGCGCTTCGTGCAACACTGCTTGAAACTTTAAGATTGATGAAGCACGAGACTCAATATGTTGTATGTTACTATGTTACTAACTTGTGGACGTGGTTGATGAAGATTATAACTTCTAGATGATTGTTGTTATATGGTTCAATCTATGTTTTTTTGTGTTTTATATATTTAATTCATAATTCTACATGTTTTTGTTGACATATATGTATAAAAATATAAAAATATAAAAAATATAAAAAATATATATATTATATAAAAAACGCTCGGGGATTCGCTCCCAAACTGGGAGCTTTTGAAATTGTTGCTCCCGCACCCGTTTTCGCTCCCGCTCCCCGCTTTTGCTCCCGCTCCCAAGTAATACTGACTGGTAAGAATATTTTCAATTCTGGTTACTCTTTTTTGCACTCGATTTTTTTCTTTGTGAAATTCAGTTTTCGTACGAATCAACCCCATATATTCCTGTGAAATAGGGGGATTTTCCCTCATAATATTATGGCTAAAATTTGAGGCATTTTCGCAAAGGCCACACCTGAAACTATTTTTGTAGAAGGGAAAAAAGGGTAGATTGTAAACTACTAGCATTGAGTATGAAATTATCATCATTACTGTCTTTCTTTTTGGCATGGCTGACATGGCTGACATGGCTGAGTGGCAATAGATATCAAGTGTTGCTAGAGGTCAGATACACTATTTAATATGCTATGAAGCCTCACATTCACAGCTTTTTTAAAACCCTAACTTCTCCCCTCCCATAGATTTATTGTAATTGTAATTATCACATGCTGGTTGTCACCTATATTGATGGCCATTTTTAGCTATTTATGTATGTACTTTTCTTTTTGGTGCTAATCTGTACAGATTCTAATGTAAGGTCAGTTTGATCCATAGCAAATATTGTCTTTTTTGCTCCGTAATTTAGTATAAATATCTTGTATGCTTCCTAACCTAGCGAAATGTCTTTTACTCCAATAAATCATTGGATTGCAAACAAGTTTGGGTCCTTGGATAATGGTTGAGTTTCCAATAATATTCATTAGGAATGATTCACTAATTTAATTAAGGCTGTACTTTCATTTTCACAAAGATAAAAGTGGTAGTGATTAGTAACCTCATTGTTGAATTTCTAAACTTAGATTTGAATGCCTTTTCCCTTTGCCATTCATTTATTCTTTAGCAAAATTAGAAAGCATGCTAATTCCATCTATTCTGGATTGTTAAATACAAGAAATATCTTAGAATCACCAAATGCAGATAATTTGGCTGAAAATGCAGCATTCATTAATATGACTTTTTGGATGATTTTCAGCTTGGTTATTTGTATATTTTCCTGCTTCCTTTACCTCTAGGTCTTTCATTTTTTCTTTAAGTTGCAAGATTCTGATAGTCCTTCAGCCATTCCAAATCATCTGATGAGAACATGGCAGTTGTGGTTTCCTAATTGATGAGAAAGTTTTTAGGGTTTAAATTTTGCAAATGGGCTAATTTTCCATGCCTTTTCCAAAAGAAGATTCATCAATTTCCATTTTTTATAAAAATGATTCACCCAAGTTTTATAGGATAAAATTAGTTTACCTTAAAAATCGCCAAAATTTTATAGATACTCTAAAAAAATTATTAGAAATTTGAAATTTTTACAAAAATATCATCAAACATTTTACAGTTTGCATTTTTTCCCCCTTTTTGTGAAGTAAATAATCTGTATTGCCTTCAAATAAAAAAAGTGCATGTTAAGTCTGTGAATTCTGACATGGTTGGTCATTAGGAAAACCCGACCATACGCAGAAGTTTAATCTTTTTAAAACAGAAGAAGACAAGAGTTTGGATAGAGAAACAAAACCCCAAATACAGTTTGCATATTAGGAACTATTAAAATTCCACAAGGTTTCTGCACTGAAATAAATTTTCACCTTTAAAAATTTCTCTGTGAATCCTAAAATGAATGCCATTCAAGTTCCTCAGCATTGAAAATTTGTTTTTCTTCTGTTCCAGTAAACATTAGGCTGGAATCTAGTTTTTAGTTCATCTTTGGAGCAATTTATTAAATGATAATTATGTTTCAATATTTATTGTTTACAGTAAGATTGAAATGGTATATTCTGTAAGATGTTTAAGAGAAAATAATCTTTATGCTTGCAGGCAAACCCAGAAAAGGTTGAGGAGTATGGACTTGTTACTTCCAGGCGTTCAATGGTTGGCAGTAAATCAGCACCCATTATACCTTCTACGTATGGAAAATCTGATGGAATCGAGAAGGTACCAGATGTGCAACCAAGTATGGCAACACAGAGGAATCTACCCACTTACGCACTTCCAATTCCAGTTGGTGCCAAAAGTGGGAATATCACAGGATTAAGTAACAGTGCTATCGGAACAAGGCCAGTAGTTGGGAGTGGGGCTGTCAGCTCTTCATGGCACACGTCTCCCTTGGAACCGTTTAAAAGCCCTATTGCGGGACTGGAAGTTGCTTCTACAAAAAATGATTTGAATCTTCGTGAATTGGAAGAGATCTCAAGATCTGGTCATTTGTTAAGATTCAGTCCCATATCAAGAGCTCAACCACTCCCAGAAGAACCACATTCCACAAACTCAGTGCATCCTCCATTACGATTTGACACACCAGTTGCATCTGATTCTAAAAGAATAAAAAGACATGCTTATTCTGGTCCTCTGACAGGCAAGACATGGTCTAGTCGGCCAATTCTACAAGGCAGTGGTCCATTGGTATCTAGGCAAGTGGAACCTTCATTTAAATCTGGTCCCATGGCTCGGTCTCATGCATTTGGTTCTTCCAAAATCTCTCCCAGTGTTTCACCTCCTAATTTATCCCCACCGCATACAAATAAGTTTTATGAGCTTCCCAAGCCACCCAATGATTCAACAAAGCCCCCAAGATTATCTAATATAATAGCTCATTCAGCACCATTGGTAGCTAAAAAAAATCAGGAGCATTTAATTGTACAAAAACCTGGGCAGGCAAAATCAAAGCCTGCATCCCCATTGCCTCCACCTCCACCTGGGCTTGTGACTCGTAGTTTTTCCATTCCTTCTAGTTGTCAGAAAGGGCAAAGTTTACACTTGCCAAAAATTTCAGAAGTTTCGGAAGGGATACAGATTACTGAGGAAGCTCCCTCCCCACCTTTAACACCCATCCCATTTCCCAACAGTAAAGGAAAATTATCCAGCACAGGCATATCTGATGGAGCTGGACAACCATTGGAAGTGAGTAAATGGATCTTATGATTGTAGCACATATAAGTTTCTATTAGTTTCCTTTGCTATATCTGCTTTTCCTCTTAAAGCTTAATCTGTGTGATATATCTTTATGATCTCTTGATTCTGATTAAAAGATCTCATGGATGTGTCTATTTAAAACTTTAGACATGCTAATTATGTGATGCTAGAGGAGAATATTTGTGCTTATATGAAATGCATGCTTCAGTATATCTAATGCCCATGGTGATCACAATCATCGATGTGCCTAGTAGCATAAAACAACAGATCTCTGAAAAAACTGTATTTAAAATCTTAATAAATCATTTATTTTACAATAATGGATATATTTTATATTTGATAATGCTGCTGCTGAGCCAGACAGCATTGTAATACAAAATTTAGAGTTTTGGCATAGTTTGTTATAAAAAATGTATAATCTAGCTTTCGAAAATTCTCTATTCCTGACCTTTCAGTTCCTGCCATTATAGACCTGGCAGGTGTACTGCCTTACATATTGAAATAGCAACTCTGCAAAACCTTACAGGTATAGAATACCAGGTGCAGTTACGCCAGAAATTTTGACTAAGAAAAAATGAGCAAACACTGAGGAACTTATGCTGTGTTTTGTTTTGCTTCTATATTTTGATGTTCTCGATTGTTTTTTTGCTGTCTTGTGAGTGGGGGTGAGCTGAGATTTCTCTGATCTCAGAGAGCTGATATAAGAGATGTGAAGAGAAGGGGATGAGCTTATCGATTTGAGGGCCTCTGCTACTTGGGGATGTATTTCTGAAGTTGTTTCCCCATTTCAAAGAGGCCTCAGCAGTTGGTTGAATCCTCTTTTCATCACCCACCGATGGGGTTTGTGGGTTTTAGGTCAAAGTATGTGGTTAAAGGGTCCTGTTCTTGTTCAATCCACTATTGCTTACCTGGCAGTTGTACTGCCTCACATATTGAAGTAGCAACAAAATCACTCTGCAAAACCTTACAGGTATAAGATACCAGGTGCAGTTACATCAGAAATATTGACTAAGAAGCAAAGAGCAAACACTGAGTACCTTATGCTTTGTTTTGCTTTGCTTCTATTTTTTGATGTTTTCGATTTCTTTTTAGAGCTCTTGTAAGTGGGGGGTGAGCTGTGAGATTCCTTTGATCTCAGAGAGCTGATATAAGAGACGTCAAGAGCAGGGGGCAAGCTTACTGATTTGAGGGCATCTGTTACTTGGTGATGTATTTCTGAAGGTGTTTGGGTTTGTTTCCCGATTTCAAAGTGGCCTCAGGAGTTGGTTGATTGCTCATTTCATCACCCACCAAGGGGGTTTGTGGGTTTTAGGTCAAAGTGCATGGTTAAAGGGTCCTGTGCTTGTTCAATCCACTATTGCTTACTTCCAAAATGCTTTATTGCCAATGGAGCACAAAGGATATAACAATTTAAGAAAATAATGATAAATAAATAATGAAACTCTAATTGGAACATTGCAAGTGAAAGGATAAAGGAGACGAAGAATGGTAGAGTTGGGGAGTTGAAGAGTTGTTGGGGATACTTGGCCTTCCAACTGCTCCCAAAATGCTAATTTTGTTTATAAACTTTTGCACAATGATGGTGTTATGCAACCATCTCACAAAAATATAGATCAACGACTTAAAACGTATCCACTTCGAGGGGGAAACCTCCTTTACATCAATGTTTTAAAACTCCGACTTCGACTCCGACTCGGCCGAGGGTCGACTCCGACTCCGACTCCGACTCGGTATCGACTCGGCCGACTCGATTTCAATGACTCGGTCGTTGTAAAAAATACATTAAATATTTATTTTTTATAAAGACACATAATTTTAAAGATTTTCATTCATGTTTCCAAACACACAACATTAGAATATAGATAGAAGAAAACATATGATCAAAGTAGGCTCATGAATATATCCATTATATCAAAATGGCACTCAGTGCATTGTCCAATACATACACGATGATGATATAGATATCAAAACAAAAACACATAACCAAGGAGGCTATAAATGGCCTCTACAACAAAAGTCTGTGACCAGTACTACTGGGCCCTGGCTACTGCTAGAGTTGCCAACATCATCTGGCTCAGTGTTACTTGGGAGCAGGAGCGAAAGTGGGGAGCGAGAGCGAAAACGGGAGTGGGAGCGACATTTTCAGAAGCTCTTGGTTTGGGAGCAAATCCCAGAGGAGTTCGACAACCAATGTCACTAACATCAAGGTACATAGAGGGATTGGTGTTCTTGATTAAATACGAGTTCCATACCCTAATACATGACAAAATTCGATGGAAACATTGCAATCCTCCAATCCTGAAATCCTGAAAAACTGATAAGTCTGCTGGATTTTGAATGAAATCTAAAATTCTACTTTCTCCATATGAAATCCAATGAGGCCGAAACCACTCTCAAACATCCTGAGTCATTTCATGGTAATGTTAAAAATTTAAGTAAAAGGATGAAAATGAAGATTAAAGAGAATGCCACTTTTACTTTAAGAATTTAACATTACCATGAAATTTGAATAGCATATCAATAGTAGAGAGCATTTGAGTGTGTTAAATACGGTTTGGGAGGGGGAAATGGACCCCAAATAACATTTAATTAATTCATAAAACACATTGTAGTCCAAACCAATCAGCAAACACTTCAAAATTTCATTAAAAAAATGTCAAATCGCTGTTTTGATAGGATTACATGCCACTGGTTATGACTTGGCCGAGTCAATACGGAAACGACCGAGTTGGCCGAGTCATGGCTGACTCGGCCTACTGAACCGTTTCCTCCACCGAGTCACATTTCTGGGCAATGAAATGGATCAACTCGGCCGTTTCCATTTCGAATCGGCCGAATTTTAAAACTATGCTTTACATTACATAAATGAACAATTCTTGGATGATACAAATGACAAAACCTCCTTTGTATATATAGGAGTCTAAGGGGTCACAATATAATTAGAGCCTACATAAGAATAATAATGTAAGGACACAACAATAACAATAGTGGGTTTCTATGGGGCACCACAATAACAATATGGGGGGCTACACAGGCACAACAATAACAATAAGGGGACTACACTAACAATAAGGGGGCTATGCTAGTATTATAGGGATCTAACATGCCCCTCTCCTTCAAAAAAATGTTGTCCTCAACACTTGAGCAGTTCTATGTTATGTAAAATTAATTGATATTTGTAATGTCTAGTTAAATTAGGCGAAAGGGCATGATCACAGATCATGTCCATTCACCAAGAGGCACCCGAGGCAGTATAAAGCCAAGGGTCTCCCATAATTGTAAATCATCTATTTCATTAATAATATGTATCAATCATTTTTCTGTTAAACGATTGGGTTTATTTTGGGTTTTTCTGCGCCATTTGGTATCAGTGTGTTTGTAACCACAGGTGTGCTAAAAGAAAAGAGACCAAGAATCTGTATCACTGTGAAGCAACTAATGATTCAGACAATGATGAGTCAGAAGTAGAAGAAATCGAAGATGCCCCAAAATTCTCACCAGAACTAGACGACAAAAGCATTTCGCAAGTGTCACTATTAGCGATGACAGGTATATCACAACCCAAGACATTAAAATTAAAAGGACATATCAAGAATAACAATGTAATGGTTCTCATCGACACCGGTAGCACCCACAATTTTTTGGCCTCAACCATGGCGAAGAGCAGTGTTACTTGGGAGTGGGAGCGGGAGCGAAAATGGGTGCGGGAGTGACATTTCAAAGGCTCCCGGTTTGGGAGCGAATCTTGGAGTGCTTTTTTATATAATATATATATTTTTTATATTTTTATATTTCGATACATATATGTCAACAAAAACATGTAGAATTATGAATTAGATATAAAAAACATAAAAAAAACATAGATTGAACCATATAGCAACAATCATCTAGAAGTTATAATCTTCATCAACCACGTCCACAAGTTAGTAACATAGTAACATACAACATATTGAGTCTCGAGATTCATCAATCTTAAAGTTTCAAGCTTTCAAAATTCAATATATAACATTTATTATCATTGATCACCAAAGTTGTACTCGTAAGCTAAGTGTAACCATTACAATAAATAATATCTAACATGAAATGAAATGTTATAAAATGAAATGAAACAACTTTCAACTTTCATGAAGCATCATGTTCATAATTCATTACTAATGAGTTATAATTGCCAACTTCAAACTTAAATTGTCATATATTGTTTAAAAAAATATCATAATAAATATGAAAGAGTCAATAGTTATAAAAACTACTAAAAGCTAGAAAAGACAAGTAAATCTATTATCTATTGCTTATGCTTGGGCCTCTTGCCACCACGAGAAATGTCTAGTTTTTTAGTCTTGTTGGAAAATCAGGATCTTTGTCATTAATATCACCCTCTAAACATTAATATCCAGAGGTATCTTTGTCATTACCTCTGTATCTGTATAGGGATCTTTGTCATTAATATCGCCCTCTAAGCATTAACATAAGATAGAAAAAGCATATCATGTCAAGTCAAGATTTTGTTTGATTTTGTTTGAGTGTTGCGTACATTTTTAGGAGGGTCATGATAGAGGAGTTCGACAACCAATGTCACTAACATCAAGGTACATAGAGGGATTGGTGCTCTTGATTAAATACGAGTTCCATACCCTAATACATGACAAAATTCTACTTTGTTTGCTGGATTTTGATGAAATCCTGAAAAACTGATAAGTCTGCTGGATTTTGAATGAAATCTAAAATTCTACTTTCTCCATATGAAATCCAATGAGGTCGGAACCACTCTCAAACATCTTGAGTCATTCATGGTAATGTTAAAAATTTAAGTAAAAGGATGAAAATGAAGATCAAGGAGAATGTCACTTTTACTTTAAGAATTTAACATTACCATGAATTGCATATCAATACTAGGGCCATAGGCTTGATCATTAAGTTGCCCCACTCAAAATTATTTGTTTCTTTGAAAAAAATTGCATTTGGAACATTATTGCAATTTTTTTTTTGCAAAAAAGGCTAAACGCTCCCAAAAAGGCAGGGAGTGTTTTTTTTAGGAAGCGCGCTCCCAAGTCACAATTGCCAGGAGCGCGGATTGGGAGCGGGATCGGGGGGGGGGGGGCACTCCCCCGCAACACTGCCGAAGAGACTCAACATTTTCACATTTCCCATGCCCAACATGAAGGTGATGGTAGTTGACAGTATGAATATTGAAAAGCTAGGGAAATGCCATAAAGTCAAATTGCAGATTCCAAATTTAAAGCCAAGGTTCTCAAAGAGTCGCATGATTCACTGTCAGCGAGACATGTAGGATACTTTAAGACCTACTACATTGCACGCCAATCCTTCTTTTGGAAGGGAATGAGCAATGATATTAAAAATATGTAGCCGAATGCGATAAATGCCAGAGAAATAAAAATGAAAATATTATGACACCCGAATTACTTCATCCCTTAAATATTCCGAATCAGAAATGGGAGGAGATATTGATGGAATTTATTGAAGGTTTACCTGTGTCTGATGGTAAGGATAATATTCTTGTAGTAGTCGACAAACTCACCAAGTATGCTCACTTTATTGCAATGAGGAAATCAGATTCAACAAAACAAATCATTGAAATATTTTGCAAAAATGTTTACAAATTACATGGATTTCCCAAGGCTATTGTGAGCGATAGAGATGCCAAATTTAAGGGTAATTTTTGGAAGGAATTTTTCAATCATATAGGAACCTACCTCAACATGAGTTCTGCTTACCACCCTCAAACAGATGGTCAAACTGAGGTTGTCAATAAATGTGTGGAAGCCTACATGCGTTGTTATGCCACAGACAAACAAAACAAGTGGGCTCAATGGTTACATCTTGTCGAATGGTGGTACAATTCCACTTACCACACATCAACGAAAATGACTCCCTTTCAAGCTTTGTACGGTTATGAACCTCCGAAATGGAAGGACTTTGCTATCATTGAGATGAAGCTGCTAGCTGTTAAAAACCAGTTAGAAGAAACCCAAAAAGTCGTCCAAACTCTAAAAGAAAATCTGAATAATGCAAGGAATCGTATGAAACAACAAGCTGATCGAAATAGAACCGAGAGAGAATTTGAAGTTGGAGATTGGGTATTTGTCAAGCTCCAACCATACGAACAATTGGCCTTAAAACAAAAAACAAAAAAATAAATTGGCACGAAAGTTCTATAGACCTATACCAGATCAAAAAAAAGATCAACCAAGTTGCATATAGTGTAAGCCTTCCGGATAAAAGTCGCGTCCACAACGTCTTCCATGTATCCTGCCTTAAAGGGGCACTTGGTGACCATCAATCAACACAAACAACGCTTCCATCCTTAGATGATGAAAGAAAGGTCATTTTAGAGCCAGAAGGTATCATATCCACCAAGGAAAAGAAGCTCCGATCTCGTGTAATCAAGGAATACTTGATGAAGTGGAAAGACTTACCAGAAGAAGAAGCTTCTTGGGAAATTGAAGCATTTCGTCAACAACATCCGTTGTTGCGTATGCTTTGAGGAGAAAGCATTTTTTGGGAGGAAGGCAATGTTATGTAAAATTAATTAATATTTGTAATGACTAGTTAAATTAGGCAAAAGGGCATGATCACAAATCATGCCCATTCACCAAGAGGCACCCGAGGTAGTATAAAGTTAGGAGCCTCCCACAATTGTAAATCATCTATTTCATTAATAATATGTATCAATCATTTTTCTGCTAAACGCTTGGGTTTATTCAGGGTTTTTCTGTGCCATTCTTAATGCTTTTGTATAAATTTCTCATCCTCCCATGTGGAATCTTCAACGGGTAAGTTCTTCCACTTAATGAGATACTCTGAAATTGATCGATTCCGTAGTTGTCGGGTTCTTGTTTCCGTGACTGCTTCAGGCTCAAATATGATTTTTCCTTCTTTGTCAAGTTCTGTCAACACTGTTTGAACTGGAAGCTTGTCACTGATAACCTTCTTTAAGCATGAAACATGGAAAACTGGGTGTACTCGGGAAGATGCAGGCAACTCCAATTTGTATGCCATAGTACCAATCTTTTGCAACACCTTGTAAGGACCATAGTACTTGGGTGATAATGTATTATCCTTCTTAGCTTGCTTGAGAGACATTTGTTTGTATGGTTGTAGCTGTGAAAATACCTAGTCACCTACATCAAAACGTCTTTCACTGCGATGCTGATTTGCTTATTGTTTCATTCGATTCTGTGCCATAGTGAGGTTATCCTTTAAGAGTTGTAGAACTTGTTATTGATGCTCGATGTGATCTTCCACTGCTTGAACCTTAGAATTTTCTCTTAAATATGATGTGATGGATGGTGGATGATATACATAAAGTGACATAAATGAAGTCATTTTTGCTGCAGTATGTAAGGAAGTGTTATACCACCATTCAACTAGAGGTAACCAGTTGACCCATTGTGTTTGTTTATCAGATACAAAGCAATGAAGATATCGTTCCAAACATTTGTTCACTATCTCAGTTTGCCCATCAGATTGAGGATGATAAGATGAGCTATGAGCTAATTGAGTACCAAGGCAAGAAAATAATTCTGTCCAAAAATTTCCAGTGAAAATGGGGTCTCTGTCACTTACTATAATCATTGGGTTTCCATGAAGCTTTTGAATTGTTTCCATATATGCAGTAGCAACTGTATTGGCTTTAAAAGGATGAGATAATGTACAAAAGTGTGCACACTTGGCAAGTCTATCAACTACCACCATGATGAGACTCTGTCCTTCATACTTGGGTAAACCTGTGATAAAATCCATTGAGACCTCCTCCCAACGTTGACTTGGAATGGCTAAAGGTTGTAACAGACTCGGGGTCTTGATTGTCTTAACTTTATTTTGTTGGCAAACCAAACATTCTGCCACAAACTTATGAATATCAGATTTAAGGCCATCCCAAAAGAATTCCTTCTTGAACCTATGGTAAGTTTTTAAAAATCGTGAGTACCCTCCTAAGAGAGAGGTGTGAAATTCCAAAATAATCCTTTGTTTGAGTTGAGAATTCTTACAAAGATATAAGCGATCTTTGTACCATAATGAATCATTTTTGTAGCCAAATGTATCAGATGTACTGGGATCTTGCTGCCACTTTTGAATAAGTGACCACACCTCTTCATCATTCTTCCATTCATCTCTTGCTTTGGTTATCCACTCAGGCTGGATAATAGAAATGGCACAAAGCAATGCTTCCACATCCTCATTTTTTCTTAAGAGTGCATCTGCAACAACCTTTTGCTTCCCTTTTTTGTAGATGATTTCAAAGGCATAACCCAACATCTTTGTCACCCATTTTTGTTGCTCCTCTGAAGATAATCTTTGTTCCAAAAATTATTTAAGACTATCATGATCTGTTTTTACCTTGAAGTGTCTTCCCATTAGGTAAGGTCACCATTGTTTTAGTGCATGTAGTATTGCCAACATTTCCTTCTCATACATGGGTTTGTGTAAATACTTTCCTTTGATTGGACAACTTTCAAAAGCAATGGGTCTTTCTTCTTGCATTAAAACAACACCAATTCCATTTTCCGAGGCATCACATTCCACAACAAAAGTTTTTGTGAAGTCTGGCTTACTAAGACTGGTGCTTGAGACATTGCCTCTTTAAGATGGTCAAAGCCTTCGTTGCTTCGGGAGTCTAAGAAAATGCATCTTTCTTTAGTAATGATGTTAGAAGTGCCGCTATTCTCCCATAATTCTTAACAAACTTGCGGTAATACCTTGTCAACCTGAGAAATCCTCAAATATGCTTTATGGTTGTGAGGATTTTCCATTACTTAATGACTTTAATTTTTTTAGGGTCTACCTTAACACTCTCATGAGATACAATATGACCCAAATATTCCACCTCCTGTACTCCAAAGAAACATTTGGAGGTTTTTGCATATAATTGTTTCTCCTCCAATAGTTTGAGCACCCTGTCAACATTTTAAACATGATCCTTCCAAGACTTGCTATAGATTAGTATATCATCAAAAAATACTAACACAAATTTTCTAAGGAAGTGTTTGAAAATGGAATTCATCAAACCTTGGAATGTGGAATTTGCATTAGTAAGGCCAAAAGGCATGACCAAAAATTCATAATGACCCTCATGAGTTTTGAATGCTGTTTTCAGAATGTCTCCAGTCTTCATTCTAATTTGATGATATCCCAAATGAAGATCCAACTTGGTGAAGTAAATTGCTCCATGTAATTCATCCAAAAATTCAACAATGACAGGAATGGGAAATTTATCTTTAATAGTGAACTTGTTGAGCTCCTTATAATTTAGACACATAAGCTATGATCCATCCTTCTTGTGCACCAATACTACTGGAGAAGAGAAAGAGCTTTGACTAGGTAGAATCATACCAACCTCTAGCATTCTGCAACCATACGTTCAATTTCACTCTTTTGGGCATAAGGATATCTGTAAGGCCTGATGTTTGAAGGAACACTTCCTGAAATTAAATGAATAGCATGATGATGATCACGAATATGTGGGTGGCCTTTGGGAGTCTTAAACACATTGGAATGATTGTCCAAGACTTTCTGGAGATCTAGAGAAATAGATGATTTCGATGTTTGAACCTCTAGTGAGCATAACTGTGGAATTACGCCCTGTTGTTCTTTCTTCAGAAGCTTTGTCATGCCATTAGAGCTAATTATCTTTCCTGGTTTCCCTGTGATACCCTTTTAATAAGTCAATTTCAATATTAATAAAATTCTTTTTGTTTTTCTTTTGACAAGTATATTACATTTTGACTTCAAGCACAATTATGAAGACAAAACCTAGTTACATTTTCCAACAACTGTTTCAACCTTCAGCCCCGAAGGCTGAAATTGCTACCAGAAAAACTACAGTACGTTCACTTTCAACCACTTTTTACATAATTCAAATCCGATGCCTGAAACGAAAGCTATGACGATTTTCCCTAGGTCACCTGTTTGCTAAGTTGTACTGAAACAGATATGGGAATGGATACGGAAACAAGGTTTGAAACAGATATGTCGAATTTTCAAAAAATATGGATATGATACAACAAGGAAACATCATATATATACACACACACACACACACACACACACGCACACACGACAAAATAAAACTTTCATATTACCATTCATCTTTTAGAATCTAAATTCTATATTTAAAAATACATAATCATCATCATGAAATCCACATAATCAAATCATCATCATCAATTCAGCATAAACATTAGCATCATCATTAGTGATTATAATAACATTCAACATATCATCAAGTTTCTGTTTCCAATTTTAATCATCAACATCATCACGAAAATTAATAATGCTATATGCACACTACATAGTGCAAATTACAAAGTGCACTATGGCTGGCAGTCTACTATCATATGACATATTATGGTATTCAATGCTCATTGTTCAAAAGTTTAAAACATCATCCTAAATACATTATCAATCACCTCCTTGATGAAGGAGAGTTTGCCCATATCCTTTAGCATCAAATCGATACAATGTGCTGCGCATGGAGTCCAAAACAATGAGCGGTGCCTGTCCATAAGCATCCTACTAGTAACCACACAATTAATTGCATTATCTGTTATGACTTGCACTGCATTCTGCGAACCAATCTCTTGGACGAACCCATGTAACAACTCACATATTAATGCTAGACATTTTATATGTGCTGATGCATCCATTGATTCAATAAACATGGTACCGAATTCACAGGACATGGCCCTTAGGGCTCTCGTGTCCCGTATCTTGCGTGTCAGACGCAACATGACCCATAAATACATTTTTCAATGTGTCCTAAATTCAAGATGTGTTTGGGAAGTGTCAGACACGTGCCCTAATGTGTCCCGATTTTAGGACACATGTCCCACTAAAATCCTAATGTAAAAAGCATCGCATCTTGTTTTTTTTGTTTTCATTTTTTTTTCAGTCAATTTCATGTCTGTTTGTGAGAATATATTGCTAAGCGTGCAACTATCATCGATTCGTAGGCAGACAGATGGATTTGTGGATGGATTTTCACATAGTAAAACAGATTTGGATGCTACATACTTAATCGTGGTCTGTGAGTTCACATTGGCGTCTGATAGTGGCAACTTGTAACGCTATAGCCTACAAGGAGATTGCTCAAACAAGTAAAATAATAATTTAATAATTTATACCGACGTCCTCCAAGTGATTGGTGGCTCCAAACTTTTGGCTACTCGACATCCCTATTTTCCATAACTAATAACATCTATAGTGATGGATTTGTCAAATGCAACGATAGATCTTGGATTGGTCATAGAGGATGAGGATGGAGCAGTGTCAGGTGGCATTGGCAATGATGGTGATTTTGACATGAAGGACGACTTGGACTATTGATAGAGTTTTGACTAGTGAGTCATGACCAGTACCACCAACGAGCTATCATATCTCTACCTATTTTGTATCTCCTCTATTTTGTATTTTCCGGTGGCATTCCATCAGTATCTATGTAATAGATTTTGATTTTGATGACTTAATGGAAAACTGCAATTTATGGTTTTAATATCTAAGTTCTACTTATAAATTTCTAGTTTTAATTTATCAATCATGATATTTCTAAATTTCTAGTTTCTTATGCACTTGAACAATTGTTAATAACATGAAGAATGAACATTGAACTGTGAACATCATTGATGTAGTAAATTAATAAACTGACTAGTTCTAAAATTGTAAAATTGTAAATACTAAATTAGTAAATAGATATCATCATGATTCATATATGTAGATGTTCTAATTTCTAAAAAATATGGCAATGATCCACTAATTATCTTGAATCTTTGATCCACTAAAAAATCTTTGTTGGCGATGATAATGGTTGTTTGGCCCTCAATCCCTCCTTAAGAATCACCACAAAGCTCTTCCCTTTCCTTCAACAACAACAAAGCAAAGTGACAAAAAACCAAATTTCCTTTTGAAACTGTAGAGAAAAAGGGTACCAAGGAGGTGTCTCCTAGTGCTTTTTTCCTTTGGCTTAGGAAAACACATGAGAAACCTTTTTAGTGGGTGACTTTATGAGTTATTAAAGTTATATGACTTTGTTATTTTGTGAAGTTCAAAAAGTACTTAGTACTTTATTATATTAAAGTTACTTTATAACGTTAAGGTGTCTTTATGTTTTTAAAGTGACTCCATAAGAAAAAGTGCATGTTACAACTTAAAGTTATAAAGTGACTAGGGAATGTCATTAATGAAGGGGGAGACATGAAAAGGGGGTCAAAGGGAAATTGGATTTCCTCCTGTGATCAAGGAGAGGTGAGATCTAATCTTAACCATGGATCATAGGGTTAGGGCTTCACTTCATTTAGAAACACTAAAAAGGTAGAAAAGGCAAATAAGAGCTCTCGTTCTTCAAGTGTAGAGTTGGAGAAGGAGAAGAAAAGAAGAGGAGGCAGAGATAACTTTAAGAGGAGGCTGAGATAACTCCTAGAATTGACTGAGATAACTACTAGAGGAGGCTGAGATAGCTTTTAGAGGAAGATGCTATGAGAGCTTTTGCTGAGAAGAAGAGGAAGAGAAGGAGAAGGAAGGTTGTGAGAACCATTGTTTGCTCAAGGAGAGAAATCTACAACAAAGAGAGATCATAACATTGAACTATGAACAACAATGATGTAGTAAATTAATAAACTAACTAGTTCTAAAATTGCAAATACTAAATTAGTAAATAGATATCATCATGTTTCATATATGTAGATGTTCTAGTTTCTAAAAAATATGGATTAGACACTATATATATATATATATATATATAAAACGTGTCCCCCCGTGTCTTGTTTCTGTGGTCACCTTGTCTCTTGCCGAATATTCATATTTACGTGTCCTTCGTGTCCCATGTCCTTGTGTCGTGTGACTTAGCATGATACCTCTAGGACAATGTAACAAGAAATTTAGAAGGGTACTACCCTTCTTATCTGTCCAACCATCATAAATCATTGTGCATCTAGAGACCTCCCATGACTTCTCCAATTCCGCCAATCTAGAGTTGATGTCCTTCTTTTCTTTTTTACGGATTAGCCTTCGCAACTCCTTATATGTAGCACTTTTGTACCCTA